>CM060846.1:134755097-135457597 GCA_030762175.1 Metallyticus violacea
CCCTTTTTTCAATGGAAGGAACACAATATTCTACACAGCTACATTAATATTACCTGAGAAGCTAGTACATAATGTGTTGGTGAGGAGCCTGGTCGTCACTAATAGATAAACTGAAAAATAATTTTCATATTATATTCTTAGTTGTTCAGTGTTTTAGACGTTGTTTGAAATAAGTTAAAATATTATTTTTTTACTAATGGAATAAGTTTTTCCAATTGTTGTGAGGCACTCTCTAAACGCTGAATAATTTATATACTAAACGGCAATATATATATATATATATATATGTATATATAGAATTATTTTTGGATATGTTAGAAAATTCTAATGGAGGAGATGTGCTAACGTAACTAAAAGACCAAATATTTCATATAGATAATTCTGTAATTTACAAATCAGATTTTTATACTAAGTGTATGTAAATTGGCGCACATATTTTCGGTATGTGTTCCTAATAACAAAATATTTTAAAAATCCGTAATATTATGGGTCTGAAAATCCCCCTTTTGAAAGATATAAAGGTTTTTATCTTGTAC
Source organism: Metallyticus violacea (assembly GCA_030762175.1). NCBI lineage: Eukaryota > Metazoa > Arthropoda > Insecta > Mantodea > Metallyticidae > Metallyticus > Metallyticus violacea. Next base: position 134,755,634 of record CM060846.1, read on the forward strand.
ATTTACTCCTGAAGAGAACTTAACTCAAACTGCTTTTATTTGTAATTACTTTCCTTTTTAGAGCAGGCAATAGAATTTGTTTTCCTTTGATTGGTTGTTTTTTGTTATTTGCTGAGTGAAGAAAGCATATGCATATATATTTTCGTGAGTGAAATTCCAGATTTTCAGACTTATGGAAATGCATTAGCAGAAGTGAACTTTACCCTAACAGGCAGTTACCCTGTAAAAGAACATTTTCACAAATCTAGCAACTTGAGACAAAGTCATTCGAGAAGAGCGTTTCTGAAAGGGAAATACAAAACTGTGAGCTTAAGGAACGAGATCTTCTTTGTAAAATAGGCGAAAACCTACCAGATAGTACAATACAAATTATCGTTAGGAAAGTGTTTAAGTCACTTGCTTATGTGGAATAATCTGCATGAACACCTATACCCTTATCACCTTCAATGGTTAAATGTTTTTAATACAGCAGATTTTCGACAACTAAGATAAGATGCGACAACGCATCCTACAGCTGTGTACTCTTTACATAAAATTCATAGTACTTATTCTCTGAGAGACTAGCTTTACATGTGATGGTGTCTTCAACTGGAATACCAGTCGCATGTGGGCCTATTAAAATCCTAAAAAGAGGAAAACTGAACAAATATCAACCAAATATCTGAACTGAAACCATTCCTAATCGTATTCTTGGTTCTTGTTTCTTTCATACACATCTGATTGGAGAATATTTTTCTGTTGTTTCCCAGCAATTAGTTTCATCATTTAATTGACGATGTGTCTCTGAACATCATCCAAAGAGTATAGTTTATGCACGATGAACTCAATTCATTGGACAGTTCGTCATTACTAGTATGACCACTTCCTCAAAAATGGTTGGTCAAAAAGTTTAATTGAATAGCCTGTTCGATTGCAACATTTGAATTCAATGACATTTTACTCGTGGGAACATTTAAAGCATTTACGTTATGCTACTCCTTCATCTAATGTTGAAATTTTGAAAGAGTTTATCCGAAAAGGGTACGAAATACATTACGTCAACGCATGGAACGCAGGTACAGGAGATGTATCAAAGCGGGAGGGATCTATTTTGGGCAATTTTTATAATGCATGTTATTAATATTTTACTTGTGTTATTTGCTAGTTTACGAGTATTAGATAAATTATGTAACTCAGAAACCAAGCACTTTCAGAAGCATGTTTACATAGATTTTTAATGTTTTGATGTTAGTGCCATATCGCTAAAGTTTTAACACCATTTTATATACATCCTGTATAATTAAAATTTGTAGAGAGGATAACTACTGCCAAAATTTCCACTGTTACAAATGCATTTTGTTCATTTTATTGAATAATACATTTACCACTGTGTTTTATAATGCAAATTTGAGGTTATGAAGCATTTTTAAAATTGATATGATCAAAAACCTCAGGAATATGAATATGAATATTCTTGCATTTTTACTTTACGAGACCGTGAACACCGCCACGGGTGGCCGAGGTCGTTAAGGCACGGACTCGTGAGCGGGAGGTCTGCGGTTCGAATCCCGCCAGGACCGTCCTCCCTGACTGGGTTTTTTTCCAGGTTTTCCTCAGTCTTCATAACTGGCAAATGCCGGGGAGGTACCTAAACTTAGGCCTGGAACGCTTCCTTCCTTAAAAAAAAAAAAATATCCTTTCCCAATTTATCATTTCATCTCATGTATCATCAGTGTCCATCGCCTGTGGTGCCTCAGTAGTGAAAACGGGCGTTAAACACTACTCAAAAAAAAAAAAAGAGACCGTGAACCAACATTAGAATAAAATACACAAATTAAAAATAATGGAACTCAAAAGCTCTGGTATATCTTATAAGATACATCTTATAGCTTTATTTTACTACGAAAAATCAATATTTAGGGATACAACTTTATAAACATTACATAGTAAAAAAATATACCAAATATACTTCAACAGTTAAAGAAATATTTTAAAGCATAACTGCAGAAAATATTTTACAGTATTAGTAACTTTGGAGGAGAGGTATTATCCGAGAAAAACCTACACCGTGAGTATGTGTTACTTATTTACCTGTTATTTGCTTTTCCTTTAGTGTTCAGTTCTTAATATACCGAGGGTGCCAAAAATGTATACACATTTTCACAATAGATATCTATTTAATACGCTGATGACCTGAGATGTTAAAGAGCGTCCTTAAACAAATAAAAAAAATCTATTTAATACATTTCAAAGTTGGACCGAGAAACAACAGTAATGTGTGGTATGATGTTCTGTAAATAGATATGATTCACATACATAATGATAGCGTTGCTACGTGACAGGTTAATCAACAATAAACAATTGAAGTCAATATTTTCGTTAATCAACAATGAACAAATGAAGACAAGGTTATCGTATGATATTCAGTAAACATATGTCTCGTATTACATTATGATAGCGTTGTTGCAGCAAAATGAACCCAAGATTATCGCTTGAACAGTGAAAAGCAATTTGAAATGGTATTGGAAAACCCAGAATGTTGTTGAAGTTCAAAGGCAATGGAGAGGTGTGTGTAGAACAGAACCGCCATCACGAGTAACAATTGCATGCATTCCATACAAATATGAGACTCATGGTACTATATGTGATGTTCACAAGAGCAGATCTGGGGGATCTCGCACAGCAACAAGCCCCGCGCGCTCGGCTATGGTTTAGGAATGTTTTGAGCACTCACCGCAGAAATCTACAAAGCAATGTGCACGTGAGACTGGCATTAGCAGAACCAGCGTGTGTCGTATTATTAAAACAGCAAAGTGAAAGTTTGCATCCCAAGACTTTTGCATGCACTAAATGAAGGTGACCCTGATCGGAGAATGCAGTACTGTGAGTGGTTTCGGAACATGATGCAAGAGGATGAGGCCTTTATAGGGAAAGTTGTTTGGTCTGATGAGATACAATTTAATTTGAACGGAGCAGTTAACAGGCAAACCTTTGTTTATTGATGTGCAAACAATGTACATGTTATTTTGGAAAAGGCTGTTAATTTACCTGAAACTAATTTTTAGTATGGTTAGTGAAGCCGTATTGTAGAAGGCGGGGGCGTATGATTGATACAAAAATGTTCCAAGCTAGTAACGTCAGGTGGGAGCGGGTTTCGGTTGGGTGTGTATGGTGGATGCGGTTATGTTGTTGATTGCTGGTCGTGGTCTCGTTGTTTCCCCGGCTGCTCGTTGTGGCTTCTGCTCCGAATCGGTTGGGTTCGATCTCAGGGTTCTCTGGAGTGTTTTGTGCATCAGTTAAGATCCACGGGAACAAGAAAGGTGTTGCCCAAAAGATACACCAGGTTGACTTCTTCCAAATATTTTATCCACATCTAAAAATACTAGGGGTTACTTCCTGACTGCTCATTGCTGACTTCACTATTCACTGCTAGCTAACTATTCTTCTCAAGACTTCCTACCGAGTATCTCTCACAACTCATTGCTTAAAATATCCCTCTCTTAACCCCTAACTTCTAACGGCCCAAAACTCATGAATAAAACAATTAAGAATAATCCACTTCTCATCCTGTACTCTAGTTTTTCTATATCATCGCCACGCCTCTCCCTAAATTAAATTCCCTCATTTATTACCCTATTCCCGAGTTATATGTTCACCATTGGCTATCTTAAAATATTAATTGTATGGTTAATTCTCCTCATTCGTTGATTTTTATTCGATGCCCATTGGCTAAAATTGTTTTCCCCCTTCTGATCTAAACTATCTTCCCACAAGCCTGAATTTTCCAAGCACAGCCTGTCTTAAATTTCGGCACTTTTCGGACATGCCTGATTTCTAAAGTAAAATCTTTTTCCTCCCTTGGTTATAGATTGTCAAATGTTCTCAGAGGTAACACATGCATTTTTTTCCCCATTTGCTTTGGCATACTTACTCTTGAAATAGGCGGCATAATACTTTGCACCTCCGGCTTGCCTGTAATAAAACATTTTCGTCTCCGTTCTGACATAACCATTCCCTTTTAAAATTATTTTTTTGTTTTATTTTATTTTGTTCAAATTCTGTCCCGTTACGGCGATGATTGGTTTTGCTTACTGCGAACTCCTTCCTAAGTATTCCATGGGCAGAAATTTCATGACCTGAAAAAAGGAATCTTTTCTCCCTTTTCTCAGCATTGTCTAAGGAGTGGTCAGCAGACGAGCTGTCAGTCAGTTACAAGGGATATCTCTGTCTCTTTCTCACACCAGTCAATGTATACAATGCCCTTTTGTAAATTACAGTTACGTGCCAAATGACATACATATAAAGTACAAGTCTCAAATTATATCAATCCCTGTTAAAAATATCTCTAAATTATTTCATTATAGCTTATACATAATAAATATCCTTATAAATTCACTACTTTTATAAATATAGCTCTACACCCTCAAGTTATTAATTTAATAAAGTTAGTCTTATTTTCGGCTGCAGTTGTCATCTAGGTGTCTAATTAGACCATTATTTTTTGAATGAGCAGTAACTGACCCAGTGTACGTGAACATGACATGCACATCCTCTTACCCGCATTCATACACTCTATGGAACTGAGGAATTTTACTTCCAACAGGATGGTGCACACGACATTACCACCGAGATATACGTGCGTACTTTGACGACAATCTTCCAAGGCACTGGATAGGACGAAGAGGTCCGATTGAGTGTCCACCGCGTTCTCCGGATCTAACTCCGTTGGACTTCTACCTATGGGGGACTCTTAAGAATGTTGAACACCGTAGAAAACCAGCTACACTAGTAGCACTTCGGGAAGAAATTGAAACGACATGTGCTGCAATCGCTGAGGATCATTTCGCAAACGTTGCTCAATCAGTAGTTCAACGTACTCAGAAGTGCATTGATTACATGGTGGGCATTTTGAGTAAATGTAAATATAAAAGTCTAAGATGATTAGTGTTGATCATTCTCTGCTTGCGTGAATCCAGCTTTATTATGTTTATGCAGTTTTTTCTTTGCCTGAAGTATGTATACATTTTTAGCACCCTCGGTATTTACAGGTACTAATTGAACAGGATAAACAGGTGATAAAATGTTGCTTCCACTTCTATAGATGCATAACGAAGCAAAAATTACGTGAGCTGGGTGCTATAGTAACTCTTATCATAATTATTATTTGGTGCAATAAATTACATATACTAGCCTGTAGTAGAGGCAAAGTGATGGACCCACCCGAAGAAAAACACCCTTAACACTATGGAATCGACTCTTTTTACATAAAAATCTTTTGTCGACCTTTCAGAGTACGAGTATCTATAAAACTCTGAGCAAAATTTAAATGCCTGTAAATTTTTTGATATTATGTATTTTTGTACTATTCAAAGAGTTAACATCCGGAAGTCAAAAGAATGCGTGTGTAGGCTTCATCAAAAGTAACATAACCACATTTACCTCCTCACACCCAGGCAGCTACTTAGAACATCTTTGTTTACCAAATTTTCAGATTTTGTAACTTAACTTGCATATCGTTTGAAATATCCACGAAAATAAAATTGTGTATTTATGCAAACCTCACTTATTGTGGTAATAACCACATTGGTGTGCCAAGGGACAAACCACATCCAGCCATTTGGACCAAAAATCAAAAGCGTGCTTGTTAGCATTGAAGATCAATAATAGTTATTTCCTGATTTTCTGGTTATGGTACAGCAGTAATTAGCAATGTTTCTCGGTTTGCTTTACTAAATGAATTAAAGGAAATACCATGGTGTATAAAAAGAAATATTTGAATAAATGGCAATATTATAATTAATAAAGCTAAATCTTTATTTTTATTCTCAAAAAAATTAATTTAGTTAAATATACAAGAAGTAAAAACCAACATGTTATTTTGTTGGCATGATGTTTCTAGGTCAACAATTTAGAGCCACGAAAATTGGGGTGAGAAACCGCAAATAATACCAATCTCATACTCGTGCTCTTTCACTCTCTTTAGAAGACTTGTCTTGCTCTAAATGACACCCATATATTGAGTCTAATGAAAGCCTTGCAGAGGCCGTAAACTACTCCCCAATATATGAAGTGAGCGCTGCAATAGAGACTTGGAAGAACCGCAGCAGGACATGTACAGAAGCAAATGACGCACAACGCACTGAATGCCAAAAAACCGGTCAAAATTACATTTTGGTATTTCATATTAGAATACTAAAAATATTTCAATGTAATGATCAATTACGCTTCTATTTCAATTATAATACCGAGTGGGACAGATCGGCATAACCTCGCATTCGAGGTGAAATACCTTAGAGCCGGATTTCCTGACCTTGGATTTTTTCCTGGTTTACCCCGGTCACTTACTAGTTTCAATATTTTCTTTGCTCCCTAATTAAATATCATTTCATTCCACAATATTGGTTGTTAGTCTAGGCGAACTAGCGCTGTGTGCGGCTAACGAAATAACTGCACACGATCGAAGATGTAATTATCTGACTGTACTCACTCGCTCGAAGATCTGATTCTGTAACTCCCACTGCGCGCACTAAAAGAACTTATTCTGTAATTCTGTAATCAACTTGCTCGAAGATATAATTCTCTATCTAACGCGATGAAGGTATATTTATCTAACTAGCTCGATGCAGACTAACAATTCGATGAATACTTCTTTCTCTCACTGATAAACGGACTAACCTCACACAATGAAGGCTCTAAACTTCCTTCTTTATACTGCATTAAAATCGCACTATGGGGATGCGCTCCGCCCGCGCGAAAATTTCTTCCTTGAGGACTCTAGAACATGGTTCAAATATAGTACCCGATTGGCTATGACAAGTTAATAACAATAAATCTGATTAGAGTTTACTCGTGCATAAGATATGTCCTTTCTCATTCGTCTGTTTCCGGGAGTCATGGACTGGTTTAAATAATTTACCCACTCCAAATATCGAAATATCTTCTACCCCTCACTTTCCCAAGTGAGTTTTTCTTTTAAGACGACTGCACCTGATTTCTCACATGGTGTTCTTTTGAACTCGACAAGCACCGTTAACCTATAGATACAATAAGGCTCTCTTACCCCAATAAAATCCATTAGCTGTCCAGACAAGTAAGATCTTTTCTGAAGAGTTTACAAAAGAGGACGGGAACCTGACTGTCACAAAGAACGACCTTCTTTCGAAGCAAGACTTTTGTAATGTTGTTTCCTTTAAATCGCGATTGACGAATAGCATATTCTTTGTTATAATTTCTGCCCCTATGGTATATGTACAGAACTGTGTACCTTATACTACACATTGCTTAGTACACAAGAAATATATATATAATATCAATCATAGTAGTGTAAACAAAAATAACTGTGTCATTGATAACAATAAACATCACAGGCTTAATGACGTTGAGAAAGAATTCCTGAGATCAATTTATATGATTATTATGATAGAAATTCTTGAGACAAGGATACCGTCTCAACTGCAATTTTGCACAACGCGCTATAGTTGGTGAATCATTTAGGGCAGTTCCGTAGCAATCATCAAGTCCTGTTGACCCTAAGTAAATCTGTTATACAATGGGTGGCAGTTGAGATTAAATGGATAAATAAAAATTATAGCAAGGAAAGGCATTGTTATCTGTTATGCATGTGCATAAGATTTTGACAAAGGTTACAACAATGTTGGCTCGAACATTATAGAAAGTATTATACGCTCTAAACTCCAAGCTACCGCCACTAGTGGATGAGGTCGTTAAGACGCTGACTCATGAGTGGGAGGTCTGGGGTTCGAATCCCACCAGAACCGTCCTTCCTGGCTGAGGCTTTTTCCATATTTTCCTCAGTCCCCATAAATATCAAATACTCGGAGGGGGGGTACCCTAAATTTAGGCCTGGAACAATTCCTTCCTTAAAAAAATCTTTCCCCAATATATCATTTCATCTCATGTATCATCAGTGTCCACAGCCTGAGGTACCTCAGTAGTAAAAACGGGCGTTAAACATTCATTCATTCATACTCGAAGTTCGCCACGTGTCAACAGCATTACATATACGATAATGCAATTAGTGCTTTCAAAAGTCTTTCATTTTGGTCACACATCAGTGTGTAGAATGTATTTTGTTTTAGAGCAGTTAACCACAAGAAATTATTTACTTTAAATTAGTATTTGTTGGGAAGATATATTAAGTTTGCAACAGCAACAGGAATAATAATAATGATGATGATGATGATGATGATGATAATAATAATAATAATAATAATAACAACAATATATTTTACCACATTTATTAGTTGAGCATTTTGATCATAATTTAATTTTAAATACGTGTGAGTTTAATTAATTCAGGGTTAACATTTATTTGTGATATGTGTAATTTTCTCCGGGGAGGGTGAGAAACAAAATAGTATTGTCAGGTTATTTAACACCCTACATTTTTGTGCTTAAATAATATCCCATATTTTATCCTGTAATATTGAAATGATCTTTCATCATCTAAAATTATTGTGGGCAATAATGTGGGAACTATTAATATTACCACTGAACTAATACAGCCTTGTGAGTGTGTGTGAGAAATTAAATTATAAAGAATAATATCTATGTGATATTGTTCATGCCTTGTTTCTGAACGTCTTGCTGTACCCACTCAATCTCTCCTCTTCAGTTCTTATGTTGTAACTCACAGCCTTGTGCTTTTAATGACCAAAAGTATATGTAAACGTTTTTTTTTTTTGAATGATTTATTTATGGACGCTCTTTAATAGCTCAGGTCATCAGCGTCCCATTCAACTCAGGCGTTAAACGGCCGACAAATTTTGCTCAGAGGCTTCTCTTTCAGGCATGAGGTTCTTTTTCGTGCCGTAAATGTACGACACGGGACCCACGGCTTTACTTCCCTTCCGAAGGAAGCTATACTTAGGATTTTTAGGATTTTTACGCCCCGAAAAAATCCGTCGGTCCTGGCCAGGTTCGAAACCGCGATCTTGGGTTTAGGAGGCAAGTATGGTAACCACTACACCACCAGGACCGACATATGTACGCTTGTATATAAGAAGCATATGATGGGTTATCACCTTCCGGACTTTGCTAACTATCCCTTGAGGCCAGCTAACACATACTACCTGGATGAGATGCTTCCGGAAGTCGCCATAAGGCAGCCTTCACATATTTTAAGCTCTAGAACGCTAACGGCCTAATCGTTTGTGCATTTTGGACCCATGCTATTACTGCACATCTCTAAAAGTCGGAAACTTTGACCGTCATTAATCCTCGCCATCGGATGAAAAGACGAAATAGAGAGATACGTTTCTCCATTAGTCGCTCTTCAGCATCCTAGGCTACGAAAGATTAGAACAGACTTCCAAAACACGTGCCTTCACAATTTCAAACATATTTTCACTATACGAAAATCATTATTTTAAACTAAAGAATTATTTTCATAATCATATCCTTCAGACCTTTAAGGTTCTTGGATGTTGCTTTCACACTAAATATTTGCGTAGATTAGAATTTGGAAGCGCAGCTAGATAGGATAAAATCGACATTATTGAAACTACGTATATTCCACCTATTTCTCTAATTAATAAAATGCCATGCCTTCCGTCGTTACAACTACAATCTTTTCCCATCTGCATTTACACAGCCAGCAGCGTATTATGATCAAATCTCCTTCAAGAGAAAAATTCCAGGTACCACAACATGAGTTCGTGGTTAGAGCAACAATACGGAGGCCAAAATCTCTGGTGTGAATCCAGACTAAAACCTCAATTTTGCCTTTTCTTTTTCTTGTTTAAAGCCCGTTTTTTTACTGAAACATCACAGGCCTTGGATACTATTGATATAAGATAAAATTATAAGTTGGAATAGGATTTATTATTTTTCAAAATTTTATTTATCAAGGTTTTTAAGGAAGCTTTCTAGAACTAAGCTTAGGATATCTTAACGACATTTTACATTGATGAAGACAAAGGAAAACCAGAAAAATACCTCAGTCAGGGAGAACAGTTTTCAAAGGAATCGAATCCGGAGATCTCCATTCACGAGAGTCCGTGCATATGCGACCTCGGCCACCAGCGTCAGTCATACTTGTACAGGAAAATGAGTAAGCAAAAAAGTAAACTGAATCGGAAATACAGACTTCAGATGCACAGTAACCAATGCATTTTGCGAAAAGAACGTTATATTCCAAAAAAATAATCAGTTTTTATAGTGTTTAATGTCCGTGTTTACTCCTGAAGCATCACAGGCAGTGGACACTGATGATACATGAGACGAAGTGATAAACTGGGAAAGGATTGTTTTAAGGAAGGAGGTGTTCCAGGCCTATGTTTAAGGTAGCTCCCCACCACTGAGCCTCATAATGGAAATATTTAGAAGACTTGGAACAACTGTTGCATCTAATTGATGCAACCTTCTATTGATTGTACTTGACGTTGAAGTTGTCAAAGATAACCATTTGTGTAAATTTATCGTTTAAATAAATGTATATTTTAAGAACGAAATGCGATTATTTAGATTGTTTTGGTCTTTAGAAACCCTGTAACATCGTAAATATATTTTTAGCAGGATTCATTTTTGGAATGGTGAAAACTGATTACTATGAAGATTGCAAAATGACTTGTCTACCATAAGTACTTTTACCACTTTAAGTAATAATTTTCTTGTTGATTTAAAACATATTATTAATTTCAATGTACAATATAATAGAGCAGATTGTACTAAACATTTTAATTTTAAGGTAACTCAAAATGTACACTTTTAGCCTTCGCGCTATTTTTAATGCATTGACCAGTTTTTTACAGTGACACATATGAAGGTTTATGTCCTACCCCGCCCCTGATCGACTAAGGCATTATTTTAAACTTTCAATATTGATGTGTCTTGAAGAGCTAATCTTGGTCTCCGAAAGTTCTATAGATTATTGTGCAGAAGATTCAAATCATAACAGGACGATAGCCATTTATATAACTCATGAACTCCCGCTCATTCTTCATGAACCACTGCTGATTATTTTGAGCTTTGTTAGCATAAGCGCTGTCCATTTGGAAGATCCGATGATCACCATTCAATATTGTCTGATTGATAGGTTTTACAATTTTCTCTACATACCCATTAGCACTAGTTTTGATTTCCTTTAATAAAAACGAACCTCGTTCGTTGTAAGATACTTCCAACCAAACAATCACTGGTATGGATTATGGTCACGTAGAACCCAGAGCGCAACCTGACGAGATTCTTCACAGCTCCGAGCTTTATCATTCTGCCTGTAAAATTTCGGCGTTATTGTGCAAAAAAAGTATTAAAGAATATCCAATGTTTATTATAAGAGTGCCGTCATACGCGGTCTCTTCAATCTAATATTCTTTCTACGAGATTCAAGCAGATGTCCTGTTCATTTAAAGCCTTGGTTTGATACCCTGAAGACACTCATTTTGGACCTTTGTTACTGTTACGCTATTATTTTTTATTTCCTGATAGATTTACTTCAGATACGTTCCCAAATTGTCTTTATCACATCTGAAGTTCGAATCAAACTATGGCCAGGTCTTGCTTTGTCATCAACGCTAGAAAGGTTGTTGAATATTTTAATAGTCCGGTAGGCAAATCTGAGTGGTGGATTCCTAGCTATTTTTGATAAAGTGAATGTCGTATTTTGGACCTTGCGCTTGTGTAATGCCATTACAGCTATACATGGCACCAAAACGTATAACGACTTTCCCTCATCCCCTTCACTAGTTGACTGCAGGTAAGTGCAAGGATCGAAGGATTCTGAATATCAGACACCTTGTTTAATTGCTAGATCTTGAATCCATTGTCATAGGCCTACATCCCCTCAGGGGCCCAATTTTTTGGGTACGGGAGGTGAAATTGGGACTCCGGTTTGTACTCTAACAGAAGAAAACATTAACACCGCTGCTGTCATCGTGAGACAGGATCGTCAAGTAATATGAATAACACTTTCAGAAATTCTGAAAGTGTTACTGCCTGTCACCCAATTGAATGATTGGTAATTGAAAAGTTGCACATGAAATGTGTTTTTGCACGGTGGATTACAAGATAGCTGATTCCCGGACTAAAGGACATTCCGTTCGGTTTGCATGCATTGAAGATTATGCTACAAGAAGAAGCGGAGTTTTTCAAAGGTAATGCTGTTGAAACTTGGCTACATTATTTCAATCCTGAGAACAAGCAACAAAGTTCTGTGAGGAAATTTTCATTATCACCAATTCCAAAAGAATCAAAACCAAATGTTTTTGCTGGTCACCTTATTTTTCGATATGTAGGTTTCATTGATTTGTTTTATTTATGGACGCTTTTTAACATCTCAGGTTATCAGCGTCCCATTCAATTCAGTGCTTGAAACGGCCGATAAATTTTGCTCAGAGGTCTCTTCTTTCAGGCTTGTTGTTCTTTTTCGTGCTATAAATCAACGATATGGGACTCACGGCATTACTTTCCTTCCAAAGGAAGCCATGCTTGAGATTTTATGTCAGAAAAAATCCATCGATCCTGGCCGGGATTGAACCCATGATCTTACTTTTACGAGGCAAGTATGGTTTCCACTAGACCACCATGTCCGACTATAGGGAATGTTTACCAGTATGTGTGCCTGCACAAACAAATGTAACTTATTAATACTACAGAATTGTTCTGAAAACTCTGCAAGGTCATATTGCTCGCAAGAGGTTACTTTCAATGTAACAAGCTGGATGCTACATCACGATAATTGCACTGCCGCACATCGCAAGTATAAGTGCTGAATTTCATGCAAAAATCAATGTGAAATGTCTCTCATCTTTCCAATAGTCCATAATTAGCCTCATTGGACTGTTTTCATTCCCCAAATTGAATAAACACCTTCGTGGAAGGCATTTGCCATCATCAGAATCTGTATGAAAGATGCTGTGATTCTGAAGGACGTGAAAAAAATGGCTTCCACCATAACCTTTGAAGACTCGCAGGTTTATTGCACTTAGCGGGAGGGACCTGTTTCAGAATCATGAAAAGTTTGAGGATGAGTAAAGGTATGTTGTGAAAAAAAATATTATCATCATCCTTTGTTGAACAGTCCTCGTATGTACGATTTTCTTTTACAAACCATTCCATCCAATATTATATATTTAATATTGCTAAAGAAGAATATTTTTTTTCAAGATAACAACAGCAGCCTCTGGGAAGTTGCAGGAAACAAAAAGTAAATGGACAATCTTTATAATAAGATTAGGTGTGTATATATATTTCATTTGTTGTACTTAATCAACTTTTCTTGAAAAGTTTGAAATGTTAGACATTTTCGGAGGGCAGTGCGTTCTGTACTGCAATTGATAAGAAACTCAAACAGCTGTGATATTAGAATATTAAAACCTCATTTACATTAGGATGAAATTCAGTTTTAAATACTATATGCTGGGATTTTTTATCGCAGATTCACGTAGTGAAAATGGAATACACAGCTCGTTTAACAGTCACGTTTACTTTTATTTAAGGAAAATTTGTGTAGGTTTGAACAGGTATGTAAAGACTTATACTAAATTCTAGCCTAGGTAAAAAGGTAGTCATTGTATCAATGAAATATAATTAGAAATGCACATAAAATCAAAGAAATATAGCAATTAACTGCAAGTAGATGTAGGTACTTTACCAGAATACACAACAGATTGTGTAATATAAGTGATGAATTTTTGTTGAATATTTCGTTTGGTCCGCTTTGGGAAGTACAACATAACGAGATAAATGCCACCTGAACTGAGGAGCACCTGTCATCTACATGTCCATTTGTTATTTGATTAACTGCGCAAAATGAATGGAGGTAATGAGAAGAGGAAAGCCATTGGAATTATGACCTATTTAAGCTGTAAATTTGAGCGCTTTGAAGATCTCAAGGGGATAAATGATATCCTGTCTACAAAATAATTGAACCGTGAAAACAGAAAGGGATAAAAACGGCTATGAACAAATATCCAAATATAATTATCATTGCTGAATAAAATGGTCTAGAGTGTGTAAAATAATTATAATTTTTCAAAGTCAATGGTAATTTCACCTCTGTAAACTGCTTGATTATGTTAAATGTTTGATTTTCAATAATTTTAGTACAATTATTATCAACTCCAAACTCAATTTCTTGATCTTTCCTCTAAGCCATCGTAACTAACCATCGGTATTGCTAAATTCTGGTCATAGCAGGGCGTATGAATGTCGTTCCAATCGACTATAACAAAATCAGTTCCAATCGACTATAATAAAACAAATCACAAGTATTTATCTTCGTCATGTGAGGCGTTGAATGAGCAGTGTATTAATTAAATACAGTGGAATAAAGAACTCAGTGGGGAAACTACAGAGAGGTGTCAAAAATAAGAGTAATGCTTATGTATTAGTATTTGTCATATTTGCGAATACTTCTAGCCAGTAAACCAAGTGTAACATTCACTTCTTTCAATATCGTATTAAGAAATTTAAAAAGTAAAAATAGGCGCTCAGGTAATTTCGGCAAATTTTGCGCTCAAATCACATTATTTCTGCCACATATTTTACATCACTGCCTACAATAATTATTTAAAAATGCAGTCAGAAAAACGCATTTAATTTGTAAATATATTACCTGAATTTCTGCTTTATGTTACTTTAAAGATAAACGAGTATTGCTCGAGTCAATATGACCATACCTATAGTATTTTGTATAAAGCATGAAAAAATCATCCAAAATATTTAATAACAAGTTATTAATAGTTGTGTTTATTCATGTTCATATAGTTATTAAATATTATGATTTAATTATTTATGTAATATTTGCTAAAGTTGTTTTGATTTTGGTTTATTTACGGACGCTGCTTAACATCTCAGGTCATCAGCATCCCATTAAAATCAGAGTGTGAAACGGCGTATAAATTTTGCTCAGATACCTCTTCTCTCAGGTTTGATGTTCTTTTACATGCCTTAAATCTACGACATGGGAACCACGGCTTTACTTACCTTCCGAAGGAAACTGTATTTAGGATTTTTACGCCCGTAAATATCCATCGACCATGGCAGTTATTGAACCAGCAACCTTGGGTTTAGGAGGCAAGTGTGGTTGCCACTACACAACCAGGAGCGGCTCACTATAAGGAACATATATTAAATTCGTTAAGGTATTTAAAATTGTAACTATACTCTACAGAATACATTCAAATTATATAACAGAATAAATCATTAAGCAACATAAACTTTACAAAAGTACTGTGTATCATTGTTTGTATTTTAGACACGGGAATGTGATGAAATTGACATGTATATTTTTTTAAAGTTTACGCATAACAATTTAGATTTGTTGCCGTTACTTGATGGGCGGTATTTACTTATAACGAGTTGGCTATAAACTAGCTCTTCCTTCAAATTTTTATCAAAAGTGTAACATGTTCCAGTGTTACATTTTGCTTCAATTAATATTTAATGTCAGCAATTTGGGACTGCATACTTTGTTTCTCCTGGTGAATTCTTGATGGCGTTCAACGGAGAAAGGCTGCTTGTTGTACAGGTGAATGTAACCGTCTGCAAAAATTGTCTGCTCAATATTGACCGATTTTTTGTAGGAATTGTTTAAAAATATTAGTTCCAGAAGCAGTATTTAAAAGATCATAATATTCGGAAACAGACTCTTCATTGTCATGTACCGCCACGGGTGACCGAAGTCGTTAAAACCCGGACTCGTGAGCGAGAGGTCTTGGCTTCAATTCCCACCAGGACAGTCCTTCCTGACTGAGGTTTTACCAGGTTTTCCTCTGTCCTCATAAATGGCAAATGCCGGGGAGGTACCCTAAACTTAGTCCTGGAACGCTTCCTTCCTGCAAAAAAAAAAAAAATCCTTTCCCTGTTTTCATTTCATCTCATATATCATCAGTGTCCAGCTCCTGTGATGACTCAGTAGCTAAAACGGGCGTTAAAAGCTATTTTTAAAAATGTGGGATATATTACCGAGTGGTTCTATCTCATCGTCAATCAATGGAATTTTGCCACAGTGTCTATTCTCAAACTCTGCAACAGCAATAACATTCTTATAGGATAAAAGAAATGAAGAACCAAGCAGCAGTTCGTGATAAATAGGGAACAAGCTCGTTGTCGCAACAATATACCTTGTTGTTCAGAATATTCAATAAAAATGTGTGTCAAATGCGATAGCAAAATGAAAGTAAATTTCAGATAAAATATTATTATTACAAGTTAGAATAGTAAAGCTTTATGTTCGGTCATATTACTGAAAACGTGACGTATATAACTAATAAAATTTGGGGCAAAAGTATGTGAATAATTATGAACTTTATAAAATGATTATTTTATATTTCAACTATAGACAGTAATTTATTTTCATACGCAGGTGTTATTATATTCAAAACGTAATAAACATATTTATATCTAATCATATATTCGCCAACAGAACAGCAGGGTTAATTAAATGAAATAATTATAGATAAAGGTATATCAAAGTGTCGATCAATATAAAAAGTTTTTCTTCTTTTTTTTCGTTTTAAGAAAAAGACCGCTCAAATAGATATACTTTATGAGTTTGCCATATTTATGACATTTTTTTCGCACACACTTTTCCTATCTCGTAATTAATGCCTAATTTTCACTAACTTCAGCGCTAATTAATTAAGTTCTTTAATAATAATTCAGAATAATTGGAGGTCATCTACATTAAAGCAAAGAAAGGAAGTAAACAGATTAATTAATAAAATAGTTATTATTTTAGTTTATAAATGCTAGTGGGATTGTTAAGCAAAACTGTTTTTCATAGGTATATGCCTATTAGAGAAGCATACAAAATTTCTCATGTTATGGCAATATCATCTTTGTAAAAGTAAATGCTTGGACTTCGTAAAAATAAGTGATTGCTTTTCTTAGCTCATAGTTTTTAAATAATGAATAAAATTGTTATTCTTATTACTTTGATGATTAGCCTCATCACACTGATTAAAATACTGAACTATGACTGAATTGAATTGATTTCTTTTTAAAAAATCCCCATCCCGTTGAATACAAGGAGGATCATAATGTGACTATTCTGGAATATTTCTTATTTTCAGATAGAAAAACACAAAGTAAAGAAGTACACATGGTACTACGGGAAGTCATTTATTTAAGATGTTTACAAAAATAATTGAAAAACTGTAATATGAGCATCATTCAATTTAAAATAGCACTCATTCGGTTTTCACCAGTTCCCCCAACGACTGTTCGAGTATTTGCTCCTCATTTGTTCTATTACTTACCCTATCAATAAATTCCCCTAAGCTAGCAGCTTTGCAGCACGTGATATCCACTTTCGAGTTAACATTTCCCTCTGTCATTATAAATGACAAAAGTCGCAAAGATGCCCTAAACTTATGTCTGGAACGCTTCCTTCCTTTAAAAAATAATTTCCCAATTTATGAGTTCATCTTATGTATCATCATTGTTCACCTCCTGTTATGCCTCAGTAGTATAACCGTTAAACACCATTGAAAATAGTGTATGCACACTTATACTTATTTTCCTTGACATGCAACGAGAGTTATAATAAATATTTTAAGCAATGGCTTCCTTCTCTTTGCCTTTATTCTTCTCTTCTTTTTCCGAAAGAGCTGGTAGGCTCTATGACTTAATGTGGTTTATTTCACAAAGGACAAGCAGATACCTTTTCAGTGTATATAGGTTGGGTACATGCAACATTAATTTCATGCCTCCTAAAATATCTGTTCTTCTCTGGTGATGAGTATTAATACTTTTGTACTCATCCTTTGAACTACTTTTGTGCTCAATTGAATAAGATGCTTTCTTCACACTCTTTATTTCTTTGATTTTGTTCCATTTTAAATTATGACCGTTTTTGTGATATTAAAGTTGGGCCCAAATGAAGTGCAAAATATATTTCTTCATAACCTGTGTGTCCGTTTCATTTATCCCTAGGTGATCCTTTTCTTTATCAGATTCTAGAACTATAGCCATATGAGCCAGAACATCAATAGGTTCACGTTTCTTCTGTTTTTAAGTAAGGAAGGGTATGTATGTATCTCCCTCAAACTAGGTGTGAACATTAATTAAAAATATACAACATATGGAGGGAATGTTGCAAGAAATTACAGCAAACATGTATAATGAAGCAACATACCCTTATTGTTTGGCTCTAAAATAAACTGAGCTGCACTGGTTCTCTTTAGCAAAATATTCAGGCAGGGTTCAATTTAATTAGAACCATGTTTGGTTTTACCTTCATGCCAAATGAAAAAATGGCCACTGTCAGTGCCCATGTTATACACAATGTGTAACAGGATCTCACTGAAAAAGTTGAGGAATGATAGATAAGTCTGGCAAAGAGGATTATTCTTTGTGAAGGACCATCGTTCGCTGATACATCAATAAGAAGTTATGCATCCGAAAATTCAGATCTGTGAAAAAAAAAAAAAAAAAAAAAATTCAGAAGTGAAATTCAATTTTCCATACATTTTCTACCCATTTTGTGTGAACATTATTGTTCCGCAGTTGAAAATTTGTTCGTTCAAGCAATTCATCTTAGTAGTTTATTGTGGTCAAGTGCACGATACTCTTAACATGCCTCCAAAGAAATAATCCACGTGAATTATTTTGATAATCGCGCTTGCCAAGCAAGAAGTTATGCTCTTCCTGGCCTATGATCCCCGAATTCTGTACTTAAATATTCCCACACACCATTGTTGAAGTGAAGTGTGACTCTATCATGATGTTAGTGCATATTCTTGCGCATGGCAAGTGGTATCATGATCGACTAAGTCAAAAACAACAAATCATGGGGCGATTTCTACATATGGGAAGTAAAGAGCTGCCCACATTTAATTTTTGCTTGTATAAAAATGTTAGGTAATTCATAAGCATTACAATATGTAAATATATGTACCTACTTCTGTAATATATCAGCCGTCTTATACTATGTTGCAAACATGTATACAGCTTTCCTACAAAGGTTTTACATTCAGGTTGAGAAACTGTAGTAGCTTTCTTACACTAATAATGTGCCGACATAAAAGAAGTGTTACGGGGTAGGGAGGGACTAGCTTATTCATGTTGTTTTCGAACAGTACTAGGAAGTTTTCAGCCTTCCCCATTTGCCCGATTGGAAAAAATATAGTGGTTGCCAGCGTAAATAATTTTTAAAGGTCATAAAGGCTGTGTAGAATCTCACCCCCTCAAACAACTACTAAAAAAAAGGAAGGTTATTTTATTTAAATAATGGAAAATTGCCCCTGTAGTTGCTATATAGGGCTCAAGGAAGAAGGTAGCAAGATATTCAACAGGTTATTGTAACTCGTTACGAGTTTACAGTATTGTCATTATGAGTTTTCTTATACACTCAATGATGAGTGATGAAATGAATGTACAATTGAAAGCTTTTTGAAAAAAAATAGCAGCTGTTGTCACGTACGAAAAAGAAACTAGTATATAAAGAGTGTCCAACTTCTCTTATTGTCTTGCATCAGCCAAAAGTGGAAAATAAAAATTGTGAAAAAGAATTTTTCTATAAATAAATATAGTTAAGTTCCATGGATGTGTGGCTGTCCGCTGTTTGCTGTTTTGTGCCTCCTCCCAGAATACTTGTACTTCTGGAGGCATCAACAGGTGAAATAATTTAGGCACTATATTAAAATTAGAAACAGATTCATGATATTGAGTCAATACTTCTATTATGCTTATTTATTATTTATCAAAATAAATATCGTTAATCTGTTTGTTTTAATTTTTTGTTCTTAATGATGGTTCCTATTGCGGCCCTATTTGGGAACGGTTGTTTTTTGGAGTGGAGAATTAAATGATTATTTAATTAGTTAACTGGATGCTCCTTTGTTTCTGGTTTAGAAATATTGGATCTGAGAGAAATTCTGAAATTTTGTGACATGTTTGAGTCAGCGGCAAGGGCAGGATATCTAACATGCTACATAGAAATTCCAGATTCTCAGTCGACACTATTTATTCCCTTTCACTGTATTTATAAGTATATTGCGTTGTCCGTACTGACTTGAAGATGGTTCTATGGTTTATGATGATTTATAAATGATGCTTGTTGGTTCACAATTATCTGCCGACCACTTCAACCGACTACAGGCTATTCACTTACCATAGACTTCACGCACTTCGACTCTGATTCTCTATTCCCACACACATTGATCCCAACTAACTATTTCCTCACTATCTGATTGTGATTAAAATATTTTCACACTCTGATTTTGACTTCCACTGATAACTGCTGCTGATAACTACTGCTCGTGTCGCTCACTGCAACCGCAACTGATTATTCCTCTATATCTCTCTCTTTCTCTTTCTCTCTCTCTTTCTCTCTCTCTCTCTCTCTCTGATTCCGACCGCTGAGTATTTTTCTGTATCCCTTACTTAAAAAGCAACTGAGTATTTCTCTGTCCCTTATTCCAAATACAATTGACTATTCGTGTCTCTTATTCCAAATGCAACTGATTATTTTTCTCTCTCTACTGCCTACCTTATACTATATATAAAGTTTATTGTCTTGTTTGTTATGCTCCTCCCACGCGAAATATAAATCCTGCAATATTATTTAGTTCCGTTCGATTCTAACTGCTTATTCGTCATTACTTGATATCTATTATTGTACAGCCTCGCTCCTATTCGTTCAGTTTCGGAAGATGCCTATTGGTTGAGTTCAACTACTTTCTAAAATGAATATTCTCACGTTATGGTAATTCCAGGAACCGATACTCCTGTCATAAATAGGAAACTTTTCTGATTTGACATGTCCCTTCACTTTTTCAAGCCTTTCGGTACTTAGATTCTCCTACTATAAATTTGCGATAGACCAAGTCTGGGCCATAAGTAAGAGGGGTATATTTGTTTCGAAATCATCTCTGACACCTGTTACTATTACTATTAAATGGACATAAATCACATGCTGTTTGCCATGGTTCGCATTTGTTCATTTTTCAATAAGTCTGTATTTACAAAAAAGTATTCTACCCTTATTGTTAATATGCACCGTTACCTATTGCAATAATAGCTCTATCTGCAATAGTTAAAAGGCACATTCCGGGTCTCAGGTCGGCACATTGCTTTCCGAAATCGTTACAAAAGAAAAAATTTCGTGACCAGGACCCAAGTTGTCTTTTTCCCCGGTCGAAACTTATTAAATTACAATACACCTTTCCATACGGCACTCCCCAAAGCTTAACGGGCAGTCCCATATTATAACCTGTACCTCCATAAAAGTACACAATGGTCCTCTCTGACTAAAGTGTTAGCCCAGAAATTATTAACATCGGTTTTAACCTTATTGATTTAATTAAATGTTACCTTTATTTTAATCTACACTACACATTAAAACATCAGGAGTCGCCATTCCAACAAACGTACAGTGGCAGAGAAGAAGGGCTAAATGCGCACTATAGGTACAGCACAGCAAACAAGGATACGACCTACCAAATGTATAATACACAGACTAACAACAAGCTACTACAGCAATATAACATAGCGAATAAGGAGTGTGCCTCCAAATCCGATGCATAACTCAGTAGGGAGTTGTCAGTGAACATGTTCCTTAAAAAAAAGTTATTCTCTTTGTGTAACCTATAATTTCTAAAGTTTGCCGGTAAGATCCTGTTACACACCGAATAGTTAAATTGGATGTATTGATTTCCCCTATGATATAGGTAAGAGAGTTTGCATTTCAAAACAGGCTGAAATTGTACTGTTTTTGTTTAACTTCATTTGAGTCAATTTGTTCCACCTGTCTGCTGAGCTCATATTCTTTTTATACCTGCCATAAATTTCCTGCAGATAACTTTATCAATGGTAATCTTCCAAGTCTCACAAAAAGAACTCTGTTAAAAGAATTTCTGTTAGCTGTATGTTTTCCAGAATTTACCTTATATTTTGTGCTGTCTTCATCATATCTGTATGAATATTTGTAATGATTTTAGATCCACAAATGATATTGCTGTTGCAACAATTAATGAGATTCAATCGGTATTGTTGTGGTATGCTTGACAGTTTCTTCCTCAATGACGGGATCCAAGAGTTCATGATTAAGGCATTTTCCCACTTATACAAAACCATCATTAAGGTCATTTATAAAACTTCTAACTTTTTTTTCAACGTAAAAATTAGCCATGAATCTCCAAGTTTCTTCTAATCCACTTCAAAATAGTATCCACATTTAGCCGTCTGAACGTGTCATCTGCAATGTTGTATTAAGATTTACAAATATGTGTTTTGCTATTAATGCTGTTTGAGGTATGTCCTCAAAACCCCAATATTTCTGAAAGGCACATTCTCTCTATTTAAGACCAATGTCTGTGCACTTCATACCATTACAATGTCCTTGATGCCGCTTTCACAGAATATGCAGGCACGATTTTACTTGTTCAATCCTTGCACTGCAGACTTATGTTCCTGTTACGTTTCGTTTTCTTTTCTCAATTCTCTGAATATCGTATCCTATTCATTTAATTTTTATGAGAAGCCTCTTGGAGTGAGTTATTAATCTCTTCTGCTTTAACAGAAAACATAAAGGAAAAATTTTACAAGCAATACTCGTGAGAGGGAGGTTTGGGACTCGATCCCCCCAGAACCATCCTCCCTAACTGAGGTTTCTTTATGGAAATGCTGGGGAAGTACACAATACTTAGGTCAGGAAAACTTCCATCTTTAAAAGAACAACGTCTTTTCAAGTTATAATTTCATCTCATGCATCACCAGTGACCAGCGCCTGTGATGTTTCAGGAGTAAAAACGGGCGTTAAACACTATTAAAACATATAATATGTACAGGCTTTACATAAAATTTGGTAACATTTTCAAAATTGAATTGCCCAAAAACTACAAGTGACATCACTCTTGTATGTACACCACTCTGCAGAGAAGTTTACCAAGTGTCTACTATATTACCAAGCGGTGAGTTCCGTAAACCGCCCGCAGTTCGCGTTAATTATAAAAATGGTGACGTCCGGTGCCGAGAAAGCATTCTTTTTGTTGGTTCATAGCAGCATGTGTACCACGGATCTTCAATGGAAAGTTAGGACTAAGAATATGATAAACAGCTACCAAGCAGGAAGATGCGAAATTTTATAATACGAGTTGTTTGTGCCCTCAGCAGATAAGTGATTGCAATATGAATGGCTTCATAGTCAGTTTCCTAGGTAGAACTTTCCATACAGTCTCTACCTGCACTTGGAGCTCACGGGATGCTCTGCTCACCAATTTCTTCGGGTTTCTTGTGAAGTCTCTCTCTCTCTCTCTCTCTCTCTCTCTCATTCGTTCTACATTCTCTTCTCTGACGGTATTGTGGTATTTATGTTTGAGACAACTTGGAGAACTTGTAGATAAAATGGACTCTTTCTGCTTAAGACTTTGTATTCTAACAAGGCAATAAGATGATACTTAAGTTAAAGGCCAATTCTTTTTGTTAATAATAATGAATTATGTTTATAATCATTAAATAACAACAAATTAAACGTTTGCCTATGTATTGAGCGATTGGCCGTATATGCCAATGTATGACCCACACGGAAAATAAGATAATAAACAAAGATGAGGAAACAATATAGACGATATGTAAATAAAACTTACAAAATAATTCATATGTACATTGAGCAATAAAATTTGCTGCTTCTTCGAGTCCTTCCAGAACGCATATTGGGCAAATATATATTTCCTTGCACTCACAAAAAGGACTGTGGACTAAGCAACAATTGTATTGCATTTTCTGGGCCTTCCAGCCTTCTCGGATCTTCCTTTAATCCATAAATTGTCTATGAGATATGAGTCAGTATTTATGAACTGCCACCCAAATTTTTAATTTGATTAATTGTAGCAAATAATTTTATGTAACTTCGTTATAGCCGTGAGTGTAATGTCATTTCCCTGTATAAATATTGAGTTATTTAGAGTAAAATATTACTTTCTCACAAGTGTGCAGAAAGTTACCATAACCATAAAATGTGACCTGGGAATTTCTGTCGCCTGTTGTAACAATATTGTAAAGAATCCTTGGGCAAGATGTTTATTGGTATTCTGTTAGAGAACTTCTTAAACAGGGTAGGCATCATAAAATCTTTGGCGAATGCAGGGATGAAAAGACAGACCGATAACCTCTTCAAGGGAAATAGCCAACCGCTTGAGTTGATTCTACATGGAAAAAGTCTCGTAGGCCATGTTTATTTAGTTTGAAATTTTGTGACCCGCAGTCAGTTTTGCAAGAGTATTCAGCGGGGCAATATCAGTGGAAGGACTTTTTCAGTTCAGTTCAATTAGTGGAAAGCGGTAGTTACTATTCGAAGAATATTCAGTGAACGAGCTTTATTAGTTTAATGCAACAGTGCAATAGTTTATGTACAATAGTGTATGAACAATAAATTGTGTCATCTTCCATAGTGAAAAAAATGATTAATCTCCAAGACTCTTTTCCTTATGGTCACAGAACCACAAAAATATCCAGCAGCAGAGTCTCAACAGCCGTGGCAATACTGTAATACAGCGGTAACCATCGTCGGAGAGGAAGGAATTATTTAGCCCTGAGATTGCATCAAATCTATCAAATCAAATCCTTCCAAAATCTTTCCCTCCTCATATTTTACATATTTAATTAACCATCCTCTTTCTTTATTAAATACCGCTGCAGATAGCATATTTCTTCAGTCAAATTTCCTGAAACACATCCCAGGAAGTCAAGGACTTTTTCTTGCTCTATTTTGCTGTCATTTCTTTTGGGCTATATCAGGTAGTGAGATTTTTCAATATTTCTCCGTGTGTTTTTATTGTACGGGCTTATCTTAACCAGATTGAACCACCTATAATGATATTTGTCCGTCCTCTTTCCATCCCTGCTACTTGGGGTTAAATTGTATGATGTGTGTAGCATCTGATATGAAGTGTCGACTGATTTCTTAGTAGCATTTAAGTCAGTACTTCACCTTATTATCCTTGATTTATCATAGTAACAATCCACTTCTAGAATGCCCATCAGTCTTATGATCCTTTTGCAGCTCAAGTTTCCATGTCATAAACCCATTTAAATTTTATTTATATACTCATTTCTTCCAAAATTTCCATATTTTACTGTCCTATACCAAAGTATAGTATGCAATATATTTCTTTTCTAAGGTATTTTGAATATCTATAACAATTATTATTATTATTATTATTATTATTATTATTATTATTATTATCATCATCATCATCGTCGTCGTCGTCGTCGTCGTCGTTGTTACCCCCACGGGTGGCCGAGGTCGTTAAAGCACGGACTAGTCAGCGGTAGGTCTGGGTTCGAATACCGCTAAGACCGTCCTCCCTGATTGAGGTTTTATCCAGGTTTTCCTCAGTCCTCATAAATGGCAAATGCCGGGGAGGTACCCTAAAACTTAGGCCTGGAAAGATTCCTTCCTTAAAAAATAACTCCTTTTCATCTCATGTATCAAAAGTGTTCATCGCCTGTGGTGCCTCTGTAGCAAAAACGGGCGTTAAACACTATTCGTTCGTATCATTGTTGTTGTTATCATCATTAATAATAATAATAATAATAATAATAATAATAATAATAATATGTTCCGGTACACCCAAGCAGCAAAATTTTAGAAATTACTTCCATTGAGGATCTCATGGTCAGCGCAATAGCACCTTAACTTTGGTTTACCAAATCAGATCCCTACTTTTCGCATTTATTAACTCCCCACTTGCTCGCGAAAATTTAAATTGTATTAATACACGAGCAATTCATCAACTGGTGCTCGATAATTTTTAACATATTTCAACATGTATTCCAATTTTCTTTCTTAAAAATGTTTATTCCGGTTAACATTATATTTCGCATACGTACTGCTCAATCTTTTCTCTGATGTAATTTATAATTAACAAATTTACAAAGTAAGTGCTTCTCTAGTGTTCCATTTAGACTGGTAAAGTTTAATCTCCTTTACCATCTCTTCAAAATGTCATTGGTTAACGGGTTTTAATTTTGTTTACTTAAGATACCACAGTTAAAAAGCGGAGAAATTTAATTTTGTGAGCAATTATTTCTAATCTAATTATTTTGACGAAGGGTCTCAGCAAGGTAGCAAAGTAGAATTATGTTTCAAAATCTAATATTAATATATATTTTAATTTGTGTGACAAAAAGAATGTGTTATAAAATTCGGTTTGGGGGAGTAGTTTTACAATATTAATAAATGTAATCCTGAAATGTTTACAAAAATCAAATTTAAACATCCACTACCATGTCAAGTCCAACTTCTCAATCAATTCCAGCATTGAGCTTTAACTCAGCTAAAGAATGATAACATATTATGTACATATCTGCTTGTTTGTAGCAATACAGAAAGTGGAATACGGAGGTATAATTTTCAAAAAATTATTAAATCATTAGAGTATTAATGAAGATGAATACATAGACGATACATTCCACAAACGTTAAACTGTTTGCTACCTATGAAAGAGATGTCATTTTAATTAGCAAGGTGACAAAGCATAGTCTGTCAGTTTACCTTTGAATATTATAATTTATTTGACTTATATTTATTTCGTTGTGAATGTACATTGGAATTTGTATAATATATCCTGCATAGATGTAACCATACATCCCCTCCTATCACACTATCAACTGTAATTTTAAAATTTAGGTACGTTATAATTGTCTCCTTTTTTACTAAGTTATATCTAACAGGTACCTTTATTTACAATATTCTAACGTACTGTCTCACTAGTTCATCAAATTCTCTGAATCACCCACTTCATCGCTCATGATATTGATATATAGCGTGTACGAGAAAATTTAGTGAAAAAGAAGAAATTGTATCTCAGAAAGTAATGCATTTATTGTCTTAGAGTTTGCACGTTCAGAAAGAGAGACTTAAAAAGCATTGTTGGGTGCACTGAAAGCTAGATATGAGCATGCATACACGTTAGTTGCATTGTTCCCCATGCTTTGCGATTGTTGACATTGTATATGACATAGTTGCTGTTTTTTTTTTTTTTTTTTTTTTTTTTTTGTCAATTTAATTTTGCTTTCATTGTAATCAGGGGATGTAAACGGTACAGGAAAAAGCCCAGTGCGTTTTGTGGCTGGATAAGATGCAATCAGGTATACAAATGCAACTTACATTTCAAACGGAATGACGCAGATCAGCAACGGCAACCTACACTGAGATGCTCTCGCATTAGCATGAGTTTCGCCCAAATGTAATCCATCACAAATGGCGCTCATATGAAGATGTGCTACAGTTTAAACAAACTTTCCGAGTTTCTCTTTCTGAACGTTTATCCGAGAGACAATAAATGCTTTACTATCTGATATATAATTTTACCCTTTTCATTATATTTTTCCCGGACGTTCACTTTAGCTTAATTTATCTAGAAAAGACACGAGGAATGTTCCACAACGTTGAGATTAATAGATTAACATTAAACTATATTTGTAATCCATGACATTCTTGTGTAATATAAATTTCTGGATATAAAATAAGTCAGAATATATAATTTTGTTATATTCATGATATTAATCTAAACATTTCAAACTGTTTTCAAATAAAGTATTAAGTATCAACAGTTTGTGACTATAATAATGTCATATGATGTGTAATGAAAAATTGCAATATAATATAAGTTGCCATGTAACTGGATATTATTCTAACATGATCGATTATTTCTAAAAAATTCGTCAATGGAATAGCAGATCTCGTTGCAGAAACATTGTCTAAATACCGATCTGAATTTTTCCCCTTTCAATGAATGATGGTGATTTGAATCTAATGACTTATCGAAATATATTAAAATAAATCTGCAATTAACATTATTTTGTAACACTACAGGTTTGCAATGGGTACAGGGAAATTACGCTTTACTTTGTTTTATAACATATTTGTGAATTTTTAATGAATTCATTTTCATTTTAAATCAATTTATTTCATTTTATGTTTATTTATTTATTGTAATTCCTCTTCATTAAAAGAGTTTTCATTTTAAAGGGCATTTAAACAGTGACTGTTGTATTTTGTTAGGAAACGCTCCTTTCTTCCAACGATGTGTATCATTAAAAAAAAATACGGGTGACCGTACAAATCCCTCATTATCGATCCGCTAGCAGATGGTTGAATGGAATGCACGGTAACTTAAGAGACACGGGCGTTGTTGCTTCATGACTACATAAGCTGCACATCTTTGTTTTCTTTCCACAAGTTGGTTAGAGATGTTACTTTTCAGGGAGGACAACGCATTGATTGCAATTTTAGGTTTGGTTAGGATTAACAAAAAATAATATATGCAAAACTTACAGTGTTAAAGTCGTATGCCTTTCCCCGTATCATTATTATTTCCTTTAAGTGTTACATTACCACATTACAGCTTCCCATTTGATTTCGCTGTATACTGAATGCGATTAATTACTAACATGAACCCTACAAAGTTAATTTTTGGAGTACGACTGCTTGTTTCTGTGTGTTACACTATTCTATCCACTGCATTTGTTGAAGTCCCTCCGCATTGATGCACAAATCCTTGGAATTGGGCTCGGCTTTCTTTGCCGCTGAAAGGCAGCGTGATTCCAGAACCAGAATGAGGTATTTGGCCGGTCAAGTTGTTCATCTCACGTTATAATCGAGATAAGTGAAGCTCTGAACCTAACGTTTCATCCACAGCCGCGATCAAAGCCAGCAGAAGATCCACAAGCACACCATCTTGTTCGCAGGATGACTTGTGATGTTTGTTTCAAAACAAGCAATGTTGCGAAATATTATTTTTCTTCCTTGTCTTACTCATTGCATTTTCGGAAGAGGGAGTACGCACGTGTTCTAATTTAAGTCCTTGTACACTATTTTGCTTTGTTTAGTTTAACGTTTTTATAGTAAAGGGCAAACACCAACCGTTTTTGAACTATTAAATCAGTTAAAAATGTGCTTCAAAATTTCCTTTCCAAGAAACAACACTTCCCAAAGTGTTATTCCTTTTCCTCGTTTGAAGAAGAAAACGGTAATAATGGAATCGACGAGAATTGTGGCGTGGCGTTTCCGACATTTTTGAAGATTGCATCAGCTGTGATCAGCAGGCTGCAGATTGATTTACCTGAATGAGTCTTCGTCTAACAACCACGATGTCAGCCAGAAAGGTTGGACCGATAGCAACACGGATAGAAGATTTGCGAAACGTAAAAGAACCTGAAACCTGAAAGAAGAAGGCTATGAGCAAACATTTTTGGCCGTTTCACACCCTGATTTGAATGGAACGCTGATGACTGAGATGTTAAAAAACATCCGTAAATAAACCAAATCAACTACATATCCGCAAGATTGAAAGTCAGTACTTTGTTCACAACACATGTACCAACCAGGAGAGTTTCGTGATTCATATGGAAGAGAGTGACTACGATATCCAATTATACATCGTTGATTTGCTACTCAGTGTTATTTTAGTTGTAAGACACCTATTGCAAAGAATCAGCTTTTTCTACGGACGATCTTCAACAGCGTCCCATTCAAATCAGAGCGTGAAATGGCCAATAAATTTTGCTCACAGGCCTCTTCTTTCAGGCTTGAGCTTCTTTTACATGCCGCAAATGTACGACATGGGAACCACACTTTTACTTCCGTAAATCCCAATGCTCCTGACCGGTATCGAACCTACGATCTTCGGTTTAGGAGGCAAATATAGTTGCCACTACACCGCCAGGAACTACATTATGAATGTGTATTATCGTTTTAGTAACAATTTGAATTAGAAAAATGGCCATAGTATAAAATGTTTTTGGAATACAGTCTTTGATACAGGCAACGGAAAATGTTTGTAGTAAACTGTGGCAACAATGCGCACTTAAACAGTGCATTTGTCCTTTATGGTCATGTATGGGTTTTAAGGAAGTTGAGGTACCGCCACGGGTGGCCCAGATCTTTAAGGCGCGGGATGGTGAGCGGCAGATCTAGGGTTCGATTCTCACCAGGAACGTTTCTTCCTGATTGAAGTATTTTCCCAGGTTTTCCTCAGTTCTCATAAATGGCAAATGCCTCGGAGGTACCCTAAACTTTGATCTGGAACGTTTCCTTCCTTAAATAAATTCTTTCCTAATTTACCATTTCATTTCACGTATCATCAGTGGTCATCATCTGTAGTGCCTCAGTAGTAAAACGGGCGTTAAATATAATTTAAAAAATGAGGTAGAGGGTAAGTGGCCAGTGTTTGACTACAACACAAAGTCGGCTGGTAACCGAATGAACACGGTCACTATACAGAAATGTAGTGTACTGTTAGAAGATGTGGAATTTCTGTTGCTCAGGATTGAATAATGCTTTTTTCACGTAGAAGAAATGAGGAGAAGTTTGAATTAATGAAAAAGTTACGTAATATTATTTATTGCCAAACCTTAAAACCCAACATAAAGATAATTCTAGGAAATGTACTCGTTCATTCAATATATCACAATACATACACTCAGATGCATTTGAGTAAGTTATATTGCCGGCCACGTTTGTTATTTTTAAGCACCAGTACGGTACGGTATAATTTGAATATGTTGATGCTATCTATTACGGTCGACAAACATCATGAAATCTTTTCTGCAATTAAATTCTTTCAGAAGAACTACCATTGAGTTAGCTCGATGAATAAATAAGTTCCTGAGCTACTTACGATACAAAACATACTTCAGCTATTAGTGGATGCTTTGTGCTATTTAGCGAATCAGGAATTGCCTATTGAGGGTGTGACGAGTCTCAAACATCAGTAAATAGAGGTAATTAATTAGATCATCTTGGTTTAATAAGTGATTATGACCCCCTTTTAGAGGCTCATTTGAATGTGTCTACTGTTTTCCATGGCACATCTTCAGCCATTCAAAATGACCGATTGTAGCAATCATATCAGTAATATATGAGAGTACTAACGGTAAATAAATTAGTCGTGCATATTACGAATAAATCCTCTGATATCAAGTACCATCTTGTGACTACCCTTAGTTTTAAGGACAAAAATAACGACGTACAAGAATTTTTTTACTGCATTTTTGCGGTACGTACTGACGCCCCAGGATATGCAAGTATTTTAAGTGTTTTTAATAGATTTTCACGCTCATGTTTCCTACAGAGGCATCACAGGAGGTGAACGCTGATGATACATGAGATGAAATGATAAATTGGGAAAGGATATTTTTAAGAAGGGAAACATTCCAGGCCTAAGTTTACGGTAACTCACCGGCATTTGTCATTTATGAAGACAGAGGAAAACCTGGAAAAAACCGCAGTCAGGGAGGACGTTCCGGTGGGAACCAAACCTCAGACATTCCGCTTACAAGTCCGCGTCTTATGGACCTCGGCCACCCGTGGCGGTAATTTTGAGTATGTAATGTTTGTTTGTATATTTACTCATATCATTTTTGTCAGATATTTAGTACTTAGTAAAATCTGTTTGAGGTTGTTGTAATACTTTTTTTTATCTTGAGGTTCAAAAGGCTTCGTACTTCAGAAGAGATAGAAGTTACTATAATCGAGGAACTGGGGCTGATTTCCCAGACGAATCTGATGGAGAACATTAAGTAGTTCATCAAAACGAATATGATAGTGGTTCAGAACAATCCGGAGAATGTAGTTTTGAAAACGTCGAGGAACAAATGTAGATTATCGCTTTTTCATAGGCAAGGATGAAGAAACTATTTGGATAAGTATTCCGAGGGGAATTTCAACTAAGACTTAGTCTAAAAATGTAATAAAAACCTTGCCACGTCCTACAAGGATTACCAGAAATGCAACCACTTCCTTAGAATCCTTCTTTAAATTCGTAAATCTTAATACGATTGATAAAATTATACGACATACTAAATCGTATATTGTGAAAAGAAGGGCAGATACAATCACCAAAGAGAAAAGTATTGTGAAGCTACAAATCCTGTAGAACTAATAGTTTTTTGTGTAAGTTTCCTCATAGTTGTCAAAAAAGTTAGGCATGCAATTGTTTTAGAATTATGGAACACAGAGGGCATGGCACAATTATCTTGCGAGCTGCTTTCATCTACAAAAGATTTTTATATTTACTGCGGTGTATCAGATATGATGATGTCTAAAAGTTGTTCATCTAGCAATAACCAGGGAATTTTACACAAACTTTGTTGAGAATTGTGCTCACAATTAGATAATAGCCTCGGAGATTTTGTGAATATAATAGATGAGATGCTACTCCCCTTTCGAGGTCGGTGTCATTTTTTCAGTATATGCCGAAAAAATAGGCGGAATATGGCCTAAAATTGCACGCAATATGTGACAGCCGTACCATGCACACCTACATTTTCCAGATCTACTGTGGCAAGCAAAGAGAAAACCCTTGCTTTATGTGGAACAGACCCTTTGTGGTGAAAAGACTAATAGAGTCCATCTATTATTCACACAGGAACTTGGGCACAGATATTTATTGCAGTAGTTATCCTTTGGTGCAGTATTTTCTTGAAAATGGCATCACCTTTTGAATGAATGAATGCTGTTTAACGCCCGTTTTTGCTACAGGGGCACCACAGGCGATGGACACTGATGATAGATGAGATGAAATGATATATTGGGAAAGGATTTATTTTTAAGGAAGGAATCGTTCCAGGCCTAAGTTTAGGGTACCTTCCCGGCATTTGCCATTTATGAGGACTGAGGAAAACCTGGAAAAAACCTCAGTCACTAAGGACGGTCCTGGCGGTATTCGAACCCAGACCTCCCGCTCCTTAACGACCTCGGTCACCCGTGGCGGTTTCACTTTTTGAGAAACCCTCAAAGTAAATTAGAGACAAATTTTAGCAACATTCCATGCAAGTAAACCACGAAAAGTAGATGTTTACCTTTTCGGTTTCCAAGAAGAATTTACTTTGGTTTCATATGTAGCTAAAAGAAACAAAGTTGTGTTACTGCTGTCGAGTGTTGACAATAATAATGAGACTGATGTGGAGACAAAGAAGCTGACAGTGATTCTAGGTTATAATAGAACTAAGAGTGGTGCGGATACACTAGGTCAAATGTGTGCATTTTACTCTACAGCGCGGAAAACAATAAAATGGCACCTTCACTGTTTTCAGACTACTTGATATTGCTGGTATTAATACTCGTGTTATTTTCATTGTCAACTAGACACCACAATCGGAAGCATTTCTGACTAATTTGGCATTTTCTCTAATTGAGGAACACATGAAAATGAAGGCGCATATCCCTTCTCTTTCAAAAGACATACTGGAGTTTGTTTCTAAATACCGATTGCTAACTGGAATGTTAGGACACCTAATGAAGAAAAACCGACCTATGTCAACAATGTGGAGCACATAAGAACAACAAAACCACCGTGCGTTTTCTTTTGTACAAGAAATTTGTTTGCAGAATACTAAGTGATCGGCATGTCACATCCAAAAAATGCTCAAATGACAGTGGAATATATAACATATAAATATTGTTCTAACCTATATTTTGTTTCAGTTTGTTTTTCCTTTTGAAATGAATCACATTAAAGTACAGTACATTTGTACCAGCAATTTAATTGATGTTTGTGTATAATATTTGAAAAATTAAAGAGCATAATATATAATTTTTATAATTTATTTTTGTATTTATTAATCCCGTCTATTATTAATACGTTACACATACAAAAAAAAAAGAAGGAAATTAAAACTTAATGCCGTGCGGGCGCATTCAGAAAAACAATATGCGCCCTCTCTTAAAGGTTAAGGAATACAGAGATGGGTGTTGGAGTTCTTCCAATATATTATGGATGTATCATATAAGTGGGACAGTGACAAAAGTTTGAAAGTTCAAGGGTTTTGGCCTTCACAAGTAAATAAATATTCGATTTCTTTTAACATTTCTAAGATTCTTTTTATGTTGTCTTTAACATTTTGCAAACCAGGGCTTTTGATACAGACTATTGCATCCAAAAAGTTGAAAAGCTCGCTAGAAACATTCAGGCAATGAGGGACGAGAACTTTGATGTTTATGCACATCAAATGGATGGTTTTTATTCAGAAGCTCCTTAGAGGCAGCGACTTAACTAAGATAATTCAGAAAGGGTTAGTTCCATGCACCTGTTAATGGCAATTGCTGACAGTATTTTATTTTTTTATTTAAACTAAAAGAAAGATTTAAGCTCATAGAAAATTTCAAGGCTGTTTTCTGTCTTTTTTTTTTTTTCCCCAGTTTGCTTGATGTCAGAACTAAATGTGTTGTATATTTCAATCTTGAATTTAGAGATA
Source organism: Metallyticus violacea (assembly GCA_030762175.1). Lineage (NCBI taxonomy): Eukaryota > Metazoa > Arthropoda > Insecta > Mantodea > Metallyticidae > Metallyticus > Metallyticus violacea. The sequence continues at coordinate 134,789,780 of CM060846.1, forward strand.
AAATATTTCAGACTTAATGCAATTTATGAATGATAATAAGTGTATCTGGTATGCCTGAAGTTTTCAAATTAGTTAGGTTAATTGTAACAATACCAGCAGCAACTACATCCTCGAGAGGGTGCTCATTTTCTGCGCTCAAATGGATCAAAATATACTGTAGAGCAAAACAAGGGCAAGAAAGACCGTCATCACTTGATCTTATGTCTATTGAAAAAGAATGGTTTTTCAAAGTGAAAAGTGAATATAATTTTTATGATATTGTCATTGAAAAGTTTGTAACAGAAAACCGCGGAATAGAATTAGCATATAAATATACAGGTTATTCCTCACAATGGTAAATAATGAAAAACCTGGAATATTATAATATAAATATTGTTTTTAATCCTGAAATAATCGTAGAGCCTTCTCTGAAATAAGTAATGTAAAGAGCATGTCTGACTTTAAAGATCAGAATTCACTACTGTTAATGTGGTCTGTTAAACTACCTAATCACAATTAATTTATATTGTCGTATTTCAGCGTATTTAGCATCAAAGATGCTTTTACATTACTTAATTTTTATTTTCAAGTCAGCTGTTACTTTAAAATGCCTGAAGATGGTGGGTTTTGTGTTCTACTATTTTAGCATAATAATAGTGTAGTTTGGAACTATTTTCAATTGAATCCTGTGAGTGATAACTGTGCTATTTACCACGTTTTCAAAAATAGTTTTTCTTAAGGTGGAAAATATCACTCTAGCAAAATGGTAAAACTGTTAAATATATCATTAGGAAAAATATACTTAGTTCGTAAGGAAATTCACATTTATTTCTTTGAAATGATTATTTTCTTAAAACAATAAAATTAAGGATTTGATTTTATTTGACAAAAACCATAAATGTATCGAGCATCGAATTATTGAGACTAAAACACAAATAGAACAATATTTGGTATTAACCTATCCGTAATATGTTCATATAGAATTAAATTAAGTTCTTAATTTACTTTGAATTTAAAAATACGATTCGAATTTCGAGTCAAAAGTTTAAAATCCATGTAATACATTTAAAAAACGTGTATATTATATGTATAATAAGATTATAGTAATTAATAATCACAATTCTATTTGTGGAATAATTTAATAACAGCTTAGAATAAATTACAAACACTTCTTAGCTTCAAATCTTATAGAGCTAACGGCTACATTTTTTAAGTTATTCAATATTATTCATGTACAATTAGAAAATCTGAATTATTAAATCAGGAATTTAAAATTCCATAATGGTCCTTAATTTAAGTGCCATAGTTATTTGAATTTTTCTAAATTTAATGAACAAACATGTTTTCAAATGCAAGTTTCTTAAATATTTTGAAATAACTATCTTTCCTTAAATTATACATAAAAGAATGTCTTTGAATAGGTAAGAGAGCTGTACTGCTTTTAACTCTCTTTATCACCCTTTATATTTCACACAATTTTACGAAAGCAGATAGATGAAAAACACTAGATTGTGTAATGTACACCAGCACAGCACTGTGTTTGATGCTATGTAGATTTACAACACATTCTGTCACTCTCAACAAAACTACATTTGCATTTTATTTTAAAAGTCGTTAGTGTATCTCCCATTCTCTCTAATGTTAATCTATTACTTATATGGATCTCCTCTGTGGCAATGAGTTAGTTCAAAATTTAAATTTATTTCTTTACAGACACAGTAGACGAAAATACATACAGTGTTATATAAGACCCAGGAATCGTTAAGAAACATCCAGAAGAGACTGCGGAGCATTGCTGCCAAGTGAGTAATAATTCTCTTATAAGTAATAATTGTTCTTTGTGATCTGTTATAAGGGATTTTTCCACTTCCTGGTGTGCATGCATTACCTAATTTTACAAGAATAAGTCTATGCCTAATTTATAGAACTAGAAATTAATTAAGGTAGTAGTAACATTTGTTAAACGTATCTTGCCGCTATTTGTAACTAGTTTGCCATACCTGAACTAATTATTTAAAGGAAGGTTTACCAATTTTTTTAATTTTCAAATAACACTTCAGCTCTTTCCGTTTGTTTAGGATGGTGAATTAATATCAAATTAAATGCAGGTTATGTTGAAGTTCACAGAAAATCTTCAGTATTCGCAAAGTTTCTCGTGCATGCAAAAAGTGAAGTTCTTGTTCATCGTCTCTACATCCAGAAAATTGTGACCATCAGCATTATTTATATTTATTATACTGTATATATTACCTATCGTAATCCATTTTAAGAATTTTGATTTTAAGAGTAATTACTCTGATTAGGGACTTCTCGGTTAGCTTATAGTCGTTTCTAGGTTTATCTGTCACAATTGTGAAGTGAAAGTTCAGATGGTTCAGTTCATACAAGGTATACTCTGAAAGATATGAGGTATGGGCCATATATTAATGACCATTTGAAACTTATTCCTATTTCTCAAAATATTCCCCCTCAGTATCTACACCTAGTCTTTCCTCGTAAACAAGACTGCAAGCACTCACTATTCTGAATGATGCTAAGCTCCTCTTCGTAAGCTAATACATCTTCAGGGCTTGAAAAACGCTTGCCCTGTAGTCGTTTCTTCACCAAAGGCAACAGTAAGAAGTCGCAAGATGCCAGGTCAGGACTCTAAGGAGGGTGTGTGGCACAAGCTTCACAGAGATACTCTCCAGAAATTTAAATGTGGCACTTGTGGTGTGGACAAACACATTTTCATGGCAATGAGAGTCTGGTGCCTCTAAATCTATTCTTGACCGTTTTCACTCATATTTTGAAACACTTTCTCGAAGGCAAACAGCTGTGCATCACTCTACTGTAACTGTCTTTCGATGTTTATGCAGAATTGTTACCTCATGATCGCTAATGTATAGGAATGTTTCTATAATTTTCTTCCCTTGCTCCCTTAGTTTTCATTGTGGGTTGGTTATCTGGCAAAATTGAAACTGATGACTGTTGTTTTGTTTATGGATCACATTGAAAATCATATCAATGCATTTGTTGCATCATTTATTATGAATTCAGGAGCACGGCGAGAGTTCCCTTGGAGCATTTCTGGGAAGGATGTCACTTGAGCGATTTGTGCTCTTCTTTGATGGGTCATTTGCAACATCTACTCTAAAGTGGCAATGTTTTCTGCCGACACTGCCATCGATTTTCCGCATATATCTTCATCTTTAAAACGCTTTCTGCTCCTACTTAATTCTGCAAACACAGTTGTATGTAAAGCAACAAGTTTCCCTAAAGCCTGTAAGTCTTTAGTCTTTAGTCACTGTTTAGGCCGCCTTTAAAACGGTAATAAAGCATTTCATGATTACGTTTCCCCCCCACATTCATTACGCGGCACTGACCTACGGGCACAAGTGTTCTTTTTGAAACTCACATTACTGGCTGAGGCTCTTAGGTTAGCAGCTGGAGGAACTTATTCTCATTTACAGATAAAAGTACAGTCTACTACAAGGCATGTATATTTACGCATAATTACACAATTTACTCATGTCCGTAAATTTTTGGGTGACGCCTTTATAAGTACTGAAGCCAGTTTAGTTGCCAATATTTTTATTGAATACATTCCTGATTTTGAACAATTGCACAAATTTTCTTTTCATTAGTCATCAATTCCTAAAATATAGCTAAGCTTATATTATCATCGGTGATACGTATATTTATTTTAATCGTATGTTAAGGGACTAAGACGTCTGAACCACAGGATACGGTGCAGTAGCGACAATCTAAAACATAAATCTTAAATTTCTTCATATAATTATTATTTTTTCTTTTTAAACAGAGCTGTGAAAATCACCGAATGTGTAATCAAATAGTAGTAGTAGTAGTAGTAGTAGTAGTAGTAGTAGTAGTAGTAGTAGTAGTAGTAGTAGTAGAGTAGTAGTAGTAATAGTAGTAGTAGTAATAGTAGTAGTAGTAGTAGTAGTAGTAATAGTAGTAGTAGTAATAGTAGTAGTAGTAATAGTAGTAGTAGTAATAGTAGTAGTAATAGTAATAATAGTAGTAGTAATAGTAGTAGTAGAGTAGTAGTAGTAGGAGTAATAGTAGTAGTAGTAGTAGTAGTAATAGTAGTAGTAGAGTAGTAGTAGTAATAGTAATAGTAGTAGCAGTAGTAGTAGTGGTAGTGTTAGTAGTAGTAGTAATAGTAGAGTAGTAGTAGTAGTAGTAGTAATAGTAGTAGTCGTAGTAATAGTAGTAGTAGAGTAGTAGTAGTAGTAGTAGTTGTAGTAGTAATACTAGTAGTGTCATCCAGGAAGCTGGTATAGCTGGTATTGGAAAGTTATTATAGTATTCTAGCATTTATGTACAAATTTAAGGTTTATTAATTCATCAGTTGCTCGCTAATATAAGTGTCCATATTGTTTTTTCATTAATTCCTTTACCTCGGCTTATTACCAACTGTAAAGCCAATTGATCACAGAGTATTGGAAAGGAAATTAGATAACTCTCCAATCACAATATATCTAAATATTCTAGTAACAGCTGCTATAGAAATTGTTCCACCTAGTAAAATGCTGCCACAGGATGCCGAGGTCGTTAAAGCATGGGCTCGTTAGTAGTAGGGCTGGGGTTCGATTCACGCCATGACAGTTCTCTCTGACTCATTTTTTCAAGATTTCTTCAGTTCTTATAAATTGGAAATGCCGGAGAAGTACTTTAAATTTAGGCCTGGAACATTTCCTTCCTTTAAAACAAAATAAGTTCCATTTTATCATTTCATCTCACATATCATAAATGCCCATCACTTGTTATGCCCCAGCAGTAAATACTTACGTTGAACACTATTAAAAAAGCGAAAACTCCGTAGTAGGTGAACCAATTTAGTCCTATTTAAAGACTTATAACTATTGGTTTAATTAAACACATGATTGAAGGGTAAACATGATACATATTTCATGTTATATTCTTTCAAGCTAAAATGGTTCAAACCTCTTTTTAAGAAGCTAAGTTTGATTATTGACGGAAATTATTGCTTTTAAGCATAATCTGTATAAGAAATGTTTTCTTTACACTTGTTTTATATGATATTGCATGCGTAAAACAAATATAACATATGCTCCGCATTTACTACCACTACTATTAAGGCATACTCTCTGAGGTCTTAAGAGTCACACCTCCATTGATCCCGTTAGCTGTGTAGGAAGCTGCACTAATTGCAAAATGTGTTATTGCTTAACATGTTTTCTAATGCAAAGGGAATGCGTCCTTCATCAGGCTTGGAACTTTAAGTGTATAAAAAGCTTTTCGACACACTATGTAAAATGCATGCAAAAATTCATAATCGATGTAAAATAGGTAAGATATTGCAATATATCCATAAAATTAATTTTACTATAGAGTCGTATTCCGCACTTCTCTTGTCATTACTAGCTATTTGATTTTAAATACAGTTATTTTATTCAGAAGTTACTGAACAAAAATCGCGACGAAGGCTTTACTTGAAATATAAGTCGTGCTCTACAAAGTAGAGCCTAGACCCTTATTGCGTTAATTCATTGCGTCAATAGACAATAAATTACTTCTAGGCGTTGAGTTCATTTTAGCCTGTGATAGAAGGAAACCCCCACCTGAAATGGCATATGGGTTGCTCACTGTCGGTTTATTATTTCTAAACCTTATTCGCCGAATACTATTCCACTTTCTATCAAAGGCTAGCCGCTATCTCTTCGTCTCTCATTGTGTAAACTGAAATATAACGTTCGGGATATTCATGCTGACCTGTGTTACTTATCAGTAGACAATAAGATATGTTAAACTCTATTTGGAACTAGGAAGAGAAGCTGATTGCGGTTTTCCTGTTAGTATAATCCAATCTACCAGCTGGAAAGGCATAAAAATACACAGATAATGGATTCTATTCAAGATATCACGTTTATTCCTAGAACTGGAGTAATTGAAAACCATTTTGTGTGACATTTAAATAGAAGCTGACAGAATCAAATTCATTTATATATATATATATAATGATGTAAGTATTCTTAATAACTTAAATATTGTAGACAACAGTTTGAGGACTATATCGCGACAATCATCCTGTATGTTGACACCATCTCCGAAAGAGAATTTGGACGCTAATCAACCCACTTCGTCTACTTCGAAAAATAATATTTGCGGTCACAAACCACCTCGCTGTATATGGTGGGATGAGAATGGTGAAATTTAATTGTGAGCTGTTAAAACCTGGCAAAACACTCGGAGCGTAAGTTAAATTAATGAATTATTCATATCGATAAATAATTTGAAAAATAGTGCGTTAGTAACATAAAAATACTAGAAAGTCATCTTACACATAATATTGCCAACCTAAGCTACTAAAACCATCGCAAAAACAAATGAACGCATGGAAGTTCTTCCTTATTAGGGTTAGACTAGTGCTGCTCCTTCGGACTATCATTCACTTTTCTCAAAGCAACACGGTTTGAAAGTCCAGCTCTTAAAATGTTGATGAGAAATTGTTTTGAAACTAGTTCTCCTATAGCAAACATGTTGATCATACCCTTCCCCTAGAGTTTCAAAAGACTTTAGAATATAGCGTTAAAATTCTACACAGCTAATAATTAACGAACTACACAAAGTGAATCATCTAAAACGACTACATGGATGTCACTGAAACGATGTTTGCTAATGATGTGCTGTTTTCTCCTAATTGAATTTCAGACAAGAGATCATCAACGTAAAGCCATACAATCGAGCACAGCTGCTCAGGCAGTAGCGCTTGAAGTTTGCAGATCCCGGATTCAATTCTCGTTAGACTGGCCATTCAGATCTTGGGTTTTTTTCATGTTTTTCCCTTGTTGCGTAGGCAATTGCTGAGATGGATATTTACAGATTTTCGTTCTCCCATTTCATTAAGTTGATTCTGTTATAGAGTCCAACATGGGTCCTGGTGGTGTAGTGGTAACCATACTTGCCTTCTAAACCCCAAGGTAGCGGGTTCGAACCCGGCCAGGATCGATGGATTTTTTCGGGCGTAAAAATCGTAAGTATGGCTTCCTTTGGAAGGGAAATAAGCCGTGGGTCCCGTATTGTACATTTAGGCACGATAAAGAAACTCAAGTCTGAAAGAAGAGGACTCTGAGCAAAATTTGTCGGCACTTTCACACCCTGATTAGAATGGGACGCTGATGACCTGAGATGTTAAAGATCATCCTTAAATAAACAAATAAAAAAATAGAGTCCAACGTACCAAGGTGAGGGGAGGCTTGCACCTTGTAAGGATTTTTGCCCCGGTGTCTGGTATGGAAGTGAATGTTCTGAGGGGCTCAAACTCTTTGGAGGCCTCCACAAGCGTCGGGGTGTTCTGTTTGGAAATATGTTAGGGATCCGTCTGAGTCCACGCAGTCATTGCCGTGGCAGCCCAATATCTCACTTACCTTAGCCCTTCATCCCGGAGATGATCTAATTGGAGCGTAGGTAAAAGAGCCGGCCTTGAACAAGGCTCAAGTAACAAAATATCCTTCTACGCCGCAGACAATGCAAGCCAATGTAAATCCAGGGAACGATTCCAACAAATATTACAAAGTGTGTTTCTAGCACAGTTATATATTTTAAGCAGAATATTGCTTATTAACCAAATAAAAATAAACTTTACAAGATTTGAATGTCAATGTGTTTTGTTTGTTTGTTTTTTTTTTTCCTCCTACATTTCCAGACCAAATAGTCAGCGAGATATTATCATATGTAGAGCTCAGATTGTTATATTCTTTTTAGAGGATTTCCATGATCATTATTCGTAAAGCAATACTCCCCGATTGTGAAGTAAGTATGTATGTGTCTGTATGCATCTTGTCTACAATTTATGGGAAATTTCTGCCTATCGCAACCGTCAGTGTTCTTCTTCTTCTTAAGAATTCACTCTATTTATGTGGGATACATGCTCAGCCTAATGGCTAACTAGCTTATTTGGAGCAACAACTCTAAATGTTTCAAAGCATTAGCGCTAGGAATTTTAAATCCCTCTAGTACAAAATGGAATATACCGTGGATAATTTCTTAAAATCATATATCAAATGCAAACAGATGTGCATTTCTTGCTTAATAATCACAGGAATTTGTGTTTTTTTTTCCTAATAATCATGGAAACTCCCTAAAATGAATCTAGAGGACCAAGTTTTACATATGACGACAGCCCTTAAACTACTTGGTCTAGAGTAATTTAAAATAACTCATTGAAACTCTCATCTCATTTAGTTTTAACTTCTTTAGGTCATTGGATATTGTTACATGTTTCAAAAAATGTAACGTCTGGCTATAAACATGCTTCTTAATAATTACCGAAATCTTCGTAATGTTACATTCATCAGCCGTTGTCTTCATTTCGGCGAAAACACCGCATCAATAGCACCTGTAACTCCAGAAATATTCGCCGTGGTGGTTTACGTGAAACAAAACTGAATTCACTCACACAAACAGAAAATGATGATCAATAATCATCTTAGATCTTTACAGTTACAACAGCTACTCAAAATGTTCACCATCGGCGTCGATACACTTCTGAGTACGTTGAACTACTGACTGAGCAACTTTTGCGAAAGTGTCCTCAGCGTTTGCAGCACATGCCGTTTTAGTCTCTTCCCGAAGTGCTTACATTGTAGCTGGTTTTTTTACGGTATACGATACCACGAGTCTCGAATGCGTGCAATTTATTCGGGTTGGCGGTAAACACGTCTCCATTGCCTTTGAACTTCAAGAACGTTCTCAGTTTTCCATTACTACTTCAAAATTGCTTTCCACTGTTCAAGCGATAACCATTTTGTTGTAGCAACGCTAGCCTAACATAATGTGAGCCACATCTGTTTACAGAACATCCGTTCGATAATCATGGTTGCATTTGTTCATTGTTGATTTACCTGTCATATAGCAAAGCTATCATAATGTATGCGAGTCACATCTGTTTACAGAACATCACTCTATACGTTACTGTTGTTTTTGGAGCACCTTTGAAATATATTAAATAGATATCTACTATGAAAGTGTGTGTACATTTTGGCACCCTTGGTATATATATATATATATATAAAACTGACGAAGAGGAGATACATTGTGCAACTATCAGTGGCTTTTATTAATGGTGTTTAACACCCGTTTTTACTACTATGGCACCACAGGCGGTGAACACTGGTGATATATGAGGTGAAATGATAAATTGGGAAAGGGTTTATTTTTTTAATGAAGGAAACGTTCTAGGCCTAAGTTTTAGGGTATGTTCCCGGCATTTTCCAGTTATGAGGACTGAGAAAAACCTGGAAAAAACCTCAGTCAGGGAGGACCGTCCTGGCGGGATTCGAACCCCAGACCTCCCGCTCACGAGTTCGCGCCTTACGACCTTGGCCACCCGTGGCGGTACTATCAGTGGTGATCCGCAGGCGAAAACAATTGAAGATTAAGCCCAAATAATTGAAGATTTCGCACAAGCAATCATCTGTAATGTATTTGCTATTAGAAGAGGTTTAGAAACTTATCGTGCTTTACTTCGTCAGTCTGCGATGGACAATGACTTCCACTCTTTGGTGGAAACGTCGTACAGATGTTTCCCCGCAAGAATTAGTACCACGCATGTGGTATTATTGAGGTGTGTCGCATGCGTATAACATCAGGTTATTTATTAAAGACAACACCTCTGGACTAATAGTGCTAAATGTGTGAAACTTCTAAATAGTGCTCCTCAGTGTCAAGGGAACGTTTTCCTTAGATTTAATAAATCTATTATTAGACTGCTAGCGTGGTTCATGCGGCTAGTGAATGAAAGGTTACAGCCACACGGGACTCAAATTGCATTTCTGGATTCATTTCTCTCTGAATTATCCGGATCTAAAGAATATTTTAACAAGGATGGAAAACTAATAATTTGGATTCTGGAGGGGAGAGATCATTAACTGAAATTACTGTCACCGTGGATCGATTTTCTTAGCAAAATTAGAGACTTTTTAATACGCAAAATTGCTTTCTGCGATTTTGAATACTTTCAAAGAGGTTTGAACCTAACATTTTGAACAGTAATAATGCAACTTCTTTAAGAAACAGGATGCACACACCCAAGTAGTACGTATCCCACGGCAGACTGTTCAAGTTACACCAATTTTGGCCATCAGGGGAAAATTTACGCTATTTTTCTTGGCGCGTCATTGAAACTTCCGCTTTGGGAATTATTTTTTCTCTTTTTGACATATTCATTTTTTAAAAGCCTGTTTTATTATGCATACACGTGGTGGTTATATAAAATGAGTTTATGCATGATAAATGATAGGTATAAACAAAATTTGACACTAGTGTAATGTTTTACATTTTAGTTATTTTTACATAAATGGTGATTATATAAAAAGATTTATACATAATAGAATAGAAAAACAAATAAAAATTGACGCTAGCGCCGTTTTGTCTGAGGTTTTGGAGCTTTATTTGAATTGTCTGCAGAGGGAGTTTTCTATTTTCTTTATTGCCACGTTCATATATTAACAAATATGTATTACAAGTACAGCTATAGAATTATATTAGTACAATCATAATGTATTTGTCAAGTATATAAACTTGGTAATTATCAAAAATGTAATTTATTCATAATAAGCAAAATTTGGCCCATTTATGGTTGCGTAAATGTGAAATAACATGGGGATAATGTAATTGTTATTATGGTGGTCAATTTTGGAGGCGTAAATTGCAGCTAATATATGTGTGTGTGTGCATATTGATCATGTTAATTGATTATGGTGACTGGTATATTTTGTTTGGTGGTGATGTACATAAAGTACACACAATAATTGGCGCTAATCTGGTTGGTGACAAAACATGAATTGATTTAAAAAATGGTAGGAATTAGGTAAAACTATGAATTAAACAGGGTTAAGGAAAATGGTGGTGAAGGAAGCACTTGATGACAAAACCGTGAACTAATTATTCAAGTACATGCACATGGTACTTACGAATAAGCGGGGTATAATCGATGAGGAGTGATTGCGGTAATAAATAAGAAGATGGTACTTACAAAGATGATAGGTAAAGATGCCGTGGGAGAAAGTCGCCTTGGCACGAGGGAGTTGAATGACCTAGTGGGACACGGTAAAATTAATGCAGGATAGCCAAGTAGCTGTAGAAAAGTCAATTTGTACACGTCAAGGCCATATGACTGGATTAGACTTGCCTGGCATGAACATGTTCATCGCAAAAAAGACAGGAAGAAACTGTTTGCCATGCGACGTCACCAAGCAAGATATGTTTATGGGAAGTGGTCAAGCTTTTGTTTGGCAGGATTGAATACGTTTACCCCAAACATCCATGAAATAATTTCAAGTGCATACATGATTAGCAAGTACATGTGTTTTAGTTAGTTTAAAAACAAATAAAATGTGATTTATCTCATTTGCGTGCGTAAGGTGTCTTCGAGATACTGAGGCAACAGATGTAATATAAGAAATAAAATTATGGTAAGGAAGTGACGTAATTCGTGGAAATAAGGAGCGTGGTGATTGGTGGAAAAGATGAAGAGAAGGAATATTATTGGTCAGAATAAAAGGAGGGGACGGAAGTGTTTTATTCCAAGATCCAGCGTCTGGCGTCCGGCGTCCCGAGAAGGTGAAAAGGTGGTATGGTGTGGCGCACGGTTAAGATCATCAGTGAAAATTGTTTTATACACAAAAATGTTGTGCTAAAACATGCTACATTGCAATATAAACCACATTAGAAGCCAAATTAACCTAAATAAAAATAACTAAATTATACACAAAGGTACATGTTCAGAAATCAAATATTAACTTTGAAAACCAAATCTTGGTACACTATTCAACTTTGCAAGAAAATTTATGTTGTGCTAAAATATGCTACATTGAAATCAAAAAGTTCATAATAAAAAAATATTAATTTTGTTAACAAAAGGGACAATTTTATAAACAAAAGCACATTTTGAGAAAACAACAGATGATTATTAGAAACATCAAATAGTGGTCACAATATATAACTTCACAAAAACAATATATGTTGCGCATAACATCATTTCCTTGTCCGCCTCTAGCTATATACTTATACAGTTATGTTGCTAACGAGAATTATTAGAAATATTAAGAATAGAAGGTGAGAATTGTATTCGCAGGACGTAAGAAGTATGTTCTAGATGCATTCTACAGAATTAGCAGTTTTTGCTGCTGTCTCCGCTCCAGACAAAATTATCGTTTTGGGAAACCCACTTGCACCGTTTCGTATTATAACACCCGTTTTCCCAGTTTCTTATCCAAGGCATTGCGTCTTCATTCCGGTCATCTGCATCTTAGCAATGCCAGCCTCAGGTATCATAGTGCTTGACCACAGCCTCTGCTCCGGACGATATGATCTTTGAATCGGATGCTTGCAATGCAGTGTAGAGAGATAGCTTTCTCTCGGTCTTCACTCCGGACATTATGGCCCTTGCACCGGGCACGTCGAGATACGCACCTATATTATTTTGCATTAAAGCATCCGCTTCACCATAGTTTCTTTTCTAAACCATAAGGTCCATATGCGGCCAACTGCACCGTTTTCCATTCCAACATCCACTTTCCCACGATTTCTTATCCAAGGCATTGCGGCTGCATTCCGGCCACCCACAACTTAGGAATGTCAGCATCCGGTACCACATTGCTGTTCCCGCGGCCTCCGCTCCGGATGATGTGATCTTTGAAGCTGATGCTTACAAAGCACTTGTAGATAGGTACCCACTTTCCCACGGCTCCCTATCCAAATTATTGCGTCAACAATCGTAGCACATCGCTTTTTTTTCACAGCAGTTCGACCGGCATAAAGTGTTATTCCAGTTCGTCCATTTCATTACACCTAAATCAAACATTCAGTAATTTTGAACTAATATTGTGGTTTTCCAGTTGGGAGTAGAATATTCCGAATTTTATAATTTCTGTTTTAATTAATATTGAAGTTAATTATGTTTGTGCTACTAAAGTTTTCATTTGTTTATTGATAGATAGATACATAAAATTTCATATTATGAATATGAAATATAGTTTTTATTTTGGTAGGGTGTTCATAATTGATTTTCTGTGTTTGTTGATTATGATTTTTATGTTTTTGTATTTTAATTGATTAATAGATTTTTGCTGTACGTTTGTTATTACAGATAAGTGTTATTGTTATTATAAATAATTGTTAGTTCTTTTATTATGGTGGAGTATTGATAAATAAATGTAGTGGTTCAGGGAATGATTATGCGTGAAAAAATGTTTTTATTTTAAGTAATATATGCTTTCTAGTGGAGTAGTAAGGTGGCACAGTGAGTGAAGCATAGGTGAACAAGGAAATATAGGAAGAATTTCTTACGGAAGAGTGTCAATTTGTTTGATTACACAAAATAAGCATAATTACTGAAATACCATTTGGAAAATGCTCATATGGGGAAAAAGGGCGTAGATTTTAAGTAAATTGCAAGAAATGGGCTATAATAGGCTACGATAATCAAAATGATTTGAAGCAGGCAAAAAAAAGCTAAAGAGCTGAAATAAGTACAAAAAACGGAGAAGTCCGGGTAAAAATCTAAAAAAGGAAAATATTTGCTAATTTATTGAAAAATACGAAAAATAAAGCGTGACATTTGTTAAAATAAGGAAAAATTAGGAGTAAATATTACAGAAACAGTCTAAAAAGTTCAAAATAAGTCAACACAAGGAGAAATACCTTTAAAAATTAAAAAGTCTAAAACACGAAAAAATAGAAAGGAGTTCTAACGGAACAGCATGAAATACATTGAATTAAACAAAAATGGTCATAATTACTGAGCGAAAGATCTAAATTGATTAAAATAAGGAAATGTTTAATAAATTTCAAAAAATAGGCTAAACTAGGACAGGTTAGTCCAAATTTCATTGGGAAATGTGTACATATCGTGAAATGGGTACAGGTAATAAAATATTTATCGCAAACTGCAAGAAAAAGGTTAAAAAGGAAAAACATTTTAAAAAATGTAAAAAAGGCTACAATTGGCAAATAAAGGCAAACTTTCTAAACAAAAGTGTGAAAAACATTATAATAGGTAAAAATGGGTAGACATACTTAGAAAACACCAAAAATGACTACAATAAGAAAATATAAGGAGAAATTCTTTAAAAGCATAAAAAATCTAAAATGGGCAAACATGAACGCATTTACTTTCGGACAGCGTGAAATAAGGTTAATTAAGCAAAAATTAGCTCAATACAAAGGAAAATGTCTAAATAGGCTGAAGCAGGCAGGTTAGAAGAATTTTATTCGAAACAGTGTAAATTATTCTGATATAGGAATAGGTAGGCAGAAGTTCAGAACAAACCGCAAGTAAAGGGCTAAATGTGGCAAATTATACAGAATTTATACTGAAACCGTGAAAAACACTAAAATTAGTCATTATAGGAGGAGCTTCTTAATAGATATGTAAAACACATTATTATAGGTAAAAATAGAGAGGATTACTAAGAAAGCACAGTAAGTGACTAAAATAGGTAAATATAAGGCAAATTTCTTTCAAAATATTAAATAAAAAGCCTAAAAGGCAAATTTAGGAAGAATTCTTTACGAAACAGCCTAAAGATTGTTAAAATAAGCAAAATTATACAGAAAATAGTCTAAAAAGCATTAAATAGGCAAGTATAGATATATATTATTAGCAAAATCATTGAAAAGGGTAAAATTGAAAAAATGACAGAATTTCTTAATTTAATGGTGAAAATACCAAAACATTTCGCTTTTTCCCGAAATGCACGCTTTACCAGTCTTGCTGACTTAAACTTATGCAGGAATCGAACATTGATCTTATGTTGTAAGTACTGTAAAATTATTATTTTAAATACTCACGTCATTTCTTTTCATTTTTTTTCAATACAATACATGATTTAGAAATTATGCGGACCGCGTCACTGTACAGTTACTATTACAGATTTTACTGCTGAACCCGTGATTAATGTTTAGAATATACTTATATAGGCGTAATTTCTTAATGAAATTTCGCAAAATGCTATAATATATTAAAAGATATATGTACTGAAGAAGCACTATAAAATTACTAAAAGAGGTATATAAAGGTGGTATTTTTTTAAAAAAAGACAAACAACCTAAATAGGCAGAATAAGAACTTATAATGGCACACCGTAAAATATTATTCATTAAATTAAAATAACTATAATTACTTCAAGGAAAAGACGCATTATGGCAAAATTTGTAAAGGAAAGCATAGTCAACGTAAATTGCAAAATATAGGCGAGAATGGGATAAAATAGGCAAAATTGTTTTGCATAATAATGAAAAATGCCTAAATAAGAAGAAGAATTTAAGAAATAAGGGAAAAACGACTAAAAAGGGCAAATATAAGCTCAATATGTTCAAAATTGGAGAAAATAAGTAATAACCCAACTCAGAAAGAATTTCTTAGGGATTGGCGTTTTATCTTTTAAATTACGCAAAAAGAAGCATAATTACTGAGAAAACAGATTAAAAAGGCTAAAACTTTCACATAATTTCAAAATGTATACGAACATTGTTGAAAAGGCTAGAATTAGCAAGAGTAAGTAAAATATATCAATAAAATAGTAATAATGGCAATAGAATGCCAATACTGTCGGGTTTTTTCCCCTATATTACACGGTTTAGAGGTTATGCGGACCAAGTAACCAGGTAAGTAAGTAAGTATTGCAGAGTTTATTAGAAAATGCACCTAAACGGCTGGAATTCGTAAATAAAGCAGAATTTATTTACACCAATTTAGTCTGCTGATAAAACATTACGCTATTGTTCAGGGGTGTGATACACCCTATTTAATTTTATTGGTTCTACAATGTGCTAATTTAATAAAAAGTTAACCTTGTGTAAGTTAAACGGTAGTATGTATTAAAAAAATGTTTGAATAAAGAAATTCATAAGTTTTGTAATTAATTTTGGTAAGTTAAAAGTTTTAAGAATTCGATACAAATTCTTAATAGTGCTAAACTTTATTTTCATGTTCAGGTGTATTAATAGTGGTAACATATTTTAATGTACATAGAATGTGGGAAACAAATGCGATATTTACTTTTGTTATATGGAGGTCACAAGAAGTTAGAGAACCTTTATCTTCATTTTGCAAAATAAATATTATAGAATGGAATTGTATGTTTCAGACATAAACGTTTCACAACTACTACCAAAACACAGTTTTCCTATCTTCTCATCGCGGGCATGTAGCATGATTTTCGCTGTCTTGACAATTTGGATTTGGAACTATTTATTATTGTTATTATTATTATTATTATTATTATTATTATTATTATTATTATTATTATTATTATTATTATTATTATTATTATTTTGCAGTTCATATTCACTTGTGTTTCCCCTGGCAGATTGATTCTGGAAGCAGTTCATTGTTTTAGTCAACCAAAGTTTTACGTGTTTTAGAACACCATGTATTCTTGCATTTCTGAGTGGCGCTGCTTTATTCCTTTGCGTTATACCATCCTTTCTATAAACAAGTGTTCATTTTCAGTTTGATTTTTATCTAAATCAACATCCTGCTCCAAATGTATACTAAGTACATTTTTACTTTCATGATTTGATCAAAATTCACGTTCATATTCATCCTTACTGCTTTCCTGTTTTAGCACCTGTAAGTCATCTTATCCACCCTTCTTCTACCTTCATCTACTAAATAATGCCCAAGTTAATATATTTAACTGCTATATACCAATGCAGATAGAATATAAATCTATAAGAGTAAAAATTTGGTACATACCTAAGATTAGTCAGCACAAGAAAGCTGTAGCTTCAATAGACTGCTGGGGTATGTGACACCCTTGTGAACAGAAGTTTCCCGGTAAATGAAAAGTGACTGAAAGGTACAATGAAAGGTAAAATACACTAATGCTGCACTAAAGAACAACACAGGAATAAATATGCTTTGGTGTTTGTGAAACCCCACAATACTAACTCAGGGTTAATAAAATATTGAAAAACGATTTAATAAATTAAAAACATGCAGGTATACTGAAGAATTACTAAAGGGGACTAGGGTTAATATAGGTAAATATATATGCAATTTGTTATTCAACCCGGAGAGGCAACAATTGATAAAATTAAAGAAAATTTTATAAAATTGTGAAAATACCAAAATATTTGCTTATCTACGACACACAGTTTTCAAATAACACTGATTTACAGTTACCCAATACTCGAGCCCTGGACCCTATGTTATAAGTACATTTGAAATGGGCAAAGATAGGAAGAATTTCATACGAACAGGGCGAAAGAGGTATATTTAAGTAAAAGTAGAATAATTATCAATGAAACAGTCACAAAGTTGTTAAATACGCAAACAAATGTAAAGCTCTTAAGAAAATCGCAAGATTTAGGCCAGAATAAACTAATATAAAGGGAAAAATCCGAAAAAAAATTGAAAAAGGCTGAAATAAAGGAATAGGACGTAAGGGCTGAAATAAGCAAGTCTAAACACAATTTCTTAGAAATTAGAATAACATTAATAATAACCAAAGATAGCCTGAATTTCTTAAGGAACAGCGTGAAATTTTTTAAACTAATCAAAAATATGCAAAGTTACTGAGGATCTAGTCTTAAAAGGCTAATACAGGCGCATATATGCTGAATTTTTGGAAATCACGTCAAAAGGCCAGAATTGGTAAACGCAGGCCGAAATTTTTAATAAAATGTTTAAAATGTCAAATCAATTTCCGGTTTTTCTCTACGTTACACGATTTAGAAGTTAAGCGTATCATGTCACCCCACAGTTAGTATTAAAGAATGTATTAGGAAATCCGTAAAAGTGGCTGTAATTAACAGAATTTGTTAATCCTATATTAGTTAGCTAATGAAACATTATGCTATTGGTCAGATGCGGTGTGTTCTACTCCGTTTTATTTTTATTGTTTATACACTTTAATTACTTAATAAAACGTGATTTAATGTAATTAAAAATGTGTATTCTGTAGATAAGTGTTTATTAAAGAAAGGCACATATTTTGTAATTAATTTTGTATTTTTAAAAGGTAAGGAATTTCATCCAAAATATTAATATCGCAAAATATTTTCCTGTTCACATATATTATAGTATTATATATTGTTTACCTCCATAAATGTGTGATATGAATTAGTGACATTTCTCTTTGCTTTATGGAGGTAACTTGAAGTTATTCACATTCTATATCTTAATTTTGCACATAACATTGTTTAATAAAAGGGAATTCTATGTTCCAGATATAAACTTGTTACAAATGCTATATTTATACATATAGTTTCCTATGTTTTGAACAGGGGCATGCAGCAAAAGGTTCTATGGCTTGACCATTTTGGAATTGGAATTATTTCTATGCAGAAGATGGGCATTTCACTTTCATCTGTATTTTCCATGGAAGACTGATTCTGGAAGCAGTTGATTGAGTTCTTCAATCAGTGATTTGTATTTTAGAACACTGTGGATTCTTGCATTTCTAGGTGGCGCTACTTTATTGCTTTGGATTATACCATCCTTTCTATAAGCAAGGGTTTGTTTCCAGTTCGATTTTCTTTCAAAGTAAAATCTTGTTTCAAATGAGTTCTATGTACATTTTCAAATTCACGATATGATCAAAAATCGCTTTCATTTTCATCCTAACTACTTTTTAGTTTTAACACCTGTGAATAAGTCATCTTACGCGCTCTTCGTGTGCCACCAACTAGCAAGTAATGTTCAAGATTATCAGTTTAACTGCAATATACCAATGCCTAGAGAATATAATACTATAATCGTAACATTTTGGTGCAAACCTAAGATTAGTAGCACAAGAAAGCTGTAGCGTCACTATTCGGTAGAGTATGTGACATCCTAGAGTTAGTATTCCATGTGAACAGCACGACATCTGTTTCAACAATGATGACAAGTTTCCCAGTGAGTGGTATGTGCCTGTATGGTTCAATAAGGGGCAAGACGCAGTGAGAACCAACAGAAGAATACATATGATCTGGGGTTTTTGATATCCCCACAAGACTAACACAGGGTTAACAAAATGGTAAAAAAATAATAAATATGTAAAATGCGCAGATATTCTGAAGAAACATTGTAAAATTACTAAAAGATACAAATATATATGAATTTCTTGAAGAAAGCAATAAAAGATAAAATTGGCAAATATTGGAAGAATATTTTAATGAAATGGCGTTAAAGATTAATGAAGTAAAAGAAATTTTATTTACTTAAGAAACAGGAGCATAACAGAAAAATAGGCAAGGAAAAGCATAATTAATAAGGAAATTGGAATAATTTGATAGAACATTGCAAGATACGCAAAATGATTATGTAAACACGTGAAAAAGGTTCAAATAAGCAGAATAGGCACAATTTCTTAATAAACCAGAAAAAAAGCAATAATAACCAAGACAGGCAGAATTTCTTAGGGAATGGCTTGAAATGTACTAAATTAGGTAAAAAAAATACATTACTGAGGAAACAGTCCAATAATGCTAAAATAAAAAAATGTGTATCATTTATTAAGAGACCTCTTGAGAAATATTGGAAATGGCAAATATAAAGAGAATATTTTAAAAAGTTGGTGAAAATGCCAAAAAAACGTCTTGGTTTTTTTTTTTCTCTGTGACACACGGTTTAGAAGTTACGCGAAATTACTGCGGTACTCAAACCCGCGACCCCTTGTTACAAGTACAGATTAAAAAGCATAACATGAAGACTTTCTTACGGAATGGCGTGAAATTATTTAAGTTAAAATAACTATAATTACACTGTACGCAGACGTAAAATAGTAAAATGGGCTAGGACAGGGCAAAATAGGCAAACTGATATTGCAAACATGTGTAAAAGGCTCAAATAAGCAGAGTCAGTAAGAAACAGGGGAAAAGGGCTAGAATGGGCAAATATAAGCACAATTTCTTTAAAAAGTGAAAAAAAAAAAAACAATCATAGCCAAAGACAGCTTGAATTCCTTACGGAACATCGTGAAATTTGTTAAATGAAGCAAAAATAAGCACAATACTGAGGACACAGTCTAATAAATCTAATAGAGTAACATATATGCAGCATTTTCAAGGATACTCTTGAAATGGCTAGAAATGGCAAATATAGGCAGAATTTCTTAATAAAATTGGGAAAATAACAAAATATTTTTCCATTTATCTGTACGATACACGATTTACAAGTTACACGGTTCATGTTGTCCCCCAGTTAGAAAGAGTTTATTAGGAAATCAGTGAAAAAGGATAGAATTTTTAACTGTAGGCAGAATCTTTAACCCTAAGTTATTCTGCTGAGAAAACATTGTGGCATTGATCTGATGGGATGTTATCTACCCCGTTTTAATCGTATTGCCTTACACTGTGATGACTTAATAAAAGTAAAAGTTATGTAATTTATATATTGTACGTTATGGAAAAGTGTTTGAATAAAGAAAGACATAAGTTTTGTAATTAATTTGAGTTAATTTAAACTGTTTAAGATTTTGATCTAAAATATCAATATCGCAAAACTTTATTTTCTTGTTCATATATTGCAATAGTATTGTAACAGTATTTACAAATGGTATTTACATCATTACTACACACAAAATGTGGGAAAAAATGGTGTAATTACTCTTTGCTCTATGGAGGTTACATCAAGTTATTCAGATTCATTATCTTCATTTTGCGCAATACGTTTCACAAAATAGAATTCTATGTTCCAGACATATAAACCTGTTACAGCTGCTGCATTTATATGTGGTTTTACTATCTTTTGATAGGAAATAAGTAGTACAATGCTCCCTGGCTTGAACATTTTGGTATTGCAATTATTATTTCTGTTGAAGATGGGCCACTTTTATTATCCCCTGGATTTCCCTGAGCAGATTGGAACTGGAAACAGTTCTTTGTGTAAGTCAATCAGTGGTTTATGTGATTTATATTACTGTCGATTAGTTTCCTACGTAGCGCTTGCTTATTTCATTGCGTTATACCATTCACTCTATAAGCAACCGTTCATTTTCATTTCGAATTTCTTACAAATTAGCATCCTGTTTAAAATCAGTGGTATGTACATTTTCACTTTCATAAGTACTCACTTTCATCTTCATCCTCACTGCTTTTCAATTTTAACACCTCTTGTATGAGAAAGCTTATACGCTCTTTTCCTGCCTCCATCTCCAAATGATGTCCATGTTTATCAGCTTAATATTTATCCACTTATACAGAATTAATATAATGATATAAGTGTACAAATTTAGTGCATACCTAAGATTAATAAACCCAAGAATGCTATAGCATCACTAGTCTGGTGGAGTATGTGACGCTGCAATATTTGGTATTCCTTGTACATAGTACAATATCTGTTTCAACAGTGATAACAACAGCAGTTACCCAGTCAGTGATCAGTGACTGTAAGGTCCAAGAAGAACAAGATGCAAGGCTGCTAAACTAAAGAAAATGGAAGAAAACTGGTGGTTTGTAAAATCCCACAAGAATAACTAGGATTAATAAATTATTGAATAAGATATAATAGATAAAACCTTTATATAACTAAGAAAGAATATACAAAGACAAATAAATGGAAATATAGGAGGAATTTCTTTAAAAAAGGGTAGAAAAATAAAAATTGGAAAATATAGAATAAATTTCGTACGGAACAGCATGAAATAGCCTTATTTAAGTAAAATTCAATATAATTACCGAGGAAAGGGATGCAGAATAGTAAAATTTGCAAAGAAAGGCATAATTGTTAAGTCAATTAGAAAAAATGGGCTAGAATAAGGTAAAATAGCAAAAATAATCTTGCAAACACGTGATAAATAACTGAAATAAGCGAAATAACTAAAGAATAAGAAGAAAGCTCTTAAAATATGGAAATATAAGCACAAATACTTCGTAAACAATAAAAGAACAGATAAAAGTCAAGAATGCCACAATTTCTTAGGGAGCAACGTAAAATGCGCTAAAATAAGTAACATTAAGTTTTACTTTTTTTAATGGTGTTTAACGCCCATTTTTATTACTGAGACACCACAGGGGGATTCAATTTTACTGAGGAAACAGTCTAAATTTCCAAGATATGCAAATATATGTAGACTTTGTTAAGAAATCATTATAAAGGCTATATTTGCAAATAGAAAGATAATTTTTCAATACAATTGTGAAAATTGCAAAGTACTCAGTTTTACTCTACGATACACGGTTCAGAAGTTATGCGGACCATAGGGCCGTACCATTAGGTTTACAGAATTTGTTAGGATATCCGTGAAAAAGGCTAGAGTTGTCAAATATAGGCAGAATATTTTAATAAATGGGTGAAAACGTATTAATATATCAAAAATGAGGAAGAAATATTGAGTAAACAGTATAAAATGACTAACATTGCTAATTATAAGTAGAATTTCTTTTTTAAAAAGTGGTACAAAACTGAAATATGCAAAAGTCCGAAAAATTTATTAAGAAACAGAGTAAACGGTCTTATATAAGTAAAAAAAATAATTATAATTATTAAGGAAATAGTTGCAAAATAATAAAATACGAAAAGAAAGCTATATTTTAAGATAAATTGCAAGAAATGGGATAGAATAAGCCAATATAGGCAAAATGTTAGTATTAAAACCTGAAAAAGCTCAAATACGCAGACTACTACTAAAGAAACGGGGGGGAGTGCTTAAATATGCTAATGTAAGCACAGTTTCTTAAAAAAAAACTGGAAAAAACAATAATAGACAAAGACATGCAGAATTTCTTAAAAAAACACCGTTATATCTGTTAAATTAAGCAAAAGTAATGATAATTACTGAGGAACCCCCCCCCCAAAATTGGCAATTTTTCGATAACCCGCCGAATTGGCTGGAATTGCCAAATATAAACGGAGGTTTTTTAATAAAATGATGAAAATAAAAGATCTTTTAGGTTTCTCTGTACAACACACGGTTTAGAAGGTACTCAAACTTAACGTTTTGCGAGACTGAACCCGCGTCTCTGTGTTACAAATAGTATTAAATTAAGTTTCTAGGTATCTAGATGCCAAAACACTTTTTGGTTTTTTTTCTACGATACAAAAGTTTAGGAGTAATGGGGACCATGTTACCCCACGGGTAGTATTTATCTATGTGGTGGGTGTCTGTGGGAGAGAGGAAGGCTCTCTAGTAGTAGTACCCTGGTCGGCGTGTTGTGAAGTTGTGGCGTCATTTTATGAGCAGTCGAGGGGATAACACTACTGGACATACTTCCCCTATCCCACTCCACACGGCCAAATATGGTAATACAACTGGTGCGGTAACACGTTCCGCATAACTTGTAAATCGCGTGTTGCAAAGAAAGAGAGAAAAGTGTTTGGGCATAGGGGTAATTTATAAATCAATTTTACACTGGTTTTAAATATTAGATCATGAGTTCGAGTCCCTCATAATTTTAGCTCTGCGTAACTGCTGAACCGTGTATCGTATTGAAAAATGGAAAAGAATTTCACAACTTTTATTAAGGATTCAGCAATTGTTTGTCAAATCTGGCCCCTTGTTGAGATTCTTATTCAATTCTGCAAATATATTGGTCTACTTTTGCCTTTTTAGACTGTTTCCCGAGTATTTATGCTTGGTTTTGCTCAATTTAACAAATTTCCATTATTTTTTTTTTTAAACAACTGACCCGTCTTTGGCTACTATTCCTTTTATGCAGTTTTTAAAAAAAATGTGCTTATATTTTCCTATTTTAGCCCCTTTTTCCGAATTTTACGTCAGTTATTCGGCTTATTTGATTTTTTATCACTTGTTTACAAAATCAATTTGCCTTCCTTAGCCAATTCTAACCCATTTCTAGCAATTTACTAAAAACTATGCTTTATTTGCCTATTTTACCATTTTCGCATGTTTGTTAGGTAATTACACTAATTTTTACTTAATTAAGGTGATTTCAGCTGTCCCTTAAGGAATTCTTAATATTTAAGTTTTTGCCTATTTCAGTTTTTGTGTTTTTTTAAGATATTCTTCTTATAATTGCTTATTTTAGTATTCTTTTCGCTCTTTCCTCAACATGTAGGGACATTTTGTTTATCTGTCTGTCTTCACCATTTAAGGAACTTATCTGTTATTTGCGAATTCTAGCCTTTTTCTCAAGGGTTTCCTAATAAATTATGTAATGCTAACTGTGCGGCGAAACAGCTGGAATTACTTCTAAACTCTGTACCGTAGAGAACTACCAAAAAGTAATTTGGTATCGAGGCAACTGTAGTATAATTTGCCAGTACTTGTAACACAGGGTAACAGGTTCGAGTAACTCATAACTTTAAGGCAGCGTAACCTCTAAACCGTGGGTCGTATTGAAAACCTGAAAATGTGCAATATTTTCAGCATTTTTTAAGATATTGTGTTCATATTTGCCATTTCTGGCTTTTTCAAGGGTTTGGTAGTAAATTCTGCATTTCTATCTATTTTATTTTTTTTATACTTTTTTCGCAATGATTATGCTTATGTTTGCTTAGTTTAACAGATTTCAAGCTAAGCATTTCCGCCTGTCATTGGCCTTTGTTTGTTTGTTTTTTAATTTTTAAACAAATTGTGATTATATATTTGTCTATTTTAGCGATTTTTCTCTGTTTCTTCTGTTATTCTGCTTAACTGAGCAATTTTCACGTGTTTCCAAAATCATTTCCTACTTTTAACTATTATAACCCTTTTATTGCAATTTACCTAAAAACTATGCTTTACTTTACCTGTTATATTAATTTGCACCTATTTCCTCTGTATATATACTTATTTTTACTTAATTTACCATATTTCACACTGTTCTGTAAGAAATTGTCCTATATAAATTTATTTTAATGTTTTGCATTTTTGAACAGGTTCTCATATTTGCCTATTTTGATCATTTTTTACCCTTTCTGCCAATATCTGTATATTCAGCATTTTTATTCAGATTTTCTGCCGTTTTTGCCAATTCTAGCCTCTTAGTCTCATAATAAACTCTGTAATATTAACGGTGCATTGACACGGTACGCATAACTTCTAATCCGTGTATCGTAGAGAAAAACTGCAAAGTATTTTGATATTTTTTACCATTCCATTCAAAATTATATATATATTTGCCAATTTTCATATGTTTCTGGGTATATATTTGCCTATTTTACTTTTAGACCTTTTCCTCAGTAGTTATGCTTAATTTTGCTTTATTTATCAGTTTTCATGTTGTTCCCTATGAAATTCATTTTGTTTTTTGCTATTCCTGATTTTATTTCAGTTTTTGAAACTAATTTGCTTATTTTTGCATATTTAACCCCTTTACCCTATTTCTTTAATTATTCTGCGTGTTTCAGCCTTTTTCGTGTGTTAGCAAATCAATTTGCCTATCTTAGTATGTTTTGGTTCATATCTTGCAATTTACAAAAAAATATATCTTTCTTTGCCCATTTTACCAAATTGCGCCTGTTTCCTTGGTAATTGCAATTATTTCTACTAGTTAAATCTATTTCACTCCGTTCTATGAGAAATTCTTCCTGTCCATTTCTGTTATTTTTTGCTGTATTTTAAAAGCAATCCCCTTATATATGTTAGTTTTAGATTTTACGCTGCATCCTCAATATATGTGCCTATTATTTTTTCATCCATTATAGCATTTTTTCATTATTTTTGTAACAAATTCTGCCTATATTTGCCACTTCTAGCCTTTTCACTAGTTTTCTAATAAATTGTCAATTTTTTTTTAATTTAACGTCCTCAGAATAGTGTTATTGGCGAGTATTCTCAAAGGTACTTGGGTGTAATCAAGGCATATTTCAATGTTATGGCTTAAGCCAGAAAAAAAAATCTCGAAAAATCTGCTTTTTCATTGCATGAATCTTTGTTCAGTTCTCAATTCAGTTCAGAGTGAACTTGAGAGTGCTCTTTTAAAGTTTGCAGGAAAATTATGTGGTAAATTGTGCAGTGTTTAGAAGGAAATTCTGATATTAACGTTTTGTGTTCTGAGGATAAATAACTTAAAAGCGAAAACGTAGTACATCCAGAAGAATTCTCTCCTTGTTTGTAAATGCTTTCAAATTTTGCCCAATAGTATCTGTAGACGTGGAAAGAGCCTTATTAGCATACACACTTAAAAGCCAGAAACTTACACCTTAATTTTTGCAGAAAATGATTATTGTATACTGCAAATCAAATTGCAACGACTGAAACGATTACATTTTAAATTATAAAATATATAATTTGAAAGATTAAAAATTTTAGTGAATGCTTAGTGCATATTTTCCAAATTGTATACCACATTTTAGAGATTTTCACAGCATAAATGCGTAGTACATATTTTAGATATTTTTATTGCATACAAACCCAATGTCTGCTAATGAATAGCTACATATGAAGGCTGTAAGCAGAATTTTGCAATCGTTGGCTTTAATGACCTTTTTTTATTATTATTTTAATAACTCATTTCGTTTCACATTCACGGTTTTTTGTATGTTTAACATGCATGTGTTGTTTCCATCATCATATTACGTATAGTAAAATATTACGAGAGATACTGTGAATAGGCAGTAGACAGAATAAGCATCGTTTTTTACCCATGAATAAACGAACCAATATTCTGCAGCAGGTGTAGCAACACTAGGGGATTGGGGATTGCTTGTTATTCTTGCTCGGTATCTACAGTAGCAAATCCGATTGCGTAATGCTGTCCAAGGCGGAAAGGCAGAGGCTAGGGAATAAAAAAGAAAATGATAAAATAAAAACAAACTACCGAGACGCGCAAGAATTTCCAGCTGATGTTTCTAATTCGTAAATGGGTACTATGCAAAATTTCAATAAACGATTACAACTCCTTAATATACAGCAGCAGTTCTCAATTTGTGAATCCCGGGCTGTTTCCCAGTGAGTCCACCAAAAACTATAATATTATTAACAGAAGGTATTCTTGAATATAAAAATAAAAACAACGAATTACAAATCCTTAATATACAGCAGAAGTTCTCAATTTGTGAATCCCGGACTGTTTCCCAGTGAGTCCACGAAAAATTATAATATTATTAACAGAAGGTATTCGTGAATATAAAAATATAAATAACGAATTACGAGAAATCAATATATACAAATTTACAAATTTACAATATATAATATATAATGTTAATAATAGTAAATTGACGCAACTATTTGTTGCGGAGTTTTCAAATAGGTATGCCGAAAACCTGAACCGGGCAGAACACTCCAATGTACATACTATCACAGTTTCGCTGGCAACAACACGCTCCTTTCGGTAATAAACTGCTTAGGCTGGTACTAGCTGCTCCTTTTGAAATTTTCCCTGGATTTTCATAGAAAGTCGTGAAGTATTGATATCTTTCGTAAAAATGTCTTAGGTGAAAAATCATTCACTGCACTGATTTATCTAATACAACAAAAATAGAAAGTAGAGAAACATAAAGTCACAACTCAGAATGCGAGTTTCTCTAATTGAGCTCAAGATATCACGACCTGTATCTTGCAACATCCTTCTTATTCACGAGTTAAAATTAACGAATAATATGCCATCATATGTTGTTAGTTATCATTACTATTAAGATTTAATGTGTTCTATAAATGTTTTGAATGTATGTTGTAATTGATTTACTGTGTGAAAATGCACCCAAAAGTTAAATGTTGAAAAAGTGTATATATATTTCTTTATTTATATCTTTAAATTTTGTAAACCAGTACTTAAAATTTAAAAATATACACAGCATACAAATTTAGCATTTTAAACTTTTAATGAAACCTTAGAGGTCTGCGACAGTTAGAGATCTTTAAGGAGGGTTTGTGATCGGGGAAAATTTCGGAACTGCTGACCTATAGCAAATGAGATAAAAGTTTTATGTGCTATTTCTAAAAAAAGAATATATCTTACAGCTGTGAATTATTGTCGTTCTATGCCCAATATCAAAACTCATCTGTTATAGCATTTCCTGTTCATATTTCTGGAGAAATGAGAAGGGGTTTTAGCCATCTGAATGTGTAGTCCAGATCGATTTTTGGAAACAATACCTTCTTCATATATTGGATCATTCAACTGTATGACCACCAGCGCTGTGATGGTATTGCATCGTTTACAGACGCCCAAGCAGTTAGACCTGTCCTCATAATTTAGGCTGCTTAGGTAGAGGTTATTTTTCAAGGGAATATCGAAGGAAGCAGTAATTAAGCTCGCATTTTTACTGCGTGGCACTTCACCTCGTTTGAGATCACTAGTTCATAGCTCGATTACTTCTTCAGAACAATTCAAGTCTTCGAGCGCTTAGCTTCAGTCAAGAGCTTATTGAAATTCAACAATGGGCAAGCTACATGTGGAGTGGTGAATAATGGTAGCTTACATAGAGTTTATCAGTGTCCATTTAGAAATTGCATTAATAAAACAACGACGGTCTTGTTAGTTACACACCACGCAACGGTTTCTCTATTACACCTGCCCATTCCATATACTAAAGTATTTGGAAATCAACACCCTCAATTTGTTTACTCAGCCTGCGATGCTGCTTTAAGTGGTAACCGCAATAGACATTTCCTTCGCTGCCTAATTATAAAATACTGTTATTATCAAAGTATTTACTCTGGCATCTAAAACCATTTCGAACTAAGAAATTCATAATTCATAATATAAATTTCAGCATTGTTCATCTCGTTTGGTGTCGCTTTGAAGCATTTTGTGTACCCATTATTTATTAGGTCTGACTCAACCAAAAACTGGCGCAATCGTTTATCACTTCTAATATTTCTTCATTTTCTTGTTTATAATTGTCTGAATTTACCATGAAATATTTTCATGGTTCATCAGAAATAGGAAAACACAAACAAACAAAAACAAATACGAACAGGTTCCCCTTTCGTTAAATTCAATCGAAACACATTGAGAGTGTGCACAGCGGCGAACTTTAATGTAGATTATAAGTTTAATATGTCAATTTTAAATAATGTCTTCATAATGAAAAGAATACCTGCGCATATTTATTTTAAAATACAATTAGGCTTTAAATCATATTATTTGTTAACTTCATGTTAAATACGAAATTAAACCCTTTTTAAATATTTTTAAACTGAGACATTGCTCAGGTATTTATATCACCTGGTTCCTTAGAAAATGATAATTATCCCTTTCATAATGGAGTAATTATTAAATACTAAAATAATTTATACTTAACTTACAAACAGAAGGTAAAACCAAGCTTATTTTTATATAAATATTTAAGGCTACATCAGAATGCCTGTGGCACATGGAATAACCCTTGTTTCATTTGCTAAGAGAACATTCATCTTTATTCAATAAAGAATTATCTTATAGTTTTCTGCCCATTACAACATAGTTTTATTTTCAACATTTGCAACAGCTCTAATGCAATTGGAAATATTGACATTTGGGAACTCCATAGCAAATGTTTACATTTGTGGGATAGTAAGTCACCGTACGAGTATAAAAATAAACTTCTTTTAAAAGGAGAGCCAGGAATCATTGTCTTCAATTACACAAAACAAATAACATAAAAGTTTGCTCTATCCTGTATTGAATGTATAAACACATGCTTGCTTGCCGCTGACTACATTTGTAAGAGGATCAAATGGGCGCAAATGTAGGGTAGAGAGCTAAAATTAAACACAAATAAATAACAGTGGAAAATGGAACACATCATTAATGAATTTGCATTAAATTTGCATAATATTTTACTTAAATTGTCTAATCATATCGAAAACCTACCTCTAGTTCAAATGGCTCAAAGCTGAATAAAATGAATTTATTAGGGAGTTGTACCTATTTCTGTATTCCCTTAACGCAACACTCTCAAATATCCTAGAGGGTGTTGATATTGGGGGTATTTTATTTATGTTTTATCATATAAACCACAATATGAGCATGTACGTATGTAATAATTCCCTAAAACCCCTTAAAAGTATGACTTCTTTTATGTACTTGAATTAAGGGTATATTGAAATGATATTAATTTGGGAAATTGAATAAAACTGACATGTTACTTATGAGTAAAAAAAAAGAGATATTCACGCATAAAATTTGGAGAAATATGAATGCATTTATCCATGAAAATTTCAAAAATATGCAAAAAAGTATGCAGTTTAGATCAAAATTTACATCATTTATAAGCGCTACCAATAAAGTCATTTTCTAAATTCTGAATTTACCTCGGTCTTGTTCGGGTTCACCTTTCCTATTGTAAAAGATCACCATAAAATACTTTGGGTATTACACAGTCAGTTTTCTCGTTTTTATGTCACCCTTATTCTTTGAAACAGTGTTTATCACCAACGTAATAAGTGTAGCAAATATTTTATATTAAACTATTTTGTTTAATTACTATTGTTAATATTACCTATTCATACCAATGTATAGTTCTAGAACTATACGTGTTTTAAATTATAACTCATTTGTACAACCCACTGACAGAAGGAAAGAATTTCAAAACGATGAAATAGCTAATTGTAACAAACGGTGAAACGTAAGGCAAACTTAATGACGAAGCGTAGTTATGATCTGTACTGTGGTCTCATCGGGGCGTTGGGTGTTTTGCCGTTTATGAGATAATTTATATTGAGCGAGTCAATTTTTCTTGTATATTTTAAACTTTTAAAGCGTCAGGGGTATCGTGAGTTTGCATTTGTGAACTCCACGGGGCAGTTCACCTCGTTTGAGAACACTTGTTCATCACTCGATTACTTCTACAGGACACTTCGTCAAGACTTCGAACGTTTCAACTCAAGAACCACACGGTCTGTGTTGAGAGTTAAAGTGCTGATGGCTCATTCCAAGAAAAGCAATACTTTAGTGCCGTGTGAGTAGCGAGAAGATTCCTTACAAGTAAATAGAGGGCCATCAGGGTTAAGAGCTAAAGTGCTGATGTCTTATTCGCTTAGCAAATCAATATTTTGAAAGGGTGCGTTTCCTGATATCTTCGCTGTAGGCAGTTAGACCGGATTCTGCTTTTTGTGCCGTACTTGTACGGGATAAGGACGAAGAATACGCATACATCTTAATGGTTTTATTTTATTGATATTCTCTATAATTTTTCTCAACGCGTGTCTGCCTGGACCACGAAGCTCATGTTGCTGGCCCGCGAACTACATCGGAGATGCAAGCGATGCTGATCGTTGAAGACTGCTTAGTTCACTTAGAACGGATGCCGAATATTGAAGTGCCCGCGTGCTTAATCATCAATGCCTCAATTAAGCGAAGATTTTACTACGTTTTTTCCGAGTGACGAGTGATTGCAAGTCTGCCTGAATGTGAATGTCGAATCGCGCTGAGAATAATCAAGCCACCAATGTCAAACTGCCCACTGTGAGAGAAATTAAGAATGAAAAACTGTGTAGTACGTCCCCCTTTATATTAAATTTTCTCTTGATGGCACCCCTTTCTAAGCTCACACGGTGATTTTTACCCAAACCCATGGCAGCTGAGTTTTTGAAATCCTCGTTTCTAATTGGTGATCTCTATTTTTCCACTCTACCCTTAAACTTTCTAGCATAAATTCTTGTTAATGGCTATTTGACAGACTGTACGTTATGCTGACCGGTAGAGTTCATTGTCTCCTTAAGGAATCTCTTTTGAATGTAAAGCAATGTCCTCCGCTTCGCAACTCGGGAATACAAAAGTCCTTTTGTCCTGAGCAGCCATCAGCAGCTTAATTGTTTCTACTGTGATTGACAGGCTTGGTCACATCCAGGCAAGACAGAACGCCGAGTCGCATTCTGTACAAATATTTCTTCCTTATGCATAAAAACTGTCTACACAATTATATTACAAAGCATACCAGCATTATTAACAATTAAATAGGTATATATTATCACATATCTATGTCCTGGTGGAGTAGCAGAGTGCAAGAACTGCAGCAAAGTTTAGTATTGTGTGAGTAGCGGTATATTTACGTGTAGTAATTAGAGGGCCGTTCACTCAAACGCAAGGATAGATGCAATTGAAAAATCATTGTCAGATTCTAATCACCCTCTCCGAAGCAAAATATTGTTACAAGGATTGATGTAGATCAAGGTCACCACACAAAATCTGGTTATTATCAGAAACACATGCTAACGTAAACAACGTGAAGATCAATAAATTGTGTAGCGTAAAAGGTTACGTCGTGTAATTATTTTAATAAAAATAATTCATATCTTGTTCAGCGGGGATCAAAAAAATCAGCAAAAAATTCCCTGAGATTGTTGTCTTTAAGCGTATGCAGCAGAACGAGGTAGCAAATAATTAACTAAACAAACCGCTTCAAATTGGTGCCCAAAGTGGGAAAACTATGCAACGAAAACGTTTCAAATTGTGTCCCAATGTGGATCTGCCACACACAGAAACCACTCCAAATTGGCTACCAACTTGGGGCACTCGCGCTGCTGTGAGAGGACAATGACTACGTTAAGAGGGAACAACACTACCAAGGAAACACTTCAGGAAGTGAAATGACTCTAGCACAACCATCGGCGACGAACAGGACGGCAAAGAAAAGAGCGACAGGAAAGGAGTTGGTCTCGGGACTAAGAGGGGTACAAGCGCATGGTATACAAGTAAAAATCGGAGGAAAAGATCAGATAAATTGAATTTAATTCCATAAATTGAATAGCAATATATGTATATATGTGTAGTAATAACAGGTTGTAGATATTGTATATATTATTTTATGGTAATGCTTTTAAGAAGCAACCGCATGTACAAAGTGGCAGACAGAAGTGATGATATTATTGCAAATAGGTCAGAAATTGAGCAGCTAGAAAAAGTAGAAGTTAGCAAACAAGATGTAAATACTAGACCATGTAGTTTAACAATAGCGTAAATTAATGATGAGCCAGTTAATACTACAATTTGTGGAATCTCAACAGACCTAAGCAGAGCTAAAACAAGAATTAGAAAATATGCCGAGGAACAATTAGAAACTATGCTTAGCAAAAACCAAAGAAAGAGCAAAAGTTAGATGGGGCATTTGAGGAAAGTAAAAGGTAATGAGATGAGATAAAGGCACAAAAGTGAAAAAGCAGGAAATATTGGAATTAAATCGGTAGCGTTAAATAAAATGTATAGTTTATTATGGCTTAAGTGAATAAAATTAAAGATGATAATGGCCGGTTCAGAAAAAGGTTAGTGACTGATACGCAAGAGAGAATGCTGTTACAATAAAGAATTATGATGAGTTTAGGACAAAAATTAATAATCAGTGAAAACAGTTAAGTGTATAATTAAACATGTTATTTGATCAAAGTTAGAAGAATATTGAACAGCAAAACTCGCAACGCATGCCACGGATGAAAAGCAATACAGAATGAACCTAAAAATTTCGGAGTTAAAAGGCACATTGATATGTAGAATTAAGAAGTAATGCAAACAAGGTGACGTCACTAATGGGCCAAATTGTGTATCACTGGCCGTTCCGTCGATCTGATATAACATGAATTCGAATATGGCTAACTTACGGGGACCGTCCCCGCATGAACCTGAGGTCATTGACTTGTTGATTGCGTTTAACGCCCGGTGCCTAATAAATACTATTTATCGAGAAAAAAGCATAGTATAGAAATGATTATGATAGGGAGCGTACAAGAAAAAGTAATCAAGATTATTTTGGGGGCGGGTAAAAAGCCACCCAACAACCTAGAGATCAACAGGTGGGTCTTACGGACAGGAACCCCCGCATGAATTATACGAATATAGGATTAGCAGACAGAGTTAGGCAAGGTAATTAGTATCGTCAAAGGGTAACCCAATGGATTCGAGATCGGCATAGACCATGGGAAAATAACAATCAGCAATGACAATAACATAGGCAACAGCCGAATAGGACGGCAAGTCGAAAAAAATATCTCAAATAGATCCACACTTAGGGATGAGCAAATAACGGAAAGTAGGAATTCTGGGAACCAACAAAACATGCAACTGCCCGTATATATTAATGAAATTATACTATTATCGATCGGCAGCAAACAAACCAGTTTCCCGGCTAATCCAGACTCGTGTTAGTTCGGGAAATGTTAATGAATATAACTGACTGAATTTACAGGAGCCGATCAATATGGTTACTAATAACACGTTCAAAACATGGTCCAAGAAACACTGAATAAATTATCCCTTATAATTTAAGTAAACATTGTTAATTTGGATGTAGAAACCTTATTAGATACTGGAGCAAGTAACATTGTGTGTAGTGAATTTTTCTATAAGTTAATACGAAAATACAAGCAGTGTATTTACCATCATGTGGTGTATTCTATAAAGTTACAGTAGGAAAACAGCGCGAAAGGTAAAGTTTCAAAATACCGTAGGTATAACATTAGAACTGCTGAAGGGGTCAAAAAGACCCATGACTAAATTTATTATTTATTATGAGGTATTCATATTTTTCCACCAAAGATCCTGATTTTTATTCAAGTTTTTCCTCTTTATAATGTTACCTTTTGATATAAAATATTTCATTTTTTCATTAATTTTGGACAAACTATACGTGGAATAGAGAGAGAAGCCAATTTGACCCCTATAAATTTATGGCGTAACTGTGCAGGTAAATTTCTACAAATGACCAACAATAAGTTACAGTAATCAACAAGGTGCAGAAAGATATATCGGCTCATTATTGGTACCCGGCATTTGTGCTTATTGTCAGCTTTAATCTGTAAATATTACGTTTCCATTCAGGCAGTGTGAATGGGAAGTTAGCAACATTTTTCAGGAGGAAGAACTGCTGTAAATATTCTAAAAGTGCAA
The DNA here is from genome assembly GCA_030762175.1 of Metallyticus violacea. Classification (NCBI taxonomy): domain Eukaryota; kingdom Metazoa; phylum Arthropoda; class Insecta; order Mantodea; family Metallyticidae; genus Metallyticus; species Metallyticus violacea. Next base: position 134,824,406 of record CM060846.1, read on the forward strand.
AGATGTCCTACTGCATATGATTTCGAACGAATGGATGACTCTCTCATTAGGGTTTTTAATTTACTCTTTAAGGAATCGATGCTTCGTCCCCTAAATACGGATGCAGAATACAATGCTTGGGTGGAACTGAAATAGCAGGCAGAGTTGCTGTTTCATTTGTAATATGTACAAAAGGTAAGCCAGTAGATGATCTTTAGTGGGGTTCCTGGGTACCCACATATGGACACAATGCACGGGTTAGATTTCAGGTGTAGCTCAGATTCCTCCAATTTACTGGGAAACCGTAGGAACTGAAAGATGATAAAATAACTGTAACTAAGATAAGATAACAATAATATTTGAAATATAAAACAAATTTGTGCAAAACTATTTCCGTTTTTATCGTCCAGGGCAAAAAGCTAACGGTTGAGGAGCAATTACTTCCAAACAAAACAAGTTGCCGGTTTACCCAATTTATGCCTAACAAACCTGACAAATTTGGTTTGAAATTCTGAATCTTAGCATATTTAGCATCAAAATATATATGTAATGCCATATCATACCTAGGAAAGGATTATGGACGTCCGGAGAATCAAACTCTAGGGGAATATCTCGTTCTACGACTAATGACGCCATTTCCAAATGAAGGAAAAAACATGAGGACAGAAAATTTCTTCACATCTCCTGCACTCCAGAAGAAGCTCCAAAAATAATAAACTGTAATTGGAGGGGACAATGAACAAAATTTATGGTGCCATTCCTAATGAGAGAGAAAAAAAAAAGGAGAATGCAGTACCCCACTCCATAAGCATTTTGCGATCTACTGATGGCAGAGATTGTACCTTGACTGTTTACCCAGCAAAGGAAAGTAAGAATGTCCTACTCGTCAGTACACTGTATTCGAACGTGGCAATGAGCAAAGAAATTAAGAAAAAACCTGAAACTTTAACATTCTACAATAACTTGGCTAGATAACTTGTACATAATTAGCTAAAGTAGCATGTATAAAATGGCGATGGACGTTTCTTTTTCCTACAAGATCCTGGACATTGCAGCAATCAATGAATGGTCATTTACAATGAGGCAAAAACAGAAAGATAAAACGGAAAAACGTTCAACCTTCAGCTGGTGAATAAACGGAAGGGGGAAAGTACAAGAAAAGCAACAAGAGGAAGAGAATGAAGGGTATACACCTTCCAAAAAGCGAAAGAAATGCCAAATCAGTCTAAAGGAAATAAGACATGTGACTTTTGTTAGAAGTGCCGCAAAGCTATGTGTAGAAAATGTGCACAAAAAGTACAGATCACCTGTGCAAAATGCACATATGCAGTTTAGTTTTAGTTTAAAAAAGTTTTAATCCTTCAAATAAATGTACTTAATTCAGATAAACCAGTGGATGAAGTACAGCTTGAACTGAAAAGGAAAAGCTAAATTTCAGATTGGGAATAATATATAACTTTTTCAATTTAAATATTTATTCATAATTTTATATCCACATTTTTATACTTCTGGAAGAATTTGTAAATTCAAATTAAATTATCAATAAATAAATTAATAAAATGTTGCTGTTTATGGTAGGGGTCATAATGACACCATTCCGCTTTTTTAGGTATATCAGATTCTTAGCTGTTCTTGTGTTAAATAAATGTACATATTTTTGAAAGTATGTTTTTAGTTATACCGAGTCTTGGAGTTAACATCATCCTAGGTTGTGGCGTAGCTTCATGAAAACCTATTGTATATTTTGGAGGTAACAAGTTAACAATAAAAGTTAACTTTTATGATTATTGTATCATTTATGGAATATAGATTGAGGCCAAACATAATTAAATCTGAAGGAGAACATGAAATGGGGGGAGATGTTTCCTTTGTGGAATATGTAAGCATAGGATTGGTAAATGTGACAGTAGAGGTAGGAAAGAATATAACCAGGGCTGATGATAATAAAATAAATATATATAATAACTCTTTAAACTTATCTAATATTGTGTAAAAGAAAATCTGATGTCAGAAAACACTCCAAAAGGAATACAGAATAACAGTGTCAAGACCGTGATTAATAGTATATCAGCTGAAAGTGAGGAGACTATAATAAGAATACTTCACGAAAAACACAAATGCTGCCCTGACTGTAGGTGAGGCAATGAGAGAAAATATTGACAGTATTGCTAAGAAACGTGGAAGCGTTTTCAGAAACGCCGGGATAGTGTGCGGCATACACACATAATTTTGAAGTGAGGACCTAAAATCACACATAAAAGTATATGCCGATTCTAACAGCAATCCAAGAGCTGACTGATGACGTAATAAATGGCATGATGCATTATCATGATTCGTAGTATGTTAATGCCTTGTGTTGGGTTCATAACAGGACCGGAAAACTCCGACGACGTTAGAAGCTCAAAAGATCAATGCTCACACATTTCTGAACAATTTTACACAAGAGGTGTGGATAATGTGTTAACAAAATTAAATAAAGGAAGTTCTTTTTCTCCAGTTTGAATTCAGCCTCGTCATTCAGGCAGTTCCCCTTAGACTAGAGTGTAAGGAAATATGCAGCCTTCTTACATAGCCAGCGCACGTATAAAATTACTAGTTATGCGTTCGGTTATCGACCAACGGCAGTGTTCTGTTGCAGGTATTGTGTAAGATTTTCGGGGACGCAACTAAAGATTTCGCGTCCCAACAGGCAGAAGACTTTTTAGTATTCGACGATCAATGTAAGCAGCATTTATTTATTTATTTATTTATGGACGCTCTTTAACATCTCAGGTCATCAGCGTCCCATTCAACTCAGGGCGTGAAACGGCCGACTAATTTTGCTCAGAGGCCTCTCTTTCAGCCTTGAGGTTCTTTATCGTGCCGCAAATGTACGACACGGGACCCACGGCTTTACTTCACTTCCGAAGGAAACCATACTTAGGATTTTTACGCCCCGAAAAAATCCATCAATCCTGGCCGGGTGCGAACCCGCGATCATGAGTTTAGGAGGCAAGTGAGCAGCATATATATGGACTATTTATTCACAAAATTACGTACAAATGGAAAGAGAGTGAAGTTATATAAATCATTGTTATTTTAAGAAGACAGAATTCCCTGGACATGGTATATCAACTGATGGAATTAAACCTAATCTATATAGAGTCGAGAGTGCCCTAGAAATTTTAAACAATTACGTAGGATGTAGAACGTACGCTTTCATTGCTGTTGTCAATTATGTGAACTGTGTCTTCTGGGCCGTAAGGCTGTGGTTCAATGGGATTCCTCTCCTTCATCTTCCAAGGCGTTTCGTCCATGAGCGTGAGAGATATCTTCAGTGGTGTGCTCGTCGTGACCTTCTTGGAGACGATGCAGTGAATGATTATTTGTGTGTGGTAAAAGCAGCTATCAAGTCGACTGCAACGGCCGTTTTAATTATATAACTTACTCCGGCGATTTTAGTATTATGCAAACGAAAACGGCGAGGAGCATGTAATTTCAAAACCACCAAGAGAATGTTCTAGAACAGAAGAAAACACATAGGTAGCAGAGCAAGAAATAGCGGTCACAATGTTTGCATTACAAAACTAGGATGTATTTTAATAGAAAATTTAATTTAGACACTGATTACTCTGGCTTATCCTTTATGAGTAAATTAGTTGCAGAATGTCGATATATTCTATATACCAAATTCATGTCCCATGACATAATAATAGAACACCTTCCCGGGAAAAAGTGTAAGAGGCATGCTTTTCAGGCCGAACCATTCCTCTAACATCCCGGAAACGAAATTATCTCTAGCCCGAATAACGAAACAACAGTGATGAGGCTGAAACGTGTTAAGGAATATGCACTAATGACGGACTTTAAAAATCTAAAGACACTGCAAGGGCAATACGAGGAATTGGAAGACATGTCACGTAATACTTCAAACATTAATAACCAGATTAGTGAAATCACAACCAGGTGTATAGGAACGCTATATAAATTGCACATCCATATTGTACATAAATGGAAGACTTTTATTTTATAGGGATGGAAGAGTAATTAAATTAGTGCTTTCCATAATACCTGGAAGCATTCGGGAGCCAATAAAGTATCGCTGAATACTGCGGAATAATTTATATACAGCATTTGCCTAGGAAAATAAGGAGATTTGTTGCCGCGAGCTATTTATGCAGAAGGCAAAACCAATGAATATAAAATATGATGTCAAGTCATAATCTATAAAGGGAGATCAGCCAAAATCTATCGTTACAATAGACACTAATGGAGAGATGTCTGGAGAACAATTGGAATATCATTCATTTCTCGTCGTTTATGATATATTCAGCAAAGTTCTAAAATTTTGCCCCTTAAATTCGGCAACCATCAAGGATAAATAAGATTATTGAAAACTATATTGCAAAATATGGCAAGATAGAGACCATTATATCGGACAACGCCATAAAAGTACTTTTTTAAAGAAAGTCTCGAAAAACTAAATAAAAATTGTATCATTGCTTAAATAATTTTCCCCAGGGAAGGAAACTCCACAGAAAGTCGCTACAAAAGCACTGTATTTTAGAGTATTCTTTCATAAAGGATAATAAATAGCACCATTAACCGAAGCACTAAGATGATATCTGTTCAATTACTATTTATCCCAGAGTCCGAGCCACTTCTTTGAATTATCAAACTTCATTCCATCAAACGCGAATCAACTAAGTTAAGCGAAAGTATGTAAAAAAGCATATAAATGAATTAAAGAGAGAGCTGAAAGGCATAAAAGAATGACAAAAATATATAGATATAAATTGAAACCAGAAGTCAACAATTTAATGCTAGTAAGAGATAAGCAATTATCTAGCGTGCAAAGAGGCCAGTGCTATAGAATGGAATTGTTCTTTAAGGAGCCGTGCCGAATAGCTAGTAAGTTTGGACATCGTACCTATGATTTGATGGACTTTAAAAGTATTAAAATTTTGGGGAAACACCATCAAATTATTAAAACCGAACAAAATGGCAAAGTTACCTGAAGCTTGTGGACTTTTTTGTGAAAGTAAATTTTAGTCGACATGTTGTATATGTTATATATTATTAATTTGGATAAATGGATATATTTGTTCAAGTATAATGTTCCATTAAGTTAATAAATAGGACTGCGAACAACTGTGATCATTGAGTATTCATATGATAGCTAGGGGCGTATAATATTTACTGTTGTATGTAATTTGATTATGGAGTAGTCAATTTCTGTATGAAAAGTGAAAGTGAAAATGATCGGCTAAAAATAGATTAGCCACTTCTTATTGACACCTAGCAAGAAAAGGTAAAGAGAGAGAGATAGCGAGTGTGAAAGTGGGAGAACTCACAATGAGTGCGTGTGGCTATACTGATAATGCAAGTAGGTTCACGAGAACAATGTAATTCACATATGAGAAAGAGAAGAAGAATAAGGAAAAACACGATAAGATTACAAAGAGTACGATAACGAACATACTTTAAATAGCTTAGTTTAATATTGTTACCTCATTAAGGTATTCTCCAGCGACTTCACCACTTATGTCGATAATTAATTTAATTTTAAAGAGCACTCGCTCACTTACTACTCTCAATTGACTTAATAACGCAACATTGCCGGTGCACTCAGATCCTATTCTTCTCCAGTCTATCAAAGCAATCTCTCAATCAACTGGTAAATATAAAAATAAAATAATTAAACGCCAACTATCGATATAAACCAATATATGCAAATTATTTCATGATAAAGTTAGATTTCTTGTTACCTGAACAACTGAAATATTAATATGCATCCTATCCACAGATGATCTTAAGGAAACCTGGGTCACATTTGTTCCATTTCGCTTCTCGGAGAAGAAGAAGGAAATCAGTTAAATTTTGCCAAACTAATGCATAATATCTTACCACGCATACAGTACCGTCCCCCTCTATTCGTACTATTCTTAACATCAATTTTGGCGACCCCTACCTGGGCATGTTGCAGTATGTGACCAACCATACACTACCAAAGTGCACATCTGTAGTATTTATGTTTACAATGTTACAAACATACACACTACCGCCATATTTCCCCCAGGCCAACTAAATCAACGTTCTCATAGATGAAGAAGGAAAAATGAAAGAAGGTAAATTGCCATACTTCCATAAAATTAATGATTAACTGTAACACTGGAATCAATATAATTTTGATTTAGTTGAATAAGTCCTATGCCGTAGTGTACAATTTTATTCTGGTGAGTCTCGTGAATATCAAAGGTTATCTTGATGTATTAAAATTTTAATGTACGCACTTTAGTCCTTTGTGTATATGGTTGTTCCAGTTATCACTACACCAAAATATTTTAGGTAGCTATGAAAGTATTGATTTTGTTGAATTACCTCACTGAAGAAGAGTAAAAAGAAATTACACCAGATTTTTGCGTTGAACATAGCTGTTGTTTAGAAGATGTGCTGTTGAAGAACAGTGGAATGTGCCCTCTTCTATTGTCAGCAATAATAATTATGCTGGTAACTTAGGTACTTCTTCATAGAAGTGTCCTTCGATGAAAGTCAAGTGTACACGTTGTTGATGCTGAGTAGCGTGCGCAGCAAAAAAGGCCAACCAATTTTATGGTTCTCTTGTTATTAAATGGACTCTCCAATGATGGGCGCTGTTGCCCAAAGTCTGCCTTATATTTTTACTATAACAAGAATAATCAAAATATAAGAATTCAATCTTCACAACACTAACAAATTGATTTGTTTTCACTTAGCACATAAATTAATGACAATGAACAAAATGTGAATTACAGAAAACTTAGGACAATTATACATTTTATTTTATTTTTTTATTGATTTATTTATGGACGCTCTTTAACAGCTCGGGTCATCAGCGTCCCATTCACTTCAGGGCGCGAAACGGCCAACAAACTTTGCTCAGAGACCTCTCCTTCAGGCTTGAGGTTCTTTTTCGTGCCGTAAATGTACGACACTGGACCCACAGCTTTACTTCCCTTCCGAAGGAAGCCATACTTAGGATTTTTACGCCCGGAAAAATCCATCGATCCTGGCCGGGTTCAAACCCGCTATCTTGGGTCTAGGAGGCAAGTAATTATTATTATACATTTTAGTAACATACACTGTCAAAATCATATTTTTGAATTTAATAACATAAAATAAGTGCATGTACTAGTCAGCTGATAGTACATAATATTATATGCGTGATCACGTGTTAGCATACATTCACACACATGCATCCTCTATTTTTATAATTACAAACAAGCACTAATTACAATGCTCTGTTAACTCTTTATTGGCCAATGGAATACATTTTAGTGCTTTCATATATTGAAAGCACTACCATTACTCCTATACTAAAATAATACGTGAAATTAGTTTTTTATTTATGTAAATGTGTAATTAGTTTAAATATTTTTTCTCAAAAGCATTATCTTATCTTGTTTTTACAATTGGAACCTTACCGGATGTTAGCACCCAGCTGAAAAAATACCTGAAAATATTATTTCAACAAAAACTTCTTCATGATATAATTAATATATATAGCAATATCCCTTATAAACATCAATATTGCATATGTACCCCGAAGTTTTCAATTGTTTTCGGGGTGAGTATTTTTGTTTACCTCATTCCATTGGTATGTAAATCCTTACCACTCCATCAATATTACTTAAAAATAACTTGAACATTCAAACAAATCATATACACCTACATTTTATTTATACCAGCATCTGCATGTACATAACAACCACTACGCAGAGCTAAAAAAAAAATCATTTTTCTTATAACCAGCATTCGCGTGGACGTAACAGCCACAATGCAGTGCTTAAGCACGCTAAGGCGTATTCCATTAGCTCCACGACCCTGAAAATTTATCATGGTCGCAACATATTTATCCTGTAGATTACCTTTAGTAAGATTGCCTTGCAGAAACTCCATTTGCAGCAGCATCCGTATGACACAAGAGCCACATGCAAAGCTCAAACATGCGAAAATGTGTTATACTAGTACCATGACCCTGAAATTCCATCTCGATCACAACATAAAATAAAAACGAAATCACAGCCCCTAGCATACAAACTACTATGTGAAGGGTTGTGACAAAATAGTCAAAATATGGATCGGAAAAAATGTGCAGCTTGTTATCGTTAGCTTAAGCGAAGACTATGACATAACGCTCTTATAGTCACATTTTTAATACTAGAACAGCTAGCTAGCAATCTGACATAATTAGAATATTGTAAAGAGTTTTTAATAACCCCCACCATATAAACATACAAAACTTTATTATCTTATTTATTAATAACGTTATTTGAATTTACAAATGTTTTGAGAACAATAAGCAAGCGGATATTAAATTATGATTAAGTATTTAACTTGAAAAAGTCATATTTTATTCTTATACCGAAAATTTAGTTTTTCATTTTCAGTTCATGACTGTTTTATACCTCCTAGTTTTTCTCAGTTAAGTAAATTTATTTGAAGGATTATAACTCTTTCACTGAAATGACAATATGCATTCTGCACAGATGATGTGTACTTCTTGTGCACATTTTCTACACACAGCTTTGCAGAATTTCTTACAAAAGTCACTTGTCTTGTTTCCTTTACGCAGATTTATTTGGCATTTCTTTCGCTTTTTGGAAGGCTTATGCCCTTCATCCTTTTATTAATTAGAAGAAACATTGAAAGAGGAGCTGGAACGGGATTAACAAGGTTGTCCCAATAATTATATTAAGCCGTGAAATTCTGTTGCTACAAAGAAAATTGAACCGAATAAACCCTTATTAAGCTCCTCACCTACTCAACAGTACCTTTAATTTTATAAAAAAAAAAAGGTTCAATCCCTCTTCTTCTTGTGCTTTCCCCCTTCAGTTTGTTCACCAGCTGAAGTATGAACGTTTTTCCGTTTTATATTTCTGTTTTTGCCTCATTGTAAATGACCATGCATTGATTCCTGCATTGTACAGGATATACATCTACCCCATATTTGGTTATTGTAGAAGGTTAAGGTTCAGGTTTTTACTTATTTTCTTTGCTCACTGCCACGTTCGAATACAGTGTACTGACGAGTAGGACATTCTTACTTTCCTTTGCTGGGTAAACAGTCAAGGTACAATCTCTGCCATCAGTCGATCGCAAGATGGGTATGGAGTGGGGTGCTGCATTCTCCTTTTTTAATCTCATTAGGAATTTCACGATGAATTTTGCTCATTGTCCCTACAATGACGTTTTATTTATTTATTTATTTATTGAGATTCTTCGTAAGTGGAGGAGATGTGAAGATGTTTTCTGTCCTCACGTTTTTTCCTTCATTTAGAAATGGCGCCATTAGCAGTTGAACGAGATATTCCCCAAGAGTTTGATTCTCCGCACCACATAATCCTTACCTAGGTATGGTATAGCATTACATATATATTTTGATGCTAAATATGCTGCGATTTAAAATTTCAAACCATATTTGTCAGAGTTGTTGGGCATGAATTGCGTAAATCTGCACCTTGTTTTGTTTGGAAGCAATTGCTCGTCAATCGTTAATTTTTTTCACTGGACATAACAACGGAAATAGTTTTCCACAAACCTATTCCACTTGTCAGATAGCGACCTCATCATTTGGCAGTCTTTCGGTTCCTGTGATTTTCCGGCAATCGGAGGAATCTGAGCTACACCATACCAAATATGAAGTGCACTAATTAATTAATTAATCTGCTTGGGAAATTGATTACGTCTTATCATATCTCTATTCGGCTTCTGCAAACCAAATGTGTCTTAGTTTTAAATAGTTCATATGCCTCGTGCCTGGCAGAAATATGTGTCATAAATAAATAATTAATCAATGCCCAGCATCAAATACCAAATATGTTGCGAATTAATTTAAATAATTGATCGATATCCGACGCATCCGTCACATAGGTCACGCCATTAAGTAATCTTCCAATGACTTCACTAATTATGTTGCTAATTGAATTAATTTTAAAGAGCACTCGCTCACTTACTAAACCAATTACCTTAATAACGCGACATTAGGAAGTATACTCAAATCCTAATATTCTCTAATCTATTACTCTTTCTCCAGATCAAATATAAATATCAAAATAAAATAATTACAAGTTAACTCTCGCTATAAACCAAGATATACAAATCATTTCATTATAAGTTAATTTATCTGATATCTGATTCACATAACTGAACTATTAATCCACAACCTATCCAACCACCACGGGTGACCGAGGTCGTTAAGGCGCGGACTTGTGAGCTGGAGGTCTGGGATTCGAATCCCGCCAAGACCGTCCTCCCTGACTGAGGCTTTTTCCAGGTTTTCCTCAGTTCTCATAAATGGCAAATGCCGGGGAAATACCCTAAACTTAGGCCTGGAACGATTCCTTCCTTAAAAATAAATCCTCTCCTCATATATCATTTCATGTATCATCAGTGTCCATCGCCTGTGGTGTCTCTGTAGCTAAAACGGGCGTTAAACACTATTCGTTCATATCCATAGATGACCTTAAGGAAACCTAGGTCACGTCTATTCCATTCCACTTCTCGGAAAACAAGGAAGTCAGGTAAATTTTGCAAAACTATCGCTATATATCTAAAACACAAGAAAGCATTGGTCTATCTCGACGATGTAGTGATTTTTGCGTCCACATTCCCGGAATTGCTCAGTGAGCTCGAGGAAGTTCTTGGAAGGATAAGGGAGCATAACTTTAAGTTAAAACCTGATAAATGTTTTTTGGAATGTCCCGTATCAAACTCTTGGGCTTCACGGTGTCGGCCAAGGGTATTGAACCCGATGCTGATAAGATCAGAGCTATTACCGAACTCCGGGTTCCTGAAATAGTACGGGATGTTCGCAGAGTGCTGGGGTTGTTTAGTTTTTATAGGCGCTTCGTGGCTAATTTTGTTTCTATTGCTGAGCCCTTACATGAATCAACGCGAAAAAACCGAGATTTTGAATGGACGCAACAGCATCAGAATGCATTTGATACGTTGAAATGGTTAATGACTACAACCCCTGTGTTAGGTCATTATCGGCCTGGGGCTTACACAGAATTTGCATACAGACGCTAGTAGCATCGGGGTTGGATGCGCGCTTCTACAACGAATAAATAGTGAATTACATCCAATAGCGTTCGCCTGCCGATCACTGAACAAGCACGAGAAGAATTATATAATCTCATAGGTAGAGCTCCTCGCGTTAGTGCATGACTTGACTCATTTTAGACCTTATATCCATGGATACCCAGTAAACATTGTGAGTGACCATCACGCGTTGTGTTATCTGCGAAACTTGAAGGATGTCACAGGCAGATTGGCCAGGTGGGCATTGAAGTTGCAGGAATATGACTATACTGCTGCATACAATTCGGGGACGAAGCATTTAGATGCAGATGCTCTTCTCTCGTTGCGCAGTTGATGAACCTAGGCAACAAATAGTTGAGCAGACGGACGACATTGTGACGTGCTTATTATCACCGGAAGAAGTGGCGAAGGAGCTGCGCGAGGACCCTCAGTTAATGCCAATAATTCGGGCAGTAGGAAAGCCAGATGCGGGATCTCCTCAACTCCAGCGTCAGGCTAAATCTTACCTGTTAAAAACAGACGTTCTTCACAAGAAAAATGCTGGTGCTTCGGGACCACTGCATTTACTGCTGATTCCGGAATCTTTGAAGCATGAAATTTTGTACTCCTGTCATGACGATCCGTTATTGGGGCACCTAGGGTTCGCAAAACATTTCCTAAGATTAGTTCCAGGTATTACTGTATTACTGACTATGCATGCGGAAGGAAATTGAAAGGTATGTGAAGGGGGGTCCCAGTTGTCAGTCTCGGAAAGAACCCCAAAATTTACGGCCCCCTGGATTTTTGCAACCTATTCCGGTTAATTATGTTGGTGAAAGGTGGGGGATAGGCCTGGTAGGTCCAATTCACAGATCTAATAAAGGGAACATGATGTTAAATGTAGCGACAGAGTACGCCACCCGGTGGGTAGAAGGAAAGGCGGTACCAAAAGGGTCTATTGAACATGTGGCCCAATTTCTATTGGAAAGCATCATTTGTCACCATGGCGCTCCCGCCATGCTTCTATCGGACAGGGGCGCAGTGTTCCTAATTGAGGTTAAGCAGCACCTTTTGGCGTCGATGGAAGTGAAGTCAACGTTCACCACCAGTTATCACCCTACCACCAACGAGTTAACGGAAAGGTGTAGCGCATCCATAATAAACATGATTTCACATTACACCTCCACTAATAAGAGTGACTGGGATACAAGTTTACTCCATGTGCTCTTGCATACAACACAAGCCGGCAGGAGTCGACTGAGACGTCACCTTTCTTTTTAATGTATGGACGTCATCCAACTCTTCCTGGAGAGGTTCAGCTGAAACATACCACTGATAATCTCTTTGTAAAGGAGACCCTAGAGCGTATTCAGGAGGTGCGCAAAGTGGCCAGAGATAATATTCGGCGACAACAGGATAGGCATAAGCGCATTTTCGACAGGAAGAGGCCAGCACTTCAGTTTAACCCTGGACAGTTAGTTAAACTATTTACGCCCGTTCGAAAAAGGGGGAAGACTACAAAGTTGTTGCATCGGTTTTATGGTCCCTATATGATAGTGGAACGAACGTCTCCAGTGAACTATCGCATTAAACAACATGGGGGTTCCAAACCAAAAGAGTTAATTGTACATATATCTCGATTATATCCCTATTATTCATTTTATAGAAGAAGCCCAGTTTGACCTAGTTGCTTAAATGTAGTTATACGGTGTGTTATAGGTGTATGTTGATTGGTGGTACACCTTGTATTATTTGTTTCGTTACATTATATGTCCTTCATCTTGCTGTTGGAGGGTGCTCCGCGTTGTTAAGTAGTAGCACGTTTCAGATGCATCCACTAGAAAAATGGGAACTGTTAAAGAAGTAGTAAAAGAACGCTTATATCTGTACAGACTTATATAAAGGGTTAAGTTCAAACATTTGCCTTTGTTATTGCTGTAACATATTTATCGGTTGTCATGAACTGCTCTAATGTTTCTATGAAATTTTTCAGGAAAAAACTCTTAATATTTTCTGATTAATGCTTTAAGTGCAACATAAATTATTTATAGGAATTTTTTGATTACTTCATACTATTATGCCGAGTGGCATAGCCTTAAATTTAAGATTGGGGAGTGGGCTAGTGTGGTCGGCATAATGGGGCAAATTTGTACTCAATTAGTTTGAACTGAATACAATTAATTATATTCTTTTTTTTAAATGCAGCAGCTTGCAGGTGGACATGAACTATTTACATCGCTTAAGTTCAAAGTTAACGAGACGACATAATAATAAATTCACCACATCTATATGTTGTTTGACAATTGGGGTATAGATTTTACTTGATATTCATCCACATAGTAAATATAAATTAGTATCGCCATACCGATCATATATCCAACAGGTGTCAAAATTTTATGCGTGCTGTTGCTTATTGCTCTTTTAAGTTGTGTTGGCAGGTATACCGCCTACACCGTGCAACTGCGAGGCCAAGCGCTGGTACTGTTAATGGACGAGGCACGAATGGGGTCCTCCTACTAACGACACCGCCTGTAGTCCCACGGCATACACCAGCTGCACCGCTGGAATCCATACGGGAGACCACTTCAGTTTGAGAAAACTTGCAATTCGTGGTAATATGGCAGTGCGTGTTTTCTAACAATAACAACGAAGGCCTTGAGCAATTTTACAGGAACCGAATGGTTTCCCACTTCCTGTTATTTCCCACTGCTTGTCACCAGTTGTAGACTAGTGTTACAGCAGGACGACACTTGTGTCCTGGTGATTCGAACAGACAACTGAATATAAATAACATTATTACAAATAAACCATATTATATTATGGTACCTACTTAGGGCATGTCAGGTTTACATTATTGATAGTGACCTAATTACCGTTAGCACTGCCACTTTATTCGATGGGTAAGCCGTGAGGCCCCTTGGTCGTAAGGTGCGTTATAGGTACTGTTTAATCTATGGGTATACCATGAGACCCCATTAAGTTTTGTTTCATGGGTAAGCCGTGAGGCCCCAAGAAACGTCTAAAAGAGACGTCTACAGAGATTTTATTGCATTATTCGTGCACGAGTTTTTGTTTTATGGATGTACATTTAAGATAATGTGTGAAGGGACGTGCTGGTCGCTCCCTTTAATATCTGTGGTTGATATAGTGGTTTTGTGGTGTCTATTAGGAATATATCCGTGTTCTGGGGGATTGTCGTCGTTTTATTCAGCTGTTTATTGTGTAGATAATTGCGGAGATGGCCACCGCACTTTTGTTATTACTATCTTCACTGTTGAACCTGGCATTCCCTCAGGTAGCAAAGGAACCCTATGGGGGCGGTTCCGATTGATGTGACAGCAGGCGGAGACTACTATGTCTTGCCTAATTTGACATATTATGAGAATTCGGTCCCGGTATTATTTTTGACAGAACAATGTGGAATACATCCACCTGTTATTCAGTATGGTACATTTAGTACTAGTAATAAGGACTTTTGTAATTGATTGTTATCTAAATTTAGCACTGTCCAAGGTAGCCATCCTACACTATTTCAGTCCAACAAGGATCCATTAAGAGGGGATGGATCCATATTTGGTTTTCAATTTTTGTTAGCTGACAAACAACATATTGAAAATATGTTTATTTCTGATGTAACTATGCGCAGTATTCCGCAGAAAGTGTGACTAATTAGTTTGTTACTATGTTAAACACGCCCTTTTGTGATAAGGTGTTTAATCTTCAGGATGCCATATGACTATGCGTTCTTCCGGTGCGGGACCTCTGTTCGAACTATTGTCTCAGACGCTTCTTTCTAATCAGATATAACGAACTTGCATGACCGTTTTCTTGACCCGGAAGTGCTCCCCCCTTCTCTGCTGAGTGAGGCACTGGATATCGTGGTACTTAGCAATGCTGGTTCTCGGTTGGTCTGGGGAAAGGCGGCCATTGGTAATTATTATAGCGCGCCGATTGTTGATTGTTTATTTTCCCACCGGTCGCTTATGCTGGGTTTGCAAATTCCCATTTTTCGTTAGGATGCACAGCGCGCGGTGGGACGTTATTTTAATCCCACTCCCTTTGCCATTTCAGAACAGACTTGTATGATTAACTTGGAGGCCGGGTGTTGGCTATTTTGTATTTCCCTGGAGATTTTCGAGTTTTATTACCTCAATGCGATATTTCTAAATCTAGTCTTTGTTTGGTTACTCCGGCGTATGACATTTCGGCATCGGTTACGGCATGCGCGGTGGCTATTTTACAGGGCACTTCGGTGTCTACTTTATCTCAAGTTTGCCCTATGTCCTTCCTGTGTTGCCAATTGCAGGCCCCTAGTTTCCCCTTCGTACCCCTTTACTTTTGTTCTGACCCATGTCCTTTCGAGTTCGCTGCCCTTCTTTTGAACGCTTCTTTGTGCTAGATAGTGAGATAGGTGCTTATCGGTTGCGCCTCCCTTGCCGATGTAACGCTATATTTCATCATCATCTGCTCGTTGCTCCCAGGCAATGTTTGTCCTCGGGACCGCCGGTGGTGGATCTTAGACGATTAATTCCAGCACCGTGGTCCTCGATTAAAAAGACACTTTTACCCCGGTTTGATTCTTCAGCTTACCCCAAAATATACTACGTTGGGTCAATGCTATAATAGTGACTGGCATCCTGCAGATTACTCATCTGTGCTTCCTTTTATTCGCATTGGTATTGTTTGGTCTCAATATTATGATTACTTGTTATTTAGTTTGTTTAGCCAAATCCAATGGATTGTACCCCATTTGCTGGCGTGATATTACCCCCTAGTCTGCCACTCTTTACTGTTCCGATCAACCCTCATCTCAGGTGCCCTCTGCTAGACCTGAGTGTACTGTTGTTACACCTCTTACCAATGTCCCAATGCCGTCTTTTTCTACGCCTACGACCTCCTCCCCGACATATTTATATGAACGAACTCCCTATGAGGAAACTCTGTACACGCTTCCCAGACCTCCGGATTAGACATACGTAGTACCCCGTCCAGTCGGTACGGCTTATGCTCACAAAACTACTCGATTCTATGTTCATTTTATTAGGTAATCTTTTTGTAAGAGCATTTATATTCGCATAATTTTTCAGACATTATATATATGTATGTATAATCCGAGAAATGCATCCAGGTTGTTTATAGTACCATATTATTGATTATTTTGTTTCAATGAGACATGAGTGTTCATTGTTCGGCGCTAGATAGGTGCCATCGACATGGCCCGCCTTTGGTGGTATTCGGGGTTGGCTGTTTTCTACATTTGTCCTGATCTGTTTATTCTTATCCTTAATTATATTATAAAAATGACCATAGTAGGATGATGAAAATAAAACTAAAAGAATATCTTTTTGCTTGTCACTCACCATTATCGATATGACACTCATGTCTTGCCCTTAGAGGGTGACTTTTGCCCTATTCCATATATATATATAGTATGCTACTTGTTTTTTCATATAAATATTTCAATGTTTTCTTATTATAGACTTTGTATGATATATATATTGCGTTTTAGTGTGTTACTGTTTTTTTTTTTTTTTTTTGGATAGTACTTGTGGCACCTATTTTGTCGGTTGATACCTTCCCTTGGTTTTACGTCTCGCACTTCCACCTACCCTCTGAGTTCCTTGTCTTTCCTCCTGCTCTGTTGATTTTCCTTGTATTTCATGGATTCCCCCCCCCCCTTTATGTGCAGTCTCTGTCACCTCTTTTCCTTCCATTTGGCCACTTATTTTTAATTCCTGTTTGTTTCTTCGTCTGGTACTATGCATGGCTCGCGGACCCACCTATATGCCGTCCACGACACTAGCCCCGAGAACAATGATACACCTAGCCCACTTCTGTTACCTGAAGACATTGTGAGCTGACATGTATAGTTTGCTTATGTGACTACTACATATGCTCAGCTTGTTTCTCTTCTCCGGCCTGGTGAATAATACTAGTGCCCTAGTTGTGGTTTCCGCCGGATTTCCGTATCGGACTTCAATCTTCGTGCTACTTCCTACAAGTTCACATTGGCTGCGTACCAAAGACTTTACTGGTGGGCTGCGTTCAGCATGTGGGTACTTGCGGCATACAGGTGTTTTCCGAGTGTCGGTTTATACTGTGTCTGTGGGCGTTTGAACCTATGTCTGTTGCGCATACCATGGACTTATAGTATGACTATTTGGATTGGGCTGCGGGAATGCCGTTGCGGTTTTTCTGTCTCTTTCCTTTATTTCCCGTTCTTTCCTTTTTGGTATGTTGGTGTTACATTATTATTTAACAAAAAAAAAGGTATTAGCATTCCTTACTTATCTGTGTTAATATCTGCTGGGTTAATATATGTGTATTCTCTTATGTTTTTTGGCTGGTTGCATCTGGACACCGCTACGACTGTTATACCAGTATGTTTCATTAGTATTTTACTCTATATTATTGTCAGTCCTGGTGGTGTAGTGGTTACCATACTTGCCTCCTATACCCAAGATCGTGGGTTCGAGCCCGACCAGGACCGATGGATTTTTTTCGGGCAAAAAATCCTAAGTATGGCTTCCTTCAGAAGGGAAGTAAAGCCGTGGGTCCCGTGTCGTACATTTACGGCACGAAAAAGAACCTCAAGCCTAAAAGAGAGGCCTCTGAGCAAAATTTGACGGCCATTTCATGCCCTGAGTTGAATGGGACGCTGATGACCTGAGATGTTAAAGAGCGTCCATAAATAAATCAATCAACAATACTCTGTATTGATACTTAATATTTCTGGATGGTCTCTTTACCCCGCTGGGTAATGTGTGTTGTCGAGGCCGACAACATGTTAGTTGTCGAGGATGTGTCACGGACGCTATTTTCGGGCGGTAAATATTGGTAAATTGTCAGTCATTTAGTTTGAATTAGAAAATTCTCAGAATAAGACATAGTTTTTGGTTCATCAATATTTTTGCCGGTTTGTCTTATCGTGAGATACTTAGTAGCTTATTGTACAGCAGGAAAAGATTGGTTTCCCACTTCCTGTGACAAACCCAAGGGTTTTCACCATGACATCAGTTTCCTTTGAGGAATCTGCAAAACTCACGTAGGCTTCAGGATGTCATGTGTCTATCATGATGTTTTGGAACTTTCATGTGTTGCTCTGTGATTGGCTGTTTTAATTCAAACCTAGGGCGATGGCACACCATATTTGGTAATGCCTCTGGCCCCTTCCTTGGGGTACGGGATTTCATTTAAGACCCTGCCGATTCCTGCAGGGCAGGGAGAAAGAGAGAGCTTAGAGATTCCCTGGGGACCTACTATGCCGACCGATTTTTTTTTTATTATTGATTTATTAATGGACGCTCTTTAACATCTCAGGCCATCAGCGTACCATTCAAATCAGGGCGTGAAACGGCCGTCAACTTTTGCTCAGCGGCCTCTTTTTCAGGCTTGAGGTTCTAGGCCGACCGAGAAACTAGTGTCCGACAAAGAAACTTGAGTTTACAAAGAGTGCGCCGAAACATATCTTCCAAGGTAAGCCCTGACTGGGGCTCAAGGCAGTGGAATGCTTCACAGGACGCTGTCTTGTTATATAAGTAATTTCAACAGCTGAATACTCTTGTTATATAAGTAATGTCAACAACTGAGTACTCTTGTTATATAAGTAATGTCAACAGCTGAATACTCTTGTGGTATCTAAGTAACGTTGACGGGGAAGGGCTGTAACTTTTATTGAGGCGTGGTTGTAATAAAGGGAACTGACTTTAGCTCTACTAATGTTTCTATGAGTTGCATCCCCTGTCACCTCCTAAAACCCTGGGGTGGGACAGTATAACGATTATGCTACCATCCCTCTCCATTTACACATTCCTTAACATCAATTTTGACAACACCCCACTACATATTGCAGTATGTTAACAACATATACACTATCAAAGGTATTGCAATGTAAACAACATACCTACCAAAGCATAGGTGCCACAATATTGTTTATTTTTAAATTGTTTTATAATTTTATGTAACATATATGATTTTTTTGTTTTTATTATGAGGGTGTCACAGTTTGGGATGTTCCTCCAAAATTGGAACAAGTGCCAAAACGGGAGCATTAAAAACAATATTTACTGCATGCTTGATTTTAATTTTAATGTTATATATATTGTAAATATTTTATAATCCATTATATTGTTACTTTAATAATGTTAATATTACTTATTCATTGCAATGTATAATTATATAATACCTATTTTATATGTACACTCTTTTGAACAACTCAGGCTCTATAAACCCATTGGAGGTTTTTTTTTTTTTTTTTTTTTTCTCACATGAGTACTTAAGGAGAGATCTTTTGAGATCACTTGTTCATCACTCGATCACTTTTTCAGGACACCTCGTCAAGTCTTCGAACGCTTCAACGCAAGAACCACGCGATCGGTGTTAAGAGTTAAAGTGCTGATGGCTCGTTTGCTTAGAAAATCAATATCTCTAGTGTCGTGTTGGTAGCGGAAAGTTAACGTATAGTAATTACACAGCGTTGACTCAAAAGCGAGAACAAGTGCAGTTCTAAGATCAAAGTCAGATTCTAATTACCATCTATGTCGCAAAGTAGGCGCCCAATAGGACGGAAAAAACTTCAAATTGGCTCCCATAGTGTGGAGCCAATAAAAACACGCCTCAATTTGGCACCTAACGTGATGCTGCCAGAAGCAGAAACCGCTTCATCTGTTGCTTCTTAGGGTGTCCGTATAGCGCGTTCCGTATAGTCCGTTCATCCACGCCTTACGATAAAGGAGCGTATATAAAAACTGCGATTTGTTGCGCTATGATTATTTTCCGTCACATTCTACGAATAATTTTTAAGGATTTCTTGTATTGAAATATTTGTTTATAGTCTGCATTTTTGGAATTGATACTTTGACAATTTTCTTTAACAATTTCATTAATATATACCAGATATTGATATTAATGTGTATTTTGTTGTCTTAAAAGCATTTAATAATGCACAAATTTTGGTATTACTTGCTTCCAATTATTTTTTTAACAGTGTTTAACGTTCGTTTAATTGTTGAGGTATCACAGGCGGTGGGCACTGATGATACATGAAACGAAATTATATATTAGGAAAGGACATTTAATGAAGGAAACGTCCCAGGGCTAAGTTTAGGGTACTTGTCCGGCATTTGCCATTTATGAGGACTGAGGAAAATCTGGAAAAACCTCAGTCAGAGAGGACGGTTTTGGCGGGATTCAAACCGTAGACTCCCGCTCAGTAGTCCGCGTCTTAAAGACCTCGGCCACCCTTGGCGGTATATCCAATGATGAAATGACAGAAGGAAGATGAGTAAAATGCGCGGCTATGAAACAAAGAGTCACCTCCATTTCTGAGTTCGAGAGGATCTTAAAAGATACTTCTAATGATGCAGTATCATTGAAATCAAAAGAGAATTAATACTTATAGTTTCTAAGTGATTCGGGTACTTTTTTCTTTTCCTTTTCCTTTTCCTTTTTTTTTCATTTACATGCAATTATATACAACACAAAATCAATATTAATGGTTTTGTATAATAGCGTTCTGCTTTATTCTTTTTCTTCTTTTATTACTGTTTTAGTTTACGGTTCCTTTATTTTATTGTCCATTTTTTATCTATAAGTATTATGAAATGTAACAAAACACCTAACGTTCACGTTTTTATAGCTACAAAAAAAAACAAAGAATTGCTCCACAAATAAAAAAAAATAGTCAAATATATAATACAAAACAAAGTAACACATACCAGATCACTAATAGAAGCATTGTAGCTTTTAGTACAAATAAGTCCGTTTCCTTTGTACATTATAATCATTTGACACTTTATGAATAAACCATTAAGCTTAAAGAATGTACAGTTTTTTTTTTTCAGTGCGGTAAAATGAATTTTTGTTTCCACTACCAAAGAACATACTGTACATGTTTTTCAATTTATTTTTTAAAATAAATAGTACTACTCACTTTTTAATACTATAATGTTAGAGCTCAGACGGCAGCAAGTAGCCATGCGCTTCAGCGAGTTAAAGTTGGTTTAGGAAGGGGTATTCCTGGTGCCATCGTTTTAAATATTTGCGCTCCTGAGTTGCTTTTAGGAAAAGGTTTTTACAGAAGCCATAATTTTATTAGCAAATTGAGAGTTGCCTCTGTCTCTGGTATACGATATAACCCATGCACAAGAAAGTTAGGTGAATCGTACTTGGGAATATTATTTGTAAAGCTTTAGTAGCCTTGGCACTTTGGTCAGTTTCATCGCTCAAAAAAGGCGTGTTATCTAAATTTAGCACTGTCCAAGGTAGCCATCCTACACTATTTCAGTCCAACAGGGATCCATTAAGAGGGGATGGATCCATATTTGGTTTTCAATTTTTGTTAGCTGACAAACAACATATTGAAAATATGTTTATTTCTGATGTAACTATGCGCAGTATTCTGCAGAAAGTGCGGCTAATTAATCAGTTTGTTACTATGTTAAACACGTCCTTTTGTGATAAGGTGTTTAATCTTCAGGATGCCATGACTTTGCGTTCTTCCGGTGCGGGACCTCTGTTCGAACTATTGTCTCAGACGCTTCTTTCTAATCAGATATATCGAACTTACATGACCGTTTTCTTGACTCTCGTACTGAACGCTATCTAACCATGGCCAATTTACTCAATCAGTGAAAATATTGGCATTTGTAGATCTGTTTTTAACTTTAATTATATACAGTGAGCAGAAAAAAACAAATGGTTCGTTTTATTCAAATCAAATATAAAATTTGCAAAATTTGCAAGCTATAATTTGCACCGCAGATTTCAGAGCATTTCCATAGAACTTACCTTGTCGATTAATCCAAAAAGTAGCCCTGATTAATTGACTTGCTTTATCCCCAATTCTTGGAATTGCTCAAGAATGGGTGTTTTCGAAACACTGGTTCAAGTAACAAGTAACACATTATTTTTGCGTGGAGTTGATTCTGATTTGGTATATTTACGGATGCTCTTTAACATCACAGGTCATCAGCGTCCCATTAAAATAAGGGCGTGAAACGACCGACAAATTTTACTTAGAGGCCTCTTTTTTTTAGGCTTGAGATTTTTTATCGTACAGTAAATACACGAGACTCACAGCTTTACTTTCTTTCCTAAGGAAGCCATACTTAGGGATTTTTATGCCCGAAAAAACCCATTGATCCTGGCCGGGATTGAACCCGCGATCTTGAGTTTAGGAGGAAAGTATGATTACCACTACACCACCAAACCGACATGTGGAGTTAATTCTTCAAGTAGCCTGTGTTTTATACAGGATGTTTTGGAAATCGACCACACAAATTCATAGGGTTGCGAAGGGATAATAAACAATAATTTTGAGATAGGAAACCTATGGTCTACGGACTGGAGAAATGGAGTAAAATCTAATAGGGTGTAGCACACCACTGATTCTGCTTTCACTTATATTTAAGAACAATTTGGACAAGCAGTTAGAATAAGTTCACTGTTGTTTCGTAACTCAGTGCCTAGACCTATAGAACTGAAAATAAGCACAAGATTAACCACAATGGTTTGAGTCTTAACGAATGCATTATATTCTTATTTTATTTATTTATTTTCAATTTATTGTTTATTTTTGCATTATTTTCAAAGGCCGGACATTTGTTTTGGTTGCTTACAATCACTTCTGCGGTTCTGATTTAATAATTTTATGAAATATGGCACCTTATTAATGTAATTGCAATTTTGTTGTTTATTTGTTTGTCCGCAGTGTGTAGTGTGTTTGCAAATTCTTGACATGAGAAATTAAACAAAATTGAAACTTGTAGATATTGAAAACAATTTACACGTTGCTGAAAGGGTAAAGTTGTAGTTATTAGGTATTATGATGGAATAAGACAATTTTTGTTTTTTGGTTAAGAAAAGATTAAAAAATGAATAAAGGATGTAAACAGAACCCTGCTTCTCGTTTTACACTTCTACCCATAATGAGAAACCAAATATTGTGAACAAAATCTGTGTTCACGAACAATGGTTATACATTGACGCTTTTCCTTTTTTTAGGGTTTGAGAGTTACTTAGATTCAGATTCAGATTCAGATTTATTCACCATAAGAATTTGTACAAATTTTTGGTTTCGTCAATATAGTAGGAATATATACATGTATTAAATAGTGATAATACAACAAAATACTATATACTAGCACATTCTGATTAGTGCATAGTGGCGGTTGCATTCTTGAATGAAGATCATCTTTCCATTTTGGCATCTTAGCTCCTGTGGACAGAAAACAGAGCAGCACAGTATCTCCACCAGAGTAGTATGTACATTAAATCATATTCTATTAAGCATTTGGCACTTACATTTTTATATCTGGGCTACTATATCTCCTTTAGGGCGTTTATTCATGTCATTACAGTATCTGCTAAATTCATCAATTGTATAGAACTGTTTTGTAAGTAAGACTTTATTAATTTCAGTTTTAAATGATTTAATTGTTGCTAAGTCCCTTAGATAAGGAGGTAAGACATTATACAATTTTAAACAATTATATTTGAAGGATCTCTCATATAGTTTCGTGTTATGCTTATGTTGGTGGAGTTTAGTTTTATTTCGAGTATTATGTGAATGAATCTCAGTATTGATTACAAAATCATCTAAGTTAGTCCGGACATAGTTTAGAATTTCTTTTATATAAACACAGGGGACTGCTAATATTTTTAGATCCTTAAAATGTTTCCTGCAGCTTTCTTTTCTTGGGATACCAATCATGGTTCTTATCGCTCTCTTTTGAAGCTTGAAGATGAGATGACTATTTACAGAGTTTCCCCATAATATTACTCCATATAAAATATGCGAGTGGAAGTACGCAAAGTAACAACTTTTGAGTTCATCTAATGTTACTCTTGTCCTCAGTTGGCTGAGAACATAGCAAGCCTTGCTTAGTTTTGTAGCTAGTTTTTCAACATGGTTATCCCATGAGAGGTTTAAGTCAATCCATAACCCCAAAAATTTTGTTTCTGACTCATACTTTATAGTTTTTGACCCAAGCATGATTCCCGGAGTAGTTATGCTTTTGTTGTTTTTGTGCTGGAAATTAATTGCTACTGTTTTTGCTTCATTTATCAGAAGTTTGTTAGTTTTGAACCAGGTTAACATGGCTTTTATTACTGCTGTTATTTTTGCTTCCAGGTCAGTACTTTCTTTTCCGCTTATAAATATGCTTGTATCGTCTGCAAAAAGTGTTAGCTTTACTTCAGAAATATCTTTTAAGCAATGCGGTAAGTCATTTATGTACAATAAAAATAGAAGAGGACCTAAGATTGATCCCTGTGGTACTCCCGATGTTACATTTCTTTTGCTCGAGTGTACTTTCCCAATTTTTTGGTTTCTCACATCATTGAATTCGATCTCAACCAGTTGTTCTCTACCTTCCAGATAGGTTTTAAACCAATTGTATGGAATACCCCTTACTCCATAGTTCCACAGTTTGTCCAACAGCAACTTGTGGTCCACCATGTCAAATGCTTTAGATAAATCTAGAAACACTCCCACCCCGATTTCACTTTTATCTAGCATGTCGTATATACTATCTACAAAGTTTATTATTGCCATATTAGTGGACTTGTTTGTTTGAAAGCCAAATTGGCATTTGGTGATAATATTAAATTTGTTCAGGAATTTGGTTAGTTGTCTGTACATTACTTTTTCAAGTATCTTTGAAAAAACTGAAATGAGAGCTATAGGTCTATAATTGTTTACTTCGTCAGTCTTTCCCTTCTTATAGATTGGTATAATTTTAGATATCTTTAGTTGTTTTGGAAATTCTCTGCTTCTCAGAGATTCATTAACAATATAACATAGTGGCTTGATGATGAACCTGCCACATTTTTTAATAATAAAATTTGAGCTCTCATCTAAAGCGCATGATTTTTTGTTTTTTAGCTGTTTTATTATGTCTAACAATTCGCTTTCAGTAACAGGACTGAGGTATAGAGATTTTTCATTAATTATTTTAAAACTTGTACTGTGTGATATTGACAAATTATTAGGGTGTTGTACATTTTTAGTAATATTTGTGAAGTATTCGTTGAATGAATTTGCCACTTGCTTGGGCTGTGTTACATTTTTCCCTCCTTGCTTGAGACTGATGTTCTTTAGGGTGAGATTCTTTTTGTTTGTTTCTCTTTTTATCACTTCCCATATTGCTTTTGGTTTGTTTTCAGAGTTTATAATCTTTCTGTTATTAAACATTTTTTTTGCTGCTATAATTACTTGTCTATATATTTTTTTATATTTCTTATAATATAATTGCAATTCCTCTGATGCCTTTCTACTTTTTAGTAGATTACCCAGCAGTCTTAGTTTACTTTGCGAGGTTCTTATTCCCTTAGTTATCCATTTTGGGGTTTTATCATTTACTTTTACTTTAACAATCGGGAATGCAGCATCATAATAGTATCTAAATGTATTTATAAAGGAAGTATACGCTGCATTTAGTGTTGATTCCTGATAGGTTCCCTCCCATTCTTCATTTTCAAGCATATCATATAGAAACCAATTAAAGCGATTGTTGAAAATGGCAACCGCCAACATCCCTGCAGAGGTTATTTCGGCGCATAAGCGAGTCTCGCACTTTTTCGAAGATTCCTGAAGTGCCACGAATTTCTTCATCGGCATCAATTTCTTTGCCAGCAATTCTTCGTCAGAGGCAACCGGTGTTCCGAAACGAGTCACTTTAATAACAAAATCTATAGGGATGGTGTCAAGGGAGTACGGTGGCCAGGCTACTGAACCTGCTCTTCCAATCCAACGATCAGTGAAAACGTTGTCTAGATGCTGTCGCAAGTTCCTATCAAATGGGAAGGAGCCTCATCATGCGTGAATCACTTTTGATGTTTTATTTATATGGGAAAGTCTTCCAGAATACATACCTTATGTTAATCAACAACTGAAGGTACACCTGCTCATTTAGCCACAGAGAAAAAAGATATGGACCAATTAAATGACCACCAATTATACCAGTCCACATGTTCACACTGAACCTATGCTGACTACATGTCTTGGGGAGGGCATGTTGATATGTAGCTGTTTTTGCAGCTGAACACATGCCCATCTCTAGTGAAAGTGACTTCGTCGGTGAACAGAACTTGAAAAAAGTGGAGATTTTACCATGATGCTCTAATGCCCATTTGCAAAACTGTTACGGAAGACCGAAGTCCTATGATCCCAATGTCAGAGTCTTCAAAAGTTGAAATGGGTGGACCATCGCAAAACACTACTGCTATTTGTATTCATGACAAGTGCGATTGTACGAGTACTTGTTGAAGGATAGCCTGCAGTGATCGATCACTTTTTGTTCGAAGCCTGGAATTCGTCAGGTTCGATTTGCACCAGAGTCCGGTCTATGGACTCAGGGATCCAGTCTCTCATAAATGCCGATGGATAGATTGAAGGATGCTACGATGAGGATGGGTCTGTCTGTATGTACAGCTGCGCAGCTACGGGTGTACGTCCTATGTTTCACCACACAATCGCATATCGAAAGGCTGTGCAAGTGAATAATCATATTCAAGTATAGCTTATAAATGACGCGCTTGAACGGTATCAAAAATACTGCGTGTGGACTTAAGGGTGGTCAGCAACTCATATTGGACAAATGTACGAAGTAGTGGAATGGGAAACTAGTTCGCGATCGCGAAGCTTTGCTGTCTCCCTCTCACCTATTTATTTCATAATTAAGATCTTGATGGGCTATTACTACCACTCGTTCGCTAGTAATGCATGCGGAATGTTACTAACTCTTTTATTAGGATAGTGGTGGAGTTTCTTGTTAATTTGGATAGGCTTTTGTATTCGGCCATTTCTGATTCCTTATTTTTTGTTATTTTTAATGTTTTCATATTTTAATATAAAAATCAATAGAAAGTGTATGATTAGCTTGCATGGTCACAAATGCTTTACACTGTTATCAGAGACGTGCATATCTTTGTCAGAAGCAAATTATTAGAAAAACAGCAATGCCCTTACCATTGAAAATTATTAATAATCACTGGCTATGACTCCAAAGTTTCTCCATTAAGGGAAAATAAACTTACATTTTACACGATATATCTAACGCACATGTAGTTTTAATTCGACATAGCTCTGACAAACATTCAGTGTCATAAATTACACATTATGTTTAATTTTTGAAATCGCGCACCATGATCTCTCTGCAATCCTATAAATTTGTCGAATCCTGAAACAGTCTTTATAATGCTCAAATAATTTATGTAGAACCGGGTTAGTAGCTGCAATTAATAATGAAAAATGAGAAAATTGGAAGAAAGGCTTACGGATACCCTAGTATTCAGCAAAATGTTTTTTTACAGAAACACTTTTTGCAGATTTCATCTTTAATATTATGCTTACTAGTGTTGAAATATTGAATCACTGGGAAGCGTTTCCCACTACCAGTTATTTTTCACAGGGTTGACACTTTTCCATCGCTCGTTAAGATTTAGTGTTTAAATTCCTGGTGAAAAATATGTAGCATCTCACTTGCACTTGCTCTTATTTTAGGCATTTTTATAAAAGTGTGATAACTGTAGTTCCTAAACAGAACAAGCTGCACATTCCCAAGTTTGAATAAATTACTATATTGAAAACACAGCAGGCCATCGCAGTTGGATAGAAGCTGGAAGGGAAGTTGATCTTTTTCTCCTCACATATCTTTTTGGTTGGAGTGAAAACAGGGGTTGGAATTCAGCGGAAATACACATTTTTCTCTTCCTGGTCCAGTGTGCCTCATAGTAAACATTGAACCCATAGCGAATTAGAACAGTTCCACATTCTGTAATTTAACTCCTTGCATGGTTGCTAGCACCAATTTTATTTCTAAAATTAATTCTGTAAAAGAATAGTAAATATGCATTACACACTAACGGATTAAGTATTATGATGTTTTAATAATATTAGCAAAATACGCATTTAAACACATACGTATTATATAATATATAAAGTTGTGCGTACAATGTAGCAAATGCTATGAATCGCAAAGAAGTTTGTCAGCATATGATTTGGCCACAGGAAAAAAGAGTATTGCATGAAAATCACGCACATATTCATGAATCACATTCACCAAGTTGGGGAGTGAGACAAACGTCCGCATTCAATTGAATAAAATCGCTTGGTTGGGCATATTTGGCTTTTTCTCCACGACTAGAGCTATTACTCGGCAATGCGTCAGCTGTATAAACATAAAAAAGGGCCGTTTAGCTATATTTTAGTAGTATTGAATGCCCGTTTTTACTACTGAGGCACCACAGGCGGTCGTTTAGCTATGTTGCTGTAAACTGTGTACAGATAAAGCAATCATACCTGGAAGAACAAGCTTTTCAAATGGTAGAATTTAGGAAGATCGTTACAAATAAATTATGGTTTTTAATAAAATATAAATTAATAATTTGAATGTATGTAATTATTACAGTTCATTTTATTTTGTATTAATATAAAGCTGTTATAAAAACTCAATTCAATATATTTTTTAGATTTAAATGCATTATTTAACATTTTTGTTTATTTTTTTCCTTTAACATTCTTTATCTATTTTTTAAAATCTTACAAAAAACAATATTTTCACTATCAAAAGTTCATTTACTTTTATTAATTTTCAAATATCCTAGTGGGAAACCGCTGATGAACCGAAGACGAGGGCCCAGTTGTTAATTCGTTGAAATTGTAAAATACATTTTCTAGGTGCATTAGTAGGATAAATTTGATATAAAATGTTAGGTTTTGATATTATTTCGAAGAAGGTAGGAGAACATGTAAAAGAAATCGCAAAATAATAATATTTGTAAGTATATCTGCATGTGAATTGGATGAAATAAATTCAAATAATTTAAAAGCATGTAATAGTTCAGTTTTTCTTCTTCGTTAATATGTACTTCTTTAAAGTGAAATAAAACAAATGCTATACATATATTTTAGGAACTAAGTGCATTTATGTAATCATTAATTAAAAATGTCCATGGTTCTAAAAAAAAAAGAAGTTTTTTTCAAGTGTTATGCCAAAGAATGTTATTGATCATGCCCCGATGCAAATCCTTGTGTTAACGTTATTCGTGCATTGCAGCCACAAGCGAAAAAGGCAGTTTAAATTCTTTTGATGAAACTTATTTTGTTGCTACTGGGCAATTTTTCCTTCGCGGAACTGCTCCACGTGCAGTTAGCCGCAGTTGATCAAACTCTGTAGTACTCGTCTGTTCCATTGCTTGAAAACCGGGCGGGATGCTGGAAGGGAGATTAGTACTATTTTAACTCTAGGAACGTAGTGACGTATTCTTGTGTGTTGTGTGACAGTGTATTAAACATTGATTAAGAGGTAATACAGGGTAGTCCTAACGTTAATATGGCTCAATTTAGATATTCCATTCTCCAAAAACCACCACGGATGGCCGAGGTCATTAAGACACGAAATCTTGAGTGGAAGGTCTGGAGTTCGAATCCCGCCAGGACCGTACTGAGTTTTTTCCTGGTTTTCCTCAGTCCTCATAAATGGCAAATGCCGTGGAGGTACCCTGAACTTAGGCCTGGAACATTTCCTTCCTTAAGAAATTCTTTCCCAATTTGTCATTTCATCTCATGTATCATCAGTGTACACCGCCAGTGGTGCCTGAGTAGTTAAAACGGGCGTTAAACACTATTAAAAAAAGTTTTGAATAAGTTTCGCCGTTGAGGAACCCGGGCCGGGACAATATAGTATCGGCTCGTGATATACGGAGATGTTTCAAGATTTACACCCTTATGTGCAGAAATAATCTTTACCTATATATCTAATTTTTGTAAATATAATTTAGTAGCATCGTCAAAAAGGGTTACAAATGCAATTACACAATCAAACCGGAATATGAGGAAATGCATAAATGAAAACAAACGTAACGTATTTGAACTACATTGTCATTCAATTCCTACCACGTACTGCCTATATTATGGCTGAAAATGAAAAATGCATGCCGATAGTGCGAAACCCTTTAACATGGAACGAAATGCAAATTGTTCTCCAAAACTAAAAGTGTTGAGCAAGATACTGATGTATTACAAAGAGCCTCTTCTAACCAATATAAATAATCTGACCCGTTTACAGATAGAGAAAAGTAATGAGGCATTGGTAAAATGGAAAAATATCTTTGCGTTAAATGACATCGAGCAATTTCTATTTCTGACAAACGCTTTAGGAAAAACATGTATGTGAAAACCTATAAACCTGAACATGCACAGCCTATACAAATAATGTTTCATAACAAGAAAAAGAAATAGTATCATAAGATATTATCTACCAATATACTAATGAAAAATTTTGTGAATGTAAATAAATACACACACACACACACACATATATATATATATATATATGTGTGTGTGTGTGTGTGTGAGTGTGTCTGTGTTTAAACTTCTGAATTTCTTGATGTTAGTATGGGAAATAATAATAGTTCACAGTACTAAATAGGAATAATATAATATGTAGTAGCCACCTATAAATTAATGAAATATTTTATATTAAAAATAATATGTATATGTGTGTGTGTGTGTTTTTTAGCGTTGAATATTTAAATTACATTGAAATTATATATGTTATTTAACAATACACAAAAAGAAGGAAAATGTATAGAAATGACGGACACAACATAATGAATAATAATTAGCACATAAAGACAACATTAAATCGCGGAAATAACATATTGCGGAAAAATTATATGTGTATAACAATAACAATATACTCTCACCATACCGCCACGGGTGGCCGAGGTCGGTGAGCGGGAAGTCTGGGGTTCGAATTCCGCCAGGAGCGTCCCCCCTGATTGTTTTTTTTTTTTCAGGTTTTCCTCAGTCCTCATAACTGGCAAATGCCGGGGTGGTACCTTAAATTTAGGCCTGGAACGCTTCCTTCCTTAAAAAATATCCTTTCACCTCGCCTCAGTAGTAAAAACGGGCGTTAGACACTACTCAAAATAAAAAATTTCACCATCACTAATGACAAAGGAGTAGCATTCTCGTCTGCTTGGGGAAAAAAACATTTCTACTCACGTAAAGGTGACCTACTTACCTTGTAATATTTCTTTGACAGAATATGTCATAACTGTGTGCAGGTCTGGTAGCACTGAATTCAGCACACCGAGAAAGGAATGTTAATTTCACCATGTCTAATGATAATTAATAATTGCTGTGCGATTGGAGCTGTGTAAAATAAAATTATTCTTAGTGAATAAACGAAAGTCTCTTCAAATACAAGTAACTTGATCTATTTACAGATGGAAAAAATAACTAGTCATTTGTAAAATGGAGATAACTTGTTACGATAAATAACCTTGTATAATCGCTATTTATGACTATATATAAAGCAAAACACATCGAAAGGAAAAATATAATAATGCATTTTATTTGCCAAAAAAATTGTGAAAAATATTACGAAGTCTAAGAGAGAAAGATCATTATTTTAATAAATAAAAGTGTTAAAGTAATGTAAAATCTAACTATTAAATAATGATGATATTACGAAATTCTAAGAACTAAAATCAGTGCTGTACTAAATATATGTTAATATAAGTAAATATATAAAGGCTGTAACAAAAATTTCTAATGCGGATAAAAATTTTAATATTTAGCAAATTTATGATTATCTTACATAAATAAACATTAAATTTTGTTTACTTGTATTGTAGTTCCAATGTTGGTTATCAATAATCTATATGTATGCCGTTTTTTCAAGACACTACAAGATATGCCTCCCAATTATCTGTGAGTTTGAAAATTTCATTCTGGGTCACTTAGTCGCATTCCTCTCTTCGAGTTATCAGCCCAATATGATTTGGTCATGGAGTTCGAAACATACTATCTTGTAATCTCTTCCACGAATGCTCTATTGGGTTTAAGTCTGGTAAATTTTCTGGACAGTCTTTCCGTACTCTAATGCCGCTTTTGTTTATTTCATCAAGAGTGTTCTTAGCTGTGTGTGACTTGGCTTTATCTTGCACTAGAACAACAAAGATTTAGTTTGGGAATTTGGTTTTGTCCAGTAAATTTTATAAGATGCTGTAAGAGTGTATGTGCAATAATATTTATTGTTCACGGTGTTCTTCTCAACTACCACCTAATCTGACTATGCGTAACGCTCCAGCTACCACGATCTTTGTGTCGAACTTAAACAGAAGATATGGATTATGAATCCGCAGCGCGAATTCTGACATTCTGACGATTCGTTGTGGAATGAAGTTTTTCAGGTGAGTCATCTGTGAATAGGGTATGAGCCTTTAGAAGTATGTCTTATGACGTATCTTCCGGTGTCCAACCCTAACATTTTCTTGCAAAATTTATTCGATCAGAGACATTACTTTGACTTAATATAGACTTCACTATCTGTAAATGAGCTCTCTCCCGTTTCTGACTGCGGCAATGTCTACTGATAATCATATGTGTCATTGAATTGCTTGCAGAACGATAACATTCGAAAAATTTAGCCTTTTGGCGTACATCCGAGTTCCTACACCAATCTTGTCCTTCACAATTTTTCTTTTTACTTCAGGTGATAATTTGCTTGGTCAGCCCGAATGTCTAGCTAAGTTAACGGAACCATCCATGTGATTCTTCAATTTTAAAACTGTTACTGGTGAAATTTTCAGGTTAGCAATCCCATATACCGATTTTCCACTCTTTGACTACAGCTTGGATGTGGACTGTTTATGCTCACGTTTTCTTGGTGCCATTGATCCTGAAGGAATAAAAGTGACTGTCTAAATCTTTAATATCAAGTTTGATTTAAAAGAACATTTTTAATTTTCATTTGAATGCAAACACGTGAAAGAAATTGCTATTTGTAAGCATGTAACAAAAGTTTCTGTTGTGTTTCAGAAACTTTTGTCACACTATCATATTATGGATAATCGTACTGGAAAAACTAAAATTTAATTTTTCATACTGCGCATGAACGTTATATTATTAGAGTGCAAATTAAAGGTTACTAACCAATGAAAGACAAAATGCAATTTCATTTCACTGATTTCCAATTCAGTCGTTTTATCTCATTACCAGGAATAATCGAGCCTACTTTAAGTCAGTCTCTGTCATCAACAATGGTGTGATGAGCCGCAGAATGTTTTTTACATTCCGAAAACCTTAGTATAAATTTCCAAATAGTAACAATTAAATAAGAGTATAAAAGGGCAAACGTATCAAAAACGTTTGTTACGACATGTGAATATATACCTTTTAGCTTTGCAATTCTTTAAAACCCACAAAAGGAAAAATATAATAACGTAATATCTGCCCCAAAATAATGAAAATTGTTACGAAATTCTAAGAAACCATCAATAAAACTTAAATCTTTTAGTAATTATAATGAGTATACCTATGAGAGAGAGAAATGAACATTGTAATAAATAAAAATGAATTTTAATATTATAATTTAATAAATACACAAATTTTAATACTTCACTGTTCAACCTGTCAACTTTGAAAAATTAGATGACATTTAGTAACAAACTAAAAGATATATATATAAATTACAACAAAATGTGATTAATAATGAGTACAAATTTATCTTTGAAGGTTCTTCATAAATGTGCACAGACAATATTAACTGCCATAAATAATATATTAACCAAAGATTATATGCGTATAAACTAAGTCTGTTACCTGTGTGCAGTTCTGGTACCTAATGTCGCTGCAATACGCCACTGACGCCTCTGATAACCATGACTTCCTACCCTACCCTCATATGGAAGACACCTTTGATTAGAATATTAAAATAATTGTCTTTGCTTTAATTAACGTGTTAATCCGATTTCCTTATTTCCACACATCTGCTCCTACTTAAGACACAAGTGCTCTAGGAAGATTATAACTTAACCTCTGTAGTTACTCGACAATGATAGAAAATAATGGAATGACTTGGCATGTTCATTTGTTTTCTAATAGGAATCGGATCATTCTTCAGAAACCAAGATCCGATAATGACTAATTAATTTACGACTGTCTGGTATCAAGAACTAGACGCTCTTAATTATGACATGCCTGCCTCGACCCCTCTTATCTTTAGGCAGAATATATAAGCGTCCAGATTTACAATTTGGGCGGCCACAACCAGTTTGTGTAGCGGCAGGCTATGATGTGTGCCTCTTGATACGGATCATTCCTCATTCATCATTATTTGATACTTCCAGTCTCTTATCCTAACTCCTCTCCTGTGGACTTTAGAAAATTTTAGAAAATATCTCAATTACCCCTAAAGATAATCTGTAATCATCATTTTACACTTCTGTAAATAAATATCTTTATTTGAAAGAACTCGACGTTATATTTTAATACTTATGTGACCAACCTATTCTCGCAGCCATCGGCTTACCGCTCGATCATTTCTTGTTCCTTAGCCACAACTCGGTCTTTGCCGGCTCAAATCTTTACAAGTATCTTCGCCGGCATTGTGACAAGACGCTACTGATTTCAGCAAGACCAACAATGGAATGTTACTTTCACTATCGTTAGTAATCAAGGAGTATAATTCTCGGCACATATGAGATTAATTGATTTCTTTGATTGATTTATTTATGGACACTTTAACATCTCAGGTCATCAGTGTCCCATTCAATTCAGGGCCTGAAACGGCCGACTAATTTTGCTCAGAGGCCTCTCTTTCAGACTTGAGGTTCTTTTTCGTGCCGTAAATGTACGACACGGGACACACGACTTTACTTCCCTTCCGAAGGAAGCCATACTTACGATTTTTACGCCCGAAAAAATCCATCGGGTTCGAACCCGCGATCTTGGGTTTAGGAGGCAAGTATGGTAACCACTACACCGCCAGGATCGACGGCACATTTTAGAGGCAGGTATTTCCATTCACCGTAGAGGTAACGAATTACGTTGTAATATTGCTGTAATTGTATTACAAAGAAATAAATATGAAATGCATTACATTAATACCTAATGCAAAATCACAAAGAAATTGTCCGTTCTGGTGGTCTAGTGGTAATCAAACTTGCCTCTAGACCAGATATCGCAGGTTCAATCCCGGCCATGTTCGATGGAGTTTTTCGGGTGTAAAAATCCTAAATATTGCTTCCTTCGGAAGAGGAGTAAAGCTGTGGGTCTCGTTTCGTAGATTTACGGCACGTAAAAGAACCCCAAGCCTGCAAAAGGAAGCCTCTGATCAAAATTTATTAGCCTTTTCGCATCCTAAATTGAATGGGACGCTGATGACCTGAGATGTTAAAGAACGTCTTTAAATAAAATAAATCAACTTAGAAAGTAATATAGAGTTAATATACTAGTCATTGATAATTAATTCTCATCAAAGTTTTAAATAAAAGTTATATGTTTTAAAGTGTTCATTAAAATGTATCATTAAAGCGTTTGAAATTACGAAATTAATTCTGCTACCCAGGTGAACTGCAAACATTTTTAAGAATATCTGACAATTCTCAGTGTCCTTCAATAAAAATAACATATGACGACATGTTAAGAAAATTGTTTTTCACTCTAAAACACATCCCCCCACGTTAAATTTATATTAACAATGAATATTAATTTTTTGCAGTTAACAACATTTTTGCAAAGTTAAAATAATTATTTTCATTATTACCAGTTTGTGCATGAATATTTAGTACCAATTTCACCTACCATTGAATTTCCCTCTCCAAGTTTCCTCTACCAAAATGTTAATATTACTAGTTTATAAAAATAAAATCCATAGTGAATGTTCTTTTGTTTTGAGGGTAAAAACTATAATGAATTTAAATATATTTTCAAAATAAAATATTTATAAATAAAATTAACAAAAATTACAAAGCTTAGCATTTTCTCTGCAGCGTGATATTCCTTTTTGAAAACTATATTAAATTAAAATCCCCAAAAACATTTTTAAATTTCAAAGGCAATATTTTTGTTTATATAAAAGTAATATTAACATTATTTCGTTTGCAACGTAACAATTTTTTAAAAGAAAATTATTTTTAACAAAATTTAATATAATTTTCACCACAATCCCATTTATATATTTTAGCTCCTAGCTTTCCTGCCAAGTGAACTCACACACCTTTACCTCACTGCACATTTTTTTTTTTTTTTTTTTTGCTTCAAACTTTTGCCACCAAGTCTTCCGTCCACCTCACACGTGATCTTAATGCAAATCATTTTATTTTCATTAAGTCTACCTCCCACATGATCATAACCGCCACCACCCCCTTGTAGTTCCAATTTTCACGCTCATTTGTGTAAATAATATACATATTTTAATCCCTGGGGTATTTCATAAGTAAATAAATGTATATATTCAACCAATAAACAACTTCAAGGGCATCCGAGGTCACAAATCGTCTTCAATAAAAGTAATATATGACGTTATGTAAATGGGAGGATTTTTGCAATTCACCGGAAAAAGAAATTACATATTATTCATGAAATTTACTTCATTATTTCAGAATCTACCTACAAAATCAATCTAGCAGCAACAGACAAATTAATTAGTTAACATTACAATGTTTATGCAAAATATTTTATGCCTTGCGGTAAATAATTGGGATTTACGCCGTTACTGATGTGCAACTTATTCAACATCATTACTATATTGAAAGCAGATCTATCCCATTCATTCCATTGAAGTAACCCATTTCCATTCTTAAAATTGTAGGAGACTATTGCAGGGTATGAGGTTATATGGAAGTAAATTATTATACTATAGTATATCATTTATATTTTAACAACAATATTTATTAGGCATTTTATTGATCAAATAGTCTTAACATATACCAAAATTATTTTATTTATGATAATTATTGTGATTATTGCGTGAGACCTTAAATATTATAGACAATCAATAGAATGAATAAATGTTAGTTTAGAATAGCCTTCTGTTTTGTCATAGTGTGACATATGGACGTCCTTATTTTTATTGTAAGGACGCTGAGCGACGTCGCATACCCTCGAAGTTGCTTATTGATTGAATATACACATATATTTTTATATTAGTATCCCAGTGAATAAACTTTTTATATTATTTACACAAATGGTGATAAACAATGAACAGTGGAACTACAATGCCGGTAGTGGGGGTTAAGATCATGTAGCGGAAGACTGTGGCAAACCTATGAACTATAAATGAGTTGGATTAATATCATGTGTAAGATATTGGAGGGATGATACAATGCCGGTAGTGGGGATTAAGATCATGTAGCGGAAGACTGTGGCAAACCTATGAACTATAAATGAGTTGGATTAATATCATGTGTAAGATATTGGAGGGATGACTTGGTGGCAAAATTTTGATGTAAAAGAGTGCGCATTGGGATAGGAAGGTGTGGTAGACTAGGTAGAAAAACTATGAACTAAAATACATAAACAAAATGGTGGCGGAAAAAAGGAGTTTAAATTTTGAAAAAAGGGAATTTTGTGTTTTGTAAATTATTGTTATGTAAAGGAAATACTTGTCCTCGTTTGTGGGTTTTCGTAAACATGATTTCCTAAACATGACATTAGAAAAAGCGATAGTACTATGTCTTTTATCGTAACTAATTTTCTCCATTTTACAAAATAACAACAGTTATTTTTTCAATCTGTAAATACATCAAGTTACTAGTATTGGAACAGAATTTCATTTATTCACTAAGAATAATTTTATTTAATTCAGTTCCAATCGCACAGTAATTATTAATTTTCATTAGACATGGCGAAAATAACTTTCCTTTCTCGGTGTGCTGAATTCAGTAGCTACAATATCTGCACACAGTTATATCTCCTTGCTTTGTGATCTTTATTTTGTCAAAGAAATATTACAACCTTAAGTAAGTCACCTCTAAGTGAGTAGAAATGTTTGTATCTCCAAAATAGGCAATGACTTTTTGGTCATTAGTGATGGTGAAAGTAACATTCCATTCTCCCGCTAGTACTTTAGTG
Source organism: Metallyticus violacea (assembly GCA_030762175.1). Lineage (NCBI taxonomy): Eukaryota > Metazoa > Arthropoda > Insecta > Mantodea > Metallyticidae > Metallyticus > Metallyticus violacea. The sequence goes on from CM060846.1 coordinate 134,862,294, forward strand.
GCCATCAGACTTTCACATCGTTTATATTGTATATTGTTACACACATATAATTCTTCCGCAATATGTTTATTTCCGCGAGTTAATATTGTCTTTTCATTTGTAGTTATGAGCCTTCAAAATAAACCCTGTGTTCTTCATTATTCATAATATTATGTCCGTCATTTCTATATACTTTTTCTTCTTTTTGTGTGTTGTTAAATATCGTCTAATTTCAATGATAATATCAAAAATTACAACGTTATATATATATATATATATATATATATTTCATTAATTTCATTAATTCATTATTTCATTAATTTATTGGAGATTATTATGTATTACATTTTTCATACTTGGTGCTGTGAATTATGGAGCAGGATTTGGTTGCGATCTCGGAGGATGGCGTGGGCGTGATGTTGTGGACTGCTGGGCTGATGGTCGTGGTCTGTGATGTCTGCCCGGGCTGCTCGCTGATGACGTCTGCTCCAATTCTGTTGAATTTGATCTCAGGGTCCACTGGAGTGTTTCGTGGATCATCCGTATAGATCCACGGGAACGAGAAATGTGTTGCCCAAAAGATACACCAAGTTGACTTGTTCAAATATTTTATTCACAAATAAACATATTGGGGCTACTTCCTGACTGCTCGTCGCTGACTTCACTACTCACTTAGACTGACTTTAGAATCACCTTAGAAGGACTTAGAATCCTTCGACCGCTTTAGAATGATTTAAACTGCCCTCGACTGACTTTAGAAATAACTTAGACTGATTACTTTCGTATGACTTAGGCTGCCTGCTTCCGTATATCTCTCTCATGTGTCTCTCGTGAGTCTAGTATCCATCGTGTCTCTCGTATCTCTACTGTCGTCTGAATGTCTCTCTGACTTCTGTACTCCAGTTTTTCTACCACATCGCCACGCCTCTCGCTAAGTTAAATTCCCTCGTATATTATCCTTATTTCCGTATTATATGTCCATCATTGGCTATCCTAAAAATATTTATTTGTATCTAAGTTCTCCTTATTCGTTGATTTTTATCCGATGACCATTGGCTAGAATTATTCTCTCCCTCCTGATCTATCTACGAACTTGAATTTTCCAAGAACAGCCTGTCATAAATTTCGGCCCTTCCCTTACATGCTGATTTCTATTGAAATATCTTTTGCCTTCCTTATTTTGTAGATTTCCAAATGTTCTCAGAGATAACGCACATAGTTATAGGTTGGTTTTTACTACCTTGTACCCCCGGCTTGCCTATAATAAAACATTTTCGTCTCCGTTCTGACATTTTCATTTTCTCTTAAATTATTGCTCTGTCTGACTTTGTTCAAATACTGTCCCGTTATAGCCACATGTTTTCTTTTTGTGAACTTTCTAAATATTCCTTGGGCAGAAGTTTCGTGACCTAATAAAAGATATTTTACCCATTCCTCAGACTTATCCAAGGACCGGTCTCAGCGGACGAGGCGTCAGGTATACATCTCTGTCTCTTTCTCACATCTTTTACCACAAAATGTATACGAAACCCTTTTGTAAGATATAATCACCTGCCAAATGACATAAGTACAAGTTACAAATTATTTTAATTCCTGTTATACCTATCTCTATATGTTTTCATTATACATGTACATAACAATTACCCTTATCAAATCTAATGCCTTTAGATGTATAACTCTGCAGCCTCAGGTTATAAAATTAATATAGGCAGCCTTATTTCCGGCTTCAATTATTATTTTCTATGCTAACAACAAGAAACTCAGAAGTCTAATATATATATATATATATATATATATATATATATATATATATCTGTGTGTGTGTGTACATATGTGTGTACATAAGTACATAAGTGATTAACAAAAATCTTTTATTGTTATATTAGTAGATAATATCTGATGACACTTCTTATTTTTGGTGTGAAATATTATTTATATAGGCTGTGCATTTTCTCGTTTGTAGGTTTTCACATACATGTTTTTCCAAAAAACGTTTGTCAGAAATAGCAATTGCTCCGTGTCATTTAAGGCATAAAATTTTCTCCATTTTACCAGTGGCTGGTTATTTTTCTCTGTCTTTAAACAGGTCAGGTTATTTAAATAAGCTAGAAAATGCTTTCTACAATACATTATTATCTTGCGCAACACTTTTCGTTTCTGAAAACAATTTGCTTTTCGTCTCATGTTAGAGCGTTTCGCGCTATTAGGTTTACATTTTTAAATTTCAGCTATATTATAGGCAGGACGTGGTAGCAATTGCATGGCAATGTAGTTCACATACGTTACATTTGTTTTCATTTACGCATTTATCTATATTAAAGTTTGATTTTGTATTTGCTTTATTAACTAATAAGCTAACTTTTTTCATTGTTACTAACAGACATTTGGAAAAATTTAAATACGTGTGAATGCCAATTTCGCTTAAATAAAAACATTTTATATATAAAATTAATATTTTCGGGTTATAACACTAAATAAAAGCTAAATACATTTTGTTTGCAGTCCAACATCTCTTAGGAAGACTAATTTTTTTTATTTGCAAAAGGTAAAATTAAAAAAATCGTTTTTCGCAAGTAGTGACAAAAACCTCACTTATATCAAGAATATGTTCGGCTTTGTTTACATAAAAATGTTTTTTCTCACTCTCTTTGCTAGCAACTGCTTGTTGGCCTTGATAATTGAGCTGCTGCTGACAATTTGATCTAAATAAAAACAAGCCCTGCTAGCTTTCAGTGAGCTGTTTTTTTGCCATTTTAGATACCTCCGTAGGCAACTCAGCTTGCTCAAGCGCAGTTAAGAATTATTATTGCAAATTTCACAATAGTAGTTCCCGAGCGGGGAAACATTGTACAAGGGGCAGAAACTCAGATTGAGCAGATATAAACAATGATATCGTATTAAAAGAGAAAGTGTACACTGACTTGCTCAACATTTTCCTCCAGAGGCAAATGAAACACAAGGAGGAGCTCTTAAAAATGCTGAAAAAATGCGCAGTTTTTAAGGTATGTAGGAGATTGTGCGTTTCAAGCTGGAGTTGTGAGGATCTTGGCATTACACAGGCTACGTTTGAAATACATTCTGGAAAGTTGTTAACGCAATCAAGGATAAAGCAACGGATTGTGTAAAGTTTCATACAGCTGCTGCTCCTGTTAAGGAATCCAGAACGATATAATTTCAATTGTGTAATAGCATTGTACTCATATTCTAATAAGGAAATCAAATGTACACGTACATCAACAGGAAAGGGGTTCCCAGCATCAATGTACAGCACAAGTGAAAGGTTTATGACTACTGTTTCCAGATGGCCCGGGTCTATGTGCGATTCTGCCATTTGGAAAAAGGCAGATGCTTACACAGTGAATGCTTACACAGCGATGGCCGGTAATACTGCCAATGCACTGCTGCTAGATGATTCAGGTTATGGTATTGTACCGTGGTTGATAACTCATTATCAAAATTCTACTACACCATAATGTACACCATACAACAAGTGCAAAAGAAGTGGGTAATCATTGAACGATGTTTCAGTCAAGTTAAACAGAGGTTCCCGATTTTACAATATCAGGTTAAATTACCCACCCAGAAAATGCCCTCTGTAATAGTATACTGTATGACTGCGTAATGTGGCCAAACATCCAAAAGGGTAGGACTTGGAAATACCTGAACTACAGAATGGTGGTGAAAGGATGTACCGGTAGCAGCTGTTGTAGCGTCAAAAGCAATCCGCATTAGGGATAGAGGACAGCAGAAAAGGGATAACATTGCAAGAATAATTCATGTGGCTCTTCAGAACATTTTATTTATAAGTTAAAATTCACAAAAGTATGTCCACGTGCATAAATCTCATCACTGTAGTTCTTTATGTAAATACACTGCTCTTGATCAATAGAGATATCTACGTAGATATAGGAAAGAGTGAATAAGTGGGGACCGAAAACGGGGTGTATAAACAAGAAATAATTGATAAAAAAGTATGAGCCTGCAAAAAAATAATTACCTAATTAAGTACCTAGAAATGAAAGTTTACAAAAACCCTAAATAGCTGATTAAAAACTAAGACAGTTTATTAATTCGCCCTAAACAACTTACTCATTGAAAGTTCGTTTCAGACCACTTTTGGACTTTGTTCTGGTTATGATCTTGCTTATTTGTTCAATATTTGAACTTTGATGATAGGAGTTTTAAACTCCTCCTCCAACTGTTGCCTTATTGCAGTTACTGCTAAATGTTCTCTTCGTTTACTTTCCAATTAAATTTTCTTTGTATGCCCTTAACAGATCACCATAGCGTATCGTATTCTCACTGCTTTCTTCAACCATAGTGAATGAAATGTAACCTGCAATAGGCAATTTTACTCTTAGAGAGATGTTTTTTGGCTAGTTAATTTCATTCGTTCTCATAATGCATGAACATTCCTGAGGTGATTTCAACTTACTTGGGTACGATAACTCTAAGCAGAATGTGAATGAACTCATAGTGATACGTTCTCCTTACGAAAGATTGATACTTAAACAAAGCGATATGCAAATGATACGCAAGAGCAAAATCTTTGTACAAATCAAAACCGGATTATAATTAAAGAATTTCCTATAAACCAGGCCCTAAATTTAACTGCCAACTAAACAAACTTCGTAGTCCTCTGGAGCTTTAATTCACAATAATATCAGATAATCTTTTTTTAATTATTTGACATAGATTTTAATTGCCTAATTGCAGAGGATATCAATAAAATAATGAGAAAAAGAAACTACAACTGATACACTTTCAATAATATCATTCAGTTAATGATAAGGTTTTAATATTGTCATATTAAGGAAATTAGGGCATGAATTTAAGAAGGGGATGAAAGTCATCTGTTGAAAGCCGGGCGAATTTTGATTTCTATTTAATAATTTGCCAACATTTTAATATTATTTCTGCTATTTAAAACCTGTATATCCTTTAGGTTTATTAAATGAGTGTGCTTAACATGAATAGGTATATGAATTTTTAAGTGCAGTAAAGATTTAAATCGCCTTCTAACAGAAGAATAGGCATATTTCATTACTTAGCTGATGTGCCGAGGTGAAAGTCACCAAGTATTTGTTTGGTTGGTGGATAGCAATAGCTCTGCAAAGAGGGAATTTTTTTATACCAAACCATAACATGATGCTCCATTCTCAACTTTCTTGCGAGGAGAAGCTCGAAAGCAACTGCTTGTTTTCATTTACATCACCCATTTTTTTTTTAATTCAAGGTTAATATTTTGTTTTTATATAAGGAAGTAAATAAAAGCGTACAAATTTTTTGCAACGTAACAGATTATTAAAAGCATTTTACAAAGATTAAAACCTTTCTCTTTGTTAGGGAAGGATATATAATTCGTTTTCATTTTTTCCCCCTGCAAACAACTATATATTGTTTCTAATGTTTGCCAACCTGTATTTCAGCTTTTTAAAGACACATTTCAACAAATAGATGTTACAACAAATATTTTAATGCACTACAGGCTAAAGCATGCTTTTTCCCCTCGATAGAAGTGTGGCGTTATATGGCCTTGAGGTTGTTTACATTAAACCTAAAAAGTGTTGTTTAAAGATGTCCTTGTGCTACTTTGCAGGTTCAAACATGTTTTCCTCAGTAGTTCGGCAACAGTCTTTTTGTTTGCAAAGGGTAAGTTGATTCGTTACCTTTCTTTTTTCCAAACATGTATATTCTTTATTTCTTATGTTTCCCACCATTTAATTACAATGCATGGTATTAAATTTATAATTTATACTAATAATCTGCCTTTTTGTTAACGTTATCAACTAATATGTACAAAAACTAGAAATATATGTGGAGTTGTTTGGGCGTTAAATGACATACAATATTTAGATTTCATTGTTGTTATGTTTTGTACATAAAAGTAAATTTAAGAGTGAAAATAATGTAATTGCCGTTCAGCAGCTTTTTTGAAATATTATATTAGGTCACTTTAACAACTTTTTTTTTTGATAAAGGGGGAAATTAGTTTTAATTTTTTCGCAAACGAGTACATTTTGTTTATAATTTTTGTCAAATTGTAATTCCGATGTTAATTAGTACGTATTTCTAATTTCAGCTAGGCCCTGGTGGTGTAGTGGTAACCATTATTACTTCCTAAACCCAAATCGTGGGTTCAATTTCGGCCAGGATCGATGGAGTTTTTAAGGCATAAAAATCCTAAGTATGGCTTCCTTCAGAAGGGAAACAAAGCCATGGGTCCCAAGTCTTTACGGTATGTAAAAGAACTTCAAGTATGAAAGAAGAGACCTCTGGGCATCGCCCATTTCATGCCTTGAATTGAATTGAACGCTGATGAACTGAGATGTTAAAGAGCATCCGTAAATAATCCAAATCAACATGATTTCCACCGTCATGTATATTTTAGCTTTTATTTGTACCATTACGTAGTTCCAACTTCCACCGTTTGGATTATGCAACACTACTTATTCCAGGCGTCACGTGACTTTCCGTTCTACTCATTACTGCTATCATAGCATAACTTTCCTCAGTAGTTCATAGGCATCCATAATCAATATATCTCGTTGCCATGTCGATTATAGAAAGTCAAAACATTATTTAAAATTATTGGTTTAAATTTTCACCGATTTCAACAAAATATTGTTTTTACTTTATAAATTAATTTTAATTTTGCAGTGTAACATTTTATTTTGTAAATTTAAGACTTTTTCCCCACAGTTTGGGCATATATATATATATTTCAATGTTAGCTACCGCTGAATTTTCATCGCCACCAAAAACTATAATTTTAGTTTCTAAAATAAGAAACGAAGTTTAGCAATTTGTTAGTTGGGTAGCACATTTTTTAAAATGCTTATATTTTGAAAATTTAGCTTTCCAAAATATTTTTTAATTTTAAAGTTAATATAATTTGTATATATAAAACTAAATACAAAGAAAAGATGTTTATTATTATAGCTTAACACATTTTTAAAACAATCTTGTTTTTTTTTTACAAAATATAATTTGAAAGAACATTTTTAAATTTCGCAGTTAATATTTTTTGTTTACATAAAGTAAATCACAAAGTGAAAATTATTTTGTTTGCAGTGTAGCAACCTTTCACCTTTTTTTAAAAGAAAAAAGATTAAACATTTTTTCCATCGCCATCATTTTATGCATTTTAGTTCCGCTTTTAGACATCACGTTTCTCCATGTCACCATTGCGGATCTTTTAAATGCTCAATAAAAGTGATGTAACATTTAATTACCCCTTACACCCCCCTCACCCGGCGATTTTTTTTTCTCGTAGTATTTCCACCACATCTACTCTTACCACCTAAAACATTTTCTTAATCCAAGTCATTTTCATTCATGGTTTATAATCAAGTCTTCCATCACCGCCGCTATAGTAGCTCCTGTTTTACCACCATCTGTGTAAATAATACAAATATTTTATCACTATATAGTTAATATATAATATATTTATATAATTGTGTGTACCAAAAGTTTAGTTCACAGTTTTGCCAACAATTCTCTCCCCAATCCTCTCCTACCCTGCACGTATTATTTTTACCATCAAGTTCTTCCCCCACCACCATTGTAGTTCTTCATTTTAGCACTAAGTCCTTTCCCTCAACGTTGTAGTACGGATTCCCAGTACCGCCGTCAATTAGGTTCCAATTATTATCTTCATTTTGTAATTTGTATTAACATTTTATTCACTGTATTTTAATGTGTAAATATGTGTATATAATCAATCAATCAATAAAACTTTCTCGAATCAATTATTTAAAGTTAACGATAATTCTACCACAAGATGACTCTTCAATTTTCTCGCCTGTATTAAGAATCCATATTTCCTGCAAGGATTATAAGCATCATTAGAGCCATTTAGGGACAGGATTATCGTTTTATCTAATAGCTTGGTCTGAGATATCTATTACATACACAAACTTTACATCCAAAACAAATAGGTTTCCCACATATAAATTGTTTGCAGATTTGTGCTCCAAAATATTCCACCATACAAAGTCAAAATCATGTTCTCCTCTGGTCCGAAGTGCGCGATGATTTTCTCTTTTTTTTCGGGTTTCCATAAGCTGTCGCACTTTATCAATCGTGCCATACATACCAGAATGAGTGTTTTCTGCACAATGAATGAACCAACAGATTTCCAGAAAGCGATCTCTTCTAATGACATTAACAACAAGGGTACACCCCAGATCTTTTGAGGATTTCCAGTATAATCTTTTACTATGGTGATTGTTTGTCCGGATAAAATATATGTAGAAAAAAAGGGTTTTAATTCCTCTGTTGATATTTTAGTTTCTTCATATTTTTACTCTTCTTCTGAGGTGGAGGAACTACAAAGATTTTTGTCTCGGTATCAACATCTATACCTCCTAGCAGTGGCGGCTGATGAATGAAAAAGTAGATGAAGAGGTGGAGCCCCATTTCTACAGCTTCAATTAACCAATCATAATATATACATTTAAGAATATTGGTACATTTATTTTTCATATTTAAATATACTACATATAACACCTAATAAGCACAAAACATAACCAAATGTAAAATGCATGCTTTCATAATTGTCTTAATAAAAATCAAACTCGCCGATTTTTCATTTTTGTAGATCAAATTAATTCTACATTCTTTGAGGTTTGCAAACTTGTCCATGATATCGTCAGAGAAGGGTTGATTTTCATTTACAATTCACGATGAATGGAGATGACAGCCAATGATGTAAATCTATTCTGCGATATTGTGTTTCTTGTGTAGGCTTTGAGTAATTTCACACAAGAAAAACTGCGTTCTACAGATGCACTTGTAGATGGTATTGTCAGTACCAAGGAAAAAATCTTATAAGTACTGTGTTTTCTAAAGTTCTTGCACAATTTGTCCTTTTTTGGTGCTGTAGGATTCATCAGCATAAAATAGGGACAATTCGTTTATTAAACGTGGGAAATTGCTGAATATGTGGGGGTAGCTCTGTTGCAAGTTCTGTAAGGCTATAACTGGAGAACCATTAGTAAATAGCTCAAAATTGGTGAAATCAACTTTATTTAAGTACTGCAATCTATCACAGTCATGAAATCGTATTTTAATCTCCATCAAAATAGTGTCAATTATTACATAATACAAGATGCGATATTCTGGACACATCTTCAAATGCCAAGTCATTCATTACGTTCCCTTCGGACGTTTATGTAGATCAACTGCCTACTTCTTTAAAAAAAAACTCATTAAAATAGTATGCATTCCTTTTATATTTTTAGTACAACCAAAATGCCTTTAACCTAGGCTACACAATAAATTAATGTCCAAAGGTTTTTCCTGTAATATATCAAAATGAACATATATCATATCAAAAATATCTTTCAATGCCAGTACTAGAAATGAAAATTCAAAATCTTTGAAGTCTTCCAGAAATACTTTACACGCGTTAATTTCATTTTCATCGCTTTTCCATCATTCATACCTTTCTCATAAATCTGTTTCAAACTGGCTCACCTTCTACAATAGCTTGCAGAAGTATTGAGTTTGACGACCAACCAGTTTCCGTAACAATGGAAAGTTTATAAACGTTATTACGTACAAGAACGTGTGTTCTTTTTGCCGAGTAGTGAAAAAATGCTGGAATTTCACTCGCACTCGAGAAATACATTCTACATTTGGAAAGTTTCTTACAACTCTGTTGTAGTTCCAAATTGAGGCCATAAGCCATACAGTGAACAAATACAGCTTGGGGAGCTTGTTTTTTTTTTTGTTTTTTTTTGCAAACAATTTACATTTTCTGACATTACAGCTGCACCATTGTAACACTGTGCAACCAACTTACTTTCGTAAGAATATTTTTCAACATGCCATCCAATAACTGGAAGTAATTTTGTACTGATCTACCTTCGGTCACAACATAAAATCCTAAAATATTTCCAACGGTCTCTTTTTTCACAAATATAATAATCTAAATCTAATAATAATAGAAGACTCTAATTGTTGACAAATAGCTACTATATCATCACCTTGAACGGAGAATAACGTAGCATTCTGAAGTTAATTAACGTGATCACTGATGTACTCTGATATTATGTCTGTTATTTAATTTTTAATAGCTTTTGAGTTACCACTACGCACATTTTTTATTTTCTGATAGTGGTTCCTGATAGTGGTTTTAAAATCTAAGAACTTTCTAGATATCAACATTTTCAATAATGCCTTATATTCCCGCTATTTAATGATATCTCAGTTTCATCATGCCCCCTAAAAGGATGTTCCTGTAAACTTAAATATAAAACAATCCTATTAACAAGTCTCAGAATCTGCCGGCTATAAACTATATTCCCATTATATCTGAGTGCATATAGTCATTCATTTTCCCTTAAAGCATCCGGTAATGTGTTTCTATTTTTTCCAATGTTCTTAGTTTTAATTGGCACTTTAAATGTTCCTCCCTGCCATGTGTAATGTTTTGGAAATCACAGAAACTTTATCTATTCTAGACACCACTTTCGTTACTAAAAAGTAATCTAGGTCAACAGAAGCGTTTTTGAAGAATAGAAATACTGCACATCCATGTGAATTGTTCGAACCAAGATTACTTACAATGAAGGCTCTAGGACTTACCAGTTTTCTTGACATTTTTAATGCACATTTCTCTCAGGTCCTTTGGGCTTCCACAATTTAATAAATCTCTTTTGTCTTTTTCAATCCATATCCTGATGGAAATTTCTGATAAAATTAATATTGTGTTTTTCACCGTAAATTTAATACACACGCAAAACCACCACCATTCTTCAATAACAATTACAACAAGTATAACATTATTTGCTGGGAAACAAAAGTACAGGCGTCCACTCTATATAAAAAAGCATCAATTACATTGCCAACTTCCACCAGCAGCTACAGATTAAACAGCACTGGACGAGATATGTTGAAGAGACAAGCAAGCTCCTCATTTCAGTGATATTACTATTCTAAACGGTCCTTAAAGACGTCAGCACTGATGTCAGGTTTCCATGGCAACAGATGAATAACAACTTGGCATTAAACCTGCCATCTAGGAATGCTTGTACAACTAACAATTAGAAGTACATGCGGCCTTGCTGGCTTGTTATTCGTATACGTTCACTACGGAAGGAATTTTTTTTTTTTTTCTTTGAAAATGTTGGTGAAGTGACTCTTCACCTGAATAGACGCCACTGCTTCCTAAACATTCATTGTTGGGTACGACAACTTCTGTTTTGCTAGAGAGCTGGCGTCTTGTAAAATTATCAACAGCGCCATCACCCTCCTATTCGTCAGAGTGAATGTCAGCTCCTGGAGACTGTATAAAAATACTGTCAATATTTCTTACATGCTCATCAGATTCGAGGATGTCCAGAGTTTCATGGAGTATTATTTCCCTATTAGAAACATACAAAACAATGTAAGCTTCTGGATAAATTGGCTTTAATTTTCTAAATAACGAACAAGTTGTATCATGACAATAATCATAGCGATAGAACAATTTCTAATGTAACATAAACGCGAAAATACACTATAGCATATATTGGATATACTAGCGCCTAGCATGTTCATACGATGACGCGTTGATTCAGATGGTATAGGCGCAATGTGTGCAGTGTTCTATAAATTTATTTCATAGTACAAAGAACACTAATAGTGCCTTAGCATGTTAGACGGATATATTACAGAATCAAAACATAAATATGAACAAATCAGCAAATTTACTTGAAACATACGGCCATCTTGTAGCTGCTACCATACAGCAGAACTAAAAGCTGTGCCACCACATTTGATTGCGTGCAGAAGTGCAAAATTATGAGCGTTTCATAGTTACCACATTGCTTTAACTAATACAAAAAGTCAATAATTATCTCTAGAAATAAACAAAGAATTGTAAGGAAACTAAATGCAAATAGTAAACTGTGATCATACGAACACGCAAGCGTTACAGTGTTAGACATGAAACATATGATTATTTTATTAAGATGTGCAACTGCAATAAACATAAGCAGCTCCATATAAAGGGTCATCGAGATGTCGCTCCGCAGCCATGTGTGGCCGAGAAGCTACTTGGAAAGCGAATTCGTGCGGTAGTACTGGAAAGGCGCCTAGGATATAGTTATTATGCCCACTTAATCACCAAAGAAAGCACTCAATCCAAAGTCGAAATCATAGCAACGGAGGGTGGATTACCTCCTAATAACCGGTTTCGAAGAATGGAAGAAGTTCATGTGTAGGAGTACTAAATATGTCCTGTGTTTTTTTTTTTTTTTTTTGGATTAGTGTTTAACGTCCATTTTTACTACTGAGGCACCACAGACGGTGACACTGATGATATATGAGATGAAATGATATATTGGGAAAGGAATTTTTTAAGGAAGAAAACGTTCCAGGTCTAAGTTTAGGGTATTTCCCGGCTTTTGCCATTTATGAGAACTGAGGAAAACCTGAAAAAAACTCAGTCAAGTAGGGCGGTCCTGACAGGATTCGAACCCTAGACCTCCCGCTCACGAGTTCGCGCCTTAACGATCTCGGCCACCCGCGGCGGTGTCGTGTGCAGTGAACATCACCCGAGTGCGGAGGGGTTTGTCGATTACCCGTTATTTATCATCACTAGTTATCAAAGAGAGCGAGTGCGCGTTTAATTCAACGCATCTCTGAATCAGCTAGTGAAACGTAAGAACTCTATTAAAATAATGTTGTATGTTTTATGACGTTTAAGGTTTATTTATCAACACTCAGTACAACATAGTTAATTGTGAATTTCACAGGTTGAAGCGTGAGAATTAAATTTCTGTGTAGTTGCACGTTGCCTTTAGGTTTCATTTTCTTAGAAACTACTATCCCACACTTTTCGGCTTAGCATTAAAAAAAACTCCCCATCATATAGTTTTCATCAGAATAATTAATGTGTTTATTAAATATATTAAAAATTATGCATAAACTATCCGAAAATGTTTTATTTTTCTTATACAGGAAATATTTTAAGAAATTACGTTTCTTAAAATTGTTCGTAAATATATAACACAAACTAATTTAGACTAAACAATCAACGCAAGTAAAAAAATAATTCCGTTGAGATTATGTTTGATTGTTTTTAGCCATGGAATGATGGAGAATAAGTTTGAAACACTAAAATAACATTAATTAAATGAAGTATTTTACAAGTAAAAGTATTGAAATGCTAAAATGCTAAAAATAGATATTAGTCAATGTATGTTAGTGTCAGGTATTCAGACAAAATCTGCCTTATAAGATTTAATATTTCATCAAAAAGAGTACCTGAAAATTCCAATATTTATAAAAATATAGTTTTAAAATTATTAATAATAAATTATGTTGTACTTACTTATTAATAATAGTTTATTGAAATTGTATAAGCAAAACCATATGTCCTATTTGGATTAAAATTTTAGTATACCCTTTCCTTAATATTCTTAGTTTAAAACCGAAGAACTGAACTCCTTTGTCGCTTAACCTGTTTATAATACCAGGATTTTGGAAGGATATATATAATATGAGATTCATATGCCGTAAGCTTGTTCATAATATCTTCTTCATTCCCATATATATGTGCATAAACAGGTTCCGATACAGTATCCTCGTCTGTTCATTATGTTGTATTTTTATATTTATTATTTATTTATTTTTAAAGTAGGTTTTATACCTCGCATGCTCAAGTTTCTCGGAGTGAGGAGTTATAATAGGTACATGGAATAATTGACGACCGACAGGCTGAAATGTTGCAGGATATTTGTCATTCTATGCAGCAAATAGAGTTTTGCGCAACCATACAGAAGAAGAATGCGGTAAACTTGCTGTAATCGTACATCCGGATAGAGAGTGTGATTACTTTTAGACTCAGTGACTAACAAGGTAACTGTCAGGGAGCTCTCTCGAAACCTTATCTGAAACTTGACACATAGTTAGAGATATATAAGTGCAACATATTAGCTGCTCGTACGAATTAAAAGGTTCTGCCAAATTATTTGGACTTTTCTATTTAAATAGTACGGCGCGAATCTGGTGACAGCACCTGATAAACATTATTCCACAGATCCTCCTACCTTCTCTATAGGTACCGCCACGGGTGGCCAAGGTCGTTAAATCGCGGACTCGTGAACGAGAGGTCTGGGGTTCGAATCCTGCCAGGACCATCCTCTCTGACTGAGGTTTTTTCCAGGTTCTCCTCAGTCCTCATAAATGGCAAATGCCAGGAAGGTACCCTAAACTTAGCCCGAGAACGTTTCCTTCCTTAAAAATAAATCCTTTCCCAATATATCATTTCATTTCATGTATCACCAGTGTCCATCGCCTATGGTGACCTCTGTAGCAAAAACGGGCGTTAAACACCATTCATTCATTCTCTATAGGTACTTGCGTTTAGCCTGCAACTCATCAATATCTTTTATTCTGCCTTCGTAATATTTCAAACACATAGTTGCAGCTTATTCCGCAAGGTAGCACCAATGTTGCTCTTTCTGTAGAAATGTAGATGGCACAAGTACAAACAGGTATGCTGACCCTGCCCATAACTTTTAACCGTGACAACATTTCACATTCTACATGTTCACTTAGAATTTAATTGTGTGTTTACTTATTGTGCACTTATGCCCTATTCAAGTTCTTGCCATTCAATAGGATCAACAACAACAATATACGTATATATGATAATAAGGACGATATGGGGAAAGACTCATAATTATGTAAATATTGTCTATTGCCCATTTAAAAAACAGAAATAATTTTTAAAATTTTCAGCGTATCTGGGGAAAGGTTTATTTTAAACGTGTATTTAACAAGAGGGAAAACAAATAATCTCAGAAATGCAAGTTTTAAAAACTGTAATTAGATTGTTATTCATTCTTGCAGCAACTTCGATTTATGACAGTTGACCATACATGTTAATAACTTCTTTATTATTAGGAGTATTAAACAATGTTGGCGCTGAATATGATAGACAAATCTTAGTAAAAGGTTTTACCAATCTTGTGAGGTTGTGTATATAGGTCCTGTGCTACCTTTAGGTAATCATTTACAATAATACTATTAATTTTCATTGTTTAGTCCTTGTACCAATTATTGATAATTTGTTTTTAATGTTATAGTTAGCATTTTACTTTGATTTCCTTGTATTTCCATTCGTAGGTTTCTAATGTATTCCTGTTTAATTCTAATGATCAAGTTAGCCTTAAGTTTTTTTAATTGTTTAAGTTTATTATATATATTTTCACTATTAATAGCATTAACCATATCAAAAGTTAAGGAAGCATCATACTTATTATGTTAGGTATAATCAATTATGTAATGTATGTTCTGAAGGTGTATCAGAACATTAAAGTATAATATAATAGTAAGGTTGGTTAAATTTCAGCTTGAAATCGTTAAAATGTAAAATATTGATTATTATAAGGCATTTTAGTTCATTTATATTCCAATAAATAATTACATATTTTCCTTGATGAGAGGATGGAACAGTTTTAATTGCTGGAAAAATAAATGATGCCGAAATAATTGTTAACCATAGTTTAACCCCACATCATGTAAGAAAAGAAAAAGGCATTAGCTTTTAACAATTACAAAAACTCACATTCTATTTGTTCACGTAGAATGAATTTATTTATTTAATGTACACTTTAAATGTATATGCACAGTTCTTCTTTTTGAAATATCGTTTATGTAATCAGAGTATTAACGTTTTCTGTGGGTTGCTGTTATTATTAACGATTGACGAAAGTAAAATGTCTGTTATCTGGTGGAAACTGTTGGAATTACGAATATGGAAGGTTTTGATGAGTTGGGGGGCTACATCTTGTCTTTCATCTTTTGCTCGTTACCTGTTATGCGCAGCCAGCAGCTGGTGTAACACTTTGAGCAGCGTGCGGGATAGGGAGGCGGACTAACCTTTGCACATTTTTGTTCAAGCTTTCATTTCACATCTTTTTTATCCGTATGAGCAGTTTATATTTTGCACTTTCGGGTCTCCTATCAATATGTAATTGTGCAAAGCTTGAGATAACTTTTTGGGACAAAGTCCCCGACAGTTCCCTTGTAAGCAGTGAGTGTAATATTTTATAAGCATATCTTCTGTTCATATAAATCAGTCACATGTTTCTTTTAACGACACTTATTTTTATATGGATAGTGATTTTTTCACACAATCCAAGTGTTAAGATACATATCAGATGCGGGCACAGCGCGGTTCTTTTGCCGCTCTTGAGTATCATCTCAAAAAATAAATAAAATAATAAATTCCTGCATTTTATTATGGCTGCAGCTAAGAGAAAAGTGTAAAATCTAAGTTGGCAATGGTGCAGTAAACAGCTCACGTCAGCACATTGATAGTTTCCAAAGAGAAAAGGGAAAACTCCCACGAAAACGCATTGTGCTCCCACGAGGCAGTGTTTGTGATGTCATCTATTGTTTCGCGGTAATAACTACTGTAGATTATGCCGTCTGCTAAGAATTCAAAGCATGAAAAGTTACGATATTTTTCATTTCTTGCTCTTGTTATATGGAAAGTTATTATATTAAAACGTAACATGAAATATTTAGCACAGTTTTTATGCAAATGACAATGTGGTTTTTTATTGTTATATTCGTCAGGAGAATGGGCAAACCAAATGACACACTTTATAATGTTCTGTTCACGTTTGAATCGGTATTCTTTATTTCTAAGCAATAAGATGAATAGATTGGAGTGCTTTTATCATGTATTATATATCTATAAATAAAAATGGACAGTGACAAAAGGGATCAATTTGAATCCTTCTGATTTCCAACAGTTTAAACTTTGTGCTTCAAATTAAGAAATAAACATTTAACCGTTATCACTAATGCCTTATTACACCACAATCGTGAATTTACACTTAGTAGGAATAAATTCCCACACCAGTGTTTTCAACTGTTTTGAATAGATCATTATATGAGCTACAGGACAAAAGTAACTAAAGGGCAATTTCATCCATTACCCCTGAAATAACTATTTATTATGGTTTCAGTCCTTTATAATTTGTGGAAAATAAAGAGCCATGGTAAAATAACTAGACTTCAACTAGTATTTTGTAGTCATTGTCCTCTATAATATTATCTGAGCATACAACACATCACCTGCAGAATGCTCTGTTTCACCTTTTCTGAAAATATAGAAATTTGCTCTTCTGTTGGGAATAACACATTGTGTATATAAAAGGAAGTAATAACAGTCAGTTTAAAAATATAAAATATGAAACCGTGCACACATACACACACATTATACATAAACCATTGCCGCATTCTAGAGGTTATACTCACATTTTTATTTTATTTTTTTTAATCCGTACAAAGATTTTGAATTGCTCGGTATCTTTAATTGATGCCAACATAGATAAGGCAAATATTCTCTATTATTTTAAGTTATAAAATTATAAAACCTTTCATTTAAAAATTGCCTTCTAATATCTAACCATACTGGTTTGTTAGGTAAAACACAATCCGCTAGAGCGAGCTGAGACGGCTGTCTAGAATTTGAAGAGAAATTTTTGACTATTATCGTTATAAAAAAATTGGTTCCATTGGATTCTGAAATTGGTATTTTTTGGAGTCGTTAAATTTTGTGAAAGTAGTATACGAATAGTTTGTGTCTTAAAATAATTTCTAAAAACAAAAAAAAAAAAAAAACAAAACAAAAAAAAAAAAAGCAAATATGAAGATGAAAACAAATCATTCAAGAAATAGTAAGAGAATGAGTTTGCTTATGTGGAGAAAAAGAGTAAGCCAGTGTGTCTTTTGTGACAATCAACATTGTCACAGTTCAAGGCCAGCAAACTCAAACCCCACCACGACACGCATTACAGTGCATTTAGAAAAGACCTCCTTGTTGGTCCTACGTTAAGACAAACAAAACGATTATCGCTCAAAGGTAAACTTCAGGGTTAACGTATAGTTCTGCGTGTTTTTGTAAAGAGGCAGATTTAACAACTAAGACAGGGTTTGCCTTGGCCTTTAATATTGTGAAGTTTCAGAAACCGTACACAGAAGAAATCTTTATTAAACATATTTCACAAAGCATTGAAAAGATTGTTTGTGTTGTTAATGTCGGTGACCGGTTTTTAGATGGGTAGCAAATAAGGATTATTGGGATTTTTAAATAGTGAAACATTACATCTGTCTACTCCACTGTTCACAGGAAACACTTAGCATCTTCATTTTTAAATATGAACATGATGAAGGTAGCTCTGAGAATGGGTAACTAGATCCACTCAAGTGCCAAAACACACCGGCAATCCAAATCTGTCATAGAAGAAATGGATAACAACAAGTCCTGATGGTGCATCATGGCATATCTTTGTAAAAGTGGATGTCTATAAGCAATGTTCTCAATATGTTTTTTTTTCGGTAACTAGAACCTATCAAACAATTCCTTAAAAAAAAGGGACTAACTTTTTCCCTAACTTGACGACAGTGAGGGATTGTTAGATTGGGCATTTTTCATAGATTTTGTTAAGCATTTGCAATGATTAAACCTTTCACTTCTGGGACAAAATTACGATATTTCAGAACTAGCAAAAACTGTATTCATTTTTCAGGGTAGAGTAAGACCCTTTCAGAAAGACTTTGAATTAAAACAATGGGCTCATTTTACTTCGCTGAAAAAAATCTTCGAAAATATTTCTGAAGTTGAAGTATAAACAGTAGATTATGTATGTAAATTATGTCTGAAAGAATAAATTAATGACAGAACCAGTTATCTCAGAGCTGTTAAACCTTATTTCGGTTTTTTTAAGTCCCTTTCTTGCTGACGTATTGGAAAATTGTTCCAATTCAAGGCCAACTCTAATCCATTCGGCAGCTGCAGAATGGAACTACTAGAGATTCAAGAGGATGAAGAACTAAAACAATTTATACTGAGTGGCTGTTCAACCATTCAATTTTGGGAAAAAAGTACTCCAACAAAACTATCCAAAACTAAATGAATGTGCTAAGAAACAACGAACAATACAGGACAACCCATTCCTGTACGGCATTGCATTCAATACTTAAATTCATTAAATCTATAGATAGAGCTATTTTAAGATATGAATATTTAAGTGAACTTGTTCGAAAGGGCTAACTAATTACCAACCACATTTCCGCAGCTGACAGCTCAAAAGAACACCTGGAAAAGTGCAGTGTAATTTGTGTTATTTGTAATACGTCTTTGAAACAACTTTTTATCTCTTGACACCTATAGCTCAAAAGTTACAAGATTAAAAAATATCCTTCCTATCCATTAGAATCTCATGCCATCAAAGCGCACAAAAATGTCATTGCAAACATAAAAATGTCAATAAGAACTTTGTTAACCTTGCTACTACTCAGTATCTGGAACTGAGAGATTCAAACCTATTTTGAAAATATGTCACGATTCTTTATTAATGCGTTTACCATGAATTCATTTTTTGAATCTGTACAGAGCCTTATATTTACAACATCTCCGTCTTATCTCATTCCAAATTAACTCGTATGGTCACAGGCTAATATCCTTACCAATTCCTTAAATGTAAAAACTGTGCGCTAATTATGCCATGTTATTCGTTTCACAACCCCAATTTACACACAGAATATAAAATTATTTCATTTGCTACCTGCTCTTCTAAGAATGTCTTATATGTGTTATCTTGTAAGCTTTCCAAGCATTTTATATTGGTTTAACTTCTACTGTTGTTTCCCACCGTATGAACAATCATAGATGATGTTTCTAATATATAACTTATTGATGCGTTACCGACTAATGGCTTGGAACTATTACTCATAGATAGAGAGGTGGCAGCAATATTTTTGCATAAAGCGTGTACAGGTTTAAATCTTAAGTATAAAATATTCTCTCTTTTTTGTTGCCTGTTTAATGTTTCCAGGCATTCAATATTTATTTATTTATTTATTTTAACACCTTCCCCTGTCTTCTGCCTTAGAAGAATAAATAAAGTTGTTCGAAATATAAAGGAAATTGCATGACTATTTAAGAGTTTTATAATAAAAATGAAAATTAAAGTAATTTTATACAATAAAAAGTTACAAATAAAGTAACTCCCGGAATGACCTAACTAAAATAACAAGAACTACAGAAGCATGAATACAAAAGGCACTTAAATAGTCATGCAATTTTTACTAGAGGAAGGATTTCCAGTTCTGATTGGAGAGGATATAGTAGCTCAGGCGGTTAGAACATCGACATGATAAACCCACGATCATCGTCGTTCCATTCCCAGTGGAGACCTCAGATATTTCCCGTCTGACTTTGTTTCTAGACACTTTTTATTCTTCAATGATCACACTTAATTAACATAATATAATGAATGTTTCAGCATTATGGACATCTGCAACCCAAATCTAACGAGCAACCTGGAAAATTACACTTGCAACGCCACCTATGCATCGTTCTACCCAGATGCCGAAGAGGAAGAAATGGACTATGTTCCTTACAACAAGCGTCCTGAAACTTACATTGTTCCGGTTTTATTTGCGCTGATATTCGTCGTGGGAGTCCTGGGCAATGGGACATTAGTGCTCATCTTCCTTCGACATAGGAACATGCGCAATGTTCCCAATACCTACATCTTTAGCCTTGCTCTGGGAGACTTGCTAGTAATACTAACATGTGTTCCTTTCACCTCAACATTGTATACGGCAAGTATTCTACAATTTAAACTTTATTTTTAATCAGAAATAACGTGCATCACATGCAAAATATTTCCTCTTCCATTCGCGATTTTCATTGCTGTTATCAGAGAGAGAACACCAAACACAGGCTTATTGGGGAAGTAGATACAAGGACAAGAAACATTAAAAGTCATCATATCCGATGTGGGATTCCATTGCCTTATGCTGTAGTCACCAACCATTTGTCTTGGGGCACAGTCATCGGGGTTGGTACACACATTTATTTTTATATTATATGCAATCTAATGCTATAGATTGCATGCGAGGCAAATACCGAGGAAAATGCTATTTTAATTTCCTTCCACTAACAATAACTCATCTAACCGGTCACTTGTCTTGCACATTTGTCAGAATAGGTGGATCAAGGCAATCTGTCCCGCTTCGTTTATCCCCCTACTGCTCTTTCCTGTCAAAAGCAAGACAAATGATAGCGCCGATTGTTCAGTGACCAGAATGGGGAGGGCAATGTGCCCACAATATCAGCACTGGAAGAATGGAAGGTGTGCATTGAGAAGAAGTTTCTTTGAGCTTTACCCGTATATTCTAAATGAAAATATTATATTAAGTGTTTGTGAGGATAGTACAAACTCTCGCGGAAAGAGGAAAAGCATAAATGTATCCATGTGAGATATTATGTACATGCCCGGTCCAAAAACGCCTCGGTCACAAAATTGTTTTGGAATACCTGTTGAAGACATTGTTGTAGGGTTTGGGTTTCCGTCGGGGTCTCCGATGAGAGTGCTCCAGTTCTCGACGTCAGTAGTTGCTGCCTGGGCGTTGCAGAAAATCGTCGCTTCGCCGATTTAATCTCAGGGAGTTCGCCGTCTTCATTGTCCTCACACAACGGTAGAGGACAGGAATTTCGTTCAAATATAAATATGTGGTGAGATAATTGTATTTATTGACCAGATTGCACGCTGCAAGGAAGCTATTTTTCGTTTCGGGAACTGAATGTCCCATAACCCTTGGACTAGTAGTTAATTGACTCAGCCAGCTGGAAAGCAAATTACTACCGGGGCTTGTAAACAATCATTTCATAAGCTGATTCACAAGGCGCGGCTAGATTGTACTAAGTTTTGATTTGCCGTACTAGTTTATCGTAGGAATCACAGCTTGCAATCGATTATCACTTGTTTCTTTTCGAGGGTTTTACCTTTGTATCACGCGGCTATGCTTTTCATTCCCATGATATATAAGTTACGCGCCTATTGTTTGATCACAAATATCTGCCGTCGACTGAACGACCCTACATGGCCAAGAGCGAATGAAGAATGCCTAAGGGTGCCTGAAACTGGTTCAATTACTTCTTTGTATACAATCTCAACTTGTATGCACAGAGTCGACATCAAGCCTCCGGGGTCCACACACGTATGCTCATTAGTATCGCCAGAGATGAAATTTAAAATATTCATGGCTGGTTGGCTGGTTCGTATTGACCTTTCTGGAAGGGCGCGAAAATTTAGCATACTAGCTAGCGTTCACAGCGTGAAATCGTACTCGCCAATGCTCGGAAATAACCTATTAAAGGTAGTTTTGAATGCCAGAGGTTTGCCTTTCACTTCTCTTCTTACATAACATGCAATTCCAATCTAAAGATATTAATCTATATCTACTACTTCCTATTTACACAATTAAATAAAGTGTTGTAAGTCAACGTTAATATCATTATTAATTACATAATTAATTAAAATTGCGTTTCTATTTACATAATAAAATAAAGTGTTATATGTCACTGCTGAAAACAACGAAATTAATATGGTGTTTACAAACCTATAAATACTAAATTACTTTCGGGGCACTGATGATAAACACTGCTACACTGTGAAATTGGAAGGAGAAAACATGCGAATCTTTGTTTGTAGATGCACAATTTTATTATACCTGCACTACATTCACAAAGCAGCGAAAACATTTAAAACAGTTATTGAAAAGTGCCCACCCCAACAATTGCAGTAAATTCTGATATATTCGGTGGAACAACTCTGCAGTCATTCTAACGAACTTACAGGCAATTATAAATCTTGCCAAGAGATCCTTTTCAGTCTCTACAGGTGTCTCATAGACAAGGCTTGTCAAATAATTCCACATTGAATCCATATGCGTTAACGAAAAATGTTCCAATAGCCCAGGAGTATGTCTCTCAGAAACGCAATGTATATTTGCGTAGTAAAAAGTTGGGTGGAAGAAGATGTGAGACTATTAAACCTAAACGGCTTTGACTTATAATCTGTAACTGAGGCGTTTCCGGACCGTATTCTCTATTTCTTATTGAAACGTTTACCTATTTACATCATGCCTGAAAGTTTGTATCATCATAATGAAAACATCCGGTAGATAGGATTGCTGTGTTTGAGAGCTGTGATGAATGTCTCCAAAAATAAATAAATAAATAAATAATAAGTTAGGCCCAGGTTACTGAAAATTGTTATACTGAAACTAAACAAACATTACATTCCACCGCTTATCGAAAGGTCACTTCCTATACAATTTCCGGATCTCTTAATTATCCGCAGTCCTTGCAGTACTTTTAATAAAGAAGCACTTGATTACATTAAACTGGTCCTTCGTAGCAGAACATGTCATTGCGCCGCCGTTCAACATTATTCCATTATACTGATATTCGAAATTTCATCATTTGTGAAGTTGTTATAAAGGACATAACGTTTCCAATTAGGCATGGGGGGCATGGGGGAAAGATAAAATTTACAGCATAGTCATTAAATTTGTGATTAATTTAATTTTCGTACAATAACAGTTCTGAAAAAGCTAAAACAATGTAGCTTATCATTCCATTTAATTCACACACACACACACACATATTCACTTCTTAAGGATATCGTCCTACAAATGACTTTCTCCGTGCGCGCATTCCAGCATTCGCGAACGCAAGTTTTCCATAAATCTATGATACATCAGAACGGAGACTGATACATTTTATTCACGCCTAGCCATAAGTTTATCAATGCTATGTGAACCATTAGTAAATACACGATTTTTCAGAAGTCACATGTTAAAAGATCTGAAGATATGGTTTCCGATAATATCTCTTAAAGCAGCAATCAATATTCTCTCTCTCTCTCTCTCTCTCTCTCTCTCTCTCTCTCTCCTCTCTCTCTCTCTCTCTCTCTCTCTGAGCTATAGCACCATCATGCTGAAACCATGTTGCACATGTTGACTTGTTTTTCCATATTTCAGTCACATTTACATGTCGTGACGTGACAATAATAACTAGGTCATGAATTTTCAAACAGATATTGACTAGTTATTTCTTACGATGACACAGCACACCACACTATCGCTTTTTCACTGTGTAAAGGTATCTGGCGTAAAAAGTGCGGATCCTGTGCATTCCAATATTTAAAGTTTTTTCTAATGTAAGCACTTAAATGCAGATACGCGTCTTCAGGTATTTTAAGGTTTCTCAGTAAGTGGGTTATCTTTTACTAAAACTTCTTCAGAAAAAATAAGTCTCCCATTAGTATGACACGCTTATAGTTTAAGAACTACCTGAAGCTTGTACGGATTGAATGGGAGATCGAACACCAATATTTACTCAAAATGCGATGAGACAAACTTAATGACAAAGCAGGTAGCAGTGCAGAAAACTGTGGTATCCTGGATAGAAGCATTGACTGCTCCGATAATCTTTGACGTTCGCACAGTTTTTCTTTGTCCTGCGCGCTTATTACTCATTGTTCAACCTGTTGATGTAAATCTTTCAACCCATGTCATTATACCTTGGGCTGACGTACGCTTCAGTTTAAAATGGCCCAGAAATTCACGTTGTGCAGCATCGTAAAAATAACTCTTTTATAATACTTATTTACGGAGAGCGCGCGATATTCACAGGACACTGCTCCATTGCGCTGACTGGCATTGACTACTGAATATTATGACTTCATCACAGTATTATTATTGGTCCAAACAATTCAAAATATTTCGTTTCAAAGAGCCATAGATAATAGTGCTAGTAGAGCCCAAGGTCCATAACTCCGCACTCGGCCTACTCCACACAGTCCGCTGATGACCTGAGATGTTAAAGAGCGTCCTTGAATAAACAAAACAAAGAGGCGACTTCTCTACTATCTGCTGTGATGACATTAATCTCTATGGTCATTGCCGCTGGAATACCATGTAAACAGAACTGTATATCGCATTCTAGTAAACTATTTGAATGTCTATTACCTTAACGATGCCTAGTCATGCACACTAAAAACGGCAAATAAACACTTTCCTTTCATTTTTGCAAAACATTTACTTTTCCCACTTAAGCACAGGTATAATAGTCTTAGAAATGATATCTGCTGCTGAAGAAGGTTATGCACAGGCGCAGGATGTTCCAATTTTCTAACTAAACAACTTTATCTTTTCATATAATAACCGAATTCCAAGTGCAAAATTGTCGTGTGCGAGCTATAATAAAAGCAGCGCCAATAGCAGTAATGGGATTTGGCGAAGGTAGTAACTGTATGAGTGTTGGTGTTTGTAGTAGTACTGGTGATGGTTTTAGTAGTTTTTTACGAGTTTAAATTACCACCAATTGCTATACATAGGTCTTTCGAGACGATGAATGGAATATTGACGCAAATAAGCCAGTCTGCTGACACCAAGGTTACCTAACATCAACTTTTCAGTAAGGAAAACTCCGAACTTAGTTAATATGAGCCTACCTCACTATTGAACATTGTGAACACAATCTCAGCAAGCATGCTAACTTCTGAGCCAGTAGTCAATGACTGTTATAAAGCAAAGCCTTGCAAGATTAGTTAGGAAACACACAAAAGACACACAGCACAGGAATATTAAAAACATTAACGGATATTCATTCACGTTACCTACTTTTGAAAGTATTTAATTATTAAAAACAAACACTAAAATGTGATGCCATAATCAATATATTGGGACCTTAGAAGCACTCATTGGAATGAAATCTTCCTCAGATTAATGTGATTTTTATTTGTCGATCATTTGTACCATTACGCTGGTGAAAGGATATATTTGTATTACAATAAGCCTACAACTCGTCAGGGACCAAATTTACCTTACATTTGCTCTTTCAGGTTCAGAAAAAATGCTGCAATAAATCTCATCCTAAGAGCTTTTAGTGACAGGGAATCGAACAAACACTAGCCAACTGGAAAGTAAATTGTTAATACCTGAGTACATGAGATGGACATTTTTAAGTGTAAAAGCCATATTAAAATTAACTGTTTATTTGGAACATAGAAAATCCTGAATTTATATCAATATTTTCATTTTATTAAATGTTCTAAACACGCAGTGGCTTTATGCAATCATTAGTACAACCGTTACTTATTAAGTAAAATACAAATAGATATAGCTTAAACAAACAAAAATACAAACTTTAAAAACATTTTTGTTTATCAACATTATATTTCTGTATATTGAGCTATTTTTCCCATCATTTAGGAAGCCCCTGATATTCAACAGCATAAAGTTCTTTGAGCTGTTGTAAGAAGCAAGCAATAACTTTCCTCTCTACAGCTTAATCATCAGGAAAATGTTCATCCAAAATATTACTATGCTTAAGAGGGCCGAATTAATGGAGTTCTAAAGTCGGGACTATACAGAAGATGCTCGGGGAATTCCTGTTTGAAATTTCGAAGCATATCATTTGTTTTGTTGACAGTATTAGGACGTGCTTTTTCATACAAGAGTTTCATGCCTTTGGTGATGAGTCCTGGTCGCTTCTGTTGAATGGTCTTACGAAGTTTCCTAAGGATGTTACAGTAGGAGTCCGCATTTACGGTTTGTCCTTGAGGCTGGAATGCGACGGGTACCTTCGTGATCCCAGAAGACTGTTAACACCAGTTTCCCGACGGATGGTGTCACTCAAACATTTTTCGCAGGTAACGCAGTGTGTTTCTACTGCATTGACGCACGCCTTGTCTTGGGTTAGTAATGGGGAACCCAGGACGTATAACCTGTGAAATTTTGGGCTAGCATATCGTGTGCATCGCGATAAAGACTGAAATGATGTAATGCCATATGCAAATGGGTATTTGCATTTTGTGTTGTGGGTTCAGGTTGCTAGCCACCCACCGTGCACAACTTTGTAAAAATTTAATCTCGCATGTATTATGATGTAGACCATACCGTGTGAACGACCAATAGCAGCCGCTACAGTGTCTTTAGTTACCCTTTTGTCTATTCGGATTAAGTTTTCAACTCGTTGCAAATTCGCCTCTATGGCAATTTCCGTTGGCTAGCTGACACGGCGTTCATCTCGATACATGTCCGCGCTTGAGAGACTTCTGCACTCTATTGTAAGCAACTTGATATGATAGGCATTTCTCACCTTAGGCGCGAAGCATTTATTTATAAATGTTCTTTGATTCCATATATTTTCCTACAAAAACCCCACAACGGAACGCTAGATAACACTACTCGGAGGCGCACCCATCTTGCAACTGCTGTCTCGCTATTATAAAAATCGATTGTCACCTTGTCGAATGTCACCAATTTCCACAGGACTAATGCTGTCATTTAGTAACAACAGCCTCGGGTGCTTCATTCAGACATGTAGTACTCCACATCATTTTATAGCTTACTTAATAATTTATCCCCGTGTATATGACCGCCGTAGACAGCACGGCATTCAGCTGGTAAAATGCTGCCTACAACGTCAGAAGCGCAAACGGATTATGGATCTTAACTTACATGTTGAAAGGCAGTCCTTCCGGTCGTATTCATATCTCATATCGCAAGTATAAGTTGTTATTCACCCGTCTAAGCTCTTCAAGTGAAAGTTTGCTATTTGATGCCGAAATTTTTACTTTGAATTTCTCTAATATATGGGAATTCGTGCGGAATATTTTGTCTGTTAAACTGCCTCATAAATAAAATCGTAACTGGTAAAATTCGGAAGATCTTATGAACAACATATCAGCATTAATTACTTTTATCATCGTACATCTCACTTTCTATATTTATGACTAATGGACTGTATGTGCGGTTGCGGAATTCAGTTGAAACCAACGGCACAATGTTTCATCTTCTTTGAACTGCGGAAGACGGCTTTTTAAATTAGTGTTTAATACCAACCCGCATTTGTTCCCTCGTAAAAATAATGCAACCTATTATTATTCTAGTACTTATCGCACTCTAGACACCAATTTTTGGATCATAATAGGGGTTTCGTGCAAAATTACGCGTTTTTCTGCGCACCGGTAGCAACAAGGTTGTGTCTCCATATACTCATTAGATGAAACCACGATTCATTTATGAAGAAAAGGAATTGCAGATTATTTCACCACTTTAATCTGCATTTAGAAAGAAATAGCAATACACTCATTGAATCAGATTACCTTCTCGCAAATCAAGTGTGTACCTGCATGCCAAAGGGAGTAGGGAAGAAATGCGTAATATGAGTACCATCCATTGCAGTGATATTCCTCCAGGACGCAAATGCTGTGTATACGACAACCATACATTTTAATGACGGCATGTTTAAAGGTTACCTTTCATTTATTAAATATGTACTTTCTGTATGTTAAATGTTAAGTTAAAATGTTTCAAAACATAATGAAGGAAACAGTATGCTACTTGCATGGTTTAACATTTCGTACAATATATTCCTATTTTAAATGTAGCAATTGAAATAAGGGCATATGCTTATTATTCAGCAATGAAATACATCAGCTTTACTGAGTTAAAAATCTAAAATCTGCTCCGAGATCTAGTGGTAGCCTTTGCCACTAATAATCCGGAGACCATATGTTCTATTACGAGTCAGGTCAAGCTGTCCAGATAACGTTTTCTTCTGAGAATTTCCTTATCCTGAGAATGTGAAACACAGATAGCTTTAAGGCGCCAAGGACCAAGGACTCTGAGATGTCCGAACAAGACCATTTCAGTCTAAACAAGTCAACATTTAAAATCTCAAGTGAGAACACATTCTGAAATGTAACCGCAAGCCTAACGAGATTTTTTCACACACAGCAATTTAACCACAGATTTTTAACAGGTTTTCTTAGCTACCCATGGCCTTTTTCAATGTCCAATGGCAGTGCGTTGAAATATTTATTAGATCATATACTATGAATATTCATTTACTGAACAGGTAGACAACGGTCTCTCTAATGGAAAAGGATGCAAAGCTTTACATTTGCATGAGCATTCCCAATCCGGTATCAGCCGAATCATAAAACTTTCTTTTTGTTTGCTTTGTACCATCGCATTGCAGAGACACGATTAGTAGCACCTCAAAAACTGCGGATTAAGAAAGACCTTGAGGTCCTTCTACCTCTATCCTAGAAGACCGGGATTTAAAGCAAGATGCAAAGATCCAGGAAACAGCACAAGATAATTAGCGGTAGTGTCAAAGACATGCAGCTGTTGTACACTCATCTTCAATGTATGCAGCATATGTTTATAAGGTTTTCTATAACAAGTAAACTACAAACAGATGCTGCTAAATTATTGCCTTGAAACACATAGATCGCACACATTCGCTACAAACTCCTTCGGACAGACAAAAATTCACATGATACAGTTCAGACTAGGCACCACTGTGGTTCAAAATCATTACAAATTAAGCCTTGTAGGTGAATAACTGGTAAATAGGCTTCTATCATAACAGTTCACAGCCAATGTCTTTAGGGAGTACAACTTAAATATTCTTCTAGATTTTCTAGATAAGCTGTCCCTGGTAATAAAAGAAATCACATGGTTTATGCACGACGTGACTCCAGCACATTTTAGCACCTTTTATCGAGATGTACTCTATTATAACAGCAGTAGATACATTTACAGATTCTGGGTTCAATTCCCAGTATTACTTGGACATTTTCTGGGTTGGGGAGATAGCTTTCATTTTATATGGGAAACCGCAGATTAATAAGTCACAAAATCAGTTCTGTTGCTATTAAAACGCTCCTAACACTGTTGCAATAGTTTCACACATGTGCGTTTTAGTTCTGTATTGGCAAGTACCCATTTTGAGCAAAAAATTCATATACTTTTCTTCATGTAAAATAAAAAGTTCATGTCCTTTGAAATGCCTATAGCCTCAGAAAGTTTACGCACTTTTACTTGCTGGTCATCTAATAACATATAATGTATTTGTTTAATGCTTCTGTTGTTATTGCACATATTTGGGCGTCCTTTACATGGGTCATCTTCAAGGCTGGTATGGCCAGCAGCAACCCAGTGGCACCAGATTGAATTTCCCCTATTATGCGAGATTGCTGCTACCAAAATATGGCGCGCGACGTTTGCCGCACAAGTGATTGTGCACAAACAGCCTTCTAACTGCAGGATCGCATCCTGGCACTTGTCTCATGCTACGTACCCTGTTTTTATATTAATTTATGTTATCAATAACATATGTGATATGCCATAGCCACGCACAATACCCTGGTTCCGAAAACGGTACCAGGCACCACTTCTTCCCTTACACCACAGAATAACCTCATTAGTAATAAAAAATCCGAGCTGCAGCAGAGCAAGCTGAATGCCGCAGTCCAGAATGGCAACGGAAGAAGCGGGTCTGGAGCTGCAACCTAAAGGAAAAAGACAAAATCTTTTAACTATATATTTTTAATGTTAAATTCAATCTAATCAAACCCAACGCAAAATGGTGCCGCAACCGAAATTGATATACTCTTTTAACACTATAAGTTTTGCATATATTTATTTTATTTTTTTAACTTAATCTAACCTAACTTAATGTAAAATTGGAACCTAGGCGCTATTCTCCCTAAAAAGTAACATCTCTATAAAGTAGCATTTATTCTATTAAGAACAGTGTGGACAAATTATTATCAAGATTGCAAGAGAAAAAATTGTTGACTCTCGAAGGATCTAACTCATGACCTTCTCATTAATACCATGCCGCTCCAACCTACTGAGCTAACAGATCGATGTGCTCAGTTGTTTATTTATCCGCATACATCTGTTTAAATCACACTACCTGGAATTCGGCTCAGTTGGATTCTGCTTTCTCCTCTGCCGCTCAATGTTGGGCACCAGGAGTATTATACTGTTTGTACGGTTAAATTTCTCTTCATTACCTTCCCTCACAACCACATCGCCATTTTGTGCATGAGCCTTACAACCACAACACCCCTTTTTCTCATACATACCTAAAGAGCGAAGCAAAATTGAACAACGGGCAATACGTAGTAAGCAGTGCATCACAATAACATGCCATAGTATGTTAGATAGTGCAGCAGATCTGTCACTTTTCAAACGCTTATTCCTTGTGTTCATATTGTCATACCTTATAAAACTGTTTATCTGCCAAAAAAGTTTAGGTATAAAGTGCATGATATAATGGGAATGCATTTTTTTCCGCATTTCCTTTGTGTACTCAATGTTAGTGAATGTTACTCCAGCTGTAACCAGTATACCAAGATATGCATCAAATTCTGCAGTTGTTAATGGCTTCCATATTTTTGCTGTTTCTTCTGAATTAATATTATAATTGGTGAATACTAGTTTACCTTCCTGTTGTTTCACATACAATTATATCACATTTCATCTGTAAACACATTCTTGAAGGCGTCTTTTATAGAAAGGATTTTGTAACTCATGTTGGACCAGCCCTATCCTACAAGATATTATGCTTCAGCAACTTTCTGGTCCCAAGAGATTTTTTATGTCATTCAGTTCCATCATTACCACGGAAAATATCTGTAGAAGACAAGCACCTCGCATTTTTCGTCAGCTCTGTCATGTTCATTGCTATTATTATCACTTTAATATCACAATATGCACCAATAGCATCTTCTATATCTGAAGCAGCAGTAACTTTCTTACTTGAAATCCATTCCTCTGACGAATCTTCTGCACTGAAATCTGTAGTTGCATCCTATTCTGAACCTAACTTTCTAACAAACTTTTCTTTCTCTTCATAGCTCAATCTGCTATATTAAGATTTAGAGAGTTCTCGAATATCTTCCATGACTACCAAAGTTCAGGTTTACTGTAGCAAAGCTTGCATTCCAATGCTTAATTTGTAAATATTGTGCACTTAGTAGCAAGCAACAATTAGAAAAACATTATCGTAATGATTTTGTACAAACTCAAAACAAAGTGTTGCTTAACTGTGACTTGTACAACAATAAATTCACGAGGCTACCCCAGTAACCTAGTTATAGAGCAAAGTGTCACAAGGGTTGAGATAAATATGAAGTTTTAGTTACATTCCATGGGTCTTCATAAAATAATGTACTACAGAATGAGAAACAAGTAAGATGTACAAAGTTACATTAATGATATTTATTTGGAAACTGCACATTTTCTAGTATATAAAAATACAGGTTCAGTAATCTCATACATATAACAAATAGTACTTATTGTGCAATACAATAACAAAAATACAGTATTTTCATACATTATCATATAATATAAAGGGATATTTTGCCATGTTAGATATGTTGTCTCATGAATGTACATTATTTGAATATTGTACATTATTTATCTGTGAATTTGTCAAGTCTATAATGGTATTCTTGCTTACATATTCTGTAAGAGCATATTTGAATCTTTTCCTATCATTAGATGGTAATATTCATAATATTAATAATATATTATTATTGTTATTATTAATGTTTCAGAGTAATTGGAAGAGCAACACATATTCTGACACATTTATCATGAACTTCTTTTTAATAATAAGGTCATTTTTGCCATGTGTCTATGCAGATGATACTTTTGTCAAATGTTTATATTGTGCACTTGCATATTTTAATGATTTGATCTTGATTTTTATGATCACAAGAGAAAGTATGTACTCAAAAAAAAGTATTAACATTTATAGTTTTCTCTACATATTTTTCTACTATATATATCATACTTTATTCATATTGCTTTCTTTTGCAATATAAAAACATTTTTGCTTCCAACTAAGTTTCCCCAAACTAAAATTAAAAAAATAGCATTAGTTTTATGAGTTTACCTTAATCATGGGGTAGTATGAGCTAGTAAATAAATACTACATGACTTACACTTAATAAAAAGGCTTAATTCATTTTAGCACAAAATAAAGCTATAGATTTATTCACCCTCTCATTTCACTGCATAATAAGTTTTATTATGTATCCCTGTCTACTACTATAAATTGTACAAATTAATTCTTTTTAATAGGTTGATTAATTAGACATTTATGTTTATATTTTAGTTTTACAGTGATTCATATCAAGTATTGTTTCAAAATTTAAATTTGTATCTTAATACAATATTATTTATATCTGTATAGCATTATAATAAATCTCCCCAAATTCTGTCCCTTGATATTATGAGCAACATTTATGAAGCTTTTTTTCTACCTTCAGCCATCATTGCTAATTAAAACATTTTGTAACGATTTAGCAGTAATATGTCTTTAGAGTGCTTCATATCTTTTTAAATATCTTATATTCATGTTGTATAACTATTTCAGTACAATTATAAACACTAAGGAAATATAATTTGCCTTTTCAGGTGGAGTCTTGGCCATATGGAGAAATCATCTGCAAGATATCTGAGTGTGCAAAAGATGTTAGTATTGGAGTTTCTGTGTTCACCCTTACAGCTCTCAGCGCAGAACGTTACTGTGCAATTGTGAATCCAATGAGGCGCTTACTCTCTACAAAACCAATCACACTTATAACTGCCCTTGGCATATGGGTCATAGCATTCCTTCTGGCACTTCCAGCAGCATTCTTCTCTTATGTTCCAGTTATTGACATTGGTCACAACACTACAATCAAAGTAATGTTACAAAAGAACATATAAAGTTCATAAATTTATGAAAATATACTACAGTAACTTATCTAACAACTTAAAAGTTCTCCTGCTTAAAATAAATTTTCTGATATGTAAACAATTGCATAAATTACATATATGTAATTAAAATACTAACATATTTTTAACAGGTAATCATGAATTCTGCTCCAATTGAAAAGTTCAGTCTCAATTATATAAATGACCTACTATGAGAATTCAGTGACCATGCACCTAATTCATACCATGAATAATTACTACTTGATTTAAGCAGTATTAAATGAAATATTAACGCAATATATTGAAACTTCCAACATTTGAGTCATATAAGCTGAATTTTTAAGATATGTGAGCCAAAATGCATTCATGAAACATAACTCTTTGCCAGTAAATATTTTATATGCTTGTTAAATGCAGCTCTAAGTCACATACATTATTATGAAAGAATAAGAAGCTACCATTTTTTAAAAATGCTTCAAATACCATTTTCTATATTGCAGAACTGGAGTGATTCATGCAACAAGTACCAAATGAAAAATATTATCAAATTGTATATTGTTTATGGTAGAACTTAGTTTTGCTAGCTAACTAAAAAATCTGTCATAATATATGTTGTGCAATTTTATTTTATACTTTGTATTCTTTGCCAAAAAACATGAAGGTAGCCTTGTTCAGTCAACCTCAGTAATCATTCCTAAAAGAGTAGTTGAATTATAATTAATTCTGTGGTCCGAACTAAAGAACATCCTTCAATAAATGTCATAGTATACAGAAATGGGTTTTATATCGATATTTGGAATTGTTAACACTGCCAAAATATTCAACTATTTCATTAAAATATCCTAATATATTACATATTGTAATTAAAATGAAATGAGAACAAGTAATAATTGGCCAAATATGCTTGTAGACATGTGCAGAAACATTAAAAATCAGGAATATTTTCAAGAGATTAAAATTCTGAGTCAGTAAATCAAGATAATTGCTCAAATTATGGAGAAAATTATGCATTATTGGCTTCACATTAGTCAAATTAAAAATATTTAAAACATTATGATTAACTGTACATCAACCCCCAGGAACATTTAAGTAATAAAATGTACTACTTCACAGCTAATAAACTATATAACACATATAGTTCATGACTTTAAGATAGGTAAAATATGTTTTTAGTACTGGATGACAAAATTGATATTTTCCACTATTTTAAATACTTACCTAGGCTTAAGATTGCTGTAATGTACAATAGGCCAGAGAATGTGGATGTTGTTTAATAAAATTTATGAAACTATTTGGACACCAATTGAGATATTTCTACAAAATATATATATATATATATATATATATATATATATATATTTGTGAAAACTTTTAAAACACAAATAAGATTATGTTGTAATTGCAACATGAAATAAAATAATATTAGTTATCTTCTGCATAAAGACAGGAGAACAAAAAAAACTCTTTAAGAACTTTAATTCTGGTATATATTTATTTGAATATAATGCAGACATATTTAGTAAAGAAAGCTAACTGATTTATCATTGTTAGATACAAATGTGGATGCATAACTTCAAGCACATTATCATAATGTAGAAAGCTGCTGAGAGCCTTTTATTTTCTTTTATGTTCTCAGAGAGAGCTCAGATTTAGGAAAATAATTAGGTAGACTACTTAAAAACTCAACTAGTATTAAACAGCTATTTGTAAAACATTGCAGATATAAAATACAATAAGTAAGGATGACAATGAAATTTTTTTAAGCTAAGAATGACTGTGGACAATCATATTATTCATCAGAAAACAAACATGTTTAAGTATCTAACTAACATTTATAAGAAAAAAATATACATATGTGAAATTATTCTGTAAAAATAAAGCCATCATTACACGTGTAATATAGTGTAGTGAATCAAGTACTATGGAAACAGAGACAAAGCACTAAAACTAAAAGTAATACTTTACAGATATTAAACTGAACCAAGTGGAAAATGGGAATTCTTTAGATTACAAATGCTATTACAGACTTACTCTAATTTATGCTACTACTTTTGAACTTTTAGGATATAAGCATACAACTATCTACAAGATTTGGTTAATTACTACTTTAATCTGAAACCAGCTGCAACTGCATAGGCCTTAAGCTCAAACTTCTTTGACTGAGGCCTCCTTACTTCAAACTTTAGGAGGAAAATTGTGGTAAAGTTTCAGCACTTTTGATTCCTAGGTATAGATAATGCCTCTTAATAATTAATAATCAACCATTCTCAGGATGTCAGTGATTATAAAATAAATAAATAAAATATAATTAATACAGGTCTTAGCTCCTGTGCATACTATCTAGTACAACAACTAACTTTTCAGTGATAAAAATCATTTCATAAACAATTATAACATTAATGATAGCAAAGCAATAATTCCTTAGATGGTTCCCATCAAACAATAAAAATTGCCTGAATTGGATACTATATTAATTTCATATTTAAATATGGCAAAAAGCAATTCATTTACTACAGGGAAAATAACAGAAATACTCCTAGTCTATCAACAAAAATACTTTATGCAGTTTCAGCTTATTTAAGTATGTACAGTATCCATTTGATATAAAGGGAGCATTTAGTTTTGATGGAAATTTTTAGTTTAACTCCCTTGCACTAGATAATGGCTGAATTATTAGTGATTGACATATAAATTTATGCACTGCAACATGAACTTAAGAGTCATATTCTGGAAGTGAAAAATTTGACTATGAATGTTCTGTTCTTAAATATAAAAATATTACAAAAAACATTCCATTTTTTCTTTGAAGAGGACCTGAAGAATGAAATACTCAGTGAATATGATTAACAAATCATAGGAAGAACAAATGAAATAAATTTAACTTTTCTTTCATTATTATAAATTAAATAATGAAACTAAAAAACATCCTTATGTGAAAGTTCAGAACCCTTATGAAATATTCCACATAGATTTGGCATATATTTAGACCTTAATAAAACAATGTTGTGACTCAGAGGGTAGACTGCATGCTTTCCAATTCAGTGAGCCAAGGTTAGGATCATGGCATAAGGATTACCTATTCAGGTATTTCCATAAAATTTATTTACATTGAAATATAGAACAACAATATATTTGGGCATTATTGAATGTTCAAACTAATTCCAGTATAAATAAATTTTATAGTTCATAAACATTTGCAACTGGAAAACCTTAAAATCATGAATAAGGAAAGTTAGAAATGCTTACTTATTTATTTGCTCATTCACTCCTTCACATTTAAAATGTTGCATTCTTCACCCTATCTGAACACATTATTTTTTTGAAAAGTATTTTCATTGTTGCTTTTGAGTTTTCAACTGCTGTTCAGTTATTGGTTTTTGACATAAACTGTATACTTAACCAAACCCAAAACAAATGTTTCACAGGTATTATCTGGTGATCCCAGTGCCACTTTTGTTTACCCTTACCCTGCAATGAACACTTTTTCAATGTATTCTCACACAACTGATGCATATAATGGTAGCATCTTCAGGTTGGAATAAAACATTGCTGATTGTTGTAGTTTTTGGGTACACCTGGAACAATGCAGGTAGTAAGGATTTTCAAATACTTTTCTAAAGTGACAGTACCATAAATAAAACTGAGGTTGTAGGAGGCATGAGGTACAGAACCCAATATGGTAGCTCCAGGTGGTCTTAATTAAACTTTAAATGTCTGTTGAAATCAACTAATTTTCAAGTTGTTTCATTCTTTCCTTAATATTTTAGATAATATTTGAAAACCGGCTTTCTGTATCTTGTTTAACATTTTCCCATCATATTGGAGCATACAATTATGTTCATCTCTTAATAGACCATATACAGATGTAATATTCATGTTTGAATTTAACCATGCATAACTTATTGATCATGGAATGGTGTCTCAAAATTATCACTCCATTTAGTCCCTATTGCAGTATAACCACTTTTGTATTAACCTTTTAAAAATAATATTTCCTCTTTAGCTAACACTTTAAAGTCATGAAACAGCACTTAACAGCATATTATTCCATTAGTATATTTTAGCAAGTTCATTATTGATTGTT
Organism: Metallyticus violacea; assembly: GCA_030762175.1. Classification (NCBI taxonomy): domain Eukaryota; kingdom Metazoa; phylum Arthropoda; class Insecta; order Mantodea; family Metallyticidae; genus Metallyticus; species Metallyticus violacea. Next base: position 134,899,741 of record CM060846.1, read on the forward strand.
AAATATTTTTTACTATATTAGTACGATTCCAATAGAATGGCTCTCATATTCTAAGTTCATTCTAATATGCTTTACTTAAACTCAAATTTGCTCTAAAAATGTATTTATCCAAATATTTAATTGCATTATATTACTGAACATTTTCCTTTCAACAAAAATAAAATAAATTTGTTGAAATTGTTTAAGATGCATATTATGTAAATTTTGTTTTATATTATTTTCAAGTGAATTAATATTTTGAGAGAATGTAGTTTTTCACAGTAGGAGTTATCGATGTGTCTGCAATTTTCTTTTGGGCAGTTGTGCCGTGGACTGCTGGAGAAGAGAATTCCAGATTTTTCGTCAACTATGGCGGACATCTTCAGTGATGTGGATGAAGTCTCCTGGAGAAGGTTGACTTTTATTTTTTAAAACACTTCAGACGCATTGATACCTTCTCCGAGGAGACTTCGTCCATACCACTAAAGGTGTCCGCCATAGTTGCGGATGAAATGTCTGGAATTCTCATCTGCAGCAGATCAAGGCACAACAGCGCAGAAGAAAATTTCAGTTACAATGAATATTTTCTCCCTTATTAATGTTTTTCTTTCATAGGTACTGAATAAATCTCTGTATGAGAGTGGTATATTTCACTTTACAGCTTCCTTGTTATAAGTGTTCATTTGAGTTTAATTATAATAATTTACTTGTCAACAAATAAGATATAAAATATTTTAATCTCATATCCTCCATATTAGTACTTTTTTGATTCCTCTTAAATTTTTTAATCTGATGGTTGTAAAACAGCATTCAAAGTAATAATCTGTAATTTCTATAACCCTTTCATTAAATAATGTAAGTGAAGTAGACATTGTAACTGTTATTTATGAGGCTTTCCTAATTATTTATAGCTTATTACGAATCTCTGCAAAGCACAGTGATAAAATAATAACAATAGTAATAATTATATTAACAAAAATAACAACAATGACAAAAATAAATCTCAAGTTCATCTGATAAATGAGTAAAAGTTAGGCCATACATAAAGAGAGAAGCTTCATTTGGTAATTTTGCTTCACTAACTTTGAATACATTATGGCTACATATGCTGCAGTGCTCAATACCATCCATATTGGTTGTAATAGGTCCATGTAGTTGCCATGATGCTAACCAGAAACTCACATGGAAATTAAATATGTCACAAGTAGTCAATGGTTGAAAATTAATATTTATATTTTCATGAGAAAATTAGGAGAAATTCTTTATTGGATATTATAGCATGAGATGATAGGGAGACCTGAACAATACGGGCATTATGGGTGCACCTAATTTAAGTAGTTGCTAATTTTTATGGCTCATCAATACTTTGTCTCATGAAATCTGATGTTTAACAGGTTGTTTCTGGGAATCTAATAAACAAAAATTATTATATTATTAAAATATTATTATAATTTGTTCTAATTTGTCTCTTATGTTCAAAAAAATAGCTTGCACCTTGTAGCTATCAAAGAAGAGATAATTCAAAGTTATTATTAATGTACAGGTTTGCTATCCATATCCAGAAGAATTTGGCCCAACATACGTGCAGATGATGGTCATGCTGAAGTTCCTGGCCTATTATGCCATTCCCCTATGCATTATTGCATTCTTTTATATTTTGATGGCTCATCATCTTGAACTTTCTACACGTAATATGCCTGGTGAGATGCAGGGTCAATCAACACAGATCCGTGCAAGGAAGAAAGTATGTTAATCATTTCAGAATAATTGCAAAATTAATATTACTTAGTGAAATATTATTTATAATTGTAAACTATAAACTATAAACTATATTAATGTAATTATTTAAATTTTGCTTAGAGAGTTATAGACAGTGGATTGGTAATATATCCTATTAAAATTAATGAAATGTGTTCACACTAACTCTAATTACTTACACAATATTAAGACATGTCTCAGGGGCAATCTCTCCCATTACAGGTGTTGAGTAACTACTGGATGTGCTGGCTTGACCCCAAGGCTTTTCTTTGGTGGTTTCTGATGGTTTGAATAAAAGCTTTGAATTCATCCATGAGTGGAACATTAAAAATCATTAAGTTTTCTATATTTATCAAGATGACAATTTTTTCTTAAGTAGAGAGCTCTATTGGGTTGTGAAGTTTTTCAGCAGATTAGCCTCTGATTTAATTTTGTGATTTTTGGGTCCAAAAGTGAATTACCACTGCTGATTTATCAATTTGTTTAAAATGACTATTCCTAAAATGTTTCTTTCTGAGAATTTCTAAATTTCTTTTTGTTTTTTTTTAATATATTTTCAATACAATATGCATATTAAATTTCATAAATTCCTGATTTCTGTACATTGGCATGATGCACTTTGCTATGAAACATAGAAAAGTTTTGATAATATATTTGTTCTTTGGGACCAATTTTATGCCTAGTTCTTTGAATATCCTATTGAATTCATTATTGTTCAATATTCAATAAGTTGGATTAGTATAGGAAATTTCTGAATTAGTATCTTTCCTTGATGATCTTCAGTGTGGAAACTTCCCTTATATATTTTTATTTTTTAAATTTATTAATAATTTGTATTAATGTATTATTGTAGAAACCATTGATAATTTATATATTGGTATTCTGCTTTATACTGAACAAAACACAATAGTAAAAATTATCAATAAATTTAAAAAGCAAAAATATATAAGAGAGGTTTCCACACTGAAGATCATCAACAAAAGATACAAATTCAAAAGCTCCATATATCATCCATCTTACCACTACAAATGCAATAGGATACTCAAACAACATAGCATTATGTTACCCCAAAGAACCAATATAACATAAAAAATTTACTAGGTTCCACCATAAAAGACACTATAACAATAGAACAAAAATCAGGTATTTATGAAATTAAATGTGCAGATCAAAATTAACAATACATCAGAAAATGAAGAGAAATTTTGAAATTCACAGAAAGGACCATGTTTGGAATATTCATTTTAAACAAATTAATAACCAGCTTTAACATCTCACTTTTGGACTAAAATCATCAAATTATACTTCAAAGGCTAAGCTGCTGAAAGAATATCACAACCCAACAAAGCTATTTGTGTTGGGAAAAAATTTTCATCCTGGAAAATAGAAATAAAAAACTTAATACGTTTGCTGTTCCACCCATGGATAAAGTAAGCAAAAACCATCAGAGACTAACACAGAAGCACCTTGGAATCTAGCCATCATATTAAATAGTCCATCAACAGCTAATGAGGACAATTGCCTCTGAAATATATCCTAATGTTCAGTAAATAAATACAGGTTGTGTGAATATATTTAATAAATTCTAATAGAACATGTTGTTATGTTTTTAAAGTAGATTTAATTATCTTAATCCTTCAAAATTACTGCTATTTTCATATAAATTATAGTTTGATATTTATTGTACTGCAAAACTTCAAATTTGTATTGTTTCATAACTTCCTTTCATTCCTTTGTTCCTTTACTATTTATTCACAACTTATATGTCTACAGAATTGGATATTGGCACAAGGTTTAATTATCCAACTTCTTTATTATTTCATTTTTTATTTCTAAACTATAATTCTAATAATTAAATAATATGTTTTAAATAATATCAGTATATCAGTAAGAAATTTGTACAGTTTTGTTTATTAAAACTCTCATATTTCTCTAATAACAGTATTAATGAGAATTTCCGCAGAAACATCATATCAAACATTAAAATTATAATTATATACTTGATTCTTTTCAATCCAAAAAATATAATTCCTTATATAACTGTGTTATTCAATAAGAAAATACTCATAAATTCCTATATGCAACTGCATTCCGTGCAGTAAATCTTAGCATATACAAAACACAACAAAAATGCAGCAATATCTTTGTTTCTATGTAAGTTTTTGATTTTAAATGATAATTTTTGTGTATCATGCTTGGGTTGTTCCTTTATATACAGCATAAGCAGTATCGCATTTAAAAATTTTTAAATATATTTTCTGGTGTTTTATATATACTGCATATTTTTTTCACAAAGTAATTCATAACATTAGATAAAATTTCATATACAAAAAATATACATACATAACATAAATGAAAAATAAAATAACACAATAAAGAATTTAACTAAAATAATAATTAGATAAGCATAAAAAGGATAAAACACTTAGAAAATCACAGATGCTAACTGCATATCCAGTTATTATTATTTTAGTTACATTATATTATATATATATATATATATATATATATATATATACATATATAAAATTTCATATGATGGAATAAATGTTTTTTCCAGATTCTACAATAGCATAACATCACCAATCAAACTGTTTTCCTAATATCTGTGCAGTTTCTATTTTGCTGTTGTAACTTACTGACATTCTAAGCACTCAGTTACGTTAAGTTGCTCATCATATGAACAGCTAGACAGTATTACTAACAGGGTTGAGAGCCATTTCAAGTAAAAGTACACCTTGCAGTGGTTTTAATAAATGCATGAGGGCGTAGATGATTAATTAAATTGCGTAATAGATAGAGGGAAGAATTTGGAAAAAAAGGAATTCGAATTGTTAGGTTTGTGGGTGTATAATCTCAGGGGTAAATAATACTTTCTTCCTCTCCGACGATGGTTACCGCCGTCTTACAGTTATGCCCCGGCTGTTGAGACTCTGATGCTGGATACTTTTATGGCACTGTGACCATAGGAGAAGGAGCATATGCAGATTAATAATGTTTTTGGTTATGGAAGAGGGAATACAATTTTATTGTTCTTGAACCATTGCACATAAACTATTTCACTTAACTATTGAAGAATGTCCACTTAATTCTTGCAAAACTAACTATCGATTTCCGCTAATTTATCGGAACCGAGGAAGTCCGTCCACTAACCTCACCTCACTGAATACTCTTGCCAGACTGGTGGCCTCAAACTTGCAAGGCTAAGTAAAATGTGGTCTGCGTGACTTTTCCAGGTAGTGGATGGCTTCTCCCTTTCTATTTATCTCTATAGTCACCAAATATTTTTATGGTATCTACCCCGCTTAAGAAAGGTTCTAACAAAATATCCGTTAACATCTGGCTCCAGGATTCTTTACAAATATTGCTACAAAAGGGCTACGGAAATTTCCAGGTCAGGTTTTATGACTATGGTAGCTTTCTGCGCCTTGGCAAGAAAATAACCTTTTAAACATAATATTCAACACTTGTACAGAAAATGATATTACACATGGCTATAACAAAGTTACATAAAATTATTGGTTACAATCAATCTAATTAAATGCGGGGGTGGCAGCTCATAAATACAGCGTCAACCTTAAGCAATGTTAGGTTAAATATAACATTTAATTTTGTGTTGGAACCAATTCAGTGAAGCAATTATTGTGTTCTTAATTATATAGTGAGTCGATCTGATAATCTTATGCTCAACTTACTGTTGAATTATGCAAAACTGGTTGGAATTTGGAATAAACATAAAGGACATGCAGACTGAGAATTACATAAAGGCAAGTGGATTCAATCCCACAGCACACAAACATGCAGTTCTCAATAGCTTAGCATATAGACTCATTAACATACCTATGAATGAGTTGAATACAACTAAGAATACTATCATATTATACAAAGAGCAAAATTCAATGGGTATGACCAAGAAATTGTAGATAAGAAAATCGAAAAATTCAAACATAAGAAAAGGTTAAAGCAGGTTACAACATTGACAGCAATAAGAGAGTCTACCATTCACATGAAATTCACTTATCATCCTTGGGCCACCAAAAATTCCAAAAAATACTCAGAAAGTTTGGGATTACTTTGTCCCCAGCATACTTGCCTCCTACACCCAAGAACGCGGGTTCGAACCCGGCCAGGACCGATGGATTTTTTCGAGCGTAAAAATCGTAAGTATGGCTTCCTTCGGAAGGGAAGTAAAGCAGTGGTTCCCGTGTCGTACATTTACGGCACGAAAAAGAACCTCAAGCCTGAAAGAGAGGCCTCTGAGCAAAATTTGTCGGCCGTTTCACGCCCTGAGTGGAATGGGACGCTGATGACCTCAGATGTTAAAGAGCCTGATGACCTGAGATGTTAAAGAGCGTCCATAAATAAATAAATAAAAAAAAAAATTGTCCCAGCGAACAAGTTTAGCCTAAAATATCTGCTCAAGTCTGGTGATAATGATAGAATACCGGAGGAGGAGAAGTCAGGAATATACAATATCAACTGTTCAGAATGTAACAAAGTATATATTGGAAAAACAAAAAGAAGCATTGGAATCAGGCTGAAAGAGCACTGGAGAAACATCAGGTACAATCAGATAGAGAAATCAGTGGTTGCACATCACTTTTGGAGAGATAAACATGATATAGAAATAGGAGTGAAATTACTGAAATTCGTAGATAGACCCATTGAGCTGGGAATATGGGTAAAAATTTATATAAAAAAATTTGAGGATAAGGTTATGAACGTCGAGATCCTAACAGAAGACAAATTAATCCAGAAGTTCATAAAATGTCCACTAGAGTTACACAAAGTCCAGCCAACCAACAACGAATTTGACTTGCAACTAAAGATGCAGGCAAAAGCCTGCGAAACTAGTTTTGCATAACTCAACAGTGAGTGGAACATAAGATTATCAGATAATATAATTAAGAATGTAACGCTACTTTCTAAAATATTTAGAATGAAAAATAAATGGAACTTCTTGGAGAATGGAGTGGTAGATGCTAGCACAGGCAAGCAAATTGCATATATAGCTGTGAAAAACTAAAGGGGTGGAGAATTTATTCACACTATAAGCTATAAAGTCAAGCACATTAATATTCAGGAGGTATCCCATACTCTCAGCAGAGTATGTCATACAGTATTCACCTCTTGTGAACAATTAGTCAGACTGATTCACAAGTTTTGTAAATGAAAACAAAAACAATTTAGATAATATTTTTGAACATTTAAAATTTGCTGCATATATAATTTTCACAGTACAATGTTCCTGATCTTCAAGGAAAAACATAGGTATGTGAGTGTGATTCATTTGTGGCCAAAGAATGTGCTTGCAGATTGACATTTATCTCTGCAAATTGACTTATTGTCCATAACTGCAGCAGTGGAAACGTTTTTCTTCTATTAATAACAAACATATTGATCACTTGAATTAATTAATGGCAATTAAATGCTCCATTTTTCAAATTCATATTTTTGTTATTTTGTGTTATTTTAAGTCCCTAACATAAAAGTGATAAGTAAATGCTTTATTAGAAATACTCAATTACAAATAAACCCATATGTTAGCATTACAAACAATTTAATATCAGCTGAAATCTCATTTAGCAATATAAAACTTTACAACATATGTCCAAAATTACCTTATAATAGATATAGTAATAAATATGACCAATATCTTTAAAAATCCAAAACTAGCGAATAATGCACCAAAATAAAAACTGTGCAATTTTCATTAGAAGGGTTATTAATCACTTTATTTATTTATAACCCAAAACCAAAGTTTTAGAAATACCTTATTGATAGTCATGGTATGACTGCGTTAATATATCCTGGTGATTTAGGTCGCAGTATTTGCGATATTTGTTATGATTATAGGCTCCTTGTTAGGGAACTCCGTCTACTTTGTGCCTCAACTCCCCCCTCCCCCGTAGATCCTGACCGCTCGGTGTATCCCTCCTCCCTTTCTTCAGTGGTTCCTCCAATGGAGGAGTAGGCCAAAATGGCCAACAATTTAGCAAGACTGAAGTACCGTAATATTATCCTCCGATTCTAACAATCCAATCCAATGTAATATAGCTAGTTTGAATGTGCTGAGAGAAGTGGCTCAGATGGTAACACTTGGAATCTGAATTTGGGAGTTCCCAAGTTCAAATCTTGACCTAGGGTTATTTCGTGGTTTCTCCTGGTACTTTCGTGAGTGCTACGATGGATCTTTCCACGAATGTTCCGCTCTCCCAATTTCATATTACTTCATTCTGTCGGTTCCGTTACAGGGTGGAAAGTGGCAGGACGAGGGGAGTTAGTCGATATGACGTTGGCTTGCCTTTTGTAAGGAATTATGCTCCGGCGTCTGGAAAGGAGGGGCTCTTCTGAGGAACTCGAACACCTTGAAAGGCATTGGGTGTTATCAAGACAGTCTATTCGCCCGGTATCTCCTTCATTTTATCCTTTCCTACCGGAGATTCCCCAATTGGTGACGTAGGCACAAACGTCTAACTTTTGAGCATGATTAAAATACCGAATCGCCCTCCTCCATCCCTAACAATCCAATCTAATCCAATCCATTTGATTACATGTCCTTAGCATACTTTACGGTCTTGTGTACAAATGAAAAGGTATCACCATCATGGCTCACGAGAAGATTTCTATGTGTAATCGCTACGTAAGGTCATGATAGACCCTAATCTTTCTGGACTTGAACTGTTTTAAGTATGTAGAAAAAGAATATAGGATATTTCTGGTAGCTGATAGTTAATGGGGACTATACTTATATGAAGTTACATATAGGTATATAGCAGGAGACCAGATTAGGTAACATTCATCTGCATATGGCTTGGTATTTGGTCAATTTAGAATAGTTAAGGAATACGTTATCAATAAATAATGCAGTACATATACTGTGAAAACGAAGCATTCTTTCCTGACGCGACAGTCCAAGAAACCTAGGCCGATCGAGGTGATCGCTGCTTTTGCTGCCACTGTAACTTTGCTTCATTGACAGAGAGCAGTATTGCATACCGATACCCCGCCAGCTGCCATCATTCGCTTTAAGCGTTTGAAATACAAAAGATTAGTAACGATGCTATCAACGATGCATCGTTATTCCTTAGCGTTCCAAAATAAATTGTCAAAATGTATAAATTCTTGTTTGTTAAACTAAAATTCTTTTTAGAATACATTACAAGAATTAGACTGCTCACAGCAGAAACTTACTTCAGTAATAAAGTCTTTTGCTAAAAGGTCTCGAGTTCTTTATAATTATTACTACCCCCATATTACTGAGCATGCCAGGACACATTTTGCAATTATGAAAAGTTGTTTTCTTTTTCTACAGATGTTCAATGTGCACATTACGAGTTATATGGCAGAACATTAATGCGATGCTTAAGTTCCTCACACATCTGCATCGCATACCATCGTCAATATCATGCGTGACATTGGTAAAATTAGATTTTAGATCTTTTGTGTGAGAAGGCAAGGGTGTATAAAACCTGCATCTTTAACATACACAAGATGTAACAAGACTGGTGAAGGTACAGGCTATTGCAAGAGCCGTCGATCGCCGTCAGATCCTCAGCAGATCCAGAGTTGTGGCAATTCTTTTAAGACAATACTGCGAACCTCAGAATGAACGCGCAGGGGCGTTCATCTTTTTTGGAATATGAATATGAACAGTGTGTTATATTATCCCCGCGCCCATAATGTTAACATACGGCGTATCAAAGCTATTGCAATGTAACCCCGACCAACACATTTTGGTGAATACCCGCGTTGTTGCCACTGTTTCAGATGAGAAGTGATCATTCATAGGTAGGAAAGGAAGTAGCTAAATGTTACTCTTACATTTCTGATGCCCAGTTGTACATCTAGTAATGTATTAGTCGTTTTTGCTATTATTTATATTCCTATTAACCTATGATTATAATTTGCTTGCATTATAAAATAAAATCTTACCTACTTACATGTTCTTCCTCAGTGTAACTTCCTCCCACACATATTATAAAGTGTCAATTTTCATTCTCGAGTTCCTGAACTGCGTGCTATAAGGGCGGCCCAGCCTCAGAACCCCTCTACAATACCGCCATGATAGGATAAATGCCCCAAAGTTCATGAGACAATGGAATTGCATTCGACAAAAAAAATTGAATCTCTACATGAACTGTCCTTTCAACACATTTCCTCCAAAAATTCCATATATATCATTCACACACTGACACAGAAACTTTGCATACACTGTCATTCACAGAAGGGGTCACATTTCTTTCCTCGCTGATTTTTTGTAATTGGCTCAAACCAGTTCAATTGGGTTTAAGTTTCAATCATATTGGAGTAACCTCAGTATTTCATAACCAGGAGACGTAGCGTTTATATAAATGATAAACTCTTTTTGTAGGACTGCTACCTTAATGAACTCCAAAAGTACTGCCTTGACTGGAAATGGATTCGGAATGTCCAAATTATAATTGTGCATGGAACGTACCATGTCGTCTTTTTTGTAGGCCTAGTACAGGTGCTAACTTTTAGTCGGGAGGGATTTTGAGTAGTGTTTAACGCCCGTTTTTACTACGGAGGCACCACAGGCGGTAACAGGAGGCATAGCTTGCATTGTCCAGAACTGTTGCAAATTTGTTTTGTGAGAAATTCACCAACAAAGAATTAACAGAACAGCGTTAAAAAAATGTGTACATTCATCTCATGCAAATCCACCATTGAGCTGTTATTGTATGTGGAGGAATATGGGCATTCAGAAACTCTCAAAATAAGATCTCATACTCAAATACTGTCAGTTATTAACGTTATGAGCACGGCGATAATAGCTGGGTCAACAATCACAGTGCCAACATGTCCAGATACATGCTCGAATTTCACACCTGCCATGTTGGGGAGGATAAATGCTAGGTTAGACCGACCGTACTTGTGGTACTGGCACACCTGTAAGTTGTTACTTCTGTCTCCAAAAGAGAGGGTCGGGATGAAGGTATAAGGTTACTGGAAGGAGTACAATGCACATTGATTTTGAAAAAATGTCGCAAACGTTGCACGCATTCCGCCCCCATATGGGTGTGAGTAACTAAAAAGAAATCGCCAAATTGTGTTGTATGATGTAAGAAATGACACATCCACTTTACAGGCAGCATCTGGCACTCTCGGACTTCCATCGCTTTTGACCACTTAAAGGTGCTATTCGCAAAACAAGGTTTGAAGATGAGATCTAATCCAAGCACGGGAACATGACTATTGCACAGAAGAAAGGCTGATGCCGGTAAGGCACCAATGCACTTGTTCGACGCTGCGTATGGATGTACAAGTTGATGGGAAGCCTGTAGAAAAATATTTATATTGTTCTCAAATTTCAGGCTTTTCAAATTAATTTTATTTTACTACGGGAAAAAGTATGGAGTATTATTAAATGAGTAACTTATTTATTTTTCTTTAATGATGTTTGACACATAATGTTACTATTGAGGCTTCACAGACAGTGGACATAAAATGAAGGGGAAGAAAACGTTCCATACCTGTAGGTTGAGGTTATATACCTGTCCTTCATTTAGCATTGATGGGTACTGGGGATAGCCGGGAAATAAATTCAGTTTGGTAGAAATCAAACCCCACATCTCCATGCTCAATGATCTCAGCCATTCATGTTTGGTTTAATGAGCAACTCTTGCATATAAATAAATTAAGAAACGTGTATAAGCAAAATGTGATATTAATCTTCATATATTTTTAATATCCAGTGACTGAAAACTATGCTATTTATGAAAAATTGCCTAAGTCAATGGACAGAACCACAATTCAAGGTATTCACTATGCATTATGAGGAAAAAAATGTCGGTGTACTTTGATTTTATAAAGATACTAAAATATAAAATTACAGCTTTTGTATTATATTTATGTGTGGTCTTAAAATATAAGTATTCAGTGAAGTAAACCAAAAACGATATGTAGTGAGAAGGTACAATCATAAATCTTTGTGAATATAAGAATGGAAAGCCAAACTTTAATTTCACAACATACTATGGTTCATCATGCAAATACTGAGTGCATCCATTTCCTTTCCACTGGAATGTTTAGAAGTTATAATAATTCTAAGAGAGCCCCATGCTTCAGAGTATTTGAGAAACTTTCCAACTTCATTGCTTTCATTGAAAATTCCTTGCAAAACTTCTTCCACACTCTATATAAATATTGGATGCTTCAAATTGATTACCTACATTTTCAGTTGTTACAATTGTAATTAAATGAATTACACAGTTTTATAGAATACATAGACAGGAAATTATAACTTAAAATGCTGATGAAAAGATAACAACAATGATATAAATAACATATGAAATATCCAAGCACAACCAATATATTACCAAATGTATTGTGGATATCACTTTACTTGGTTAAAATAGTTATCTATAAGATACTTGTACAGAGAATGCCTGAAATTTTATATCCTTTTGCAGAATGTGAAAATTTGTAATAAAATTTAATTCCAATGTATTATTTAGTTCTATTATAATGGATGTTATTTTCTTTCATGTATAAATATTTGTATTTTCTGAAAAGCTAACAACATTTTTTTTATATGGATATAGCTCAGTTTTATGCAATGATCCACAAGGTAAACACAGCATAAATAACTTGTTTTAAACTGACATTATTTATCTCAATTATTATCCTTATGGGATAATACAATCATTCACTCATAATTCTAAATCATTCCCAATTCTGGCAAGTGTTTGGCCAACAAGAAGCTAGTCTGTCCCTGAAAGTATAAATTGTTAACTGGAAAGTTTTTGTACAGAATATAATTGTTAAATTATTATATTTCATGAATATAAACCATTTTTAAATAAAATTGTATTTACAAAGCAATGGACAATGGAATGGAAATATATCCTACATTAATGTACAACTTGGTAACATAAACTCCACTGACTTTTTAAAAAATTGGACTAGTTTAGGGACAGGTCCCTCCTATCATTGGCTGCTGTTGACTGAGTGTCATTGTCTGAAATGGTGGATGGATACCCATGTGTTCCTATGGCGGTGTCTGGTGGTTCTAGTAGAAACTTGCTGAGTTCATCCAGTGGCAGAAAATCAAAGTTCATTTAGTTATTCTTGTTTTTTAAAATGAAAATTCTCTCCCAAGTTGATAGTTCTATTTGGTTGTGAAGTTGTTGATTTCTGGTTTTATCTCATGAAACTAGTTATTATTGTTATTGTTATTGTTAACACATTGAATACATTAATGAAGGATGCATAAACCATTTTGTTTCCCCAGATCTTTCACACTCAGTTTTCTTTTCTTTTATAATTGCACATCAAATTATTTAATAACATATGCTCATCAGAAACTTTAAATGTGCACATATATTCTTGCAAGTATATTAAGTTAGGAATATATACATCAGTAGTATAAAGACTTAAATTACAGCACACATATTCAATAGTTTATTTATCAGGATAGTTAGTTTCTATTATCTTATTATGCACCTTTTTAGTTTTGGCCTATATTAGTCTATTGTCTTCTCAATATATTGGGTTTTGTTCAATTTTAAGTATCTCCATTGTATAATTCAGCAGTTATTTACTCAAATTTATATATTCTATTGGATTTTGTAGCAAGGAATAAGTGAAAATAAAAAATAAATCACTGAATAATACAGTGTCCGATTTTTTAACTCCAACATAAATTAAAAGTTTCAGTTCCAGAAATATATTTATTATTATCCTCCTGCTATTTCATGCATTAAACATGATCATTAAATGTCTATATGCACAAACAAAACAGAAATGATTTCTCTGGTGTATAACTAAAAGATGAGGCATAATTTTAAAGATTGACATGATGTATATTTGTGTTTTAAATGGAAACATGTGACGAACTGCTAAAGGAGAGAGATATTTATTTTAGCAATGTCTGTTCTGCTCAGATAAACTTGCCTGCTTGTATTGTGCAGAAGAATCTACAAGTGGTTCTTTTATATTTTTCTAACACTTTTTCTGCAGCAATACACTAATAATTTGCAATATCTATTTAGATTGTATTATAAATAATACTACACTATGCTTCAATAGTGTCCAAATTTTATTTGCACATGAAATAAACATATGTAATATTATCATTTTTAGAGTATGTTATAATAGTTCAAATTCATAAATTTAAAATAATTTCCAATGTACGGGACATTTTGATATTAAGAAGTCACATCATAAGTTTATGCTTATTTAGTCATTGATTGTTCTTGTATTAAAATATTTTATAATTTTTCATTGTCAAACTGTGGAAGATAAAACTTCAAATTTGTTCTTCAGCCATTTAAAGGCTCTAAGTGCTTTGTTTTTCTCATTATATCAAGGGTTGTTAATAAATTTGCTATGGATGATTATCCATGTTACTATATCTGAACTAAAATTCTGTAGTGCCAGGCTGCTTAGCACTTCAAATCAATGGAAAGATAAGTGAAAATTTTCACTCAAATAAAATGCCCATTAAGAAATTTTAAAATAAGCAATTTTTTTTATTTGAACTCTAAAGGACAGTGCTATAAGAATTTACAACCAAATCTTAGACAAACTTACTGAAATGAAATTACTTCCATGAGATTGCTAGACTAAATTATAATATAAAACAAATGCTTCAGTATATATTAATCTACTTTCAGAAACTTTAAGTATGACACACTCCTTAAGCTATGCGGTATTAAAAGCATACACTATAATTTTCTAAAATTAAACGAGGCAGCGAAGAAGAATGACAACAATGCAATTTGGGCAATGATAGGTAAAATAAGCAAAAGACAGGGAGGAGATTATGTGGTACCACCAACAGAGTGGTATATGTTTTTTCAGGGCCTTTTGTGAGTAAAAATTTGGTTATTCAAGTTAATTTGAATATTTATAATTTATGGAAAATAGACTTGTTAGATAGGAAAATAACTTCAAGTGAAGTTTTGGAACAAATTAAAAAGTTAAGACCTAACAAAGCATGTGGAATAAATGGAATACCAGGGGAATGTTGGAAAGCGTGGGTAGAAGACCTTAACAGATTAAATATACTGGGGCGATTATTGAACATAATCTTTGAAGATGGAAAAATGCCAAAAAATTGGAGAGTGGGAATTTTAACACCAATTTATAAAGGTAAAGGTGATATTAGGAACCCAGCAAACTATAGAAGAATTATGTTTACTTTCAATTATTAGGAAAGTTTTCAATGGAGTGTTAGCAAAAAGATTACAAGAATGGGTAGAGAAAGAAAAGAAAATTGCAGTATTTCAAATAAGACTTCAGGAAAGGTAAAAGAACAGCTGACAATATTTTTATAATTAGAACATTAGTTGATAAATATCTTAGTAATAAAAGAGGTAGAATCTATTTGTTGTTTCTGAACTTGGGAAAAGCTTTTGACACTTTCTAGAGAAGTACTTTGGGCTAAACTGAGAAAGAAAGGAGTAAGCCAAAATTTTATAAAGGTAATTCAGAATATTTATAAGGAAAATGAATTTTGTGTTAAATATGAGAGTGGGAGAGTTACAGAAAAAATATCAAACAATGTAGGTCTAAGACAAGCATGCAAATTAAGCCGAGTTCTCTTCAATCTGTTTATCGATGATGTTTTAAAGGAAATTAGCAAAGGTAATGTACCTTTGCCAACTATAAATAATATAGAGATACCAGGTCTGCTCTTTGTGAATGATTTGGTAACAGGTCTTTTAACAAGTATAGGATTAAAATGATCATAAAAACTATAGGCACATTTTGTAGAGAATGGGGGCTTAAGATGAATAAAAGCAAATCTAAGATTATGGTGATGAAAAAAGGTTTCAAATTAAAAAAACAGGAAAAATGGTGGAGGGAGGGCACAAAATTGAAGTTGTCAAGAAAATTGATTATTTAGCTGTTAGATTGTCTAGTAATGGGAAATGGAGCAATCAAAAAAGGAAAGCAGTGAGAGAAGGAAAAGTAGCCATGAGTGTAATCATATCTTGTGTAAACAAAATACCAAACATGCAAGTAAAATGATTAGAGAGAATATATGGATCAATAATGGAGAGTAGAATGATGTGTGGAATAAAATTTGGGGGCCAGATGAAGGATGGAGAGGGATAAATATGATAAATAGATTATTTTTTAGAATTATTCTAGGCTTACCTAGATCTTCACCTAACGAGATTACTCTAATGGAATTAGGAAGATTGGGTTATAAAAGCAAGGTCATAGAAAGAGTATAGAAATATTGATATAGAATAGGGAGACTAGAAGACGAGAATATTATTAATCAGTGTTTGGTAGCACAAGGTAAAATTAAGGGGAGAGAAACTGGCTTATCTAAAATCCAAAATATCCTACAAGAAGTGGGCATGGGACTAGTATGGTACAAGGGAGAAAGATTCGATAAAGGATTTTGGAAAGAGATGACAATAAGAATTCAGGATATAGAAAAACAGGAAATATGGGCAAATCTTAACACCAAAGATCTCTGAAATTATAAAGTACACTAAAAAATGTGTGGGGAAGAAAAAGACATACCAAAATTTGTGATAAGGTAGGAAGGGAAGGGTTGGCATGATTTAGAACAGGAGTAAAATATTAAAGTGGTTTAAAAAAAGAACAAACTAAGGGGAAATATACTATGTGTGCAGAACCAGTTAGTATTGGGTTGTATACTAGAATGTAAGCAAACTAAGTTTTGGAGGGAACAGTTCCTATTACAAAAATGGGAAAACCTACCAGATGAAATAAGAGGTAGAAGAATTGTAAATTTAAAACCAGATGAAAACATTAAGGAACTAGGAAAATACATAGGCAAGTAAGGCAAAAATGGTTATGGGTGTAAAATACTTAGGAAATGTACTTCAGAATAAAATTGTCAGATATTAAAGGAGGATGAAATGAGTAGGGGAGGGTATGGGGCTAGTTATCTAATATTAGTTAAACAGGATTCTTATACACCAATAACCAGGGTGTTAGTGGCCCTAAGGAATAAGCAAATCTCAAGGATAGAAATTTGGCCGAATGGGTTTAATTAAAAAAGAAGGAAGGTTTAGTATCCTAGGAAATATAACCTAGTATTATATTGAATGTATAAATTACCTTTAATGTTGGGTGTTGTTTTTGGGTGGATCAAAGCCCAGTCCCCTGGATATTCCAGTAGGTAGCTGCTGATGAACCATGGACTGGGGGCTGAGCCAATTAAATTGGAATAAATTTTGATTGGATTCAGTGTCTTCTGGCACTGTTTCTAATTGTTATTTTTAAAAGTAATGTTTTTTTTGTGTTTATTTTGTATTTAAAAAAAATGTATGTAATGTATGAGAAATAAATACTACTACTTTTCTAAGTCACACTTGTTCCTATAAATATCGTTTTATTACCTACAATAAATACCACAGAGAAGCCAGAAGAGACTTTTATTTTCATTTATGCATTGATAATTACTTTATGATTGTGAGTTATGATTAAGATAGTCCCTATGAAAATACTTAAAATGAAAGTAATTAAATGCAAATATCATATAAATGTTAGCATATTATATATTTGTTATCATATATATATTTGCTTTTTTAATTGCAGGTGGCAAAAATGGTGTTAGCATTTGTAATCATCTTTATTCTGTGCTTTCTACCATACCACATATTCAACCTATGGTTTCACTTCTATCCAGCATCACGAGATGTTTATGATGACTATTGGCATGCATTCAGGATTGTGGGTTTCTGTTTCTCCTTCATTAACTCATGCATCAACCCTATTGCACTATATTGTGTGAGCGGCACATTCAGGAAGCACTTTAACAAGTATCTTTTGTGTTGCTGTGGACCACAAGATCCCACAATAGAGCCCAGGAACTCCCAATCATTAGTTCATTTTAGCAGCACAGTACATCGGCAAGCAGCAGATCTAAACAGCTGCTCTGTTGCTACCACAGTTTTTAATATTGACAAAACTTGAGAAAGGGCTACCACTGTTACATTTGTCATGTAGACAGTGGTATATGAAAGGAAGAAGACAATTATGATGAAATATCTATTGGAAAGTTGACAGCATTTCCTGAGGGTCTTCTGCAGAACAAAAACAAAATTAAAGACTGGAAATTATCCAAATTTAAAATTGCATTTTATTTATGTATAAGCATCTGCATAGTATTTAAGAAGATGTAAAGTTGAAGTAATGACCTTTGGTTTTCTTGTCGTGTATGATCAAAGTATTTCATGGGTTAGAACTTTAATGATTATGTATTCCTGTTCATATGCTAGCATTAAATTATATTTTCAGTCATATCATTCTATTGCCTGTAGAATGTTGCATTAAATTTGTACTAGTTACTTTATTCTAAGGTAGCTTCAATTTTTCATCCATGTTGTCACAGTAGTCTCTTTTGTTTTTCTTGATACAAACACTACTATAAGAAAAGTGCCCTATTAATGATGGAATTTATATACCAAATTTAGACTTCTATAAATTAATTTATATATGTGTCATTCTTTGTTCAATTATTAACATATTAGTTAATATGTTATTAATTGATGAAGGATGAAGCAATTATGAGAAACTTTATCTGGTTGGTAACCAGATAAAGGAAATCATTTTTCTTATATTAGTGAAGGAAAATGTTGTTCTGATTAGTTACTAGCATTGCAATTTTGACTACATTTCTACTGCTTAACATTTAATGCAGAAATTAAAACTGATTTAAGCTAAACTTTGGTGGTACTTACTCATCAGTCAGCAGTAAGTTTACTATGTATCTGTATATAACAATTTTATTGGATCTGACATCTTCCACATTAATTTCCTATTTTGGCCATTTCTCTTTGGTCATTGGTCTTGATCCTTTTATACTAATGAAGTGAGTTTAAACTAACTATTTATATAACTGTCAATAAACTTAGTAACAAATATATTTGTTATTGAAATAAAATGGTATATAATATAGCATTTATATACTAAACATTACATAATTTTGTTTACATGTACAAAATACATTCAAATTATGCTTTAAATGTAAACCTATAATTTTGTAGATTTACTAAAATCAATTACATAAAGTGAGTAAATACATCCTAATTACTTTGTATGATAAACATTAAACATTAAAAAGAATCCATTTCCAGAAAACTTACTTTCAGCAAGCAGAATACTTTGAATATATTTTTTAACTAATATATCAGCAAGCAAATTAAGCTAAAGTCTATGGATTGTGTTTGTACAGAAAGAAAAATAGTGAAAAAAAGAAATGAAAATAATGTTCAAAGGATAAGCAATCATATATATTTAATGTGGTAGAATTTAGCCTCTTTTGTTTCATAAGTTGTGTGACATTAAAAAATCTGCTAGTGATAGAACTATATCCATATAAAGAATATGCATGTAAAACCTATTGATTAATTACACTTAAAATGTGTAACCCTGAGTATAAAGAGAACCTTATGGCTGGGTTTTAATGTGCAAATATATATATATATATATATATATATATATATATATATATATATATATATATATATATATATGTGTGTAACATTTGTTTCTATTATTTTGTGTTTTTTAATTATCATGGGCCACCTGCCAAAGGTCTTTCAAATGGCTAACCACAAATCTTTATTTATTTTCATTCTGTGAAATGCATGCATTCACTTTTCAGTTAGAATAAGGAACAATCGAATTTTGGTTTATAAATTTTAATGCAATCCTTAATCTAAATACATAAAGTATACACAAAGAATTTTAATGCCACACCATAGACAAAACATTATGTATTGTAATGAATTCAGAAAAAACAAAGCAATCAGAAGCTTTTTTACATTACTTCTAAATAGAATTATGAATACATTTATGTTTTTAATGCCAATAAGAAGGCTGCAAATTTGTATTGCTATATAATATGCACTATTTTAAGAGCATAATAGATTTTTACAATGGTGTAAATTAATTATATGGCTATTTATATTATGTGCTGATGTATTATATATAGTGCAGTTTTCACTGTTAGATTAGAGGAATTTTATTGGTGAAAATACATATTACTGAAGGCCATGAATAGAATTTGTTTGTAGCAAAGGAACCTACATATTTCTTAAGTATCACTCATGCTCTAAAGATCTTTCTTGCAGCTCAAGTATTATTGAATGTGGAATTTATCCAAAATATTTCATAAAACTTTATTGAGTGGTGGTAAGCATAGTATATTACCATCAGGGTAGTGTCATTTAGAATTGCTTGCATAAGCCTGACTGCAAAACTTGTTGAACCAAATTTGGAAGTTATTTAATAATACATTTTTATAAAATACAGTTCTGCTGCTGGTAAGTAAATATCTACTACAATTGCCTCAAAAAGGTATACATTTCTTAGTGAAAAATATAACCAAGAGAAAACAATCGTTAATCTGGTGTTCCCTATTTCAATACTCAAAAGTTTAGGGATAATAGAAGAGACCAAAACAAATGTTTTTTTAAATAATCATAGGATTTAAACTAATATCAAATGCATGGTCATTTTCAAAGAAAAAATGATATACTGTCGAAGTATTCCATAGTAAAAGGATTAGTTTTCATTGACTGATTATGATAATCTTTGTCCAAAACTATCGGTGTGTGTAATCTGTTAAACACTCCATGACATCTATATGGCAAAATTTACCTGCAGTTCCTGCTAGACAGACTACCTGCGTTAATCTAGAACGGGTCTGCATGTAGTATTAACACGATGGTACGTCTCCTTTCTGCACGTTATTGCCCATTCAACAAGTAGTGGACTATCGGTAGTTAACCCATTGCCTGGCTTGCTCATTCTTCCGACCTTACCTCTATTTACTTTTTTTTTTTTTTTAGTGGCACTTGAACAGCCTGGTGTACGAGATTCCAATTGAATCCCATAGTTCATCGCTCGGGTGCATGTAATCACTAGCTTTGCACGCACAATGCCAGGAGTCTTTGAACATATAAGGCAGTCACGTCGTTGCAAGGCTTGCATTGAAGCAAGAGACCGCACATTTGATCAATTTTTGTAAGAAATTGTAATTTAATTTTGAAATGAAATCGTTTAATTCCCTATTTCATTTAAAAATAAATTCCATTTTATCTTTTCACAGGTTCACTACTATTCAGTTTCAGATCTGTGATTATTTAACAAAAACATTTGTTTTCCTCTCTTCTATCATTCTAGCTAGGAAGCTGGATGAAAGAATAGATCATTAGTGTTGGATCAAGGAACAGATAAAACAGCTGTAAATATATACAAGGGATGAACCACTGTATTCCACCACATTAATTTTACAGTTTTGACATTATTCAAATGAACTTTTAAATATACACATATTTTATTAATTTACATCGAAGTATTTTTTCTGATTTTGTTGGAAAAACTTCCAGGTATTTGCCATCTGCGTTTATATTATAATAAAGATTACTATAGTTACAGTTGCTGAATGAGCTGAGGGCATATAATGGAAAGTTCAAGCATTTTGGGAAAAATATTACAAGGGATTCTTTTGTAGAAAACATAGGGATATATTGTTTTCTTTATTGTTTTCTTTTCCCATGCGCTTTCTCTTCTTTTCGTGACAGTCAAAAGAAACTCGGCGGAAGCCTTTGAAAAGATAGCAGTATAATGACATTTCATTATCCCCAATGTTTACATTACCTCTTCCACTGGAATACCAGATGAGAGATTGCTCGTTTGAGGAAATCTTGTGACTCTGAGTGGAGTCAGCGCTGCTAATTCTCCTGCACTTCTTTGTCTGACTTTAAGTTTCCTCTGCATGCAGGCACGGCTTGTTTCAACGAGATAGTATGACAAACGGTTTTGCCCCTATTAGAATTTGAAGACCCTCATATCAATAGCAGTCCAAATGATGTTGACAGAACAGTTTTTGTTAGGTGGTACAAATTGAGTGCACCTTACGATAATGCATTCTATCGTGAAGTGTTATATGACTACTATCATGGCTATTCCGATCATAGTGGCTGTGGTCTGTAATATTAGCCCGCACTCGTTGAACGCTCAATAAATGGCTGCCTTGATGACGACATAAGATTGTCTCCTAGTCGCTGGTCATCCTGATGTTTTCAGACCATGGCATCCGGTCACCCATAATGGAAGCACTTAAACGAAGTTCATCATAAACTGCTTTTTATCCTGCGGTGAATATCCGCCGCCTCGTAACCTGTTGCTATGCCATGTCGTACCAGACTATTCTTCCTTGGAAGCCTTCATCACTCACAATGGTTTGGTGCATCTGTTAGAACTATTATTGACTCACCAGTTTCACCAAACAAAAGCGTGGCGCTATCTGTCTACTGCTACTTGCTGGAGCAGTGTTTCCAATGATGGAGATTGCTGACGTGTCATGATGTCATTGCTTTCGTTTTAAGGGTTTCCTTCGAGTTTCATTTGATTATGATCCAGTATCTAAAATTTAAAAACATTCTTACAAAAAGTGCAACTTCTGTACTAATATGAAAGGTTTTTATTACGTTAAAATGAAATAAGAATGTTATACTAAAATTAACTTATTACAAAAATAGCTAAGTTCAGCAATGTGTCGTCTTCACCAGCAACACAAAACATTTTGTTCAACAATTATTTCTGAAGTGATTTGAACTAATATAACGGTTACACAATGTTCAAATGTCGCAGCACAAGAAAAGAAGTGTTGGCAGAATGTGGTGTCACAGGAGAAATTGCAACTTATGAATGTTTCTCATAGATGAAAAGTATTGACCTAATAATAGCTTTTTCACACTTACAATAAGTGGGAATTGTAAATACAAAACTTATTCAATTCTCATTAAACATAATTGCTTAAAATAGATGCATGACAATAAGTCATTTAGAAAAAAAATCAGGCTTAGGTTTTGCATCAGTGTATTAATAAACAACAGTGAAATATTTTTTGTATGTAAAGGGTCCTTATATAAGTTATTAGAGATAGGGAACTTAAAGTTGCAGATATAAAAAAGCAGAAGTAATGGGCTATCGAAGTAATTGCAACTTGGTGCTCAGAAATTCATACAAACCAAAATGTTAAAATTGCATTAGAATGACTCCACGTTTCCTTATTAATGTAAATATACCTGCTTAATAATAACCGAAATAATTTAAATATATATAAGGGTCTTAGACAAAGTATTTGAGGTAGAAAACCTATGGCCAAAGGTTTCAAACTTGCATGTTAGGGCTTAAAGTTTGGAAACGGTATACTAGTCACTGTTGTTCATTAACGCAGCTGTGAAACCTACCATAATTTACAACTATAATAACCCATGAACAAGTTTACTAAAATTCAATGTTTTTAGCTGCTAAAAAGTTAAATTTTTTAGTGAATTTCAGATATTCAGTATCTAGAGGTAGAGCCTTACTCCTATAAAATAAAAAATCCCAAATGCACATTCTCTTTTGCCTATGTAAAAGGGTTTAAGAAGTTGAACTAGATCAGGCACTACGTTACAAATGGGGCAGTAACCTAAAATGGTATCTATAATGAAAATGGTGTAAGATAAGAAAACAAATATTCCAATTAATTGTTCTATATTGGGAATGATTTATTAATACCTTTAGATCAGGAGGTAATCATTGTTGAAGCAGGAGTAAGGAACAAAAATGTTTTGTCAGATTTACACTGTATTTCAGATGTATGGTGCACATTGTTTTATGCTTAACCAAATAATGTAAATTTACGCACCTCAGCATTCTTTATTGCATTCAGTGCATTGTCTTATGTTTAAAACAGTTTCAAATTTTAGATGTTTTTGTGCTGTGTTAGGCTAAGATTTGGAATCAGAGTCATATGGGAAAAGTTTGTGATGATGACTGCAACTCGAGAAATGGAAGTAGCGTATATTCCTTTTCCAGTGATCTTTATTGTATGCAGCTGCATTACCGACCTTTTAGGGTTAGGGTAGGCAGTCTCACAGCATGTACCTGCATTACCGATTTTAGTAGTTGCATTACAGACATGCTGTAAGCTGCCTCCTTACCTACCTGCGTAGGTATGCAATCCCACGGTAAAGAGCAAATAAAAAGGGACATTATTTTATTGTTTATACAAAATACAAAATGGCGGGATTTACATGTGTGTTACATATATTTTATAATGGTAAAAACTGTGAGATGCGTACGCCGTTGAAAACTATACGCATTAATCACAAAATTAAAAGTTTGCTATTCAACACAATGGGCAAAAGCACTCGACAAAACAGTATTAAAGGTTTTCCAGCACAAAAATTAATTGAAAGTATTTAGCATATGTCTTTTTGGTTACAACACCGTCACTGTCTTCGACACTGCTGATTTTGGTTCGATTCTCGAAAGGTGTGGTGACGCAGGTGATTAGCAAAGGGAAGATAAAAATTGTTGAAGTGTTCTTGAGTCGACGAAATGCAGATGGCGACGATGAAATTGCCAATGGCAGCGCTAGAGAAGCATCTCGCCGACATTATCTTGTCGTCTAGGACTGGCGTCATTTTGGCGGTACCGATGTAGATGGTACAGCTAGCGTCTATTTCGTAGTGGAGTACTTTTGAAGGCAAGCATCTGACTGTCAGGACGTCGACGTTGTTAACGGTGATTTTGACGAATGCCCTTTTGTTTTCACCAAGGAAAGAGAATTCGGTGAAGCTCAAGTTGATATTTGCTGGATACTCCACGCTTGTTTTGACGTAGTTTTGACTGTCAAAAGCGAGTTTGAGAATGAGATTGTTGCCGATTCCAACTGGGTTTGTTTGGCACGTCATGTTTTTATGTGGATCTAAATTTTACTACACGCCTCCGGTAGCCGTTTCGCAAAACCTCCTCTTCTCGGTGCCCGATGACAAAGACAAAAGAGTTGAGATGTTTGGCCAGCCCTGCAGAAAGGATTTGTGAAGATAGAATTATTTCTTTATATTTCTATTTATTTCTTCCCCATTCTCCAGTCCGTTCTTGATGAAGATGGTCCGGATGCCTTACACAATCACGCCATGTTCTACTGTAGCGTGGACACGGTAACAAAATGAGAGTTAAGCGGCACTTTAGCTAGTTGGGACGTAGTGCGTCGTGGATCGTGTTGCCTGCTCCGGTAGTTTCTCAGTACTGACCTTGGTGATGCATATTGGACTGTGTTTTGTAAGAGGGGGGTCCGTAAATGTGAGCAATGAGGGACGGGAAGTTGTAGTGCTGGTTGAAGCAAAGATAAGGCGCGCAAACAATTTTTGCTTCCGGTGTAAGTTCCAGCGATACAGCGTTCAATATCTACAAGTGAATGGCGTATAAACATATCGTCCCCCTCTGCTGCTAGTAGGTGGCGTTCTTTGAGGTCCATCGTTGCAAGACGACGATCATTTTGCAGAAATATGAAAGTTCTCCTGCCTGCCTCGGCATTTTCCCATTCGTGTTGCCATTGTACTTTTAGTTCATATTTTATTTCCTTAAAGTTGTTGCATTGATTGCCGATTATTAAATTTACTTCCTGCGGGCTACCTTTCTTCAAATAATAAACAGAGCCTTTTAATTTAATCAATTAGGCAATTGGCCATATTCCTTTAACTACTAAAAGGACTATAGTGGGTGAGGTACTTAATGCCCCTATAAATCTTAACAACACCTTCCTTTGTGATCTTCATAGAGTTCACCCCCAGAGTCCAGACCCCTTCTCCATAAGTCATTATTGCCGAAAAATGCCCGTGTGATATGCTGTAATGGCGTTTAATAGAATTTTTAAATTCAGTTACCCTTGCTAATTTCATCATAATTTTTTCGGATTTTTTTCGAACGTATTCTGTATGTTTCCTAAGGTTTAGTTTTTTATCTAAGTAAATTCCAAGATATTTTGCTTTTTGGGGGTCTTATATTTTGGTTGTTATCTTCTTCTAATTTTATCTTTTATTTTATTTCATTTTTATTTTGTTTTTATTTCTTTTATTTTTATTTCATCCTTTTGGAATGTTGAGAGCTTGAAATCCGAAATCTTTGAGGTGATACTTGAATTACTTTTTGCTAACACTGCCTGATGTGCAAGCTTGATGATTGGCGACGTTTTCACAGCTTTTAAAAACAGTCAAGCATACTGAATATCCGTGTAGCCTTTAAAATAGTTCATCTCATAAAAGAGATGAAAAACAAGCGAAAAGAATGAATAAATAATGTTTAACGCCCGTTTTTGCTACAGAGGCAGCTCAGGTGACGTGCGAAGAGGCGGGAATTTAATGGTAATCCTCAAGTTGCTAAATAGCAGGTTTTCCCAATTAAAAAGTTCATTGGAATGATTTCCCATCAGCTGTCTAACTTTACTTGCTTTGGTATATCCTTCACGCCACTTAATTCCTTGATTGTTCCAATACGAGTTCAGAATTCTTCCCGTGTCCTTTTTCCAGAGAGAGGACTATAGTCTGGTACTAATGTCCTTCGCATAATTGAGCAGCGTTTCAATGTACGTTCCTGGCTAAGGCATGGAAATGATGACACTGTTAAGTTATACTTCTAGCTGTAGGAAAAAAATCCTTATTAGAGTACTGTTGACAAAGGCGTCATCCTTCAAGGCGTTTTCAGCGGCATCGACTAATCGAACGAACATATCTAGTGCTATGTAACTCATATCAAGATAATCAACTCCATTGCGATTTAATGAAAGATAATAAGGGCATCTATTATAAGCGTATATCGGGGGTTTAGGGAAAAGTAACGATACCCCTCCACGTTCATTCAAATGCGCAAGTCTTTAAAAAATGCGTAGTTCAGAACTCATATGCAGCACCGATTTGTCGGAATATTTGTTAACCATTATGGAAAATCGTCTTGCACCCTTCGTCTTTCACGTTTAGTCTTGGACTGTTTGCTCTGCTTTCGTTTCGGACATTTTAATGAGCGTTTATTTCCAGAGTATTTCATAGAGTCTATCTTTCATCCGGTTTCCTCTTCAGATTACATCCCGCCTCCATCAGTCTAGTTTTTAAAGACTCCTTTGTGGAAATTTCCTAACCAGTCACGTCATTGGCAACCATTTTCAAAGCCGCTCTACCGACAGATTTTGTACCTCTCTTGAAAAATGACAACACATTTCTTAAAACCCACCAAGAGCAGAAAACAAGCGATACATTTTGATAAGATTTGCTCCTGTAAAAAAGAAAATCTCATTCGTCTAACGCTCCTCCAGCCTGATTTAAGTAATATCGGGTGAAAGTATGCAGTTCCATTATGACTGTTTTGGGCGAAACGAAAAAATAAAAGCTCATATACAAATGGCAAGAAATCGCCGTAACGGTTCCTTAAATCTATGTTCACAATTTGGAAATCCTGTTTCATCAAAGGTACCCAGTTAAGGGAGAGAGAAGGACTTTTCAACCGTCATGTAAGTGTTGTCGCGTTTTTCATTCTCTACATAGAGGCTTTCAATGGCTTACACAAAAATATTATAGTCACCACTTGTGGTACTATCAGATTGCAATAGGTGAACATCTCGTATGGGAAGTCGATGTAAGGATCTATAGGATTTTTTATCAGTATCCTGTTCCACAATATTGGAATAGGGTTTGAATTCCATCATCTGGGCCAGAGATGGCGACAAAACTAAAATAGTATGAGATGCCTATTTTCATTCCTCGTCCTTTCTGTAGAAGGCTTGGTTAGGTACACTTGTTGGCAGTTAATTAAAAGGTTTTCTAGAGCCAAATTTGGACTTCATTTCGTTCATAATTCTGTTCATAATTTTTTTTCCGTCACGCTTCTCTGTTTTCTAGAAGACGGAACATTCTCCACACAGCTAAAAACTGGACATCGAGAGTAACGGAAGACTGCAACTTCGGCATTAATGCTGCAGTATTTTTCCTCTCATTATAAGAAAACGTTCTTTAACTTGCAAAGTTAAACTGCGTATCAACTGTGTATGATAAGCTGACGGAGTGTATAAAATCTCTAGAACTGTGCACTATACTATGTAGTAATTGTAAGTTAATTTTGAAATAAGCCACCGGAGTAGTCATATTATACGTGGTTCTAATAATTGGATTATCGCGTTTTGTAACGATATAGAATTTCACAGAATATCTAACCTTTAGCAGCGCTACTTCTCACTCTCCTTGCAACAATATTTGCTTAGGCGAAATAATTGAAAATGTAGAAGTTGTATTGTTGGTGATATGATCCATGGTTGCATTCCTCACCAGCGTGAAGAAAAACGCTTCGTTTCAATCACACCGTGTCAATAGTTGAAGCCAGGACCCACAAATTGAACTAGTTTGGATAACCTCTTCAATTAACCAGAAATTTCTTATCGCGACCACGACCTCTAGTGTTGCGTATTTTGTCTATTTTAAAAGATTTCAGAAGAGCAACTTTTGTAGCTACACAGAATAAAATATACCGTCTATTGGTTCGCCGTCGAAGTCCTTTAATTTATACACACCGGGCCAGCCTGCATCACCTTATTAATTTGATAAATTTTTTCTGTTCGGTTTTGTTCGTAACTCTTCGGAAACTCAATTTTCTCCTTAGATATGCTCTCGTAAATAAAGACAATAAATTTTTGTTTATATACTTTGGTCACGCAAAGATTTTGACTATATAGACTTCCGTACACCTGCAAACTGTTGCCGTTGTGACATCCTTTGGGGCAATTGTTTATGCCCTTGAAAAGCACTTTTGTAAGACTTTAAATGTGCAAGAAGAACTTTTACTTATTTATAGATAGTTTTAATGCATGAAATATGTCCACATTTTAGTCCTAAAGTCCCATTGAAAAGTTTTACAACTCTGGCTTTGATATTACTTTTTTTTGTAGCGTAATACCTTACTCTATTTGGTTAAGAATGATTTAAAGGTTTTAGCAGTGTATTTGATTCTTTGTCAGTTTGCAACACCTTGGGAATGCAATGGGAAAATATTGTTTTAAACGCTTGTTTAATTGCCGTTCCTACTTTGATTTTAATGGTATTGCCAAAACATATTTCGAAAAAACGTCAACTACCCTCAAGATGTAAAGGTTTGTTGTGCTCTTTAACGTTGTTTATTACATTTAGATCGGATTCCAAAAGGTCGTCCATGTTGGTAACGTGATAATTACTGTTAGGACATTGTTTCCTTAATGGCATGTGAAAGTTTAACTATCCTGGGTACGAAGAAAGAATTCGATCTTAGATTTTTGTATGTCCGTGGTCTTACGAAGTTTGTCTGCTGTACCAAACCCCGCATAGTTATCCAGCTAGAAGTAGATTTTTTAAATACGTTCCATTCGTTCATAGTTTGCTTTTACATAGGTTCCCAAAATTGTCTGCGCTGGTAATAGAAAAAAAACTATCTATTTCACTCTCCACGACTTTTATTTACCTTATTTTTGCTGGTTTCGGTTCCTCTTTTATCCAAATGTCGTGGTACATATTATCATTATCGTTGATGTTTCGATTCAAAGTGTAGTTATTTCACTTGTGACGTAAGATTGACATAGTTTCCTAATTTATATTTTATCAGCCTCCATTTTTCGGGAACTGTCAAATCTTAACGCCGCACGTTATTTGTTTCTCTGATTAATTGAATAATTAACTTGTTTATAGATGAAACTTTTCGGCAGCTTTTGACTGTGAAGCTACAATAATTTGCTTTTAGTGCTTAATGTTAGCAAATTTAATTAATTTTCACATGAGTGCACTACCCAGTGAAGCGAATGTTCGAAGTAGGATTTCAGATAAAAAGCGCCTATCTGTACAAAAAAAATGTCTTTAATAAAAGTCTTTTGTTGATAACTTTCTCCATTAAATTTTGTTTTTTAAGAGCTTCAGCCTTTTATAGACAAATTGACATGACTTCTGGACATGTTGAGTATTTACTCAATAATTGCCTTTATTAGCTCGGAGTTTGCGCTTTTCAACAGATTTTTTCGCAAAGCGGAATTGACCTTAGCTAGCACCATTAAGTTTGCTTCCTGCCTTGCTATTCGAGGACTACTCATTTTTCCAATGCTTATCCTGCTTGTGTCTGTACAAAAAGGCTGGGAATGTGTCAGTTTTTTGGTCTTTAAACTCTCGGCAGAGAGATAAATTTGCATATAGTGACCCAGTCCCCTTCGTTTTAGAATATATATCCTCTTCACATAAAACCTATAGAATGTCATCAACACAAGCTGCAGAACTTCGGCTCGATGCCCATGCTAATATAATTCCAATTAGGTATAAAATAATAAATTATTTCTCCCGGGAGGACGCCGGTTGGATACTCCTATTGAATAGGGGTGCACTGTGTGCAATTCATCACTAAATAGTCGTGGGAATTTTCTGTAGCCTTCTCAATCGCCTCTAATGGAAACCTAAATTTCTTTGACCGAATCTATTGACAGAACCTATCAGTTTGCAGTTTATCTCTATTGTTTTACATACGATAGTGTAATTTACTTTTAGCGATATAATTCCACATTTGTTTCCTTGTGGAAACCCATTTTGTAGTATGTAAATAACTCCAAAACTTTTGTATTCCAATTTCTAGTGAAAAAATCTGACATGCTTGGCCACCTGCTTCGTACATTATCTGGTTTAATAAGATCAAGCCCCCTTCGTTAACATCCTCCAAATCTGGTATGACCGCTTGGGTCACAAAACACGAACTTGGTTTCGGAGAATATTCTAGAGGATGACACCACCACACTTTCTCAAGGGTATGTCAAACCTTTTACCTGCATTACTAATTAGTCTTTTAATGTAGTTTTAGTTTCCACAGCGCGAAGTACCTGCAATTGACATGGTACACGAAAAATTAAAATTTTTCAAATGATGATTTGTAGACATTGCGATGTATGCATCCCCTAAACGACTGTTGAAGTTCATCTATAGACGCCTTCTTTTATACACGTACGGGTAGGAATTAAAGATTAGCGTCTCTACACGTATACTGGTCACCTTGTTATAGGTTTTCGCCGAAGGCTCCAAAACTAGTGTACCTAAGAATTTTCTTGAAATCTGAGTGCGTTTCAGTACCAACAACATTGCATTATCCCTTGACATAGTGTCCATGTTGATGTCAGAATTTACAATTTTCAGGTTGCCAGAATTGAGGGTGATGCCTTTAATTTTTCAGAGAGAGTGCGTCTTCTTCCCACACGTAACCTCTATGGTACATCTTTTTGTCCCGGTAGATACAAACCTGGAATTATAAGCATCCTTATGGTTTTTATCTATCTCATCTGTCATACAATCTAAAAATTGCTCCGTGGGCGGCACCCATTCCCCGGTCTGTACGTGGCAATAATAGAATCTGTGTCGAAATAACACACGAGTTCACCCAATCTCCTAAGTTAGGAATATAATTCCATTCTTGAATGGGGCGTTGTGTATGCTGCTATAACCTTGTTGGTTGTTAGGCTTAATTTTGGATTCTCTTCCCTATGCCTCCATACCATGTACACCACTTACTCTACAGCTGACAAGCAAGACTGTACCTCTGCACCTTGGTCATTATGAAGATCTATGTGGGTTGAATAATCTTTCACAAGCTTATAAATTGACATGTTCTCTTTTTGCCCATATTTTCCGCAAAAGAAACTTAACATGAGTTTTGTCAGCTCTCATCTGACAGAGTTGCTTTCAATTGCATATTTATCCAGTGTAATGCCTTCCTTTACCAAAAATCGCTCAACATACTCATTTTCTTTAGCAGGAGTATTGCAGTCTTTGGGTCAACTGGAGACTCGGTTATAATTTTCTGAAACTGATTAACGTTGAAAAAGGGTAATTCACCAGTGGTGGTATTATAGCTTGTCATGTCACATTTGCATATTTCGTATACATAGATCATTATATAACTTTCTTCTAGTGCGACTTTAATATCGTTCACGAACCAAGTGCCAGTCAAACATCTTTTATCCTCTGTATACCACCACGAGTGCCCGATATCGTTAAAGCGCTGAATCGTGAGCGGGAGATCATCTGGTTTCTCAGTAGTAAAAACGGTGTTAAATATTACACAAAAATCCTCTGTATGTGTGCACTCTTTCTGGCTTCCCGTCTCTGCGCATGCGCGGCACAGAGGAAACATACGTTTACAGTTGATGCACGATGGCAGGACGGGATGGTAGTCTTTCCGGTGGAGGAATTTTACGATTTACAATACGACCTTCTACATCTCCAAATTTGGAAAATTATCCACTTGTGTTTTAGGATGGCCCACGTTGTAAGCTTTGGTCTTATTGATAAACGGGTACAAACTGCACATATCGTAATAAAACCTTTCCGTTTTTGCAGCAGTCTCACAGTGGGTATTCATACAAATTGTACAGCTATCAAAGAAAGCATCTAATAGATTGAGAGGTTCGGGGTCAGGAAAAGATTTGACAAAAACTTCCAGCCCCGTTAGCCTCAATCATGGCATTATAACTTACATTCACACATTTCAGTCACGTGATAGTAAACATCTCTAACCATACTCGTGACCTTTGCGGTTTCTCTTATCTAGCAAAATATAACGACAATAAAATGATTTAATACTGCGCTATGGTCATTTAATAAAATTATAAATCTGCACGGGACCTTCAAGTGTAAAAGATATTACGTACATTATATTTTTCCCTCACTAAATAAAAAAGAACCACATCGGCGCGATTTAAACTGCGACAAGTGTCGCCAGCGGTGCCCACAGTTATTTGATAGATACGTGAGCTGCGAGGCGTGTCAGTGTGATTTCAGCGGGCAGACCTACTTTATTAATCATTTAATTCAGAGAAATTATTACACTAAATCCCTGTATGTGTGTGATATGGAAAAGGTCTGTCCTTTGTGCAACAAACTTATGAATATGACGCTTAGAAAATCTCCCCATAAGCGTGGAGAAATTTTTTGTATCGCTTGTAAGATTCATGTGGATGATTACCATTAAGCTGTACGTTATGCCAAATTTACGAGAGAAATTCATATTTATGTTCATAGATATCGAGTGTGCGCAGAACATTCTTTATTCCGCTAAGGCGTACATATATGAACATGCATCTAATTTGTGCGTTCTATATCATTTCTGCTGTTAGGTCATTGACCGCCTTACGAGAGAGAATATCGCACGCCGTGTGTTATTAAAGGGTGGGTGTTTGATTTGAACCAAATGAAACAGTTTGTTGATCACAACTCGGGTTCGAATCCTTTGATATTGTCGTCATAGCGCACAACTTGAGATCTTAAGAAGGTCAATTCTTGCCAAAGTATATGGTGGGCAGTCTAAATTGGGCACTGGATCTCATCATGAACGGAAGTAAAATTTACTGGATGAAGTGTGGCAGTATGATATTTCTGGACTTACTGAACTTCATTCCTATCCCATTGTCACGCTTTTTAAAGATCTTTTAACTTCTCTAATGCAAAGATTATTTTTCTCATCTATTCAACACTAAGGAAAAAGAAAATTATGTTTACTGTACCTGATCAGAAATACTGCTGTCTAGATAGTATGAGGGTATATGCCCACAAGAACTTCGAACAGTGGCATAATTAGAAGTTGTCCTCAAATTACATTTTTAACATGGTAAAAGAAGTAATAACTTATTGCAATTTTTTTTTTGAGTAGTGTTTAACGCCCGTTTTCACTACTGAGGCACCACAGGCGGTATATTGCAAAATAGCTGTATATCTTTTGAGCATAGAAGTTTCAATATTTAGGAAACAATTCATCGCTGATAACGGTAATGACCCGTTTAGAGAATGCGTTACCATTACACATGCCTGAATGAACATGTGCAGGAAGCGATTCATGCCCCATAAAGAAATTCCGTTTATTGCAGAAGTAGGGTACCGGTTAGATGATAAGCAATCCCGAATGGTATGCATCTGAGCTGTCTTGGTTTGAGCAGCAACAACCTGTCACCATACAGCACGCTTAGCCATGCCGTGAAATTAAAAATTTAAGCCATAAAGTTGACGGATACAAAGAAGACAAATGTGTCTATTTCTTTAACGGGTGTTTCTACCACAATTTGTCTGCTGTGGTCGGCAAAAAGTAATAAAATACGCTTTTATCTCAAATTGTCTCACGTCATCGACAGAAACCCGTGCAGCGGACTTGCGTATGCTCTCACACAGTTCTACTGCCCATTGTTTTTGTCGATATTCATACAGTCTAATCGAATCATAATTTATATTTCCATCTATTTTACCCTTACACACTGCGAAGGCTCTAACTAAATAAATATGGCCTTTGTACCTGATATCGATAGTCCCCTGGTTTTACTATAGCTATTGCAGTGTTTGTAGTGCAAACCCAATACCTCCTTTGTCCAAATACACGAAATTTGAGTGCCCATCCGAACAAAATTTCCCTAATGCTAAGCATTAATTTCACCACGGATCTTAATATGATATCGCGGTTCACTTCGTCGAAACTAGGCATGCTCATGTTAAAGGGTCTAGATCTTGTTGTTTGGTCTCATTACTATTCCTATAAAACCAGGCTCGTTATTTAACAAATTCTCTTTTTTGCAATTGTTAAAAATTCAGTAAACACCGTAAATATTCACAAGATCGGATCAACATTTTTGGGCATCGAATTCACTAAGATATCCATTTCGGAATACCCTGAATATAATTTATTTACCGCTCTCTATACATGATTGGTAATTTCAAAACCAGGTTGCAAGGCTAAGGTCAGCAGTCCTCTCTGTCTCGCCATCACTCTTAATGGAGGACGTGTTGGTCACAACAAAAGGCGTGAGGACAGAAGAAGACATTCCTGTTTCAACGGAAGCAATGTTGTAGGCAGAAGACATGGTATTTGTTAGTGGAAACTGTGTTAGTTTAGAATCAGGGTATGCCGGCGAAAATGCATGTGAAGTTGTCAAGGATTACATGCTGGTGCCATTTCTAGACATGTTCATGGAAAGCCTTTTCTCGTTTATGGAAACCCCGTTGGTTTTTATGAAAAACCTTTTGGTGCCGGCAGAAGACATATTAGTTTTTCGCTAGATTTGTGTTTTGGTGACTCGTTACGAAATTTACGTCACAAAGAAGCAGTGTAGATCGATGCATTACAATGCCCCCAGTTGCGCTGGTAAAATTAAATTATTGTTTGCAGTATTTACATAAAAACACCTTTTACATTTCAGTGACTAAACTAACTTGGTTTTTCTTACTGCGCATGCGTCTTAGCCTCGCCAACCGACCCTAATCCGAGATTGTTAACGGAGTGAAAGGACGTTGTTGTTGTTGATTTCGTTTATTTATGGACGCTCTTTAACATTTCAGGTCATCAGCGTCCCATTCAATTCAGGGCGTGAAACGGCCGACAAATTTTGCTCAGAGGCCTCTTTTTTCAGGCTTCAGATTCTTTTTCGTGCCGTAAACATACAACATGGGACCTATGGCTTTACTTCCCTTCCGAACGGAGCCATACTTAGGATTTTTTCTCCCGAAAATATTCATCGATCCTGTCCGGGTTTGAAAGCGCGATCTTGGGTTTAGAAGGCAAGTATGGTTACCATTACACCACCAGGACAGACCTGTGAAAGAACTTGGCATTCGTTAGCAGGTAATGGGGAAAATATTTAATCCCCTACACGTTAAAAATATACCATTAAATGCTTGTCCCTTAGTGAAAGGTAAACATTGCAAACCGCAGGTTTGCACATACCGCCTCTAGCAGGTATGTGCAGAAAACATTTTAGCCCTTACAATTTAAAAATTTCCTGTGTAATATTATCCTCGTAGTGGAAGGTAAAGATTGTAAACCACTCTAAATACCATTAACAGGTAAAAGGAGAAAACGTTTTAATCCTAAAACTTAGAGTTTAATATATACCTTGTTCAGACATGTCGACCCTTCGTGGCGCCAAAGCAGATATAAACTTGTGGTTGTATGCACTCGAGAATTACACCTGCACCACGCGACTTTCCCCTTTGTGACACAAACGAACATTTTGCTCAGTAGACAACAGGAACCCGCGATCGAAACAGCTGCCATGGCAGGTTGCTTGAGATATATCGTAAATTTTATTTCACATTTTCACAGCTAATTTTTGAAACTTACTTCCTTTCATCGTAATATATTAAAATAAACAAATGTTCACTCACTTTGGCGCTTTACTTGTTGCGCAACTATTATTATTATTTCAATGTAAGTGAGAATTAATTTTACTTTTGCTTATTCCATTGTTAATATATTTTTCAACCACACAACATGTCACACATTTTTATAATTCCACCAATATGGGTAATCATATGCATAATCAATAATATAATGCTCGCTACTTAACTATTCCTACCCAGAAAGTGTACTGGCCACTGAAAGTATGTTTGGCCATGAAAGTATACTGGTACTGAAAGTATGCTTCCCAAACAAATTTTAATTAATAATTTATGTAACGATATGTATTTTCATTAAAATAAAAACCCTTTTCCCCGGGATTTCATACCATTGAAGTTCGCTAAGGAAGCAGCCTACATGTCGATAATGCAGCTACCAGTGTAGGTAATTCTGCTGCCGGCATCTGCACCGGAAATGGGGTATACAGTACACACGGATCGTTTGCTTAACGCGACAATGCTCTAAAATATTTGAGCCTGCATTCATGTGTGCCCACAACGGAATCTACTCCATCTGATATATAAAACCCAGAGACCTTGAAGGTAATTTCACTTCAGAGATTTTATCTTCATGAGTCGGCTTGAAGACCTTTTGTATTTTATGTACTCATAAAAATTACAAATATT
This sequence comes from Metallyticus violacea, assembly GCA_030762175.1. NCBI lineage: Eukaryota > Metazoa > Arthropoda > Insecta > Mantodea > Metallyticidae > Metallyticus > Metallyticus violacea. The sequence continues at coordinate 134,936,100 of CM060846.1, forward strand.
TTTCAAAATACAGAGAATATATCTAATACAACTGTAAGCCACGATATGCTACCAAGCTGCTACACATTTAAGTGTTTAGCAGTTGATAAATGTGGCAAATAGAGAGCTTGAATCCATATTATGGACTAATAGTTCATAAGTTAGGCAAAATGACTTTATGAATTGTGATTTTTATACAAGTACTTTTGAGTTTCGTAATGTATGATTAATGTTTATGTGTTTTATATTATTGTCTTATATGAATACAAAAATGATATTACTTGATTTTTCGGGTATAAGAAAATTTGGGAAATCCTTGCGAAAGGACATGTGACACAATGCAATTCTATGCATTCTTCGCCAAGAAGAATATAAACTTTCTCTTTACCAAATTTTCGCCTATTGCAATCTTGTGGAACCGCAAAGCGTTAGCGACATGTCCGCTCGAGCAGTCGAAAGCATGACATTGGAAATAGGCGTTGATCGCATGCATTTGGCAAAAATAAAATCGTTTCTTCTCTAACTATAGTGTAATTGCTTTTGCCAGATTTTCAAATTGGCACCGGCTAATTATTACCATTTATAGAGTATTTTCTTCAGTTATAGTTATTTCTTTCAAAACAAAGTATGAACCATCGCTACCTATATAAGCATTTTCTAGACCCGGGCGAAGAGAGAGAAGGGTACCATTTTGTGCTTTATAAAAGCAAACATTTTCAGTGTAGTTACCAACGCTTTGAGAATTTGCATTTGTAGCATTTTGTAGATTCCTGTGTTTGTTTTAGCGGAACGCCGCAAAGACCGAAGGTAACGAGGCGGTAAACATCGGTGCAAACATTAGGCAAAATTGGAATCCAGAAATACTTTCAACTGCTCTCTCGGGGAAAGGTTATAGAAAGAGAAGTTGGAGAATGAGGCTAGACCCCAAGCTCGATTCGGAAATAAAAACGCACAGGAGTATATTCGTTCAGTCTAAGTCGCAGTGCGAGCAAAATAGTAAGAATCAGGAAAGATATCTTTTCGTGATGCGTGCTTTTCACTTCAATTTTGCCCTTACATTTTCAGGATCAGCCGATACAGACGAGCGTGCAGAATTAAAGTCATTTCTCTCTCCCTCCAAAACGCCATAAGATGCAATTCCCGTATCATCTTTCTCTATAGGGTAAATGCCGATACCTACCTGAATATTTCGTACGTAATTGTTCACCTGCGTTACAAGATCGTGGACGACAATGGAAAGAACCTCTAGAAGAAAAGCGTATTACGTGGTCAATAATTCCCTAATTCCCTTCCTCCAGTAAATGGAAGTAATCTTGAATAATCTCACGGTATTGCTGCCTCAATCGTGCCATCCGTACAAGACGCATTTGGAAATCTTGTTACCTTACTCTAATGATCAAGCGTTTGGAGGTGTCGTTGTGGAAGTAGTACGAAGCTGATAAAATAGACGGTTTCGAAAATTACGTAGCAAAATGTAATATCGGCATTATCAAAGCTAGCAATCTGTTTGTAATTATGGGTTCCTTGTCCTTAGGGCTATTCAAGCCAAATAAATAACGTTTTCGTGACATTAAAATTCACACCATCGAGTCCAGAGTTGCAACTAGTTTCCAGATACCCGCTAAAGGAAAGAACAACCATAGACTCAGGAAATACATCTCAAACGCATCTTCCCCTCTCCCACCATCTTGTTGTCTATTAAGAGACCCTGACGAAAAGGGATTCCAAATATCACCTGACCGACATGTATCTGCAGGCTTTTATCACTCCAAAAGTTGCTCAGAGCAAGATATTTAGCAACATTTTCGTAGGTAGGGCGCCTCCCAAGATGACGGTCTTCGTGACGAACAATACATACAGCAAGCACTAACAGGCCGTATTATTTGCGACATTTTTACAAGAACTCTCTTCAGATGTATGTAAAAAGACAGCCTGTTATATCCTGTTTGGTGAAGAAAAAATAAATGAATTATAACTGTTGCTGCTATGATAAATAGCAATAAGAAGTGGAGCGTAAAGAATCCGTCACAGCCGCTGATGCCGGACTGATGCAAGCGCACATTTTTGCAGTGTTTTCAGGTGTTGTAGGGCATTTTGGGAATGCACCTAAAATATTACGGACTTCCGATTACGAGAGAAACTTACGGCAAGAGTAACACCATGTTGGTTTACGATTTAACAGTGCATAGGAGAACGAACGAAAGATAGGTTTCTGGACCTCATCACAGAAACGTGTTGGGTTCAAGAAGGCGCTTTTGTAACCTGTGAGTATATTCGATTACTCAGAATATAATTGCACGTTTGGTATTCCTATCATGAACACTAAATAAATACCCCCATATCTTTCGAATAATATCTTTACCGGATGTCATTTCAAAGGAGTTTTTGCCGTTTCCAGCAATAGACCATGTGACCCCTTGGTTGGCATATTGATCTCTGAGTTCTGCGTGAGAGGGTATTTTCATATCTTTGGCTAACCCCTTCTATCGCCTCATTTCTTCACCTATTTTATGTCACAAAATTCAAACAGTTCAATCTTTCAGAATTACATGGTGATATATGCTACAGTTTGTAGAAGGAAACTACTTATTTCAAATTTCAAATAACCTATCTAAATCGTACCACGATCTGATCATCAAAAATGTCTGCTGCTCCAAAGTTATGCTCGACGGAGAAGTTCTTCAGACTTAAAAGCCCGTAAAAGGTGAATGAAATTTCTTCCGTTATGTATTTGTGCTTCAAGCAAATAGCATGTTGATGGCAGCAGAATTTTTGCACTCCAATTTTTTTAGCTATAACTATCAAAATATATAAAATAAGAAATTCACGATATGCGATTTGGTTAGAAAGATTTAAACGTAGTTCTTTAAGCTTTCTCAAAATCGAGGCGCACTGTCGATCATTTCGACTAACGATATAAGATTACTTCTAGCATCCACGGCGTTAGTGAAACACAAAGACGTGAATTACAATCTGCTAGATCCGATTTTAAAAGACGGCACCATATTGTTCACGATCTTTTTCACCAAGGGAGGAGGAAGGGACAAATTTCAAGGCAAGATCCTTAATAAGACGGCAATAAACGTGAAACTTCGTTTTTGATACCGGTTGACGTCTCTCAGTTGCTCTCAGAAGTGCTAAAACATCTCCAGGTGTTATACTTACACCGTGAATAAGCGCGAAGCTTAACCGTGTTTCTCGAAGCTTAGAAAATCTCATATGCCGTCCTATCTTAACCACGCCGTTACAAATATACTTTGTGACATACAGATAAATAATTTTTATAATGCAACCGGCAGATATATAAGAAGGTACTCAGGCACGACGTCATAATCGAGACCATCGCGTGCGTTAGGTGAGTATCGACATCCTGTCAGACGTTCTACGTTCTACGTTAGACTTATGATCAAATTTGCCAAAAGGACACGTGAGTTCAATTCCAATATCTAACATCCCTTCATTGTCTTTCAGAATATGTACAGTGGAGGAAATCTAGTAGTTTCAGTAGCATCTTCTGTTTGGCATCAGGGGCCAGACGTACTGCCTGGATCTGAGCAAGAAATTTTCTCTTCTCGTATTTTATCCAGATCCTCCGTACGAGCTCTGTATCACCATTGAAAAACACGACAAAATCCCTTCATTCGGCTCAAAAAGTTATCCTACTCGAAGATGGTGGTTAACTTTTTTGTAACGTGGACGCCTATCCAAAAAGAAAAATGTGAAATTGAACGTGAACCTCAACGATGAATTAAAGATGGACATAAAACACATTTTCGCCAATCCGAACTTAAACTAAAACACTGCCAGGAGACGGTTTACTCAACGCGTCTCTCATCAAAGAAATGGGAGAAAATAAAATAAAAATATTATCTCTTGCTCATGAATTCATTTATCATTTAAACAAACAGGCCACATAGGTCACCAAACCAAATGCTGCATATGTCAAAAACTTGAGAAATATAATGGAAACTCCAGAAGAATGATGCGTTTATGAGATACAAGCCGATGCTATGAGACTAGAATTTTACAACGTTAAATAGAAATAAGGATGACTATTTTGCAAAATTTCGCGTTTACCGCACGCTCACATAATCATAAAGTGAGATATGCTGGATCGTTTCCACAGGGTCTCATTCTAAATGGACAGATATAAAAACGGTAGAGGCAGCAACAGCAGCAGCAACGACAGTGCGGATAAAATATTTTAAAGCCTAAACGATCTAGAAGGATCGTTTGCCTAACCGCTGAAGACGAGAAATTTTCAAAAGGAAAAGATTACCCAACCAAGTAATTCAATTCGTTTCACTAGAACAAAGTTTGGCAAGTGGGCCGCCGTGACGATGGACCGTAGTGACCTATTTGTTCCGTCAAAATTCTACGATCTGAGTTCCGAAACTCTGAACTGTATTTGAAAAGGCAAAGTTCTGCAAATCTACAACTGAGAAAAAAAATTTTAGAACGGTCACAGGAGGCACTTGTTCTGCTTCCAGAAATCCGAGTGAAGATCGTCGCGATTAGCTAACGTCGTCGAAATGAACAGCCTTATCTGTGGTGCACGCACGGATTTCCCGCTATCAAGAGCAAAAATATGCTTCTACAGAAGAAACAATTATATACATACGAATGTGCAGAATATCTCACAAATAAGAGGCACTGTCGTCATTGTCCGTTGTACATTGTGATTCCTGCAAAAAATAAGGGGCTTCGAACGGCCTACCTACAACATGAACTTTAACACCAACCCAATCGACGTGAAACAAAATGTACACTAGGTTGATGTTTTCTGCTAGCAATTTGGAGTAGTGTTTCAACATCATTTCACGCGAAAATTTTCCTTGCGGACCCAATGACAAAACAATCCATTCCCGTGATGCTTGGCAGCGTGGCAGACAAAGGTCTTTGGCAGTTTTAGTCGTCTTCTTTAAGAGCGTTCGGGTTGAGAACAGTATCAAAAAGACATTAATATTATTCGACGAATAGCCGACCACCATCCTCGTTCAGTATGTCCAATGACGTGGATGCAATAACACATTGAAGTGCTCAAACGACGCCGATCTTCTGGTGACTACCTCGCACATGCCTAAAATAGTGAACGGAAATGACGGCGCATTTATGGTTTACACATGAACGACTTTTAAATTAAAGTACGGCCTGCGCTCGCTAATTTTCGAAGGTATCCTGCAATCCGTTACTTCGTGTCGAACGATAACTATGGCAGCAGCGATGCTCAACAGTTGCCATCAACCAGCGAAAGCAATAACATAAACCGTACGGTTGACAATCTTATATCATGTTATAATATTATTGTCGAACATACTTTATAATAGATTATACATTTTTCATTAAAGGAATGGTATCCGGTCTTTCTATTTCAGCTCACACTTTTGATGCCCCCAGACCATCTAAAATTTATCGAAATCGGCGACTCTTTTCAATGTCATTTACATCAATAATAACCTTAATTTCCAGGTTATCAATGACAACAATAACGTTTATGATTCAATGACGCCAATAGCCTTTAGGGTCATCAACCACAAGATCATGTGCAGTAACCCGCATCTGGCGCCAGGGTGGACTTTGACCGTCTGTTTCCCGGGATCATACATTACTATCATGGCCGACATGTGCGCAAATGAGAGTATAAACCCTTTAAATAGCAGCCTAATACAGTACTCTGGGAGAAAATATCGAATATGGTAAGTTATAAAACTATAAACATCTTCATATCCAGCACAACTATAAAGTACAAGGAATGGGACTGAATGACTTCGCTCCCTCCTAATATTAACTTTCGTTGATGGTTGCTCGGAAACACCAGAAATCTCAACTCCTATGCTTAACTTGTTTTTTCATGAATGAACATTTACAAAGGGCGATATTTTCTACTTCAGAAATAGCCAAGTACGAGCTCAAGAAAATCCTTATGCCAAACATGGGAAGGCACTAACATAATTTCGCCGTCACCGTGCAAGCAGGAAATACCTAATCGACTTTTACTTCTTACCATTGCGGGTAATTACCAAATGTTACGTGAAGTTTCTCCAGGACTATTTACACGAACTGCTGGAAAAATGGATATTCGTCGTGAAATTTGATTTCAGCGTGATACCTTTCCGGTGGGCTTTACTCATGATTTCCGTGAGTGTTTGGATTCCTCTCTTCGGGCGCACACACAAAGCTCAATGTACGATACTTTTCAAAAAAATCCGTTAGCAACTGGTGCCACCCAGGGTATAAGATTAGTGTTAATAGGCAGAGCAGAACATAGGATCAAATCAACGGTTTACATTCTGAGCAAATTTTATAATGTAAAATAACCATAATGTTTCTTACAGCTTATTCATATTATCGGAGTTTTGTCACATTTAGTTTCAAAAGACTGTTTTTTCCGGACATAGTGCATAACAAACACGATCAGATTACTTCCACGGGTGACCGAGGTCGTCAAGTCATGGATTTAACGATTTAACGGAGTGTCTTATCGAGTGCACAATTCTTCACTGGTTTTCTTATAGAGTTTTACATTCTATAGTGTCAGTATTATAGATAAACGGATATCCTGGATGCAAATATATGTTACAGGGATCTGTGGCAGATTAATGGGCTCAATAGGATCATTTTTAGTTATTGTTTAACACCCGTTTTTTTTTTTTTTTTTTTTTTTTTTTTTTTTTTTTTTTTACCGCTGAGGCGTTATAGGCGATGGGCACTAATGATACTAGAATTAATTGATAAATATTCGAAAACAGTATTTTTTAAGGAAGGAAGCGTTACAGGCCTTAGTTTAGGGTACATTCCCAGTATTTGGCTTTTATGAGAACTGAGGGAAACCTGGCAAATACCGTAGTCAGAGGGAATATTTCTGGCCCGAATGGAACCTCTTTCACACGAGCCCGTGCCTTAACGATTTCAGCCACTCGTAGAGGTATGTGGACCATCATAGGATAGGATAATATATCACTTTAACCTGGGAAAAAAGTGGAATTGGACTCTCTTCATAAGGGTCTGGATATGGCTAAAGCAAATGTTTGGATTATCTACAGGGAAGTACATGGACAAGATTGCTGGAAATCTGACAATGGTTGGCTGTCCAATAGTTGAAGATTTTCAAATAGCGTGCACAATTTCATTACGTTGTGTAATTCAGTTGGATTTGAGATTTGATGAAAGAGGTCACTTTATGGCAAAATGCTTCTAACATAGACTTTGCGGATGAAAGGCTGCAAGTGTAAATCCCTAATATTCCATAATAGTGTGATGTTATACTCTGCCAAGGAGGCTTTGAACATTACCGCAATTAATAAACATTTTTCAGACATTAAATGTGCTTCAGTAACTGTATAGTAAAGATCGATATGTTATAGTTTTGCTTCTAAAAATAAAGTTAAAGATAAAATACATTAAGCAGTAAACATATATTTGTTTCTCTGTTACAGTATACTCTGATAGTGGTAACTTAATCGCCCACTGTCTATTTATACACTGGTTCATTTTCGGCTACTGGTTACATGGGGGAACAATAAAAATATATTTTTGGTATTTTGTAAACTAAAGTGATATATTTGTCACAATTTTTTCTGAAGAAAATAAGTTGGGTTTTAATGGGTTTAAGTAGAGCAACCATTTGCACATTTCAAAGAGGAAATTAAAAATACTTGGATTTTACTCATAAAATAATGTATTTTTTTTGGATTGTTTCATATTTTTCTCTAATTAATGCTACACTAGCAAACAGTCTTATAATCAATGATAAAATACAATGTTTCTTAAATGTTATAACATCACAATTATAACAACGATAATATTTAATATACTGCTCTTCTTTTATCACCAATATGACAAAAACTTTCATATGACTTCATGAAAAAAGCAGTATACTTTCCATCTATGTTCTCCAATCTGTGTTATGCCACATTTAATAATATCTGAGCTCATAAATGCTTCTAAGAAAATTGTTATAACATTAGGATATATATAACTTGAAATATTAATAATATTATTATAATTTTGATCTGTTTCAATGTATGTACTGCATATTAAAAAGAAAAGGTGAACCGCAACAATAAAGAATAAAACTTAATATTAAAACAAATTCTTTGAAAACATTTTAAAATAAAGATATAAATACAATTAAATGAGCCAGATCTGTGTCAAAATGTCTATTGAGATAGCTCAAATGTCCCTCCTTTATTTTTGAATTGCAATCCAAGAGGATTTTATTTATTTTATGTCCTTCTAATTGCTTAACTAATGTTTTATTAGTAAGTTGGATATATACTTAAAGGTAACTAAGTTGCATCAATGCACTCTGTGATGTAAAATAAATAAACATTACAGGCTAAATTAAAAAGCACATAAATAACACATATATATATATACATTGGAATTTAAGGTAAACTTGAGACACTATTACTAATATTTGGTATTTACATCATTACTTTAACTACATAACAGCAGTGTACAAATGACACACTGGTTTAGCTCCATTCTGTCTTTAACTCTCATGAAGTGTTCAGAACTTTTTGACTGAATATCTTTTCCTTTAAACTATAAGATATATAATATTTTCTTTACACACATTTTCTGCCAGCACTTTGACTCTTAACCAAGCATTTTCTAGAACAGCATTTAACGTGCACACTTACTATAGACATCATAAAAAATTTAAAATATTATGTGAATCTATACTCTCAACATTAAATTAAAACTGCCATAAGAGAATTTTTTATCTTTTCACAAAAACTGACAATAAAACTTCTGTAAGTTATGTTAAGTGTGTAAAGTAAACTTGCAAACATGATACACATGAAAAAGTTGCTTTGAAAAAAAGAATATAAGTTTGATACATAATTAATATGAACCGTGATTTACATACTGAAATTTTAATTATTCACAGAAATTATATGCCTGAAATTGATATATTACATTTTCCTTTTTACATCATGGAACCGTGACTGTTGTACCAGATAAAGGATGATAGATGACAATTTGGCCGATTGAGATTAGGGGACTTTGTGGCATAAGCTTCCCAAGCATTAACACAAAATCTGAAGGAAAACCCCGAAAAAGCCTCAGTCAAGAAACGAACCAAACCGGGAATAGAACCCGAGCCCACTGCGTGGAGAACGCAAATTTTTCCACTAGACTAAGGCTGTGGTTGATATATTATGTTGATATTACTGATTATTGAATGATATGAATAATATTTACTTGTTATTTCGATGCAGGCATAAAATTAATATTATATATGATAAAACCATGTTATGAAACAAAATAAATGGGTCTTTTTTTCTTAATCAACTCATGTACATTGAAATAAACACTGTAGGGTTACAGTGAGTCCATTAATGGCTATAAATGCTGAATAAATGTCTAGTAACTCATTAGTATTTATGACATGCTCTGTGCAACACTTAATGTAAACCTATTAACACATTTCTTTATCAGTAGCACATTGTAGAGATAACTGTGAATAATTATAGCCCCAAGGCTTTCTTTCCACTGTGTATCCAGTCCACAAAGTGTGATACTCTGGTATAGACTCCTGGACGATTTTTCTTAGCACAGCCATCTCCCCAGGATACCAGGCCCATCAGAACAAAATTTCCTGCAGACAAATAGAAAATAATAGGGATAAGGTACAATGGATATTTTTATTCTAGTTGGAGCTCAAAAGTGATTTTTAGGTCTTCATAACAATAAACTGTGTGTGGGTGAAGAAAAGTAACTGTACCGAGAAATTAGTGCAAGCGGTAAAATTAATTAATTAATATCCTTGTGGGGAAGAACATTCTGTAATTTTGTTCTCAATTTCCTCTTTAATCAATAAATATAAGCAATCATGAAATATTTTGACATTAGGTCATAGAATTCAATGACCAGCATTTAAATTCAATTTAATTTTTCAACTTATATCAAATTCAAAAGTAATTCAGTTGATACACACACCTATATAGGTGGGAACGCTAATACAGACTTAAAATTATTTTTTGTTTCTCATCACACATTGGAGATACGGTGGTTAAACAATTATTTCATGAGAAGAACAGCTTTCACGATTGCTTAAAAATTGGAAGCGCGTATACGCTTGCGTCTTAGTACAGGACGCCAGCAAAGAGAAGTGTTTGCCAGTCGACTGTTCGTAACTGTTTCGTAACGAGCAAGAATGCTGGTTTGAAATGTTGCTTTCGTCAGCAGAAATCTAGCATGGGAACTTACGCGTGCTTCAGCAAACATATGGCGAAAATGTTCAACCGCAATCAACCGCATTTCGACGGATCATAGAGCTTAAGGAAGGCCGAGTTTCAACAACAAAGCAGGGCGGTATAGGTGCTACAACCACTGCAGTGAACGAGATCATGATTAGCATATTTGCCGCTATTGTTCCGAAAGATTGGTGAACACATCCGACGAAAACGCCCTGACCTGCATCTATCTGTTTGGCGCCTTCACCAGGCAAATGCATGCCCACGCATTGCAAAGTTGTAGCCCAACATTTGGCCAGAAAAAATATTATATGTATACCTCATCCTACACACAGCCTGAATCTAGCTCAGTCTGACATATTTTTTTCTGTTCCCTCGTCTTAAAAATGAATTATGGTACCAGCGTTCATTATTGCTGTCGTGATGAAGGCAGAGACGATTCTAAAGACAATGATAAAATCTGTTTCCAACACGTACGCCAGGACTAGCCGACTATTTGCACTAAGTGTATACAGTGGGGCATTCGTCGAAAATGGTCATACCAACTAGTATACTTTGGAAGTAAAAAAATAATTCTCAGGTTTTATTCACTAACCCTCGTATGTATATAAAACTATACATAAAAAGAAAAATCAATTACCTTCATTAGCTACTTAGGAACATTATTAGTTTTATTAATGGAATGAAAGCTGCAACAAAAATTAGCAAAATACCAGTTTTCAAAACGTTAAAGGTATAAAAATACAGATGTATTTGATATATGATATAGTACAAGTGACCACTCATTTGAATTGGTTTTGCTACGCAATTGAATATAGTACGGTAGTATCGAGTTTCCGGAGCCATGTGAACTTTCTTTCTCTCATTAATGGTTTAGAAAAGTAACAATTTACTTGACCAAAATCTTCCATTAAAAAGCTCTTACTGTCATACTGTCATGGACCCCTAAGATTTAACTCAAACTTAATTCTAGATGAGCATCCAATATATATTGTTTTAAATTGCTCATCTGTGAAATTTAAATATATAAACACGCATTAAAATAGAACTGCTTTCAATATTTTATTATAGTATGATTTTATACAATAACAATACAAATAATAATTTTAAAAAGTATATAAAACACGTAGAACATTTATATTCATATTTAAAAATATAAGATGGCACAATATTACTCGTTAATTTTAATTTCTCACAAGAGGATGATGCTACATATAACTAACAAGTCGAAATATATCGGGCTTAATAGGAGAAATTTAGATTCTAAGCTCTAATTATACATTTTTCCAAACGATTTTACACCGGTGTTTAAGATAAATGAGTGCAGAGAATAATTTTTCACGCAAGTAAGTAGTTACAAAAGGCAACAAACTTTAATGGTCTTCTTTAATAATCCATAAAACTTGAGGCCCCAGTCTACTTAGTTCGCTACTGAAAGATGCATTGCCAGGGGCACTATGACGGTTAGATTAATATTGGAGTGTGTAGGTATACCTTGGTACTTAAGAAAATACATCTCCTATGGAAGTGAATCCTAATAGAAATGATCTTTGTGTGTCTTTCCAGAGTTTCGCACTCTAGAAAGAAGTGTTTTGCAGTTGCCTCAAACTGCTCACATAGGCGGGATGTTCCTTTTTTTTTATTGGTTTATTTATGGACGCTCTTTAACATCTCAGCGTCCCATTCAACTCAGGGCGTGAAATGGCCGACTAATTTTGCTCAGAGGCCTCTCTTTCATGCTTGAGGTTCTTTTTCATGCCGTAAATGTACGACACGGGACCCACGGCTTTACTCCCCTTCCGAAGGAAGTCATACCGGGATGTTCCCGATAACCGATATAGAGTCCTATCGTTCATAGGTGTTTCCGTAATGACCAATGTTTAACAATCATTTCAATATGTTTCCTGGTTTGCTTCCTTTATCCAGGATGCTGTTGAATGTTTTAATATATATTTTACTCAATTCTTTATCGGGAAAGTTTTTTCACTTGATGTTCTTTCTTAGCTCATTGATATGCTGCTGTTCTAGCTTCCCCCACCCTAATGCCTCAGGAAGATTCTGCTCCTATTAAATCAATTTTAGTTCTTTCTTTAGCCAGTTTATCTGCTACTTCATTACCTTTTATGCTCTGATGTTCAGACACCCTACAAAGTTCTAATTAATTCTTTGTGGAAAGATTAATGAGAACTTGGAGATATTCAAACAAGTTTTGAGTTTGTTTGATGATATTTTGATGCACTGAGCATAGCTTGATTGTCTGTGAAGAAGAATATGTGTTGGTTAACGCACTGTCACTTCTCAGAGAAGTTAAGGCAGATCAGAAGTGTAATTACTTCTGCCTGGAAAACTGTGGCAATGTTTCCAAGGCTTACACACATCTTTGCTTTTGAAGACAATCCCTAAAGTACATATCCTGAAGAGATTCCTACTCTGAGTCGTCTGTATAGAAGACAAGATTATCCTTAGAAGAGTGGGTGAATTTTCTGCCATCCAGTCAGATTGTTCTATAATTCTGGTTCTGAATTGTTGAGTAAAATTGTGTTTTGTAGACATGTAATCAGATGGTATGTCAAGCACTCTGTTAGATAATATTGTGATTCTTTTCAAAGAGCGTCCAATGTTATGATGACTTTCTCTCCCATTGCCCACAACATTAATTCTATAATCTGCCACTCTGGCTTTCGCTTTAATATATGATTGTAATAAAAGCGGTTATCAAAGGTTTGAGGAAACATTCCTTGCACATACCGGTGCAAATATGTTATATGAGTTTAGGTCCGAAAGTGCTGTATTTCCTTGTTAGACCCCTTTACCTACAACTCGGCTTACACGGTATGATATGCAAGCTAGAATTTCATCATAGGTTCTGTGGCAATAACCCCATAACAGAACAGCTGCGTAATACGTACAATGGTAAGCATTTGCTTTTACCTCTGGTTAAAGGGGATGCGAGTGTTGTAACTATTATAGGTTCGTAGTTTCACCACTTTTGTAGTCATTCTGTACCTGTAATTCACTTGTTATGCTACTCACTTCATTGCCTGACGATGTACCGAGCACATAGTGTCAGTTCTGTGTGTTTACGGACCTCGTTTCATGTTCAGTAAAATGAGGTATTCAAATGCGGAGTAGGTAGATGCGCATAAGATCTTTGGATTAACCGAAGGAGTAGAGAGCCTTCGTGCTCGTAATCTGCAAGGGTGCAGGCAATGCGAGATTCTACAGGGATACATCAGCCCATCAGGAAGTCCATGACGGATGAATATGTGCTAACGGAGAACATTTTGAACATTTCATATGATTTTCCGTTTCCCACAATTCTGTTTTTTTATTATTCTGCTATGTGATAAAAGCGTAGAAAAAGGGTTCTAACAAGGCAATGAAGCAATTACAGACCCCTATTCATATTATATTCTTTTTATTCTGTATATGTGAGGAATGTTTCCCTAAAGTTTTTACGTACCTTTTCGTTACACCTGTATAGGTCTAAGGGAAGAATTCCGTGTATCAATGCAGCTGTTGCTGTGCTGCGAAATGCACCAGTTATACAAAGACAGGCGTGTCTTTGTAGACTCACGAGAATATTTCGCGTAGTTGTTTGTTGCGCCTGTTTAAATCACACCAAACAATAACGGTACACATGAGTGTTATGCTTACTGAAATCTCCATCCGAAACAAATAATAGCATTGAATTGACTCTAATATACTTTACTCAATAAATTCACATCGTAAAGTTGATCATTTTTCGTTTCCTCGCAATTTATTGCTTGTATTTATACATTCGGGAATTATTAATGTTGTTAACATTACTACATGGACCCTCTAGGAGGGCCAGGGTGCACGCACTATAATTTAAGAACCGCTGATTCAGAAGATACAACTCAAAAGGAAGTTTTAATTGCCACACTTACTACCAAGCTGAATCCCGCATATATGGCTGTATACTTTTGAAACCAAAATATTTTTGTTCATCATTCAGTAATTCGTCATTGCTCCTTAATGTGATATTTCTTAATTTTACGTGATATGTAGCGGAGTTGATGCTAAGGGTTTAGGCACCTGGATGTTCACCAGATACGAGTCATATCAATACATAGACCTGGAAACTATAAGTAATATGAGAATGCAACACATTGGACATCCAGTTCGTTTATGGTGGAGAAATGTTACCCTATATGCCGCCGATCCACAGTTGCCAAGAAAAGGAGCTGTGCTCTAGCCGCTGGCCTCTCCTGAACGAACTACCTTGAATAATTTTCTGTTGGGGGATATATAAGGAAATGTATCTTAACGACTGAGAGAATCATAAGAAATAACATGAAGGCAAACCAATGGCAGAGTATGTTTCAGTGGCATTAGACATTTCACTTAGTTCGTCTGCTTTTTCTTATGCAAATGAAAGAGTGCAAAATGTTAGACGAATATTTCTCTGGCACATGTATATCGGAAGAGTTTATGCCAGTTTGATGATATGATGAGATGCCAGACGAAATCAAGCAATGTTGAAACGCCTGATTACTAATTGAAGCTAATTCTCAAACATCTTTGAAATTTTTGTGATTAAAATAATGAGAACAATGAATAGGGTGATCTACCTGTGTGCGTCAGAATTTGTTGACAATGCAAGCAAAATATTAAGCGTGAAAATTAAAAAACTAACCTTAGATTAATTTACACTAACTGCATCTACGACCTACAGAAGCTAAAACTAATTACTATGATTGTGATAATTGCTATTTAACATCGTGTGACATAGGGCAAATCTTTAGGTAGTGATCATTTGACACCTTAGATCAAATTACAAATTGGGAAAGGTATTTTGGTTATTAAGCATTTCAGATCTAATTTCAGGACAGCTCTCCAAAATTTTCCACTAATGGGGAAGGTAGAAAATCTTGAAAATCTCACCCAAGGAGAGTGGATCAGGCGGGATTCGAACTTGAAGCCGGAAATAAGGCTACCTTTATTTATTTAATAACTTGAGACTGCAGATTTATATTTATAAAAGCATTAGATTTGATACGGGTAATTATTATGTATTTGTATAATGAAATCATTTAGAGGTAGGTATAACAAGAATTGATATAATTTGTAACTTTTACTTATATGTATGTCATTTAGCAGGTGATTGTATCTTACAAAAGGGTTTTGTATACATTTTATGGTAAAAGATGTGAGAAAGAGACAGAGATGTATACCTGACGCCTCGTCCGCTGACCGCTCCTTAGACAAGGCTGAGGAAAGGGTAAACTATCTTTTGTTAGGTCACGAAACTTCTGCCCAGAAATTACTTAGAAAGTTCACAGTAAGAAAACATATGGCTGTAACGGGAGAGTATTTGAACAAAGTCAGACATAGTAATAATTTAAGAGAAAATGGAAATGTCTGAAAGGAGACGAAAATGTATTATTACAGGAAAGCCGGGGGTACTAGGTATTAAAAACCGCCCATAACTACGTGCGTTATCTCTGAGAACATTTGAAAATCTACAAACTAAGGAAGGCAAAAGATTTTTCAATAGAAATCAGCATGTAAGGAAAGTGCCGAAATTTATGACAGGTTGTTCTTGGAAAATTCAGGTTCGTGGGAAGATATTGTAGATCAGGGGAGAGAATAATTCTAGCCAATGGGAGTCGGATAAAAGTCAACGAATAAGGAGAACTTGGATACAAATAAATATTTTTAGGATAGCCAATGCTGAACATATACCACGGAAATAGGATAATATACGAGGGAATTTAATTTAGCGAGAGGCGTGGTGATGTGGTAGAAAACTGGAGTACAGAATCAGAAGAGGGAGACATACGAAAGAGACACGAGAGACACACGAGAGGATTCACTCAAGAGGTATACGGAAGCAGGCAGCCTAAGTCATTCGAAAGCAATCTGTCTAAGTCATTTTCTAAAGTCAGTCGAGGGCAGTCTAAGTCATTCTAAAGCGGTCGAAGGAATTCTAAGTCATTCTAAGGTGATTCTAAAGTCAGTCTAAGTGAGTAGTGAAGTCAGCGACGAGCAATCAGGAAGTAACCTGCCAAGTTGCAAAATAAATTAAATTTTCAACCAGTGCCGGACTTTATTAATACAGTGAACAATCTCCTTCCCCCTAATGACTTTAAGTCATTAAAAACAGTCCAAATTTACCCTGAGATCCCATTCAGTCCCACCTGCATTGAAACCACACTCGAAAATAACCGTTTCAAACTACAAAATTTGAATTCACGAGTGTGTAACCTCTACTACCCTTATCGATCTTCATTGATGAAGTCTTAGATGTACAAACTCTTATCAAAAATGTACATTTTACTTAATTTTAGATATTCTCTGAGGCAAGTTAAAAGTTTCTTCCATAATTGTAGCCAAACTTAACTGATCAATGAACTCCTGCCCAAATATTGCCCACTTATTTCCACGTACATGTCATTTTTACTCAATTTTATTTAATGCATTCCGGTTCGTGGTCTTTGCAAATGCTATTATTTCTTATACCTTTGTTACATTTACAACGTCAGTGGATTGGAAAACAATTTGAATAATGCCTTTGCATTTCATTTTAAAAGAATGTTCTTGATTTTATAGGTTTAAATCTTGAGTTCTTTAATTTCTTTGTTAATAGAGTTTTGCAGAAAAAAACAGCGTACTTCATGAAGGGATCATCGCCTTTCAGTATAAATGAGCTTTTTCATCTTTGGAGCAGCGCTTACCGCTATTATTAATACTAGGCACACCATTGCATGAAAGAAAAATCGGAGTAAACCACTACTATTCTTGAAAGTCCAAGATGATGCAAAGTAATTTCACGCTAAACTTCGCTGTACCACAAGTGGGCAGAATAAAAGCTGAGAAAGACACTAATTCATTCCTAAATTGAATGTACCTTATTCTCATTGAAAAAATTACATTTCGCTGATAAATGAAATATTATTTGATTTCTGGAAACATAAATGTTCATTCCCATGACGAGCGAAAGATATTAGCATGAATTCAGCTAATACTCCCACTCGAGAGGAGGGAGGAATTAAACTCTGCGCAGCATTACTCGTTCTTAATAGTATTTCACTTATTGAAATTTTTTTCTAACTTTTTACTAAGATAGCATACAGATAGTATGCTATCATACTATCAGATAGTATCAGCATAAGGTAGATAAAAATGGTTGACGTACCATCGACTTTACAAGCGAGAGGACCTCCAGAATCGCCCCCACAAGCATCAACTCCACCTTCCAGTCTACCCGCACACAGCATGCTGTCCAGAATGGACTGACGACGTCCTCCGTACACCTCATCTTTTCGACAAGTGTCCAGGTCAAGAAGAGGAACCGCTGCCACCTGAAGTACCGCTGAGAGACTATCTACATCGTCTGCTGTGAACACAAAAATTTACAAATGCAAATGTGGGCACACATATTAATAAGTAACAAAAATCTGCACCCAAGGTACCTCAAAGTATTGCGAGGGGCCGTACAACCGGGTTTATTACTATTATAGTATCAAGTACATTTGAATATTAGTCTCAACAGTTGTGTTGTAATATTTTGTTAGTAGTAGGACCACGTACAAAAATAATTAAATAATAACACTGGGCAACAATGAAAATATTTCGAGCTTAAAAATAGTGAATTTACATGTATTTCCATCTGCTGAATTCAAAAATCGCCATAAAAATGATAGATTAGCTCTTGTTTTGAAGATAAAGTGACATTTCATTTTTTAGAGTGAAGATTTTATATTCGGGGGATTTTTTTGGGAGTTGGCACACCTGTCAAATAACAAACACAAATGCTCTTCAGCTGTTTGTAAGTCATAAACATAGATACTGTTGCTGTGACTGTGAATTACATGTAGTTTCTACTCAAATTAATGCAAAATTTCTGATTCGCGAGTGCTTTTTAGTGTAAAATTTGTAAAAATGCCACGAAAATGTGTAAATATGATGAATAACTTTTGTTATATTTGTGGTGCAAGAAGACTGGCCTGCAAGAAATCTTCACCCTAGCGAGAAAAATGTCGTTGCCAAGCCTCTTGTGGACCCAAAAGACGTTCTTCTTCCACCCCTGCATATCATGCTGGGTTTGATGAAAAACTTTGTCAAAGCTATGAACCGAGAAGGACGGGCCTTTAAGTACACAGAGAGAAATTTTCGAACTTAAGTGATGCAAAAGTTAAGGAAGGCATTTTTGTCCGACCACAAATAAGAGATTTTGTAAAGGATCCTGCATTTGACCAAGTTTTGAAGGAGAAAGAAAAGGAAGCTTGGGAAGCCTTCAAGGGTGTTGTTCATGCATTTTTAGGCAACAAAAGAGATGATAACTACAAGCATTTGGTGACAGTGGTCCTGCAAAAATACCGTAACCTTGGATGCAACATGTCCCTTAAGATCCATTTTCTCCACTCCCACCTAGACTTTTTCCCTCCTAGTTGTGGAGCTGTTAGTGATGAACATGGGGAGAGATTCCATCAGGACATTTCTGTTATGGAACAAAGATATCAGGGCCGTTGGAATGAAGTAATGCTTGCGGATTACTGTTGGTCTTTGTATAGGGATTCTGCGGAACTCCATCACAAGAGGCAAGCTAAAAGACGACGAAGTCAATAGGCCACCACATGATTCTCTTCAGACACTACTATCTGCGAAGTATTTTTCCAGCAATTTAGAACTCTTAGCATGTAATTACCAGTTAAAAAAATCAAATGCACTTTCATTGTTGTTAGCATGTATGTAATTAAAATGTATCCTTTTCTCTCAATCCGTTAATATGTAATACTTCCACCTTGTGTATATCACAGAAACTAGAGCTAATAAAACTATTCATTGTCATGTTTATTTTTCTCAACCCAAAATTAGTAAGAATTGCCTCATGAAGTGCTCGAAACATTCAAAAATTATTTTTTTGTTGCCCAGTGTAATTAAATGGTGAAAATGTCTAGTATTTGAATACGTGCTTCAGTATCAGTGGTTAAAATGTGGCAGGTACCCTCTTTTACTTTTTGTCAGACACATCTCGGCTGTCCAAGGAATTTTTATTATACTTATTTTAGAATTAATAATTTTATTTTTCCTTTAATTGCAACTTCCATGACAGTGGTACGCAGGGTTGGATCAGTTAAGGAAGGACTCTTGCGTACTTTGTTTCATGCGAGATTCCCCTCCTCCAAAGTCTGTTGTGCTCGATGCGATGTCCGCGGAACTGAGCTTTTCCGCATCGCAATTTCCACTGTAACGACACAAGTGACCGAGGTCGTTAAAGCAAGGACACTTCAATGGAACGCCCAGGATTTAATTCTCGTCAGGAATGTCCTCCTTGACTGAGGTTTTTCTTTCGGGTTTTCCTCAGTCCACATAAATGGCAAATTCTGAGGAGGTACCCTAAATTCAGCCCGAAAATCTTCCTTCCTAAAAATTCGTTTCATCTCATGTGTCATCAAGGCCCACTGCCTGTGATACCTCTGTAGTAAAAATGGGTGATAAACACTATGTAACAATTTTCACTGTAGAAACCTGCATCGCAGAGTAGGGAGAGGATTGTAAGCTTAAACCTTCTTACACTATTTCCACTGGTGTTGAGGCGTCTAGAAGCAAGGCCTTGCTTCAGCAAATCAAACCCGCAAACATCCATGTACGAGTTATAAGCTGAAAAATTGAATTAAAGGTATCATATAAACGTCAGTCTTAGTAGCTATCCGGTGGCAATCTGGTAGTGTGACTTTGTGGTCCAATTTTTAGAGGTGTTGTCTCCATACAATCGAGGAATCTCTTCATCGAAAATGGGATCCATGACGTTTTCCTGTTAAGTAGGCAGCATTTACCTTGATATTATTCGTATCTCTGCGAATTTTGAGTTGTTCCCGAACGCAATAAACCGCAAATACTATGAATTCCTTGGTTATTTATTTTTTCTGGGTGAAGTTAAAGCTCCTTTTTCGATTCATTTGACAGTTGTAAATGTACGAGGTCTGTTTTTGTCATCTAGGGAAACCACGCATTAGCTCCGTCACCTCCTTGATGTCACTCGTACAATTTTCTTGCATTGGTGCAGTGCTCTCTGAATGAATATCTATAATTGCATAATAATTATTGAATTACAGACCAAAAGGAAACAGAAAAACGAGCCGTACACTGGCTAAATGAAAAGATAGTCTCTCTTGATGTTGAAACGGGCTAACTCTTGTCCATTAAAAGAAAAGAAAAACTGAGGCGCTTCTTGATGTGCTCTCAACGCATGGCCATTTTAGTGCAACTTTTCACGAATTATGCGGCATATAGTATCTTCGAACGTACCTATGTAGTTAAAAGGCTTTTCTGAATCTATGCTTTTCATAGGCCAGTACCATTGCAGTTCGTCTTGGCTACACTTGCTTTATTTAAAAAATGACACTTTGAACTTCAGATGGGAACTCATTCTTGTAGATTTGTGTAACACTAATGGTAAGACCATTCTCTTTGCTGCAACATTTTACAATCATTAATAAATTTACCAACGCTGAAAAGCACAACAATGTACCCTTACTAAAAATTCGTAATTTTTATGCAGTTTTTACTATTTCTTGCATAAGACTGTTCCAACGACTCCAGAGTAACACTGAAGCTGCCAAGAGAGCACCAGCAGACGAACCATTCAAGGTCGTCCAAGCTTAACTGGAGCCATTCTCGGAAATTAATACCTCTATTTTTGGGACAACAAACTTAGGAAATAAAAATTCTTATGTTTCTAAAATATTACATTTATTGTTATATCAGCTGTTTGATATTAGTGAGCAAATGAGACAATGATGCACTCTTGCAGTTGCATGTTTTTCTCATGCTTAAGTTTGGTGCCTAAAATGCTAATACTAATCTGACACTATAAAGCGCAATGGTATTGAAAAACTGACCGCTTCTTTGGTGTGTATATGTTTTGCCGTACGGCGATAATCGCCATTGATGACTGTGACGTAGATCATGTCCCATAATCGTCTAAACTTATAATTTTAATCCCATGAGAATGTAAGGGTAGAAATGCAAAGTGCTGTTACCTAAAATGTTACAAATCTGGAGTCTTATGAATCCAGATGTATTAAGAAAACTCGTTGCAAATTCTTGGGATGAGAATGTTACATTAAATGCTAAACAATTGTGGTTGCTTGTTTTGGAATAAACTCTCTCTAATATACAATAATTACACATGTGTTTAATAACTTCCATAAGTTCACTAATAAATTTAATCCTTTAATTTGCTTCCTATCATTAAATGGCACGCGAGTCTTTCATTGTTGAATTAAATACATATATGTTTTAATAAAGTAAATAAATGTGCATTTTGCATATTAGCAATAGGAAAAGAGGGAGATATTGTGTCGATGCATGAAACGTAATAAAAGAATAAGTATATATGTATGTTTCATGTAACGACGTAAAACGTATATTAAAACTATTGACCACACTTGGGAAGGGATATAGAGTCAACAAAGGGTAAAATTGTAAATATTTTTAATAGTAAATAATGCGGATTGTTCTGATTTTTTAATGATGTTTAACTCCCGTTTTTACATCTGAGGCACCACAGGCGGTAAACAGTTCCGATTTAGAAACCAAAACGTTTTTAGCCGAAAATTATAGCTCCTCAGTAATTTAATGTGTATTGATTAATATTAGCATTAAAATGTATATTTCACTGGATAAATATTGGAGCTGATATTTTGTGCAAAATATCAGAATTCCTGAGTTTGAGTCTCCTTTGTGTTAATTGTATGCAAACCTTAAGATAGGAAAAGAATTTATTGTTTTGTACAAGGGTTGTATTGTATCAGACTGACGGACTGTCCCGGAAAGGCCCCTAAGTTCTAGCAGGTAGAGAAAAGGTCGAGAATTGTTAACACCTGCGAATGCTTTACAGTGGACATTGACAGCGCATTTTAAAAAGGGTCATTACATTTCATGCTACATTGTGCACCTAAAGATAAAAGAGAAGTGCAGATTTAAGAGAATGCTTCAGAAATGGAAATGACAAAATGATTCAAGACAATAATACAGTTCGCCCAAAATTTCCCAGAAAGTGAAGATAGGTAGCAGAGGTGAGAACATCTTTTGTCTAAGTAATAGCACACAGATATAAAGGGATAAATGGAGTGGAATAAAAGGCTATAGCCAGAATTTATGATAGGGAAGCTTCTTGGGAAAGGCCAGAAAGAAACAATAAAAACTAAAAGTGTAGGCGTGGAGAAAAATAGGCAACCAATAAGCACCGGCCACAAGTGTACGAATCAGAGCGTATAGACATAGAAATGTATATTGAATAATCGCCAATCAGGAAGCTAGAAGTAAAGTTTAATTCATGATAATAGAGAAGTATTTTTCGCGAAGGGCGTGGCTTACTGGTCCAAAAGTCACAGCCAGAGATCAGTAAAGTAAGTCGGATGTGAATAAGTCGGGGGTGAATAAGTCAGCCCTGCAATCGGGGAGTATGAATAAGTCAGACAGTCGAGGAGCACTAGTAAAAGAGTAAAAGAGTAAGATCGGTAGAAGAGCAGGTGCAAGTCAGATTATAAGTCTGTCAGTGAATAAGAGTCAATTGAGTCAGTCAATAAGACGTAAAGTAGGTTCAAATGTTTGATATTCAGAAAGTTGGAACCCGAGTCTCCGCGGACAGTCTCGTCAAATGGACATATTATGTTCTTAATAAACTATGAGTTAGAAAGGTTCTTGTGTTTTCCTCTGCGGTCTGTTGTCAAAACATTCTCGTCCCGGTGACTCCGAGTCCCAAAAACCCCCAGTACAGCGAACCCTGAGATTTTTAACATCCGCAACGGAAGCCCCCATCAGACGGAGCAACAGTGGACAACAGCGGCGAAAAGACTATTCGACGACCGGCCTCATCCGCCGTACATCCCTGCTTCAAATCGACTACCAGAGAGAGGCATTTGATATCCAAACCTACGCCTCCGCATGCAATAATACCGCCTCAAATGGCATTCCCACGTGGGGCTATAATCATATTTTGATATCCAAATCTACGTCCCCGCTTCCTTTAATGCTGCTCCAAATTGGCATTCCAACGTGGGGCTATCATAATCAAAACTACTCCCCCGCACCATTAATACCGCTTCAACGTCTAAATATTAATACGGAGAAGATGCGTTAGAAATCATCCGACTGCCAGTAAGATTGCCAGTAAAAATTCTGCGCAGAATAATTTCTTGTATTGTTCTCTACAAGTGACATAGGCTCAACGGTTTTATATAAATACTAAAAATGCACAGTTTCCAAAGTACTGCTGCTCATATGAAACTGTATATGGTCAACATAAAGAATAACTTACGATTCTGCGCTCCCCATCCAGTTACGCTGCACCAGGACCCTGAATTACTCTTGGACTGCATTTCTGGTAGACAGATGGGTTGCACGTGAGAGTTGAAACTGATTCCTTTATCATTCTTGCTCTGCACCTTTATAAGACCTATGTCATTGCTGTAAGGTCCAACTGTAAAAAAAAAAAAAGTGTTATTAATTTAATTATAGCATACAGAAACACTCGTGATTATATGTACATTGCAGGTAAATATTAAATCATATAAATACTGAATTATCACATTTCATTGTGTTACCATCCCTCGTAGTGAAACTATTCATAAAGAGGATGCGCAATAAAAATATATCACCTAATCGTATGCACATTAAATAACTTTACGTCTGTGTTCTGAGGGTAACATAAGTTTCGTCTGCCACGCATAGATTTTTGTATATATCATCTATTTAAAATATTATAATATTGCAATAAAATTCACGTATGTAGCAGCCCGACATTCGAATTCGGTATTTAATTCTCGGTTCTATTTCTATCTTTTCCTACAGTAGACAGAGAAGACTTCCGGCTTCAAAACCTTCTCTTCGTATTCTGATCAACTATTTTATAGAAAACTATTATGGTACGATGCACGTTCATCTGTCTGTTTGAAATAGTATACTGTATTTTTTTTTGTCTCGACTCCTCCCACGCAGCTATCACTTTTCTCCTATTTATTGAAGTTTACTGTGTAAAGGTTTTCTTTGTTTCGGTATTGTGATTAATCTATTATTTATACCTATGCATTGAAAGCAGCACAATAACTGTGTAAAACTATAATAACCAAAACCTAATACAAAATATCAAAGTATTCACTTCCAATATGTATATTGCACTTGCAATGCAATGACGCTCAGATAAAGAATGGTCTAACTCAAGATATTAAATGGGCCCGCGTGAGTGTGCGTAATGATTTGTTTGTCATATAATGCCCGCCCTGACTCAGCGCCTCGACGACCAGCACACATTCCTCCGCCAATCCATACCAGCAGCCATAGCCACCATCACAGATCTTGCACAACGGCACTACAACGAGCTAAACGAAAAACTAACATCTCTAGAATTACTCTCCGCACGCCTAGACCGCCTAGAAGAGGGCTTCACAGAAATGAGAACATACAGCCTCAAATACTTTGCGCAAATCAACAACTACCTCATGGACATGAAGAGAACACACAAAGCAAACCAAGCCAGCATACAGCAACTTACACAAACGCACCGTAACACACACTTTGAAACCACTCCCGGCATCCTGGACAAACCAGCGCAAATAAAGCTGCCACCATACGCTCGTCAGAGCGCCAAACAAAACAAAAAGCTCGTCAGAGCTAACAATAATTAAATGAATGATTAAAGACAGCAACTTTTCAAACCCCCCAAATACACCACATTTCCCCGGGGGAGTAGTCAGGGCCTCGGCCATGACTTCCTCCCGCACCCAACTCTATGAGACCGCTCCCGGCCACTGGCAGGAAGCTTGCAAACCCCCTCATACTTACGAGGGTGCTTAAAGCGGTACCTCAAGTAAATACCTCTAATCCCCACACTTTCCAAATTCTCCTTTAATATCATGTAGTAGTAAAAAAAATATATATATATATAAAAATATATATATATATATATATATATATATATATATATATATATATAATGCCTTCCTCTCTCCACATATTGCCCGTTCCAGATTAGTTTACCGCTGAGCGGAAACTGTTGATGTAATTCTTGACAAGAAAATGCCGGTGATGGCGGGAAGCGAACGAGTGACGGGGTCAAAATCAGTTATGGATGCAACACAATGCTACATAATTGCCATGATCATAATGTTAACAACTGGCAGTACTTTGATATAAGAACTTATCGTTCTGGTGTATCCGCACCAATGTCATATGCAAGCGTGAGTAACACAACCAATGAGAAAACACACTAAATATGGACACATACATTTCAACTCCACGTGAACCAAGCACAGACGTATATTGCACATACTTCCCGCGGGAAGCGTAATAAATTTAACGCAGGAAGCAGTAAAGCCCGGCTTTCTTAGCGTTTCGGAAAAAAAGAAGTTTTTAGCAATTATGAAACAGTCTGAGCCATGTCTGGAATCTACTTTATGAATGATTTATCTTTACTCCAAGGTGACTCAATGTCGGATTTTATTGATGAGATAGATGCACATATCTTTTAATGCCGCTGTGTAAATCTTTGCTGGTGAATCCCCCACAAAACAATGTACAGCAGCTCTAGATATTGCAAGCTATCACTCCCGTCTAATAGTTAAGATCCTCACTAGGTCTACCTAAAAAGACATGGTGTGAATCATTCAACATTATAATTTGAACATTCCGAATCCATTTCCAGTTAAGGCGGTGCTCTTTGAAAGCATTGCGGTAAACCTACAAAAAGATTTTTTATTGATGAAAGTGTTGCCTCTTAGTCGTGAAGCACTCAGGTTACCTCCATATCATTGAAGTTTAAATAAAATTGAACTGGTTTGGGCCCGATTCAAAAAATCAGTGAAAAATGGAAATGTGATCCGTTCTGTGATTAACAGTGTTTAGAAGGCTCTACATCAGTGTGTGTAATGATATACATAGAGACGTATTTGTCTAGGAAATGCTTTGAAGAACAATTCATATAGAGAGACAATTTGCAGTTCATGAGCTACAGAATGAAAAATATTAAATAATGTGTGGAAGGAAATGACACTGAGGACAAAAATGAAATTACATAAAGTAGTGTCTTAATTTCATAATTCACGCATTTTATAATCCTATTTTGATTGGAATAGAACTAATAGCTAAAGAAACTAATAATTATAGTAAATGAACAATAAAGCAATGGAAATGTTACAGTAACATTTTTCCATCGTATGAATGATCGCCTCTCATCTGAAGCCGCGACAATAATGTTGGTGTATTCACCAGGAGGAGGGGCTGACCTGAGATAAGATTGTACAAGTTTTGATATTTAACGTTATTAACCTGGCGATAATAAATTGTGTAGCCCGAACAGCACTACAGAAATAAGATTAGCATTAGTAATTATTAGCCCCGAAATATTAAATGCTATATAACACTAAATACATTAGAACTTGTTATTGACTGTTTAATGTGGGAATGAGATAACCACAATCAAGTGCTTCCTTCCATGAGCTGGTCTTTCTGCAACAAATATTTAGGGTATGACGTAAGTGGTTAGTTACTGAGTTCTTCACCGTTAAAATTGCCTGATACGGGAAATACTTCGCAAGCAATACCTCCCGCTACCAGCAGTGTTTATCTATGCTTAATATATACAACGAGGCAAATGTATAACGGCCCATTCGCAACTAGCTCTCTTACTGGCGCATGCTCCTCAACCACCGTCGGTATCTGGCGCCGCGAGCTCACGGTGGCACAAAATTACACGTTTTTAAAAACTTACGTACCAAAAATTAAATATATGAATTCTTAAGTTCCGTTTAAGCAGAAAAACTTACGAGTATAAATTATAGTTTCTCAAGAGGATGTTGACCTTGTGTCGTTCAAATTGGGCAGCAGCAGTAGGAAGGGTGAGTACAAAATGCAAATATTTTATTTGTAGTAACTAAGTTGTAAAAAGGTTATGTGGTAGTGGCGTCAGATGTCGGCGGTGGCTGGAGGGCTCGCGCGGGTAAGCTGCCGACCTGTGAATAAATTGTTTTAAATGTGCCTACTGTAATATTACAGTTCCCCTTCGCGGATATTAGGCTTAGGAGTTTTAGCACTCTATTGTTTTATAATGACCTTCAAGAGATTGTAAATACTTAGACTACAAGAAATCAGTATAGGGTTCTCATTTTTTTTTTTTTTGATTGATTAATTTATGGACGCTCTTTAGCCTCTCAGGTCATCAGCGTCCCATTCAACTCAGGGCATGAAACGGCCAACAAATTTTGCTCAGAGGCCTCTCTTTCAGGCTTGAGGTTCTTTTTTGTGCCCTAAATGTACGACACGAGACCCACGGCTTTACTTCCCTTCCGAAGGAAGCAATACTTAGGATTTTTACGCCCGAAAAAAATCCATCGGCCCTGGCCGGGTTCGAACCCGCGATCTTGGGTTTAGAAGGCAAGTATGGTAACCACTACACCACCATGACCGACAAAGGGGTTCTCATTGAAGAGACTTAAGATAACATTAAAACTTGGAAATTTCTAGCAAAAATTGTTTTGGCGTCTTTCACAAAAAAACAATTTTATTTGTAGTAAAAAGAGCCACAAAATTTAAATCTATCCCTACAAATGTGCTACACCAGATGATTCTGAGCTAGGTGTAGATTTTGTGTGCGAATTTTGAAACCAATACTATTTTTTTTATTATTATTTCATTATCGATATGACAAGTTATGGCGCATCGAAAGCAATCTTGCAGTGCGATGATTGTATTGTCAACTGGAAAATTAATGACATTATTGATCTACAATATGATCATTAAATAATTTTAAAAGGAGATATCCAAATCAGGGTGAAAATAAAACAGCAGGAAAATTAGCTATGAGCTTATATAAGTTGCGTTTACAATTATTTTATTATTGGGCCAAGGGAACAATGATTCCAGAAATAAGTAAGAGAACTATTTGGGGATAAACTCTCTTAGGTGTTGTAGACGTAAACGGCGTCATAGAATCATAAATAAGGGTTACAGTTAAGTATGGCGAATTCAATTGTATCGTAACTAGCTGATCTGTCACTGTCCCACCCGCTAATGGAAAATGGAGAGGATTTTGAAATCCATACAGACTCAATTACAAAAACTCCATGGAACAACTTCCTCGTAAGTTGTCCCAAGGAGCTCGCAGGAGGAAGAAGTAGCCATGTTATCGAAGAATTTGAAACATTAGAGTCAGAATTACTAACAAACGGATTCATAAAGGCTAGACTGCAAATAAGAGGCAAAGGGCATGGTTAGATATTCGTGAACAGTTGGATAAACTTATGGATTATGATGGGCAGTAGCACTGGATTTCATTAAATAGTTTATTAAATGTTTATACTGTTTCATACATTTATGCTCCTTTGTATTATTAAAAACCACCGGTTGTTAACCAATAAAAATAACAACAACAATAATAATAATAATAATAATAATAATAATACGATAAAGATCTCATTTTCATAATGTAAGAAGTTCGGCTTATTCCCCATTGTGGGTCAGGAGGTAACCGTTGTGACTCGCATTCGTGAAGTCCACGTTCAAATCCCGTTGGAAAGATCATCCTGATCTTCGTGTTTTTCCTGGTTTTCCCTGATCTCTTAGATCTATGCCGAAATGAATATTTCCTTTTCATGAATTTTTCACCTTCCTAAATCACATAATTTCATTTCGTTGGTTTTGTTTCAGGCTTGAAAATACCAGGGTGAAATAAGTTAGTGCGGTATAACGGTAGCTTGCACCTTGGAAAGGTTATGCTCTGGCATCTGGTATGGAAATGGCCCTTTTAAGAGGCTGTAACTCCTTGAAAAATTGCGGCGGTATTGGAATGTTCTATCTGGAAATAATTTAGGACCCCGTCTACGTCTCCATGACTCACCGCCCAATGATCCTAATCGCTGACATCTCCATCACCTCATTTCTTCGTTCCTTCTTCCAGGATGTGCCCCCACGAGGGGCGTAGGCACAAAGGGCCAGCCTTTGAGCAAACGTTGAAGTATCGAAATATCCTCCCCCGTCCCTATCAATTCAATTCAACCTTCATTATTACTTCAGTTCTCAAAACAACCAATATTGGTGTTCTATAAAGCTTCATGAAATGCTGTTATGGCGCGTGCTAACCATTAGATTAATTTTTAACTGTTAATGAAAATAAGTATGGAAATGTCATTATGCTCCCTTTTTACACATTTAACCGAGTCCGCTTTATCTTTAACAGGACAATAAGAAATTGCGGCCCCCAGTATCTCCCGGCTGCCTTTTGGAATAAACTAAAAGAGAGTAAAAAACAAACCTACAATCGCTGGAAGCACTAAAACTTAACATACGTCAGGATACTCTTCACATTTCTCAACGCAAACTTCAGCAATTAAAGAGTGGGTTTTTATAGAGGCGCTAAGAAGTTTATGCACAACGAAGGAGAGTAGTTTTAGGACAGGGTTAATGTCCCTATGAGGTTGCTGGTTCGCTGCGTCCTCAAAATCTTTAGTGTTTAATTTACTTTAATTATTGCTTGGTATGTTTTATGTTTAAAAATATATGTAGGTCATTTATATCTTGTGTCTGTGGTTTGTATTTCAGGTTATTATCTGTAGGGAACTTGGTTTACAATCGCGATGCGAACGAATATCTCGATAAGTTTATGTAGTGTTTTGATCGGGGGAGGTGAGAGGAAGCGGCAGGAGGAACCTCATAATCCATGAGACACACGTGCACGCAACGTCTGAAAAGTCACCTCTAGACACAAGAAAGGTTGCCTCAGTTTTGTACAGACTGTTGTTGCGTTACAATATTGAATAACATGTTTTCAAAAATACTATTTGATAATTATAGTGAAACCATATATTAATGACAACAAAGTCATGTATTAAATATGGAAAAACTTGCAGTTTTTTCATTATCAAAGAATATTGCATTTGAAGTTACAATGTTCTGCATCAGCGATAATTGGTCATTTCATTAGTAGTAGGCTGTTGCTTAATGCCAGTTGAGTGAAGTTTAGTATTAATTCGTGAAGTAATTGCTTTATTTTGTTCATTTTTCTTTTCGACTATTGGAAGAGAAAATTGAAATTAAAATACTGGCAGAACAACTTTTAAGTATTAGTTTGAGTTAAACTGTGATTTTAAAACATACTCATAGGAAGTGCATTATAGTTTTCGTAGAGTTCATTCTGTAGATTCTAGACTTTAATCAAAAGTCACAAATAAGTCTGTTACTATGTAAACCAGGAGAGTAATAGAAACGATAGTATGGTCTTTTTATAGATATTTTCTGATTCTCTCTTTTGTTTATATTCATCAGTTCATTTATGGGTGTTTATTCTAGTACCTAAAATTCTAGAAGCTTGCGATCTATTTACAGCAATTGCAGCAATAGTAATAAAGTTGTGCTCTTTGGGTTTATGCTATCACCAGTGGTTTTTTTAGGATCTCTGTTTCTAACTTTGGTGATCAGGTATTCTTGAAGTGTTGCTATTTTGTTCTTTTTTTTTTTAACAGTTTATGTTTAGTATTTTAGCGCCTCTGAAAGGAGATCGAATTGGCAAGCACGGACGGTTGGCCCATAACACAAGTGCAAACCTCGTGCCATAACAACGATTCCATTAACCGCATTGTAATCAGACAATATTGCAGATGTATATTTATTAGACGTATATATCCAGCACGATATTATTTACGATAAATCGCATAAAATATAAAACATAATCAAATATGTTTGCCTTTAAATTGCCGAGATTAGCCAAGAACTTCTGTGTTTATTTTATTTATTTATTGTGGTAAAGTTTTTTTTGTTTTCTTTCAGTTTTTTTTCTGAACATGGTGAATATACTTCTAGAGCAACACAACATTCAAACCAATCGCTGTCATCGTCATCGTAATTGATACAGGATAAAAATAAATATTAGAGAAGAATTTTACATTAAAAAAAAAATAGAACAGTGGAACACTTAGAGCGCAGCTTGAGAAAATAGACCTGCGAAAGTTCCCAAGAAATCTTACATTGTCAGACGATATATCTCACATTATTTCAGAGACATTTTTCAAAAGAACTTGTACTGTCAATGCACATTTTCAGCTCATTCAAAGAGGATGAATTAAAGAATTTCCATCATTGTTACTTAAAAAAGACTGGTATATAAAATATAGCTTCATTTGTGTTTATAAAAGTAAGACTCTACTTAAAGAAACCAAATTTTAAAAAAAGTTGAATTTAAAAAATGAGAATTTACAGTACTTTGGTAGAATAAAATTCGCCGTTAAGGTAATAAACCACGACCCTTTCTGCATATTTTAGTAGCTCTTTATGGCCATTGTTCCAAATTCTGAGCTGTTGCGTTACTGTTTCTGACCACTATGGAGAATCTTGAAGGTTATGTGCATTGTAGCATTTGCAAAACTAAACTTCTTCCTCTATGCATTTCCTTAATCATTTGCACAAGATTGTGTATTGTAAAACGGTATGAAATTTCCTTGCCAAGCTTTCTTTGAACTTCCTCAGAATTAGTAAGCTCATGTCGTAAGATATCTACCTGCATTTGATTACAGTTAACATCCCCTGTCAACTGCTATTGAATAAATACAATGAGATAAAAAAGGCTTAGATGAACATGGAACCCATTTGCACAACAACTTAACTCCTAGGCATATAGGTATGGCGAATATGCTATGGTATTTTGTTCTAGAAGTAAGTAAAAAAATGAATGTTGAACTTAAGGAATAGGAACAACCCCTAACCTCTGTTTCTGCGCTATCCGGTATCTCTTCTACTAAACTCAAACTAGAATGAGATGGGTTTAAGGACCCTAGAGTGTCATGTTATTCCGACAGCATCATCAGTAGATTGCCTTTCCGCCATTCCCCACCGGTTGCCAAACATCTAAGCAGAACTTATCCACACAAAGTTTAATGAATATTTTGTAGAATATTCAGTGCTAAGATCAGTTTGTTATTAAATTATACCGGAGAGCAATTTAATTAATACTAGTTATTTTAAAAGTTTTATTTTGACGGCAGTTGGTAATAGATGATAATATAATTAAACCATAAGAAGTAGATTAAAGGTTAGACAAACGCATTTGAAGTTGTTGCAGTCTGAATTTGTAAAATACCTTTTCTAAAATCAGGATGTACCAAAACTCTCTCGACTTTGAAGCTTTGCTCATGCGCATCTGTGACGTGCAGATGATGTTCTCCTACCACGATGCGTAATTGTTCTGGAGATGTATCTGCAGACTGAAGGCAGTGTGCTGCTGTCAGTATAAGTCGGGAACCAACCACGGCGCCTCCACAGTGATGTTCCCATCGTCGATGTCCTGGGCGATACTGTTTCAACTCCACCTGTAAAAATGAGCACCGCTGTTATCTACTATAAACGCTGACTTGTCTTTATAAGGCTAAAATATCAAGGAAAAGATTAATTGACTTGGTATATGACTTGAAAACGACATACGTGTTTTAATCGTATGAGAGATTATTTTTTTAAATGTACCTAAATTATGCATAACTAGAAGTATCGGCTATTAGCGTAATAGTTGGGAGGCATTGTACATTCATACAATTCTCTCTCATATAGTTATATTCATATACCGATCAGCGATGTTTTCTTCCCCAGCGCGGGGTTTTTCCTATGAGTGAGCCCTCACTCGTTTGCCGCGGAGTGGAGGGGGTAGCAAGCCCGTTTGATTACTTGTTGACCTTGCTGACTGTCACAGTCGTAGCGCAGCTGATTCTGGGTGTGTGTTGTGTTATTCATTTTTTAATTCGACAGTATATATAAAGTGTATTAGGCGTCATGTGTTTACAACGGCACAGCGTCTTTTATGTACGATTCATATGTTAACTCAGTGATAAAAGAATCATAGGCGCTTTTGGGGGGGGGCATACAGTTGATTCTGTTACTCATGTAATTACCATATTCCAAAGAACTCTGCCAATGCTCGCATTCGGAATATTTCCATGAGAGTAATTCAATATGTTTCCACAGGACAGAGTTATTAGTAGGGGTTTGTGGCCCCCTCAGCCCCCAGATCTTACAGCCTGCGATTATTATCTCTGGGTCAAATTAAAAATTTCCGTGCACAAGACAAGTCTGCACACCATACAAAAACTGAAAGATAATATTCGGCAGGAAACGGTACAGATTTCTCAAAATGAACTACAGCGAGGGAGATGCTAAAAATATGTGGAGAATGAAGGTCGGCAGTTTCAACAATATACTTGATAATTTCATAGGTAATGAGCCTCTTAAATTGTTTGTGTGTTGTATGATTGGTTTGTTTTATTATTTTATCCTCCCGCTGCTAATCACCGGCTTAGCGGGTAACGAACAGCGCGCGCTTACACATACTTAGAGCTTATAAGGAAAGCTAATACATAATTCACACAGGTTTTAAATCACGTTTAAATCACGTTATTACTAGTAATGTTTTTACAGTTTTTTTTTTGATAAAACTAATAGTTGCTCAGTCACTTTTTGAGAAAATAAATGCAATATATTACAACATAAATGTACTCCTGCAGTCACTGGCATTACATTGCTATAGAAAGGAACAAATGAGTAAATTTTTTCTTTACACTCATTAAAAATGTTGACGATTCAAGAAATTAGAGCAATTATTTTGCCATTACGTTTTAACATATTTTATGGCCTTCTTTGAAAATAACATTTAAAAGAAATAAAAACAACAGAATTATTTTGTACTCTGTCATTTATTTTTAATTACACAAGTCACAAATAATATTTACTTTGCTTTTAATGCTGAATATTGTAAATGATAAGTGGCAACACAACACAGTAAGTATGCATAGTGATCAGGAAAAGAAATGAATGAATTAATTGTTTCGTTTCCAATATTGTGCATTGTTTTGATCAAGTCATTATGGTTACATTGTTGCTAGTTTTCACATATACTTTTTGGAGCTGATGGTTGAATTTTACAAATTCCTTTTTACGTAATGAATCGGGGCTGTACATTTTGTGCCAAATCAAATACTATAACAGTATTTATAATTGACGGTCCTTCCGTAATTTAATAGTCATGTGTTGTCAACATCATACTAATTTCATTGTTTTCAATGTTGACTAAGAAGACTTTATTTAATTATGTAAATAGTTATGATAACCGTGGTGACTTATAACACTTTATTTAACTGTATAAATGGTAAATAGCATAGATAGATTAAAACTTTTAGTTTGGAATCGGGAAATGTATGCTAGGATAACACCTGCAGACTTTTTTGTAACACAAGAACAAAAGTGAAAGGCTAACAGCTGGCAGCCAAGACTACCAGTTATGAGTTCTTCCGAGCGTTGGTGATCGCGGTTTTTAACACTGTGTACGTTAGCCCTCTAAAGCCCTCTAAAGCGTTGCAGAACATTGTATACAAACCGGCCAATCAGCTGTGAGTATTTTTAATTTTTAAAGCTGGCGATACTCCTGAGCATACGTGGGTAGACCCCTGAAAGTCGATGTTAAAACGTGGGCACCCAAGCCAAGAGGTTGTATATAAAGAGACAAAGTCTCCCGGTTTCAAGCATTCCAGGACAGTTTATTCTCGACGGGCACTCTAAAGCATTCTGAGGCACTCTAAACCACACTAAAACGTTCACTCGTTATGAGCGTTCTGGAGCATTCTAAAAAGTCACAGGCATTTTCAGATATTCTTAATTCGGTTGTCGGCGAATATTTGTGACTAGCGCATAATTTATGTTATATAATGAGCATGACATTAAGGTTAAATCCTCTACTAGCAAATCAGCGATAATAGATTGCAAGCTTTAATTCCTACAAGAAAGTCGGACAAGAGAGCAATACTTAGCAAAATCTTGCCGCGACGTGTGAATCAGCTAATGAAGTGATTGTTTCCATACCCCGGAATCTCGCTGTCATCAGAAGTACTTAGCTTGCTAGCGCGCCTAATCAATTAACTACTAGCCAAAGGGTTAAGAACATTCATTTCCCGAGACGAACAATAGTTCCTTTGTCACGAGGAATCAGGTCAATAAACACACTTGTCTCATCGCAAACCATCACGTGTGTATATTTTGAACGAAACTTTCTATCACGTTTAATTGTGTGAAGACAAAGAAGACGGCAAAAGGCCTTGAGGACCAATAGTCGATGAAAGCACGACTATTGACTACAGGGTGTAGAGAACTGAATCACCATCGTCGAAGACAACGACAAGAACCCGCAAACCCTACAAAAACGCTTTCAGTACTAAAATATAATCATAAATAGGTTACTCTGAGCTACAGCGCTTTCAAATTCTAAAATATTTTAGAACAGTTTCAAGAAAGCGAACATTAAATCTTAATATAAAATGTGACTTATTTTATGAAGCAGTTCAAGAAAGAAACACAGTAGCATTAGACATTTTGTGTAGAATAGTTAAGGGAATAACAACTGGGATGAAATGTATTAGGCGTGTATGTATGTTTGTATGAGTGAATGAATTAAATTTCCTTCCACATGTGTCTATATATATATATTAGATCATCAAGTTTATTGGAGCTTTACCGCAAGTCATTTGAAATTAATGACGTCACTATTTCTGAGCGAGATTCTATCAGTATAATCAGTTCATCTAGTTGATCTAGTTCTAAGAATTTGCTATGGAGAGCAGGAGTGCGCCTCGAAGAGGGAAATAGAGATAAAGGCTGTCGCCATGTCGTAACTTTAAGTAAGTTTGTTTACAAATGTGGCCGTGTTGATTCTTAAACCATTCGCTAGGTTCCCCAGTATTGTACTCTCAAAGTCAATACCCTTCAAAGCAGGGTGCACTGACTAACAATTACGTCATCCATTCACAATGAGTCGCGAAATAAGTCGAATAAATTTGATCGTGCACTATATATACATATAAGCATACGAGTTAAATGGACAAATTAATTTACTATTTCCAGGAAATAGCTCTTCTTCAGGTCAACCTGAACACTAACAATATTTACAAACTAGAAATAATTTGCTATAATATAAATATGAATGAATGAATGAATGGTGTTTAACGCCCGTTTTTTCTACAGAGGCACCACAGGCGATGAACACTGATGATACATGAGATGAAATAATATATTGGGAAAGGATTTATTTTTAAGGAAGGAATCGTTCCAGGCCTAAGTTTTGGGTACCTCCCCGGCATTTGCCATTTATGAGGACTGAGGAAAACTGAAAAAAGCCTCACTCTGGAAGGACGGTCCTGGCGGTATTCGAACCCAGACCTCCCGCTCACGAGTCCGAGACTTAACGACCTCTGCCACCCGTGGTGGTTATAATATAAATAGAAATCATGCAGCGTTTGGTAAAAAAAATTTGAAAAGATAAATAAGTACATACCATACTAGGAACTATCACTATGGTTAAAGAATAAAAGTTACCTTTGTTATAATATACATATGGTTAAAGTAAGATAAAATAGCTTCCAGGAGTTGAATAAATTGTACAGTGAAGTAGAATGTTTATAGCTTAAAGATAAATGTACAAACGAAATACACGCATTGATACAACATTTCTAGTATGTAGGTCGTTTTAAGTTAGAGGTACACGGCTAGCACTCTCTGCCTGAAGAAGTTTTATTCGTAGATTGGGTGATCCGTTTCAGGGATAGAAAAGTAAATACAATAGGTTTATGTAAATATTTCTGAGCAGTTTGTTGTAATATAAGCAGAAATGATGTAAGTTTCGAGTGAGCCGTATGGGGTGGTGGTGTTAGTGTGCATGATAGACAAGATGGACACGCCTCAACAGCGCGCTCAGTGTATCGTATGGAAATTTTAGAATGTTACACGACCTCAGTGAGCTTTTAGATAGCAGTACAAATGTCGGCATGTCCCTGTATATCGAAACATTATTAACTAGTACTACTCCTTACACAGGCGGAAGAGTGCGTGATACAAACAGTCAGCAAGACATTCGAAAAGTCAGATTTCACGGAAGTCACTCCTCCCATATGCAAAGAATTAATGTTTGCGTGCCGCATTTACAAGCAATGAGGCAATTTAAAGTCCCTCTCAACTTTACTACCATGAAGAGGAAGCAAACGATGAATGGTTATATCGGTGGCTGTTACAGGAGAAGCCAAATTTCATAGGAGTGGCTGATTCAACAGGAATATAACTGTGGCATTTGGGGAAGAGAGAACCCACATGTCTCATACGTACTTGAACGAGCTAGCCCTAAAGAACGTAAGGTGCAAAATCACGGGGGGAAACTGCACGGAAAAGACAATTTGCACTCTCAGTTATCTGGACATGCTCTAGCAGTTTGTTCTCCCTCAATTACAGCAATATGGGATACTGAACACCATTATCTTTCAACAGGACGGCGCTCCGCCACATTGGGTTCTCATAGTGTGATATCATTTAAATCAGATATTCAACAATCACGGGTGCTACCATGGTGCGCCCATAGAATGGCCTGCGAATAGCCAGGACTTAACGCCTCCATATCATTTGTGTGTGTGTGAGTGTGTGCGTGCGTGTGTGGGAGTCGTTAAGTCATCGGTGTACACACAAAGAATGAAGCTGATTTGCGGCGAAAGATTACAATGGCCTTTGATCAGATCACTCCAGAAATGCTGCGCGACGTGGCGGAACGTCCGTACGATCTGTGTCGCATCCGTATTGGCGGTAATGTGCTTGGATACGAACCATCTGACTCTCCTACGTGTAAGTATCATTAACAGGAAATAAATTTAAATGGTTTATTTTGCATAATGTTTAACTTATCTGACACGGATCACTCTATGTGTGTGTGTGTGTGTGAGAGAGAGAGAGAGAGAGAGAGAGAGAGAGAAAGAGAAAGAGAAAGAAAGTGAGTGAGAGAGAATGAGGAATAGAAAAGAAGTGGAAATAAATGTATTTCCATATAAAGTCGTTTCATGTAAGTCCCAAATTTTTTCCCGCCTGTGAAACCCTGCATCCTAAACGAAACGTTTTGAAGATCTTCGCAATATCCCGGTAGCATTATTCACTAAGACTTGATATGTGTGGAAACCAGCTGCCTAAAATGATAAATCAAATGTAATATTTTAGCCCGAAATGTTAATTCATTGTGTTCAACTACATAATTCTTTATGGTATTTTAATACTTTTATTATGTTAACTCAACATTCTTTGTTTTGAAAAGATAGTATGTTGATTGAATCGTAATAAACTTAAGACGTAACGGACAGAAAACTGAAGATCTGCACCGTATTTATATGAATCTCCTACTCTAGGCGTTGGCCTGTTCATGTTCGTGGCAATTCACTGAGAGTACTTATACTATCAATGAAAACAAATAGGTACATTTTCAAAATGTTTAAAGTAATAAATTATTTACATTATTACATATTTAATAATTAAGTTTCAAAAATGTATTATTTTGAATTCTGAAACAGTATCGAGCAGGACGACTCAGGCGGAAAGTGACTCTAATTTGCAAGGTTCTGGGTATAAATCCCTTGGGATCGGCCATCATGACCTTGGGTTTCCTGGTGATTTCCCCTGGTCACTTGGCAAATGCTGGGGTGGATCTGTCCTCTCCATGATTTTTCCGCTCTACCATTTCATATCATTTCATTCCGTTGACTTTGCTACAAGGTCGAAAGTGTCAGGGCGAGATGGACGGGTGTGGCCTAACGATAGCTTGCGTTTTTGATAGGTATCTGCCTCGACTTCTGGTACGGTCATTTTGAGGGGCTTGAATTCCTTGGAGGGGGCTCCGCCAAGGTTGGTGGATTTATCTGGAGAGAATGTTAGGGGTCGCTTCTATGTCTGTACCTCACTCCCGTAAATCCCTTCCGTGTTCCCTTCCCTCACCTTATTACTTCCTGGTACAACGGCCAGCCCTTGAGCAAGGCTAAAGTACAGAATATCCTTCCTACGAACCTGGCAATCCAATAATATAAATAATTTACGAAAATCTGTGACATGCAATGTGCCTGTGCATCAGGCATTAACTGAACAGCAGTACTGCTATCGCGTATGGAAAAAAAGGAAGACTCAAGAAATAAAATATCGAAATAAATATGCTTACTATAAAGGAATCTTGGCACATTATATAATCGTGTCGAGGGAGATTAGACTTGCTGTTACTTAGCTGCAGATGTACATATTTTAATAACACTTGGTAGTACAAGAAATCTTCTAGTAAGGCATTACCTTCCATTACTGCTTAAACATTAAAAATTTGTATTACAATTTTCTTTGGTGTATTATTTATGAATTGTCGTATGCCTACGT
Organism: Metallyticus violacea; assembly: GCA_030762175.1. Lineage (NCBI taxonomy): Eukaryota > Metazoa > Arthropoda > Insecta > Mantodea > Metallyticidae > Metallyticus > Metallyticus violacea. The sequence continues at coordinate 134,975,495 of CM060846.1, forward strand.
GTGAGCAGAATTGAAATCAGTTACTGACTTCTCTTGTGAAAGTGCTCTTTACATTACATATGTTGGAAACTGAAAATTTGTCCCTTGTTGAAGGAACAAGTCAAAATGAGTTATTCTTCGAGTAGAATTAGCTTCACAGGGATGCTGTACATGGTGGATGCGGTAACATTGTAGCTATTCTTTTCTTTGTATTCTCAAGTCATTTATTGAGACACCCCGACAAAGCGCGCTATACCAAGACTGTTTTTCGCACTTATGGTGCTTGTTTCTCTTTCTTCTCCAGCTGGATAATATACTCCTTCTGTATTCAGAGCCACTTGACAAATATCACTCTTCTGTTTGGGTATCATTTTCTATTCGTGTCGCGGAAACGCGCTACAAACCACCTTACTATAAGCAAGTAACATTTCAAGTTAATATAAATTACTAAAGCGTGTCATTTCACATTTGACGTTCCTTGTTTCAAAAATGGAAAAATAAGCACAGAAAATAAAGTACTTGTAATTAGGTTCTAAGCTCAAGAAACGTATCAACTGTTTCTTTTGAAACGTCTTCATGTTATGTCACTTTAATTGGCGCAAGAAAGAACGAACAATGCAAGGCTAAGATCAGAATATTATGAAACTTCTACTTTTAGAGGATGTTTAATTTCTGCCGAAAACGAGTTTATAGCATCCAGTGTCCTAAAATGTTGCAATATTCAATGAGTTTGAGGCAAAAACTTTACAATTTAACAAATCAGCTTTGTTTCTCAAAAAACTTCTTAAAAATGCATTGAGAGTTTTGTTTAATTTATCACGCGTGAGCAAAAGGATAGCTATAGGCCGCATTTCATTCTGTATAAAATTATGTTGTAAATTTCCGGCTTTCCGAACAGATTGGGGATTTTAATTATGAACCTTTCCATCTCATGGCTTAATGACATGTATATTGCACACTTTCTTGGTTTAAAGTGCAAATTTCAGAACTTCTATGGAACTGTATCGGGACAAGTAATTGAAAATGAGGGGGAAAAAAACTACAGTTAAAGTAACTGCAAGTCATTAAGATGAAGATTTAATTACTTATTTAGCTCAACATACGGCTAGAAAAACGTGCGAAATAATATCATTTTAAGGAAAATTGCCTTATACTTTAATTATCCCTTTTATAAGTATGTAAATGTTTAATGAAATCCTATTTGCACTTACCTGCCATGGATATGCTCCATAAGGTGCTACGGAACCTCCCACGATTTTTGCTACGGGTTGCCCTGCTCTGGCAGGTTCATGTGTCACGTCTCTGGTTCCACAAGTAGGACTAGAGTTCAGAGGAAATTTCGGGTAACCCCCACTCCTAGGCATTCTTGATACACCTGCAATATAGGTTTTATCCACTATTCATTAATTTGCATTTTAATCAATCCGGTATATAATGCCAAACATAAAGGGGTTTGAACAATCCTTTTCAGCAATGAACATTCATTATCTGTTATATTTTATTCACTAACTGAGGAAGGTACAGAGTGCTCCGTTTAGAGGTATCAAGAAATAAGTGATAGTTTCAAGTATAAATAAATCTTTATAAACATGTCTTTTTTTACATAACTTAATATAGAAAATCTCCAAATTAAGGTGAAAAATCAACTCTATGTTTGCATTTGACAATACAATGCATTTGAAATATGAACGCAAGTTGTTTGCAGCTCAATTTATTATTATTATTATTATTATTATTATTATTATTATTATTATTGTTGTTATTATTATTATTGTTGTTGTTGTTGTTGTTGTTGCTGGTGTCATGCCCGAGATATAACCCAATTTGTTAGTTAAATTGGCCTAATTTCGTGAGAGATTTTTAGGAGTATTTTGTTTTAAATGTTTTATTGTAAATTATTTTCTAATTACTAATTCTATTGCTGCAGTGGGTTTAGTTAATGTCATATCAATTTTTAATGCTCTGCACTTTTATAACAACTGCATATGGGAATTTAAATAATTATGTGTAATAAATTGCATTTAAAACTACCCTCCAAATTTAATAAGTTATTCTTAGTTTTCTCAGGATTCTTGTAAGGCTAGTATTTTCACAGAACATTTCTTTATAGTGACAACTGCAAATATCCAGGGGAAGATTTTGTAAATGCTACAACATTCGAAATAAATGCCAAGAGTGTAGGGCCTCACATCACCCAGCAAAGAAACGCCAGTGAAAGATGCAAAATAAAAAATTGCATTTGCCTTCATCAGCGAGGATAATGCCTTCAGCCTAGTGTTATCTACCACAATTTCTAAACATTGAAGCAGGAAATGTTGTCTCAAAAATTCCTATTCTAATAATAATTACTTCTGATGGCAGTTATAATTATAATTGCATTTTATTTCAGGTATTGTTTAACAAGATCAAGAATGATATAATAATCAAAGGTACCAATACGACAATTATAATCAGGATTTTAATATTATAATTGTTAGTGAATGTATATAGATATATGTCTTTTTGACTAATAAGTAATATTCACGTTATCTTTCTGTAATACTACTTTTGATAGTGCATATATGTCTTTGTTATGTTTCTGTGAAAGGGACGGACATGCTGGCCTTCTTCTGCCTGTAAAAAGTCTTAGGACAATAAGATTTGCCTCTAAAGGTTCTCTTCTTTTGTTAAAGAGTAACGACCCCTTCCTCTCGTTGCCATCCATCCATAAAAGATTGCCGACATCAGGTCGCAAATATTTTTACTGTCCTCACATGGACTTTAGTGTGCGGATCTCAGTGTTAGGAATTTAAAAAAAAAAAAAAAAAAAAAAAGTAGCGGGGAAGAAAAACTTTGAACACCCCTCAAAATTGAACGAATGTGGATGAATAGGCAATATTAAAGATATCATGTAATAACCAATAGAAGGATAGAGTTGAGTCGATTTCTAGAATATTTAAAGAAACAAATTTTCGCGAGGGGCGGAGCGAATTCACATTTTTTTTTTTTTTATTGGTTTATTTACGGACGCTCTTTAACAGCTCAGGTCATCAGCGTCCCATTCAACTCAGGGCGTGAAACGGCCTACAAATTTTGCTCAGAGGCCTCTCTTTCAGGCTTGAGGTTCTTTTTCGTGCCGTAAATGTACGACACGGGACCCACGGCTTTACTTCCCTTCCGAAGGAAGCCATACTTAAGATTTTTACGCCCGGAAAAATCCATCGGTCCTGGCCGGGTTCGAACCCGCAATCTTGGGTTTAGGAGGCAAGTATGGAGCGAATTCACATAATGGATTTAATGTGAAATATAAAAAGTAAGTTTGAGTAGGAGAGAAGTGTAAGAATAACTGAAAAATAAAGAGAGGTAAAGTAACGGGACAGTACGAGTGATCACGACACCGAGCAGTATAATAATCATATATAGCAAATAATTGAAAATATAACACTGCAGTTCAGTGAAATAAATACGTCGTCATTAAGATAATACACGCGTCTCATTAAATCAGTGTTAAAGTTACGACAGTCAGATTATTCTTGTAGTAAAGTCCTTACTTAAAGTGATCAGTCTTATAAGAAAGCGTCACAGCAAAATAATAGACGACAGTCACCCGTGAATTTGTTACGGAGGAGGTTAAAATTGTAGTTACGCAAATAGCATATTTAAAACTTGGAGGGTGAACTTTAGCCAATACAGTAAATGTCAAAACCAGAATTATAACCCACGACAGACGCTCAGCGTGTTCCCGAAACCTTCAATTGTCCAACAAATTAAAAGTTCAACTACAGCCGAAATTGCATTATTCCGGTGAAGAATGCCCTTTCCTCCCTAATGACATTACGTCATTAAAAACAGTCCAAATTCCCCTGAGATTCCTGCCCTCTGCTTTGGAACCAGAAAAATAGGAAATATAAAACTCCAAACTTTAAAAGCTGAGGTAACGCAAGAAGATAATTTAATCACCTAAGTAATCAGTCGGCATTAAAAAAGGATAGACTTTTAAATAAAACCCCAGTAAAAATAACTAAAACCTCCCACCGATAATACCCGTTCCAAAATATACAACTACTTTAAAATTTGAGAGTTAAAAAGAAAGACATACGTGTATCAACGTCCTTAGAATCAAAATTACAGAATTGTAAAAGATATTTAAAGACTGTTTTTTGAAACGACAGTTGAGAGTTTTTACAGAGTTAAGCAGTAATTGTAATGTTTTAGGGCATATAACCACAGTCATAAAGTGCCGTGTACAGAGCATTAAATTAAAGCTATGTAATTAAATGCATTGATAAGTATTTAGAAAACATTAGGAATATTTTGGCAATAGGCATATACTCTCTACGATAAATCGCCTCATACTAAAAACCAAATAAATATGTGTATAATAATGAGTTCTGAAGGAAGGACACTCACTTTATTGATTTTTCCCCTTTCATTTAGAATGTGTATATCTAATAATTAAATTCTTCTATTAAAGAGAGAACTCTGTCTGTCTGGTTTAACACACCAAAAATATGCAAACATGTCCGTGCATTTTCTTATTAGTGTTTCATCCCATAATGTGAAGTATGTGCAAGAAACAGAATTCTTTTTTATGTTTTTCTGTTCTTAGAATTCTACGTTTAAAGTCATGATAACGATCGTTTTAGTGGAGTAGAGGGATGTTCTTGTTGTTACATCCTATGATGAGCGAACTTTAATATTGAACACGTCATATAATTTATAAATCACTCAAACACATAACATGGGAATATAACAAATCATTACCACTTATGATATTGTATAATAAGAACTTTATAACCTAACCTACCACCAGCTAAAGTAAGTTACTTAATAACTGAAAAAATTGCTGAAGAATCAGAATAATTCCTTTTTTTTTTTTTTTTTTTTTTTTTGAGTAGTGTTAAACGCCCGTTTTTACTACTGAGGCACCACAGGCGGTGGATGAAATGATAAATTGGAAAAGGATTTTTTTTAAGGAAGGAAGCGTTCCAGGCCTAAGTTTAGGTACCTCCCCGGTATTTGCCAGTTATGAAGGCTGAGGAAAACCTGAAGAAAAACCCAGTCAGGTAGGACGGTCCTGGCGGGATTCGAACCGCAGACCTCCCGCTCACGACGACCTCGGCCACCCGTGGCGGTAGAGAAGAATTCGTGGAGGTCGAGATCGTGACAGACTATCTCATCGTTCCCCAGGAAATTCTGTGCCCAAAAAATAAAGAGCCGTGTTTGACTGTGGAAACTTTTACACGACGTTTCGAAACAATTGCTATTAATATTAAAGGAACTATGAAGAAACAAAAACAAAACAAAAAAAAAAACAAAAAATCTTTCCTGTTTACATCATATTCAGTTGCATAAGACTTAGATGTTAAAGATACAGCACGAATGGCTACATTTATCCGTGACATTGATCAATTCCACATAGCTTTCACATAAAAGCTATCCCTCACGCGCAATGTTTGATTCTCGAAGGCTGGGCGTGTCGAGTTGCACGCACCTGACGGGATTCAAAACACCGCGTGTGCGGGATAGCGTTTACGTGATAGAAGAAGTGCTAGGGCTCGTACCTATGGAGGGAATGACCACAGCACTGATATTTTTGAAGCCGTCCACGTACTTATGTTTGAAGCATGTGAAGTCTAACAAATGTCAGATTACGGACCAACACCAATAGAATACTCTAGGCATAGCGAAATCCCAATTAGTGCCAACATGGACATGCTGTTCAAGGAAAAACATCGTCAAATTTCTCATTGACACTGTTAAACATTAATGTTTTCTTAATTAATTTTTTGTAATTATTGAATTTTTAATTATAAAATATACTTCACTGAAATAATTTTTGTTTAATCGGGTTTCATGTTTAGTATTTAATTATTAAATTGAGTCAAAGCAAAGAGATTTAGAGCACCATTTTTGGCCCACGCTGTGCATTGAAGAACCCTAGTGTACATGGTTGTTGAGAACCAGCCCCATAGAGGATTCTTATGCACTTCTTTTGTAAGGTGAGCATTTTCTTACTGTAGACAGAATTAACCAAAAATCTCATATTTCAAAATGGAATTAAATTATGCCTAGCCCACTAACCTTAATGCATTTTAATTCACAAAATTCTCCAAATTTCTCAAAGTAAAGATCGGAGCTGAGCTTAAGAACTGTAGTCCCTATATGTTTTTTGTTTTTGTTTTCGTTTTTTTCCAATTTACTTCTTGTCAATTTCTAAATCCAAGAACTTCGCATGAGAATTTTTCTTATGGTGTAATTAGTGTAAAAATTAGCCAATTTTGGCACCTACTTGTTTAAACTTATAAATTAAATAAAATGTGTTTGGTTACAATTTAATGAATGTTTGTTAGCTTCAAACCAAATGTGTAACTCTCCAAACACTTTGTGACTAAGTATGAAAGTTGAGTATGTAACTCTCCAGGAAAAAAAAACACCGATATTCTTTACAAAAAGTACTGTCTTAGATTCGTTACTTAGATTATAAGCTAATCATTGATAAATACCAGAAAGCGAATAAGGCCCAGTGTAGAGCCTTATGGAGCATCAGGTATAGCAATACCAGCAATTTACTCACAATTATTGTGATGTCAGTTTATTTTTACTTTTATGATACGGATTTTACTATTTTATAGATATTTTGTCAACACCATAAAGTAATTTCTGTAACGGGAGATTATAATCTATGCCATCAAAAGCCTTAGCCAAAATCCAAAATATTTCCAGAGGATTTATTTAGAAGGCTTAAATGTAACATAATTTTTTGACAAATCCTTTCAAATACAAACTGAGATATTGTTTGATTGAAGATAATTTACAATGCGGTTATACATAGCCTTCTCAATAATTGTGAAAATTTAGCTAAGAGTGATATAGGTTTGTAACTAGAGGGGGCATACTTTTATCACAAACACACAAAGACACACACACACACACACACACACACGCATATATATATAAAAGAAAAAGATAAAGAAAGTAACACTATTAACAATGTAGCAAATTACAGTAATTATGACAGCAGAAAAAGATAAAACACTAAGAGAAAGTCACACTTGTAATCGCTGTATTTCGAACTACTAGAGTTCTTCTATGGCAAGAAGACAAGTTATATATATGCTTGGTTACTACCTGCTAAGTCTTTCCGAAAATATACCGGTTAATGATGAATGATTACAAATGCTTATAAAAGGCTCACTCAATTCATATGAGCAATAATTTAGCATCTTGATGCTTACTTCATCTCAACTAGTGAGATTTTTCCAATAATTTGCTCAATTTCTACTGGAGTTTTCAGATTTATTTTAGTTTTATATTGATTTTTAACTACGCTTTCTGCAGTACATCAAATGCAGTAACATTCGAAACAGTTCTATTCGTTTTCTCCTTAGCTGCAGTTAAGAAATATGAATAGTGTTTTCTACTTAATTTAATTTGAAATAAATACTTACGGTGGTATACATTATTGGAAAATGTCAGTCTTTCATTGTAAAACGAAGCTTTTGTTGGTGTACAGAGGACAGCAAAGATCGTAGGTAGTATTAAAAAAGATAACATCGTGCTGAGTCTTCACTTTCTCAGGAGTAATCAGATTTCTGTAAGAAAAGAATCAAGGACATTAACGAAAGTATTCATCATCACAACTATTAATATTATTTTGAGACAATGAATCAATGGATTGAAAATAATTCGTGTCTTAAGCTATTTACTATTAGGCCTTACTGACGAGGGAAAATACCGGAAAAATGACGCAGTATTTATGAGCTGCCACCCCCACATTTAATTAGATTGATTGTAGCAAATAATTTTATGCAACTTCGTTATAGCCATGTGTAATATCATTTTCTGTACAAGTGTTGAATACTGTGTCTAAAATGTTAGTTTCTTGCGAAGACGCAGAAAGCTACCCTAGCCATAAAACCTGACCTGGAAATTTCTGTAGCCCTTTGTAGCAATATTTGTAAAGAATCCTGGAGCCAGATGTTTGCTGATATTTTGTTAGAACCTTTCTTAATGGGGCAGGTACCATAAAAACATTTGGCGACTAAAGAAATGAAAAGAAAGGGAGAAGCCATCCGCTTTATGGAAAAGTCACGCAGACCACATTTACTTAATTTGGCAATTTTGAGGCCCACAGTTTGGCAAGAGAATTCAGCGAAGCAACATCAGTGCAAGGGATTTCTTAGTTCCGTTTAATTAGTGGAAAGCGGCAGATAGTATTGGTGGACAATCTTTATTAGTTAAGTGCAATAGTTTATATATAGCAATGTATTAACAATAAATTGTGTTCTATCTTCCATAACGAAAAAACATTATTAATCTCCATATACTCCTTCCCCTATGGTCACAGGATCATAAAAGTATCCAGCATAAGAGTTTCAACAGCCATGGCAAAACTGTAAGACAGCGGTAACCATCGTCGGAGAGGAAGGAGCTATATACCCCTGAGATTACACCAAAAACCTAACAATACAAATTTCCTTTCTCCAAATTCTTTCCTCCACCATGCATATAATTTCATAAACCCCCTTTCCTGTTTATTAAAACCGCAGCAAAAAAATCGATATAATTTAGGCAGCCGGAAATTTAATTCAGACACACCTGTATGCATTCTTTCGTAATTAAATAAACTTACGTTCAATAAAATAATACATTAATTTTTATAATTAAATTCTAGAATTTATCTATTATTATATCTGTATGTTTGTAAATTAATTAGTTGCGTTTATATAATGAATCATCCCTGCGTTTTGATTCCAAGATTATAATGAAATACTTCTATATACAACGATTTGATTAATAACCACATTATCTAAAATAGCCTCAAATTCTTGGTGAACTGAAGCAGAAAGTGTGTTCTTCTGCAGTTACTATCTATGCTGACAATTGTGTTTAAACATTTGTCACAACATTTTAAAACACATGTTTAAAATTTCTATCACCGATAATAAGAGGCTGGTGGGAGTGCCGGTTATCATATTGGCAATCGTCATTTCAATTGATATGAATTTATTTTGATCAAAGTTACATTCAGCTATCCAATATTGCGCGGATGTTTCTTGTCATAGTACCGCTAAACATGGACATAAATCACTGTACTCATAATAAGTAGTTAGAGAGGTATTTTTAAAGTATGTATTGTTTCCAGACATTGTCGCCTCAACGCCGCGGTTCCCATTTTGATCATGCGCTGTGATTTCCTTTATTCACTGGCGCGCCAAATGCATTCATGGGAGACAGATCAGATTGTGTTTGCCTTTAAGGTATGCGTATTCAAGACAATCGAGCGAACCGTGGACTGCGAGATAGGTCTTAATCCGTTTCTTGAATAAATAAAATGTGATATCAACTGATATTCGTCGAAAACTTAGTGATTTTCATGGCAAAATCATTATGAATGATGAAATGGAAAGCAGGAAAGTTATAATGATTAACGAAGGTTATCAAAATGTGTTTAAGCGGCCGTCCGTAATCAATTATGGTTTGACGTGTGCATTCGAAGCGAATTTCGTGAGGATATACCATTTACAGTTTTGCGCTTTTTCCGCATTAATAAGAGGTGATGGAAGGAACACTTTTACAGGAAATGTCAAAGAAAGGAGTACAAAAAATGTGGCATCGATCTGTGGTTAAGGGATACAAAAATAGGTGCCCCTTTATACAAGTTCAGATTTATAATGCAAATAATGTGTAAAATTAGTTTAAGGTGCGAAGAATGCAAAGGAAATCAAATATTTTTAATAAATCTCGCGTCTTTTTATAGGCTTTGGGAACGTACTTTAAAACACGCTCGTAATTCGGTTATAGGAAGAATTTAAAGCGCTTTAAATGCTTTATCCATGCATGAAATATACAGTTAGTTTCTATAGATGGTGCAGCCTTTTATTGCAAGAAGCATTTTGTATCGTGCACTTAGTCGTACCTATTTTACATACATAATATAATTCAATCATTTCCTTCTAATCAGGTATATTTAATCGGATAACATATCTCCTTGCGTTTTGTATCGAATTTAAGAGCGTCACCAAGAAAATTCCCTCTTCATAGAATTTACTAACTTTATTTTCAGATAGAAAAATGCAGAAAAATGCTGGTTTTCTGATTTACAAATATATATTTGTAATGGACACCAGTTTTCTCCTCGCAATCTGCCTTAATATACACGATTTCTTGATAAAACAATTATTTAAGGAATGCATTCCTCTTGATAATCCAGCTTGAGGTAGATAACTCGTGTTATGGTGTCACTAAGCTCTTCAAGCACTTTTGAATTGATAATAAGAGGAATGGTGCACAAGTGTGGCATCTATTTTTTTGTGACAGTGCGGGACCTGCATCATAATATGAAAATGCATATGAAAGGACTCGTATAAAATGATGATTGATAGCATGTATGTAGATGTAGGGTAGAATAGAAAATGGAAGCGAATAAAAAGAAAAATATTAGCATCGTGCTATAAATGATTATTAATATCAAAGTATATATTTACATTGCGGTTAATTATGCACGCTAATTCATACAATACCTCAGTATAAGGAGAAAAAAGAATCGGATAAAATCATAGTAAGCCATGGCTTTCAATCAAATACAGGGGGTGCCAAAAATGTATACACACTGCAACCAAAGAAAAACCGGGGTTAACATAACAAAACTGAATCCACAAAAGCAGAAATGATTAGCACTAATCATCTTAGACTTTTACAGTTACAACAGTTTCTTAAAATGCCCACCATCGGCGTCGATACACTTCTGAGTACGGTGAACTACTGATTGAGCAATGTTTGCGAATGTGTCTTCAGCGATTGCAGCACATGGCGTTTTAAGTTTCTTCCTGAAGTGCGGCCGGTGTAGCTGGTTTTCTACGGTATACAACATCATTAAGAGTTCCCAATAGGTGGAAGTCCAACGGAGTCAGACCCGGAGAACGAGGTGAAAACTCAATCGGATACCCTCGTCCTATCCAGTACCTTGGATAGTGCCTTAGATCCAGTGCGCGGGGCTTGTTGCTGTGCGAGGTTTTATCTGCCCTTGTGAACATTGAATACGGTACCATGTGTCCCAAATTTGTCTCGAATGCGTGCAATTGTTACTCGCGTTGGCGGTTCTGTTCTGTACACACGACTCAATTGCCCTTGAACTTCAACAATATTCTTGGTTTTCCAATACCAATTTAAGATTGCTTTTCGCTGTTCAAACGATAATATTGACTCCATTTTCTGTGGCAATGCTAGACATAATGTAATGTGAGTCGTATCTGTTTACAGGACATCAAACGATAATCTTGCTTCATTTGTTCATTGAGGATTTACTGTTGCCAAGCAACGCTGTCATAATGTGTGTGTCAGTCATATCTGTTTACAGAACATCATATTACACATTACTGTTGTTTTTCGGTTCAACTTTGAAATATGTTAAATAGATATCTACTGTGAAAGCGTATATACACTTTTTGACACCCTCGGTAGTTATTACTTCACCTCCCAGTGATATGGATCCGAAATGTCATCATCAATAAATAACCTGCACTTACTTGTTTCTGATTATTATTCAATAACTTGTTCCTTACAAAACGTAAAGCATAATACCTAATTCTGTAAGTCTTCGTTCTTGTGATAAACGACAATGCTCAAACACATGGTTCTTGGTACATTATGATCACCGAGAGAGCTTTTATTATTGACAAATTGAGGGATCTGCAAGTTGAGGGAAATGGAGAAAGATCTATTTATGGACTATATGAGCTCAGGAACCAGAAGCACAAAAATGACTGACATTTGTCTTATAGTATGAGCCGGAAACCCCAAAATTATTTTTCTACACCTTAACCATTGGACTTGAGGCTGTTAGCCAAGACAAAAGAAAGGGGAACACTACCGTTGTAAGCTTAAGCGATGATTTAGAGACAATTATATCCAATGATATTTAAGACCTGTGTGAAAACGTTTTCCTGCTTTCAGATTAGATTAAAATGTGTTAAAATAGATGAGACAGAACCTCTAAGAAATTAAATAGTAGTCTCTTGAAATCCTTTTACGAAAATCAAGTATAATATTTTTTTTTTTCGGCTTCTGGTTGCATTATAGTTAGTAATTTCAAACATTAATCCTATTCATCGTAAGTAATTTCACCTTCCAGAGGGCCGGCCCTGGTGGTGTAGTGGCTACCATACTTGCGTCCTAAATTCAAGATCATGGGTTCGATCCCGGCCAGGACCGATGGATTATTTCGGGCGTGAAAATCCTAAGTATGGCTTACTTCGGAAGGGGATCAAACCGTGAGCCCCGTGACTGAAAGAAGAGGCCTCTAAGCAAAATTTGTCGGCCGTTTCACGCCCTGATTTGAATGGGACGCTGATAACTTGAGATGTTAAAGAGCGTCCGTAAATAAACCAAATCAAAAAATAAAATCACATTTCAGAGGCGAATGATTATATTTAAAAGCTGTTTGCCTTCGAATATTGACAAAATCCAACAATGATGCTCTTTCTTTAAAGCTTACCAGCTGACAGCCAAGTCTTGGCTTTCACTGTGGTTGCCTCAATTCTTCCTTCGCCGCTTCATACTAGCTTGTTTTGACTCGGGCGTATATTGGTGTGTACCCAAGTTTAGTTACAGATATCGATGCGATTTAAACTTGTACCCCCTTCTTCTGAAATCCTTGCGGAGAGCTTCTCAAAGACTTGCAAATGGAGTTCTGCTGGGGGCAACTGGTCAGCACGTTTACTCCTGCCGAAACCAGAAGAGATGAATGAAATGATATCCTAACTATAAATGAGAATGAAGATTGGAGCAAGGTTAACAGAAATGGCAGGGGAAACAAAAGGCTCGTGGCAAATTTTACATACAGATGCTAGGATGTAACCCGTATCGTCTTGCTGGGAGAGGAGTAGTCTGAACTTACTGTGTTGATGCCTTTTGATTTTTTTATTTGTTTTGTTTATGGACGCTCTTTAACATCTCAGGTCATCAGCGTCCCATTCAACTCAGGGCGTGAAACGGCCGACAAATTTTGCTCAGTGGCCTCTTTTTTCAGACTTGAGGTTCTTTTACATGCCGCAAATGTACGACACGGGACCCACGACTTTACTTCCATTCCAGAGGAAGCCATAATTATGATTTTATGCTCAAAAATCCATCGACCCTGGCCGGGATTGAACCTGCAATCTTGGGTTTAGGAAGCAAGACGATTAGTACTACAGCACAGGACCGACATGTTAACGTCACCACGGAACTACATTGTAAAGCAAATCAAAGCCGGTGATATTTTAAAAACACCTTTATTTGTCAGGAAAGAAGCAATAGAATTAATTGTGCATCTCAGCAAAAGACGTTATTAATATAGCCATTTTTTCTCTGTTCACTTACTTTTCTTACTGAATTTTCTGAAGGTCTTGAAATCCACGGCAAAACCATCGATCAATATACAGCTTGTCCAAAATCCTGGAAGCAAAATTAGAAATATTTTAATCTAAGCTTGGTTTCCCACAACTTTAATTGATTTTAATTTCAAAACAAATTTGTGGCACTTAAGTTTGTTCTAACAGTTTACTTTTTGCTCCTTAATGCAGGATATAATATAAATATTAAAATATTTTACGAATAAAACTTACATGGATTGAATTATAATTTATTCCAGTTTAAAATTTGTCAGTTGTGAGTGAAAGTTTGTGTAAATAAATATCAATTCTGTATATACTAAATATCAGTATGTAATTTAACAACCAACGTATATACTACATCATATTTCACATGTCTTATTTTAAAAAAATATATGTAAATATATATTTTGAGAAAACTCTTGACATATAAATCTTGATTAAATTGTACTGTTTTGGAATAAAGTATTCTCTCCTTATATTAGCACTTTATTCATGTATATATGTGCTTCGCAAGTGGAGAAAAAGTATTTCTTAAACAATAATCGAGAATTTATCAATATTCCCAAACTTACCCTTCCCCGTTTTCTGAGGTAAGTGGCTAAATGTCATTCTGTACAACGAGAAGAAATTTTAAACTGTTGTCTGTTAACTCGAGTTGCAAACAAACAAAAAATACCCCATGTGTTGTCTATCCCAATACTTCAAGATTTACGGAAGGATGATTAATTTAAAAGATATTTTTGTCATCCACATCTGAAAATCTAAGCATTCTTTGTGATTCATAAACAAACTGGAAATATCTATGCATATGTTATGTGAAACAGTTATGGACGTACATGCCGTTGAAAACAAGCTAAAATTATTACCAGTCACAAGTTCTCAAAGACAAATATAGAAACTTGTTTTGGAAAACGAAAGATCAATAATGTGTACAATTACTCAGGTTCTGAAGGGTACAGAAATAGGTGAAATTAAGTGTGCCAGTGTCAGTGACATTCCTCTCTTTAAATATGTAAGACTGATATCCTGTGATGTTGAAATATCATTTTCGTAGTATAAGGAGTTGTTCAGAAACAATCGATATGCATTCTCGATGCATAATTTGGAGATGACTACTGCAATACTGATGATACTAATACCGGTTATAAATTTATAATAAATTACGGAGCAGATTGTTATACAAATATTATTTTTGTTTGCATGAAGGTAAATATGTTATAATGAAAGAGGTGTGTTTACGGTGATTATAGGAAGAAAATCCTAAAATTATAAATAGTTTTCTCTATTTTGGTACCTAAACTATGAATGTATTACATTTTACCACATAAAACTGCATATTTAAACGTTTCCATAACTGTTTTCGTGTTCTTACTACAAAACAATTGAATAAATTTCTACATAAACATCCGCTATTTAACACTGTCCAGCACCGTTGCATTACATACTGCCAGCGTTGGCGAAAATGATTTTTTTTTTTTTTTTTTACTTATATGTGGGCAATATAATAACTGTGTCAAAGCTCACAGAACGAGTGTCGCCAATTTCCTAATTTTCTTATACTCTAAGGTTAAGCTCTGTGTAGCAGTAAAACCCAATAAAACTGAGTGTGAAACATGGCAAATAAGAACCACAGAAAGAGACTGGAAGTAGCACAGTTGAAATTTGCTAGTCAGTTAACCGAAGTTATTTTCAGAGATAGAATAAAAAGTAAACCAATTAAATGATCGAGGGAATGAAAGAAATATAAACAGAAAGACAAAAATTCAAGCTCACAAGCCTCGATAGCTAAAACGTATGCAAATGGACGATTTAAGAATTTCAGAGATTATCTATTATCTATTATTAAGCTGATGGCAGGACGGATCCTGGAAGACCCAAAAGTATATGACTTGGGAACGGAGTTACTTTCCAATACCTCGTCTTCTTCTACAGACTGTTGACTGAATGTGGGCTTATTCTTTAAAATACATAATTTTTATTTTATCTTATCGATTAAGTGTATAAATGAAAAATTAGGACATCTTAAGTACACTTATAGCCAGTACAGAAATTCTATGCAGATAGCATTATTTTAGTCAGAGACCTCTTCTTTCAGGTTTCAGGTACTTTTACATGCCGTAAATTTGCGGCACGAGACCAACGTCTTTACTTCTCTTCCCAAGAAAGTCAAACTTTAGATTTTTACCTTTTAAAAATCCATCAACCCTACCGGGTTTAAATCCCCTACCCCGGGTCTACGAGGCAAGTATAAATATAATTACCACTAGACCGATTTATATTTAGAGATTTATAGTTTACCAACACATGATAAACAGTAAGTTTATTTGGGAATTGTATTTTATGCAGGGCCATAATATCCTTATATTATAAATTAGGAATGTAAAATATTTCAACTAAGATATTTTTGTCTATATTTAGTAAAAATAATAATCCTTATATGTATTCACATTTAAAATATTTCTTGCAAACTATATGCTATTTTAGGGCAATACTAAGGTAACTTTAATATAGCCTCATTCAAAAAATATCTTTTTGAAAATGAAATCAGTGTTGAATATGAAATATGATTTTGATGTTCCTGAAAACGTGTTAAACGAACCTGCGTTGTCTCTCAGTTTTGTGAATAATACACATTCAATATGAGAGGCGTGGAAGCCTGTAGCATTTGTAGTAAATATGATTTGATCACTTGAAATAATTATTTTCGGATATCGTATGCCGCACATCTGCGGCTTAAGCAACTAATTACTTTTAATTGTATCAGAGACCAGAGCGCGATGCAATTACTGAAGACATCCAACAACGAATTTGAAACGATGTGAATTCTGCCATGGTTTCTTTCATTTACAGGTTATGAATGAAATTATCGCAAGTAATATCACGAGAGAGTCTGAGATTAAAAGACAAATTCACAAACGTAGTGAGGGAATTTATTGGTAATCTCAGACCCTAGAGTGATATTTATTAGGACTTTTCACGAATAAAATAAGAAATTAAATATAATTCCTCTAAATCTTGCTTACAATATAGTAAAACTTGTATATTTGTACTTAATCTTTTCAAGCAATCTTGCGACAGAAGAATGCCTATTGTCAGTAATGCTAATAGATAAGAGCAAAATATAGATTTAGGACTATTCATAAATAGAATAAGAGTAAAAGTGATATATATTTTAAATTCGCGCACAGAATACTAACACTTGTTACACTTATGAATATCTATTTGTTCTATTCTATTCAGAAACCATGAGACAAATTGATAAAAGTATACTGTTACAATCGCTACCGTTCAATTTTCTAATACCAACTAAGAAAAAAAATAACATACATTCTCACTATTCCCTTTGTATTCTGTGGTTTGGAATTCCTTATGATAAGATCAATTTGCTCATTTGAAGCATCACCAAAACGCTTTGGAAAACACTCCATTTTGCATTATGATTGTGGATTGTCGATTTTTTTTTTTTTTTTTTTTTTTCCCATCAATAGCTCCTCACCGCCTCTAGCAAGAGTGGTAAGTTATGCGTGTTCAGGAATAATATAGTGAAGGTATAGAATTGGCCACACTGACCACAAGACAAATGCACGTCACGTGATAAATTTATTTCATATTTTTTTCGATAGTTTCACTCCGTAATCTGGATGTGATTGGTCAAAATTTTGTTTCGTTTCATTGATCGATTTTAAGAAGACGTCACATGAATGAAAAAGTCTACTTAATTGATTTTTGCTTAGTACAATGCTGAATAGTAAGCAGTACATAGAAAATCAATATGCAAGCTGTCATATAAAGGTAGAATAAGATTTATAAGATGCTTTCTGCAACATTTTATTGAGGATGCCCCCAAAACAAGTGACTGACATAAGCGCACAAAGCTGCGGGCTGCCACACTTTTGCGGCATTGATACTACACACATCGCACCGGGTCATTAGGGCATTATGTAAGAGGAACCTCCTGACCTAAATATTTGTAAACATTTGAAAGTACGAGAGATATTTGCATAAAAATTATGCCTATTACTGCAACACTTGCAATACTCTGCGTCACACCTTTTATATCGAAAAGACACTTCCGTGGCACAATTAACTGGGACGTATTGCTAACCAGCGACATGTACAGAGAATGCACGTTAATTTCGCGTTTGTTTTTAAGCCTGTTACAAAAATTTCATTTCGGGAAAAGAAAACTTCATTTAGTTCTAGAAATGAAAACAAGGCCCGCTATTTGTTAGGAATAGAGTGCTTGAGCCACCGAAGTTGATTAAACTCCGCCAATATTTGGCATAGACGATTTTCAGATTACTATGCGGTCCAAACCTCCTGACGTTTCGCGATCGCATCGTTGCCGAATTTCACTCCCTTCGGACAGCATCGCGTGGCCAAGGTCGTTAAGCCACGGACTCGTGAGCGGGAGATCTGGGTTCGAACCCGTCAGAACCGTCCTCCCTGGATGAGGTTTTTTCCAAGTTTTCCTCAATTCTCATAAAGGGCAAATGCCGGGGAGGAACCCTAAACTTAGGCCTGAAACGTTTCCTACCTTCCTTTACCAATAATAATTTCATTTATATATTATCAGTGTACACCATCTATGGTGGATCATTAGTAAAAACGGGCGTTAATCACCATTAAAAAAAATTCTCTTCTGCAGAATGTTCCTCTTTGTGGTAAATGTTATTGAAATATTCGCTTAAAACTGTAAGAAAAGGACAAGAGACATAATAATAGAAATTAATACATAAAAATATACCTTTTTATGTCCTTTGCCATTCAAGGGACACAGTTAAAGTATAGCCTGAGCTTCGCTGTCTTCAGTGCCACTCTCATCTTTTAGGTTAACGATAGTTAGTTTAAAACGTGTTTACGCCCTAATTATTTTTGGAAATCGTCCTCTGGTAATTTTATGTATGTTTCACACATTCTGTCCAGTCTTTTCAATACACTTTATCTAGTTCACCACTGAGTAATTGTTCCATGTCAGTAACTTTGAAAGAATTCTTTTTCTAGTGACTTCTCTTCTTACTTGAGTCCATATAAGCTTTATGGCATCATATTGGCAATGATAAATAGGAAGTCTCACAACCTGATGCCCCAATCCATTGGTCAGTAGATAGAGTTTTGACGATTTTCTTCATTTGCATACTTTAAAGAAATTGTACACACTGAACACCATAGTCCGAAATTTACTACTAAATCCACTAGTACGGTCACTGGTACTGTGCCTGCTAAGAGATGTTTTCATTAAAAAGAATGATAACTTTACAGACGCTAGAACAGAGCCTATCACTGAAAAGCTGAACAGCAGTATTAAACCGAAATTTAACTCACAACTGAGGAGCCTACATCCCTTCACTGCTCATTTTGTTTTTTGTTATTGACCTTAATTGGAGGAAGTTACCTCTATCTTATTGACGTTCTATATATCTTCATTTTACCTGTTAAAGGATTGCTTAAAACAATGCATGACTTTCATGCGAAGGAATGTTTCTTAAGCTGAGAGCTGTGAATGCTTCTTTCATCAATTTGTAACATGTCTCGGAGCAGGCTAAAGTCAGGAACCAGCTTTGTTTGAACTAAGATTCCTTTTTTTTTTGTTTTGATTTGTTTTATTTACGGACGCTTTTTAACAGCTCAGGTCATCAGCGTCCCATTCAATTTAGGGCGTGAAACGGCCGACAAATTTTGCTTAGAGGCCTCTTCTTTCAGGCTTCAGGTTCTTTTTCGTGCCGTAAATGTACGACATGGGACCCGCGGCTTTACTTCCCTTTCGAAGGAAGCCATATTTAGGATTTTTACGCCCGAAAAAACCATCGATCCTGGCCGGGTTTGAACCCGCGACCTTGGGTTTAGAAGGCAAGTATGGTTACCACTACACCACCAGGACCGACATTTGAACTAAGAATGTACATATAACTTCTTCAATGTAATTTATTTTATTTGAAGTGTTTTTCTCCTTTTTAAGTTACATGTATCAGGCGAATGGTTTTAATATAATGAGAAATGAGACGTAAGGAAAGCAAAGCTCGTGGGATAACTTATTTCCAAATACTTTATTACACATTTTTAAGTGATAGTTATGTCTATGACGATATTAAAAATACAGTAACGTAATATATGCCAACAATTTATTTATTACTATTCCAGACATAATTATAACTAAACGTTTTCCGCTTAAAAATATCGTAAGTTAATTATAAATAAGACATAAAATTCGAATCACTATGTGTAAAAATGTGATTCCTTCTTGCACTTATTCAGAAGAACGTTATCTTTCGTTCTAGTTACTTGGTGCTTTTCTATAAAATGAATTGCATACGCGCACATGATGTTGTGTTTCGAGTTTTACAAGCGGCAAGCTGTACTTGTCATATGAGGCAACGTCGCAACACTGCTATTCGTTAGTGCAGTGTTAGTGAACACGCCTCAGAGGTCAAGAGTTTTCAACAGCGCAATAGTTCTTTCTACAGAAATTACGTATAAAATAGCACAATAAACCTTATAGGCTGACTAGCCAGAGATTGTTTAAAATCCATTAAACTATCTTGATCAGTCATACATATTGATCAGTTTTTCCAGCATACCAACCATTAACTAATCAGACCTAGCCCTCCCGGTGTGCAGGTCTTTCCGCTGTTTTAGTTTACTTAATCTCTGAACCTTAATCCACTATGTAATTGTATAAGCTGTAATGAGGTGTCTCTAAATTGATAAATACTTTACCTACGACAGCCCGTGCAGCGCGGCGCTTTTCAGTTGCACAGTTTTCTCTTCAGTTTCTATATATGTTGGTAATTCAGTATACGCTTTTAGCTACAAGGGTTACTAGGAATGAAAAACAGGATCGTAAAATGAGAGTGCATGCCTAATCCACGGGCAATGAACACATTCTCTTTTCGCAACGTATCTAAAGGTATACACTTGTTGGCCAAGTGTCAGCTCGATTTTGTAAAAATCCCGAGTTCTGTCTTTTTCTATCGTCAAATTCTTTATTGTGGTGAGTGTTTTCTTACGCTGAAAAGGTAGATGCCAGGAAACACAGGTGTCATATACATAAAAACCCAATATGAAATAAATTTACATTTGGTTTTTTTTTTTTTTTTTTTTTTTTTTTTTGTCTTAAGGACATAAAGCAGCTGGAACTAAATGTTCTACAACAGCGCTACTCAAACACTAGATCACCTCCGTCCACACCCTACGAAAGAATAATACTTTCTTGCACCCTTAAAGTTTAAAAAAGTCTCCCTATTTACTTCGTTCCAGTGGATGAATAGGTGGTTGCATTGCCATTGAAAAGAAAAAGCTCACAACTAAAACTATTACTAACAAACTATTTTTTCCAAACCAGTGTGTAATTTTGATGATGTCTTGGATAACATGATTTGCCTTTTACTAGTTCATCAATATTTGTTTGGAAAGAAGTACAGCAGAGTCTTAGAAGGTAAATCTTGTCACTTGTGATGTTGCGGTATTCGTTTTTAAAGCAGTTTATGTCTGAAAAAGTTTCCTCGCAAATGTACGTTGAAACAAAGATTGCCATTAACTTTGAAGCACAGAAACGTAACATAAGACATTTACCACGAGGTTAAGATATTAGCAGTCAAAAATTGTTCAACCTGATGAACAAGTTTGAAATTTTCCTCTTTAGAAAATTTAACAATAGCTGCATTTAGAAGTTCTTCAATAATATTTAATTTAATATCAATCGTCCTAAAATGTAGTCAGTTGAGCCCTATCAGTTCCGAATGATGGTTGTCATAGTCATTATGGTGGCATGTATTTAAATGCTGAAAACGACATTGAGTGGAATACCACGCACGTATTATGTTTGGGCACTCTGTTCCACAACAATAGAAACTATATTTTATCATTTGCATGAAAAATCGCCATTCCTTATTCTGCTTAATTTTTCATCGTTTGTATCTCCTTGCAGGAGAAAAAATGAAAGAAAACAGCGAAAAAATTATCCACTGTACGTACTGTTTATGGAGCTAGATGAAACAGTTTTCCTTGTAAGACCACGAACATCTCATGCATACTTCCAGAGGCTTTGGGGATGTCGACTGAAATTAATAAATTATGAAGTATGTCAGTAAATATCCATTGGGGCACAAACATGCAGGTATTTTAAGGGAAAGGAGAAACGAGGGGAGGGTCATATTAATAAAGAGTTTAGCAGGAAACGAACGCTGTCCTTGTGTTAGGGCAGTAGACAGTGTGCCATCTGATTGTGAGCTATAGTACTCGGCTAAATGAATGAGGTACAGAGGTACAGAGGTACCGCAGGCCAGGGCTAAATGAGTGTCAATATTTCACGATATACCACTTCCTATGCGAGTTAACTTAATTTATATTTATTTTAATTTTACTATAGTCATTAATTGCAGCTCATCAATTAACAGAACCCTATATTTAAAAAAGCCTTAATTAACCCTGCATTTCAAAAATCTACCCTACATCAATAAGTGAAAATAAATAAATAGCAATACAGATCATAGTACATACTTTAAGAAAACATAAAATGAGCACACATTAGTTATGACAACTATTACCAGCGGTAATGTGGTAAATAAGAGCGAACATTGATGATTTCCCCCTCGGTGCATGGTTTTTCCTATGAGCGAACGCCCACTCGTTTCCCGCGCCATGGAGGGAGTAGCAAGCCTACTTGCTTATTTGTTGACCTTGCTGGCTGTCGCAGTCAAAGCGCAGCTGTTCCCGGGTGTGTTGTGTTGTTCGCTTCTTATATATATATATATATATATATATATATATATATATAAAGTGTATAATGCTTCGTGTATTTATAACGGCAGAGCGTGTCTTTATGTACGATTCATAAGTGTTAACTCAGTGGTAAATGAATCATAGGAACATTTTTTTGAGCATACAGTTGATTCTTTTACTTATGTGAATACCGTACTAACCCCTTTGAATCGACAGGGAGCGTGATCTGCATTCTTTCAACAGGATTCTACCAATGCTCACACTGCGAATAATTTCATGATAACAATTCAGTAACAAGACAGAGTTATTAGTAGGGTTTTGTAGACCCTTCGGCCCCCAGATTTAATAGCCTACGATTATTATCTCAGGGATAAATGAAAAAAAAATTCGTTTACAAGACGGACGCGTACACAATAAAAGAGCTCGTCAAGAATTTGTGCGAATTTCTCATACAGTGAGTAATGAAAACATCTTAAAGGGATGCTAAAATTGCTTGGAGAATGAAAGCGGGAAGTTTTAACACATCATTTGATAATTTGGAAAGTAATGAGACTCTTAAATTGGTTGTATGATTGGTTTGTTTTATTGTTTTACCCTTCCGCCAATTACCGAGACCCGAATGGCCGGCTAAACGGCTAACGAGCTCGCCCATAGGCAAAGCACTCAGGGGGAAAACAAAACTAATTACATGTCATTAAGATAAATTATTTTACAAAATTTATTATTTTGAGCTCTATTTATAAATATATTCATGTGTTTTCATAATAATGCTATTAAAATATTACAAATCCCCCCCCCCCGTTAATTATAGTTGATGATTAGATTTCTATATGTGGAATAAAATGGAAATATGAGTTTCGCGTATAACTGAATATGTAAATCAAAATAAGTTGATAAAATATTCATTGAATATCTCAGAAGAACTATTTTTAATAACTTTCAGTAAAGCATAAAAGGAGGGTAAGATTTTAAGCATGGCACAGATGGATATAAAACCTAAAAAATAAGAGTACTGATTGGAAAAATGCTTTTGTTTCTAATATAATTTCCCTGTACATTGAGGCAAATGTCTCAGCGTTTCACAAACCCCTGAAATCCAGCATCATAAAACTATTTGGATTGCTGTTGGAACCAGGCGGTGATTTTCCTTTTTGCAGTGTCATCGTCCAGAAGATGTTCACCCGAAAGAAGATAAAGAGGACCGAACAAATGGAAGTCGCTTGGGACAAGATCGGAGCTATACGGATAATGATCGAAGACTTTTCACTTGAAATTTAGCAGCGTCTTATTTGTCTTGTTGGCATTGTAAGGACACGCTTTGTCATGCACCAGCAACATGCTTTTGGTGAAAAGTCCCGGTCGTTTCCGTTGAATGGTCAAAAACATGCCAAAACATAAATACACACTTCAAGAAAGAAAAAGCTGTGTTAACATAACAAAACTGAATTCACACAAACAGAAAATGTTGAGCACTAATCATCTGAGACCTTTACAGTTACAGCAGTTGCTTAAAATGCCCACCATCGGCGTCGATACATTTCTGAGTACGTTGAAATACTAATTGAGTAACGGTTGCAAATATGTCCTCAGCAATTGCAGCAGATGTCGTTTCAATTTCTTCCCAAAGTGCTGCCAGGGTAGCTGGTTTTCCACGTTATACGGTAGTATGAGTCTCAAAAATGTCTTGAAATGGTGCAATTGTTATTTGCGTTGGCGGTTCTGTTCTATACACACGTCTCCATTGCTTTTGAACTACAACAACATTCTCAGTTTTCCAATACCACTTCAAAATTGCTTTCCCCTGTTCAAAAGGTAATCTTGACTCCATTTTGTTGTAGTAACGCTAGTTTAACGTAATGTGAGTCACATCTATTTACAGAATACCATACGATAATCTGGCTTCATTTGTTCATTACTGATATACCTGTCACGTAGCAATGCTATCATAATGTATGTGAGTCATACCTGTTTACAGAAAGTCATAATACACATACTATTGTTTTTCGGTCCAACTTTGAAATGTATTAAATAGATATATTCTGTGAAAGTGTATACTTTTTTGGCACCCTCAGTATATTTATTATGCTTATATTCAGTTTACAGTGCATATTTCATTTTTTATAGAGCTTATTTTAGGCACCAAAAAGTACTGGTTTCAATGCCTACAAGTCCGCTGTCTATTTATGAATAACGATGTTCTGGAGTCACATGGGTAAACACTTTCAGTTGTTGGGACCAGGATAAAATTTCCCAATTAATTACATAATTATTTTCTTAAATATAATGACTGGAATTTTAATAGCAAAAAGGTACAATGCAGTCATTGTGCTTCAGGAGATTGACTAATTTTTTATTTAATCGCCTCATTTCAACTACATCAATTGATACATATTTAAATCAGGTGTAAAAATTAGACAGAAAAATGTGGTGTCACGAATATCTGCATGTATTTTATTTAGAGCCAGTTTTCCATTAATGACACTCATTGCTAGGCCTACTTGAAAAAAAACACCTTAGCGCACTTATGCATAAAGGAAAGTCATGATTCGTTGAATTTAAGTTCTAAACATTCATTTTATCGCACTACTAGCCCAGCATTCAACATGACTGTGCAACAAATACTACTACTATTCAACATGTTTTTTTTTTATATTGGTTCAGGAATGCTTGTTAACACTGTGGGTAAATAATAATTAATTTGACATTATATGTACTTTGTTCAACATGTTACAAATGTCAATAAAGCATTTTCAGAAGAAGGCTATACCGGCTGCAACTACCTTTTTAGTAATTTTTAGTTAAATGTGAATACTTCAAGAAATGGTCCCATTTTAGAAGAAGCCCATATATGTAGAATCGAAAGTGATTACTAGCATAATGAAGATAAGGAAAACCTTTTTTTTTTTTTTTTTGCTTTTCCAAAGGCCAAAATAAAAAACAACTTAATATGCTCTAATTACAATACATTTTCTAATCATTATTGCAGCATAGCTTTGCTAGACAAACGTATCAACTCTGGCTGAAGGCCCCTTTTCTCAATCCAGAAACAGTACAGTTTAAAACTGTTTTAAGTACCAGTCTATATGTCACGTAAATCGCGTTCATTTTTAACTTAATATTTAGTCATATTCTTTATTTATCTTATAAACAATTTCTTTTTAAATATTCGAGCCGGTTTTTATCACAGTGAAACAATCCACAGTATTTAGGGACAATTGAACTGCTTTTAAAATTATGTGGTATAGAAAGGATTTGTTAATATTATTTTTACACGTAATTGATTGTCATTCCTGCATACTTTCCAGTTACTGCTATTTTTAATTTAGATGATATGGAGAGACATTTGTTACTGGAACTGTTTTGACATTTCATTCTGCAGTTGTGTGGTATGCCAACTGAGAAGATGGTCTAAATCTATAGTATACCGACACGGTTAGTGCTAAGACGCGCACTCGTGAACGGGAGATATGCGATTCAACTACTCAGGTATGCAACATTTCCATCTCAAAATTCCGTTTCCAAATTTTATCATCTCATATATTATCATGTATCCTATTAAAAACTGTTAAAAAATATCTGTGTTATTTTCAGCCACAGAGAGCATTTTGTTTGTTTGATTTCTGAATTGAAACAAAGGGAATTGTATCCAATCCTAAATACATGTGAAACGCTCGGCGTTGTGACTTCTAGAATTGGACAACCATCGATCCTGAATACAAAACAACAGTAGTAAATTTATTTTGAGCATTTCTTTGGGGAATTGAAATATGATTCTGAAAATGTGATCTTTCACGTGCGCTAGAACTTTAAAGTGCATAACTATATACACACTTGAAAGAGTATAATGTCTTTTCAGCTAACTTTACTCGGGGAATGTAACGCTAGTGTAGTTGTTACGGGATTGTGGGAAGCGAGGCGAGAGGTGAGATTGATAGCCTACCACCAGTTGTCATAATGTTAAGCATAGTATTTGATCCGAATAATGTTACAGAAATAAGGTGTGCATACATTCAAACATGAGTCATTAGCAACAAATAATACTCTACATCCTAACAATTATAATGCGTTAGAAATTCCTAATATTTTTGTTGGTTGTAATTATTTAACATAGCGAACGAGAGAAAAACCGTAATCAAGTGCTCGCTTCAATGAAATGAACTTTCCGCAGCGACTGTGCAGAGTATGATGTAGCACGCCGTAGTCATTAATTACTGAATTAGTCACCGACAAAGTAATCGGACACTTGTAATATTCAAACACATATGTGTACATATGTATTTTATCTTAAGAGCTACAGTAACTTAGTTATAATCTCGTTCGAAGACTATCAATGCTACAACTCCTGAGAGGAGAAAGAGCCGAAGCTTTGTCTTGTTCTATAATAATTATTTCACATTTGAGTATTGTGATGGATATAAATAAGTTCCTGCTATAGTTTAGTAGTTATAAGCACCTATCTTGTAGCGGAATGACCCAGATTCGATTCCTGGTAGCACATGCGGAATTTAGATTAGGTTGCCAAGCAAGATTTCTCTCTGTAATTTGGCAATCTTTTTAGAAAGGTTGATAGGAAGCAATATGAATTCTTCGGGTTTGAGGCTTCAACTCTTCAGACATAAAGTACATTCCACATGCATATTGCGCATCATTCTAGATCACATAAATCTACTGCTTCGCTTTATTATCGCTTCAGCAGATACTACGGTGGCAGTTTGAAAAACGCATTACTACGCCTAGGCTGACTTCAGTAAGTAATGAAATCTGAAGACAGGCAGAAAGAATAAAAATTGCTACTTTAATGTGAAAGCAATAGTACTGTACCATCGGCGCTAGAGCAGCTTTCATATAATGGCTGTATGTAACGGAGTGTGGTTGTTAATTGTCTTCTTTTCCCCAGCAACAAGCCACCTAAACATATTAATCCTTTGTTACAATAACAGCCATTCTAAGTTTTGCAATATGTTCCAGAACATGGCTGCTAAAGTATATTCTTTATTGTAATAAGTTAAGTACATCTAAAATAAAATGTATTAATTATAGCTAATATTCACTAAGACACTTCGTAAAAACATGTGCTTTAAGCACTGTTCAGATTCTCTGTGTCTATGAAGTTAGCAGAATGAACGTTAATCGACTATTTTTGATCATTGTAATTGTATTTTATCGGTCCTGGTGGTGTAGTGGTATCCACACGTGCCTCGTAATCTTAAGGTCGCGGGTTCGATCCCAGTCCGGGCCGATGGTTTTTTCTTCGGCGCAAAATTGTAAGCATAGCTTCCTTCGGAAGGGAAGTAAAGCCGTGGGTTCCGTGTCGTACATTTACGGCACGATAAAAAACCTCGAGCCTGAAAAAAGAGGCCTCTGTGCAAAATTTGTCGGCCGTTTCACACCCTGATTTGAATGGGACGCTGATGGTCTTAGATATTAAAGAGCGTCCGTGATTAAACCAAGTTAAAAAATGGTAGTTTGCTCATTAATGCTCAAATGAAACTTACAGATGTGTTTAACGGCTTTTTAGAAGGTAATTTTTACCAAATATTCCTACAGTAATAATGTAATTGTTAGTAAATTATTGCAAAGCAGTTCATTTGAGATCTTCACGAGGTGCAAAAAGCTTTCAGCATATCCATGAACATCTATTGAAAGGTTATAAATTGCTTATAAATTGTATTTGGAAGGTTGAAGCATTGAGAAGGTTTCAAAATGGCGTTTACAGAGCTTTTGGTACGTATGAGAATAGAGTATTATACAACGACCATGTAATTATAGCTATTAAGCCAAGAGTACGTAAGGTACAACGCAAACCTTGGCGAGCGTTAAGAGTATTAATGGTCATTAAATAAGAGTTGCATACGCTACTTTTTTAAAGACCAGTTATACAAGTAGTAGGGAAAAACGTATCTAGAAACGTTGCACATTACTGTTATTGGTATGGAACTGTGAACATCGTCTGAAATTGTGGAAAATAAAACACTTTAAGCGATGATATACGAATATGCCTATGCACCATAATTACTGAAATAACAAATGAAAATCTGTATGTAAATAAACCGCTTTTAGACAAAACAAAATAAGTAAGAAAATTTCAATATGAGAGTGAAAAAATGCATTCTAATAAAAAATTATATTTTTATAAATGAGACTGATTATAGCTGGCCTAGATAAAACTAGAATGGAAATTATTTGCAGCAATATTCTACCGCAAACATTTTATGAAATATCACCAGTAAAAGATCACCATTAAAATATGCGACACATGAAAGTTAGTAAGTGAACGCAGTAAAGATAATAAAAGTAGGTTTTGGTTTTCACACACATATCTAGAAAACATGCTCATGCGTGCGGACATATCAGAGCAGGGAAAGAGAAGGCTTGGAGCAAAATGTAGACAGGAAGACTGGTGGAGAAAGAAAGTAATTATTTTCTTTTTTTAAAAGGAAAGTAAGCATGTAATAAAATAACAAAATCAGAAATCCTACCGAGCCCAGCCCTGTGGCAGTTAGAACGAGGAATTTCACTAGTAGATGCATATTTTTCATCATTTTGTATCAGGAGCTTGTATTTTTCCAAAAAAAAAAGAACATCCCAAGCGCATATAATAAAAGGGAGATGAATTTCTCTCAGATGAAAGATAACCGGTCACGACATAAGGTGTCTCTGATCTGAATCTTGCATGAGAAATCTGTCGCTTCCTTTTACATTCTAAATAACACATAGGTTTGTTTCGCCTTCATGTTATGATTTTCATATATGTGCAGGTAATGCCGATTGTTTTCAGAAACTATGTGCACATATTCATTTGGGGGGATTTATAAACATACAAGAACGAAACGGCTTGTATGCTTCAGATTATAAGTTTACTTTCATTTGCAATTTTTCCAGAGGTTCCGTGAACTAAAGGATGATGATGATGATGATGATAATGATAATAATAATAATAACAATAACAACAACAAGAGTAATTTTGTTGAAAAACGCTTACGTTAGGCAAAAACACGAAAAAATGAACCATTCTGCAGAAAATATTACGTAATTTTGAAATGAAATGGTACATTACTGGCAACAAAAAATTTTACACAATAGCACCGAATTCCTTAATGGAAGTCGAAAGAGATACAAGTCTTTACTTAGATCGTCAAATGTTTTACTAAATGTATTATGCAGCAAGTAAAAATTTACACAAATCCATAGTTTTACAATGAACTCTAGTTCAACCTGGAGTTAATGGCAACAAGTATGACATTATTTGCTTAAAGAAATTCTATTTATAGTAAACACTTTCCATATTGCAAAAAAGTAACAAGAATATATCACACTGCCATAAAGAGTTTCTTTCAGAATTCTACGTTTCTATTAATCATGGATGAGGTTGTGTCTGCTCCCACTATCATGTCTTTTCATCTTTTAAAAGGTTTTCTAATACAGTACGGAAAGAAATTCGCTCCACAGTGCAGCTCTAGCTGGAGAAAGCGCTAGTATTTCACATACCGTTAGCTACATTATCCCCATTGAACATCGTGCCAATGACTCGGCCGGGGGCCGTTGCTAACTGAAAACACTTTTGCTAAGAGCAGTTCATCTCTCTGTTGAGTGCGGAGGGACTTTCTTTTCGAACTGTAGATCAAAGCCAGTAGGCGAAGATTGTATTTAGGAGGTAGCAGGCTATTCTAGGAATTTTTTATTTTGTGGCTTTCCGCTGGTCGCTAGTCAAATGCTGGGATTGGAATTACTTACCATACATTTTTTCTGTTCCTCATTTCCTCTAATTGTTAATTGTTGCAGTGTTTCAGGGCCATACTATGTAGTTTGAATGTGCGATGTACGATTGTGAAATTGTCTCACTGGGCCTTGGCGTCTGTTGTGGAAACGGTCCTTCCGAGGGGTCCGGACTCCTTGTGGAGGCATCAACCTGCTCGGGGTGTTCATTCTGCATCTCTTCCCCAACTCTGACCATTATTTGTATTCCTCATTCTCGTCCTTCCGCCTGGAGGTTCAGTAATATACAGCCCTGCGTTCGCGTGTAAGTCCTTCATTGTGCCGTTTTCTTTGCTGCTCTCTTTAAAGGTCGCTGTCCTTCTGTTGTAAAATTTAATACATGTTTTGAAAGTCTTGTGTTGTGGCATTTTCTGTACATGTTTTAATTTGCCTCTGTAGGGGTCCGTTCTTAGAAAATTTGACTCTGTATTAAGTTTTGTTCTGATTCCCGTGTTCTTATTTTGGCTGCTTTTGTGAATCCTTTGACAACTGTTAATGATTTCATTTCGTAGATTAAATTTTCTTAAGGTGTTTATGTCTAGTTAGAAACATGCTTTACTGGCACATAGAAATAATGGGATAAGCTTTGCATTGTAAAATTTTAATTTCGTTTCTTTTGTTGTCTTTACTTTAAGAATCTCAAAGGTGGAACGTAAGCTTATACATCCTGAAATGTTTATATTTTTGTTTATATCCTGACTTTGTAAGATACATCACAAGTTACATATTTTAAATGTGAAATATTTTCTTTATTTCGGTTCATTGCCAATAATTATTTGTTCCTACATTTGGTATGGTATGCAATGATTTTTTGTTTATTTTTTGTGCGTGTTGACAGTTTCATAGTTAAATTTTTAAATTTTCGTTTAATTTAAAAATTAAGTGTCTCTTCTGAATCAAAATATTAAAGCATGTTCAATAAACTTTTTTTCAGATTTATCAACTCTTTCGAAATCTTAACGTTATCACTATTAAGTGCATACACCTTTATCAGTCACCTTTTTTTTACATAATACTTATGGACGTCTATAATCGTGCTAGGCAAAATAAAATTCTGCGTATGCCATTAAAATAACCTTGACATGTTATCAAAAGCAGGTGACAATGTATTAAATATGTAATAATTTGCTCTTCCATAAAGATAGTTATGATTTTTTTTTTGATTGATCTTTAACATCTCAGGTCATCAGCTTCCCATTCAACTCAGGGCGTGAAACGGCCGACAAATTTTGCTCAGAGGCCTCTCTTTCAGGCTTGAGGTTCTTTTTCGTGCCGTAAATGTACGACACGGGACCCACGGCTTTACTCCCCTTCCGAAGGAAGCCATACTTAGGATTTTTACGCCCGAAAAAATCCATCGGTCCTGGCCGGGTTCGAACCCGCGATCTTGGGTGTTGGAGGCAAGTATGGTAACCACTACACCACCAGGACCGACGTAATAGTTATGCTTTATAAAACTTTGTTCTTAGGAATATATTTAAAACAAAGCATATTATTCTGTTGAAAAGTCTTTAAACCAGCAAAAATCTTACAAATATGTATAATAAAATTACTTTGTAAATACATTTTGCTATTCAAGATATATTTTTGTTACATAATTCCTTTCTCATTGTTGGAATTTTGTTATTTCTACATTCATATGAATTTATAATGTGCTGACGTACATGCACGCACACACACACACATATATGCGTGTATATATATCAACCCGTGTTCTCTGACGGGTTGTTTAGAAGCTCTGCACCCCTAGATTTTATGTCCTTAATTAATTAATTTAATACGCTTTGCAATTAAGTCTTATGCGACTTTGCATGGTTGACAGACATTACGTTGTTATTTTAGTATATACTAGTTTATGCTACCGTACATTGTGGTTAGTAGAATTTAGAGAATAACAACTGCAGATCTATCTATTGTGATGAAGTTTACAGTAAGTCACAAATACCAGTGTCTTTTAAATAAGAAAACAGTTTTGGTGTAAGTTAGCTATCGATGAACACTTTTGAGAGGTCATCCAATTTTGCGTGTCTTCTTTTGTCGGAAAATTCGGTACATTCATTGAGGAGGTGATGGTGAGTGTTGTGTGGCAAGTAAAACATATTCATTTTTTTTTTTTTTTTTTTTAGTTGACGAGAGAGGAGATAGTGAGTAAAGTGGGAGTGACCAATTTGAAGGTGGATAAGAGTTACTTGTACTCCGAGTGAATGATTGCATGGAGTAGAGTTTTCTAGAGCCTTTGCGTACTGGGTGAACTGTTTTTATATTTAAATATATATACTAGATCCAACGTTAAAACACGCGACGCTGCCTTGTCCTCGCCGTGTATCTTTGTGTATATTTGGTTTTTGTGCAGTTGAATGCAAGCATTCAGTGAAAATGAACGTTCAAACTGTCCATGATAGTGTGTTACAGGGAAACTAGAGAAAACAGCCACCTAATTTAGCGCCCCCAGAATTTTTTCTTTGGGAGCATGTGCAGAGTGCCTCGTAAAGAAAGAACCCCAGTAAATGCCAGATAGAAACTAAATGAGCGAATATTCGCTGCTTTTGATCAAACACGAGACAGGCATAAAATGTTTACCAGAATCCGACGGCCACTGCTATGGCGGTGTAATGAATGGAATCAGGTTCACGGCAGACACTGTAATCTGTTCCAAGGGTACTAGCAGAATAAATTAATATCATATTATAATTCTTAACACCTGTGTTTTCTTAGATGAAGTACGCCTCTTAAATATCGAGTCAGAAAACAAAAAAGTTGCCTCATTGGGACATCTATCTCCTTTCCAAATTCGTTGCAGAGGTCCTGAATCAACCTATATATCTATCTGAAAAGTCTGAATAGTTAAAATGAGAAGCAACATGTAGCATGATTTTAGGGTAGTTGCTGCAGTTTACGAAAGGCATGGGTTTTTACCCTTCTCTGAAACTCATATTAATAGAGTGATCACAAGTTCTGTGCATTATGAAAGTGCATTACTGCAACCGTTTATCTGATACTGAATAATACGTAGGTATTGCATTTGACCAAGGAAAATTCATAATATAAAGGATAATTATTAATGTAAAAATGTAAAATTGCAATTATTGATAGTGAAATACAGGGCTGTATTTTAAATGCATGCGATTCTTATGAAATGAATGTAAAATCAATCTAAAAGTACGAATTTTGAATTAAACAAGTGTTAAAACTGCGTTGAATATACGAGGTTAGATCTACTCATGCAAATCAAAATATCACGCTAGAAGATGCAGAAAAGTAAAATTGACGAAATTGCAGTTACGAGAGTTACTAATTAGGCAGCTGATATGTTGCAAGATAAAGTATACTTAATCAAAAATTAACACTGTTCATACTTACTCTATTACAGATTAGTATAGACAACGTGTAAATAAATTCCGTTAGCATTGTTGCATGACCTTAACATAAATTGACTGCCAATCAGTAATTGCACACAAGCCCAATATGTAACCATATTTTCAGAAAGATGTGGTAACTATCCCGAGTAAAACCTATACATATTACTAAGCTTTGTTTTGATGCGTTAAAGCGTAGTTTTGTGGTTTTTACTGGTCTGTACCTAGTATTAGTTTTGGTAGCTTGTGAACGATGCTTTCTGTACGTTATCCATCTTAGATTTCACTGAAATAGATGGTTGTATCTGTGTACCAGAAATTAGAATACTTGTCAACTATCATGATTAAGGCTGAGCCCAGGTCTCATCTGAATACCTTGGCAACCATTTCAGTAATTCAGTTGGTTAGGGCTTCAATTTGAAGAAATGCAGAAGACTCAGGTTTGTAATCGGTTTATTTTATCAGCACTAGCTGTTCGATAGCCCGAACACTTCTGGACAATGAATCTGCTGCCCATTGCCTCCTAGAGATCTACGTAACCGGCATGGAACGCTAAGAGGTAGAACAATTAGATTACTTGACTCATGCAAGATCCGAATCTGAGCCCTTAGAATAGAGGTATTGAGCTCAAGACCTACATCCTGACCAGATGTGCTCTGGAGATGGCTGAATAAGATAGAATTTAGCAATAAGTAGGACATCTTTAGCTATCAATTTATTGTTCCTTTCCTACAGCATTAAGAAAAACATCATAAACTTTAGAGACGTTTTCACTTGACATTGTTAGCTGCTCAGCACCAGATCTAATAGACCTTTACGTTATTGGGCTTTGTCATTGAACTAACGTCATTTGTTGTTATATAAGGATGCCCAGTTCTACCCTCGGGGATATGTTTTCATCTTACGAAATGCCTGGAGGGGGACAACCCGCGTCCCCCTAATGAGTTATCACTGCATCTCACGCGGGTGTTTGTATGGATTAGCTGAAGTCAACACGTAGAGAAAACCGGACTTCGGAAACCAGCGTGAACTCGATACATGTGTTGACATCTACCTACCTACCTCCTACCTACCTAACTACCACAGTCACATAACCTCAATAACTTTCACTTTCCTGTCGCTTCGTCCAGCGTTCGCAGAACTCTCCGGGCAAGGTTGCATTTCCATGCCGAGAAACTTGAGGTCACCACTACAGTTACGATTCGTGCGATTTGTCCCAGGTCCACGCGGAGAAACGGCATCGAACAAAAGTGTAGGTGCAGTCTTTTATATGCCACGCTACCATGCAAATTACCTGAACTGGACAATGCGAGTGTCTTAGGGTTCCAGATTACTTTATCACGTTCCCTTTTTCTTTAATTTATTGCTGGAATATTATTATTCTTTCTTGAGGCCCAATGATTTCTATTTCTTTAATTTTCTTATCTACACAGGGTCAGTTATAGAGGGAAATCTATGGGGCGCCAATTTACATATTATTATTATTATTATTATTATTATTATTATTATTATTATTATTATTATTATTATTTTGTTAATTTCATAGCCACTGTTTTGATTATGTAATAATATAAACTGGTCCCATATTTATAATATTTTAAATTCGGTTAACAATCGAAATATATTACAGTAGCTCTTGCATAGACTTGGAATATGAAATTCAAGTTTGATACAAGTCGGTTACCAAACGGCCCACTTTCAATCGTTCAACATTTAATTGTCTATTAGTTAGGGGATTCCCAGAACCCACACTTATTGATGTTCTGGTCATGAAGTGTTAACGGACTAAAAATTCATATTTCATATCATCTGAAATTATAAAGAATTAATAGAAATTGCCGATGTCAACAACTATTTACATATTTTATATCATCTTAGAAGCAGTTTTGAAAATATTATCTTAAGTGGAGAGAAATGATTGAAAATTAGTGAAAGTGTGAATTGCTAAACACTCACTCCATTTCGGAAACAATGGTGGTCTAATGGTAGCCATACTTACCTCATATACTCAGGATCGCGGGTTCAATTCCGAGGAAGGTCAATGGAATTTTTCGGTGGTAAAATGCTAACTATGGCTTTGGAAACGAAAAATAAAGACGTGTATTCCGTGTGTAGCTTTACAGCACATAAGGTAACCTCAAGCCTGAAAGAGGTGACCTATGAGTAAAAATTGTCGGCCGTTTCACGTCCTGAATTGAATGGGACGCTGAAGACTTAAGATGTTGAAATGGTTGGTAAATAAATAAAATAAGGAGGCAATGAAGTCCTGTAAGAGGTTTCCGTTGCCAAAAACAAGCTAAAGTATTTTACCACTTTGATTCCTCTCACCTCCAATCAGCAAGCTTAATCTATAGTGGGACTGGTTGTGATGCCTTATTGCATAGCAGTCTTACAATGAAAGACAAAACGTTCAGTTCATTAAGTATGTGTATGTGAAAAAATATAAATTATAAACAGTGTCGACCAATTCCAGAATATTTTGCAAGTACAAACCCAGAGAAAGAGGCGATCTTTTACACAAATATTTGATAGTTTCATCTATGGGAAAACATTGTAGCTATGTATATGTAAAGAAAAATCCTGTTTTCTGTTTTATGCTCATTGTAAGATAGTGATGATAATTGTTTCTAGTTCAAATGAAAGGTAAGCACATGCTTTTTATGCCAGCCAGATTGCCTACTCTTGGATTAAAATGTCCTATTTCTATTTTGCCCCTCCCCCAGTTTAAACTCCACAACCGCCGATGTATCCATGAGTATACTTCTCACTATAATAAAAGAAATTATCTGAACTAATGACCTGTAAGTTTTTCACAATGTTAGTTCTCTTTGGTAAAGCTATATGATAATCTGAACTTTCCTTGCAATGTGTTTTAATTATACTGTAAGTTGAACTTTTAGTATACACTGAGAATGTTTTTCGCTATGAATTAACTCAAATTAGTTAATTATAACAATGAAATACCGAGCTGTTAGCAGCTAAATAGTAACAAATTTAGCTAAGAATGGTAACTGCCAGTCAGGAAAATTCTTTTCCGAGTTAATGTAAATTTTTCAATAATTTTTTTCATAATATCAGGGGTTTTTAATGTGGTCTAATACCTCCCATTACACATGATATAATTATTTTTTCAATGAAAGCAAACGTATTTAAATATTTCCTATTTAGTGAACATTACCACATAGTACGATTAATTAAATTGAAATGGAATCCAAAAATTCAATTGATAATATTGATGAAATATAATGTTGGATTGTTAATGCACTTACATGAAATTATATTCAAGAAAATTGTTACAGATATGGATATCTAAGTGTCTACATATACTTTAATTCATCACTGCCTTTTCTTATAGTTAGACTGATACACTTGGGTTTTCTTTCTGACCGTTAGTTTCGAACCATTTCCGACACATCAGCTTAAACCGATAATTCACCACAGAATCCTTAAGGAAATAATATTCATGAAACTTCGGCTGGCCGAAATATTTCGTACAACTTAAAAAAATACATATGACTCAGAACTTTTGAAAGAAAATTGTATGCTCATTTCCATAAAACAGAATTAATAGGCTAAAATAATTATATGAGAAAATAAAATAATTTAATGACTAGGGCTATTAATATGCACATTCTGATGTTTTATTATTAATGTATTCCAGTTTTGCCACTGTCACCGGAATGATCGTTTCTTGCTAAATACTTTTTATTCTGTAGTGTTGCATTCCGACATGAGATTCTTATAGATAATTTGCTAATAATAAAATTTGTGCAGTGTTTTATTATCATTTCCGGAATTTAGGAACAATATATGTGTGTAGATGGAAATGCGTAGTGTGTGAAGTACTCTCACATAGGAAGAATGACAATTTTAGAAGATGAAGTAGACTAAATTAAATAAACGTATAAATTTGGCAAGAGGGGTTTTACAAATAATTAGTACTGTACAGAAAACAAAACAAATTATGGGTATAATTCACAAAAGTATTTGAATACAATCTTTGTCTATAGAAATGATCCAATATTAAAATAACTATTTTTGTAACACTATTAAGATATTAACTTTGGATATTAGCAATGCAAATGCTTGCTGCTAAAATAGTTTAATATACTCGGAATGCGCTTTTCCATTATAAATACAATTCATGTATACGACAAGAAATTCGTTTGTTAGATATCCAGTAAATATAAGGAAGTTAATATTCATTTTATTTCCTATATAGACAGATCGGGTTGGCTCAGACGATAACGCTTGGTACTCGTATTCGGTAAGTCTCACTTTCAAATCCTGTAACCGGTTAATCGAACGAAAATTTTCATTATTTTTTATTCACATCATTTATAGAAAGGGAAAATGCCGAATTAGAATTTCTGCACCCACGGATGCACTTTCCATTTCCACATTTATCCTCATACGGCTTCTATTTATAGCCTGCATCTTTCTGTGTTTGTGCTGTCTTTGGGGCATTGGACTGATGACCCATTCACAAAGACCCTCATCAGTGTATGTGTACTCTATATGTCCAGGGATAATTAGCTCCCAAAAAGGCGATTGACCCCAGTATGACTTGTAAGTGGCAAGGAGTGTAAGTACTAATACCGGAGGAGGGCAAAGAGTAAGGTTGAGCGAAAAATGTAATAGTTTCATTCTTTAATGCCTGGGATCTAAAAGTGTGCTTTGTAGTAAACAATAGAAATAAGAATTTTAACTCGATCCATTGGTTTTCACTGGTCTTGCAAGTGGTGGGAAAATAAGGCCACTTTTCATATTAGCAGACTCTTCGTTTCCATATAATTGAATTGTCTAATTTTTAATATCTTTCCTGGGCTCAAAAAGTTGTGTAATAATATAAATATGTTTTAGCTCGATATATTGATTGTAAGCAGTACCGCAAGTGGTACAAATTTGAACTACTTTCAGATTGGCCGACTATATGTTTCTATTTAATTGCATTAGCTGGATATGCTCCTGGGTAAGTGTTTTACTCTATAATTTAACAGTTTAAAATATTTAAGGAAATCATTGCCTATATATGTAATTATAATTATTACTGAGCTATATCTGATCTCATACAATTTAGGATTATAGACCAACGTGAAGCTACTAATTTTTCATTGTTATTTGTTTAGGATTTTAGGTTAAGCTTTAGCCTGTTTAAACGGGAAAAATAATTATTATAAACTTAACTAAAATATCGTTGTGTGGAGTTAATACCATTCCTTTGACACAAAATATTATAGAAATGGGTTTTCAGACAAAGGTGTTGAAAACTTGTGATTGTGCCGTTGTTAGATGTAGGAATAATAAATAATAAATAAAGCAGAATAATTGAAGGAAGTAAAATCTGAAAGGACAGGAAGAAATGCGGAAGCAAGCGCAATGAAAATAAATTTTATGCTATAACTGCGTTATATGTTGATGTACGTAAATATAACACCAGAGTAAACATAAGGAATTGAATTAAATATTATGGAAATAATAAACTTAGGGAATTTATCATTTCATCTCATATATCAATATGTCATCAGTGGTTGACAGTAGGTGCAGGGAACAGCACCGATGCCAGAAGTCTGAAACGTTCATTTTACGCAGCCAATGAAACATATAGTTCCAGATTTCTATAGTTTGTGTTTCGCTAG
Organism: Metallyticus violacea; assembly: GCA_030762175.1. NCBI lineage: Eukaryota > Metazoa > Arthropoda > Insecta > Mantodea > Metallyticidae > Metallyticus > Metallyticus violacea. Next base: position 135,014,303 of record CM060846.1, read on the forward strand.
CAAAAAATATATCACTTATTTATAAAAGAAACAAAGTGTACAGGGATATTTTAAAATAATTTGATTTATTTAGCAGTTGCACAAACATTTGCATTATAATGAATATCAATTTATTTAAATGTCGATTTAATGAAAATGAGTAAGTATATTGAAATTAATGAGTCATAACACATATTATGCTTGATATAACACATTGTGGAAAGCTTAACCAAAAAAAAAAAACAAACAAACAAAAACTACTAGCAATCCAGTTCACTCTGTGCAACTATTGCACAACAAGTGGCATTCACTTGAAATGGATGCTATCAGTGCTTTTAATACATTGCAGTGAAACTTTCTGAGCAAAGTATACATTAAACATGCAAGTTTATATAATTCTAACACATGTAACTGAAGTAAACTCACGCTTACCGATTTTGATGGCCCATAGTCATGACACACTGCGAATCTTCGCTGTTGTGCTTTCCGGACATTGTATAACTCGGGTTTGACTCGGCGCGATCATCCCTCGAAAGTACCAGGCACTTCGGGCCTGGCTTGGCTTGGAAAGGTTTCTACCCCGACTTCTGGTACGGAAACCGACCTTCTGAGGGGCTACAACGGCATCGGGTTGTTTTATCTGGAAACTCTTAGGGACCCTGTCTATTTTCGCACAGTCACCGCCCGTGGATTCTGGGTGCCCGGCGTCACCCTCGCGTCATACTTTCATTCCGATGTGCCCCACTTGGGGGCGTAGGCACGAAAGGCCAGCCACGAGAAAGTCTTATGTACTGAATTATCTTTTTCCGCCCCAAACAGTACAATACAAATAAACGCTTTAAATTCATTTGAAATGCACGAAAAATGTTTAAGATTATTCCTCAACACCCAACGTTGTGCTCAGATAACAGAATGCGTGCTTAAGTAACCAGAGGAGCCGTTTTCAGTCTTTGATTGGGAAATATTTGTACGTAAGATATTCAGAATGTTTCCTCAACTTAACATGACGAATTATGGACGTTAACGATCTGGAGTTCATTGACACCGTTATCTTAATGACATAGCCTCGGGCTTAGTCGCGTAAATTTTTTGACAGAAATAGTCACGTGGGTGTTATCATGACCCCCGTGTAATTATTAAAAAGTTCCTTAATTTTTGTTGGATACATTGTCCAGGTATTAACATTTATTTATATTATTACCTAATTGTCAATTAAATTCAGGAAGCAATCTTAATTCTGCATGTAATAAACATAAATTACTCCAAAACACATTACATAATGCTGTGAATGACATGCATGCTAACAAGTACACGATACTACTTCTAAAATCAGTATAAAAAGATTTTATGAAATACTGCACATGGCTCTTGTGGGATTTACCACCGGCTCATCGTTTCTTGGAAGTTCATTTTTAGCCTTAGGCCAATCTAGCACGTATAGACAGATCTTGGGATATGGCTATCCAGAGAGTCCTCTTTACCATTATTGGTTTTGCTAGCTCATAACCAATCTCTCTAAAGAAGTATCTCCTTTACTTTGTAGCTTGAGGGTTAACATGTATTAAAATAACCTGTGAATTTAAACCTGCAATGTTGATCATCCTTAAAATAATGTTAATGTTCAGCATTTACATCGCCTTACCAATGAAAAAGTTTCACACATTTGATCAATAATATTAACACCACTGTTAGAGAAATTATAGCAGGAAATAATTTCAGGCTTTCTAAGGTGACTTGTTAATAGATCAATTTCTTCTCTATGATCATGGTTGAGACTGCCAAAACATTTTTTTTTTCTGGAAACGTAGTAGGTCAAAGTCACGACTATCTGAAATGCAAACACAGAGCTGTTTGGTTCCCTTTCATAATAAGTGTTAGTTTTGGAGATATTTCTCTCTTATTGCTTTTCAAACTTCCAACATATGTCGTTTTTAATTTCAATATTTAATTGCAGTGAGGTATGCTACAGAACCAGTTATCGGTAGTGATGTTTCTGCCTGATCAATTAACAGGCCTCATTAGGTGCAAAGCTATGTCTTGTGCACAGTTAGACTGATAATAGGGCCCCTCTGGTTGTTTGTCAACGTACAGTTCCATTGTTTTCGTGCACAAAGGTATGCATCAGTTTTAATCGCTATTTCGCAGGTTTACTTGGCAGATATTCCCGAAATGGACATTGGCCAAGATATTAAACGAGCTGTTCCCCTATAGTGTTCAGTTCTCCTGTTATGCAATATTTCTCATAGTTAGTAACAAATATTTCAAAAAATTGGGAAAAGTAGCTAATTTATTGATTTCCCTTCTTTCTACACGGTTGTTGAAATCATCAAACTGCATAAAAATAAGAAACGCTGTTGGCTCATGGTGGATTAGATATGAACATGTCATGTCCAAAGGTTTTATACATTTTGGTTGCCTGATCTTAGAGCACCAGCTTCTATTAGGAAACCTATATATGCTCTAATTTCTGTATCATTAGTTAAATTTGCATTACTCTCCCTGTCAAATTTTGAAGAAAGTTCTAACAGTTCTATGGGAAACATTTTTAAGTCAATTAGTTTTTCTATCCCTTCCCCAGAAGTACTCATCATTTCTTTCACTGTTTTTCACTGACACATCACTCTGCGCAATATAGGAGGCGTACTCTGGAACATCCACGTTTTCGGTCTCGCTATTACTACAGGGAATGCGTAATCCTCACATTCCACTTCTTCAAAAAATCTTAAAAGACGCTCCCTCTCGTTCATAAGGATCATTAGCTGACGTTATTATTTTGGGACCTCTGTGTCCTGAAAATAGTATTCAGAATATTTAACTAAATTGTTAATTCCTATAAATATATAACACTGGATAATATTAAATGAAGTCGAATCTTACCTCATAAGTAACTAAAACTGTCTTTAAGTTGAATCAACATATTTTCGCAGGTTTCACTACTAGTTTTGTGGGGGTAAGATTGGCCCGGAGACAAACATGTCTCTACTTGGAAATGACAGCAGCCACACTGTCAGGAATAATCGCAGCAGGGCAACAATTCCCGGAAGTACTGGGAGAGAGATCAGAATGACCGACAACATCAAAGAAATCTACTAAAATATAATCAGGCAGGTTATTTTGACCCTCCAAGCCACTACTTAAGGGTTAAAAATGAAAAAGCGTAACTTTATTATAAGTTGCAATTGTAGTAGTTATAGTGGTAATGATAACAAATTACATTCAAACTGTGATTAAAAAGAGTTCTCGAAATAAACTATTATCTATAAACTGCAAGTTAGAGTGTGTATAAAAGTACTAATGTAGCCAGAATAGTACGGCGTCTGAGCTACATAAAGAAAAAATAGCAAGGGGGGAAAACCTCTTACTAACTGTATAGTTCATCATATGACCTAACTGTTAATGATGCTGTTAACTTCTTCAGCGATTATTATTCTGCCAATAACCAAATACATGTTTCTCAAATTAAAAAAAAGATTCTTATATCACATTTTAAATCATTGTTAATAGTATAAGAAGAGAACGTTATCACGAAATGGAAATAATTAGTGATCGAAAAAAAGTAATTTGCGTACAGCTCTAATACCATTACAGCTAAATTGTATACACGATCAAGCTTTGTAATTCAAACTCTGATTCTGAAAGTAGTCTTCGAGAGTCCCACCCTCTTCTTGGAAACAGAGAAAGATAGATAGAGAGAGAGAGAGAGAGAGAGAGAGAGAGAGTGAGAGTGAAATAGAGATACATAAAGAAAAAGAAGTGAAATTACAGATTACTGTTATTGCAGCAGCTCTAGAAGAATGTATATTTTTATCCATGTGGTCTGATTGAGCTTTTCTCCCAATGCAACACAAAATTCTTCAAGCGGGTAAACAAAGGAAATGTGATATCCAAGAATAGAACATGGGTTTTTATTGGTTTGCAGCAAATAATAGAGGGAAGTTTATCTTCTCTGAGACAATGTAGAAGACCGGCTACTGTGTTGTGTACTGTGCGTTTGCATATAATGATACACGTGATTCAAACGAACGATAGTATTAAAATGTATCTAATGCTGAGAGAAGGAAAAGATTTAAATTATAATTCGAATAACTGTACTATGAATTTGGGTGCCTTTCCACTAGATAAGGAATGGGTTCGCAACTCTTAATCTGAGCCCTAGGTAACTCAATAAGAATGGATATCAACTGCACAAAATAAATATTCCAATTTCTGGTCATCTTAATCAATGTCTATAAAGAACTGTAGCATTGACAGTACCACGGCTGACTTGTTGCTGAATACCGGCCTTCACGGTTGAGTAACTCACTTCAACACTACGCGGATTAGAAAAGGATAAATAAACATTACAATAAACGCTCTCAAAATAGCTTTCCTTTTTAGCTCAGACTAAGGTTTTCATCATATTCGTCATAAGATTAACTAAATCTTTTTACTTTAAAGAATAACTGATTTCTTTTTAGAGTGCTAAGCCGAATGGTCCGTAGAAATGTACGTGCCACGTAGTTCCATGTGAATCCATATTGTTGTTTCTGCATATTCCTTTTAAAAAATGTAGTCATTAAAAGAGTTGTATACTAAAAACTTTTGGTGGTTCCCATCATCTTCACAAAGGATGATAGTGTATAATGTATTGGTTTTCAAATGGAGTTAAAGTAGACGCAAAACTTAATTACAGCATGCTAGAGGCTGCATCCAATTATGGCAATGTCCGCCCAGCTATGTTATCAGTTATGGTACATACATATTAATAACCTGTAATACTGAAATGGCCGTATTACTGTTTTACGCTCAAAGAATATTAAAAATGCCTTTTCTCCTCTATGAAGCAACAGCTCAAAGCAAACGATGAGCACTTTACCTCGGTCTTGCACCACTGTTGCAGAAGGAAATGTGATCTGCGAGCCATTACCTCGCCGGTCGCCTATCACCAGCTTGCGAGATCAAAGGATGCCACCTCTGTATGAGGTAGCTCCCCAATTGTCCTGACGAGGCTGAGTGAAAACCGTTCTAGACCTCTCTAATTTAGAAAATTTCTAAACAGTAATAAGGAATTGAGCCGGGTACCTCCCGGCTAGCAGCCAGCAACCCTAACCACTCGACCAAAAAGGTCATACTTAATACAATTTCAGAATATACAACCAAAAAGGGATTAAAAAGGGCTTAAACACGTATATACTTGTCTCTAGATTGACAGTGAGATATTCGTCGTTAATTCCCAATGGATTCTCGCTAATAAGAAGTAGCTAAGCAAAGAGGGTGATGCATTGCACTTTCAAGATTCATGTGAAAACAAAACAGCCCTACCACCGCCAAGGGTATCCTAGGTCGTTAAAGTGCGCACTCGTAAGTGATAGTTCGTTTCCCGTCCGGACCGTCCTTCCTGGCTGAGGTTTTATCCAGGTATTCCTCAGTCCTCATAAATAGCAAATGCCGGGGAGGTAACCTAAAACTTAGACCTGGAACGTTTCCTTCCTTAAAAAAAAATCTTTTCCCAATTTATCATTTCATCTCATGTTTCACCAATGTACAACCCCTGTGATGCTTCGGCAGTAAGACAAGCGTTAAAACACTATTAAAAAAATCGTTCATACAGCCCTGCATTAGAATTGTGTGCCTGTGTTCGATTGTCTTAAAACGTCGCAAGAACCACTAGAGAAACCACTAGTATTAACACTAGTGGTTTCTCTATACACAAACGCGAAGTGGTGCATGGTCAAAATAGGGAAATAATGTATAAGTAATATTAAAAATAAATCTGGCCTGGAGTATAGGGCACTGGCGTTGACTTCCCATAAACTCAAGAACTGTCATTGAGGTTTACTAGAGTTTCGGTCTGCACATATCTAGTTATTTGGCAACGCCGCTACCACAGAGATTCGCTGACCATATGATATTTGTTTTGCCTTGATTTTTTCAACTCATTGGGCAATTTTCATTTAATATCTGATCTTTCTCTTTTCTTTTCGCTGTTTATTGTGTTTCCCTGTGGCATCATTCCTAAGCTGGTGAACCTTTTTCTTTAAGTTAGAATACTACTTCGCTTGTATCAAAGGAGAAATAATGGAGTGGCAACCAAAGAATAGTGACGAAAATGTTTTTAATATTGTTTAACACCCAATTTGAAGGACGAACGAGCCCAGATTCCTTTCTTCTCTAAAATTTGAATATTTACTTTTTGAGACAAAAATGCTTGAAAACCTCTTCCAAATACCTTATAACATAACTGAGGTCAGCTTAGAGCGACTATACTATATCATCTAAGCCACAAGGTGGACCTCTGCGCTCCGACATTACTTTCTTTCTTCTTCACTATTTTCTATGCTTGCATAGTCTAGCACTGCCTGGACATATTAACATAATATTTTGGTTCTAAATTTAGAACTAGAAAGCGCCAAATAGGTAAGCCATTCAAATTAGTAAACCAGATAATCAATCGCTACCATAGGCATCGTGTTACCTACCATCTGCAGAAAATAAATATATCCAAGGTTGGAAAAACAAAATCCCCTGAAGCACTGCAGCAGCGTATAAGGATTGATGTACGTCAATTTTCTCAAAGTACTTCCTCACATATCTATTACCTAAGTTAAAAATCGATAATCATAAACATACACGAATTCGATAATAAATGTTGGCAATACTGCTGCCATGTGACGGTAGTGAGTCAGGTAGGGGTAGGGTTTAAAGGAAGGTCAGACGAGCTTATGCAGTGAGTGGTAATGGTTGAAATATTATTTGGTACCTTGAGGTACAGAACAATGCAAGAGATGTTTACGAAAGTGGAACAACGTTAGTGAATCAAAATTGAAGTCGCTCGGGATTGTAGTGCACAAGAAGAGTTTGCGTGTGGCATGTGGTGATGCAGCGTTGCCATAACGTACAGCGGCATGATGGGTGAACGTGCTTCATGGAGGCAGTGACATACCCTATTTAGGACTACTACAAATGTAAAATGGCATAATTCAACTTATTGTTTCCCTCCTGGATGCCGATCACTATATCGATTGCCCTTGAATTATCTGCAGAAGAGGCGTATGTCACAAAATGGTACTCCACATTCTTGGGTTCCGTAAAGTTGAAGCGTGCTGTATACCCCATGAAATCACCGAGGTGCAACAGTGGCAAAGCTAGGCAATTGCACAGTTTTGGTTGAAACGTTACCAGAGGAAAGTGACGAGTTTCTTGTATGGATCCTTACCTAACCTGACCTCGCTTGTACGAACAATGCTTGAGGGAGCATTCGAAAGATAATGCGCCTGCACAAGATAGTGTGAATGTGATGTTCCTTTTATTTATTTATTAATAGTGTAACTATTAACTACTGAGGCATCACAGGCGATGGACACTGATGATACATGATATGAAAGGATAAACTGGGATTTCTTTTAAAGGAAGGAAGCGCTCCAGGCCAAGGTTTAGGATACCTCCCCGGCATTTGCCATTTATCAATACTAAGAAAAATCTGGAAAAATATCAGTCATGGAGGACGATCCTGGTGGGAATGGAATCCCAGAACTCCCACGCCTTAACGACCTCGGCCACTAGTGGCAGTATGCAATATTCACTGTGCGTAAGATATCCATGAGGTAAAATTGCACTATGCTGTACCTCAGGGAAACCCATCATTCTCCATTGCAATGTGGGGAGTCAAACTGCCAACGCTGTGACAAATCGCCTGAGTTGCTGGTGATGGGAGGTACTTGAACATTCGCCATATTCACAGGATGAGTCTGTGCAATTGTGACCTCTTCGCAGAAATAAAGAACCACTTCGAGGAAGCATTACGACACAAGATGCCATTGCCGTACTATAGGGCGGTCACTTCTTAAGATTAACAGAGATGGATGCACCAATGGCGTGTGAATCCTTTCACAAGTGGTTGGGATGAAATTACTTTGAAAGATTCTAAATTATTTTTCTGTGATAAGTAGTTTTAAAGCTAAAGCAGTGTTGCCTTAACATTATATCCAATCCTTGTAGATACTAGTTGAAGACTTCATAAAAGATAATCTACACTCGCAAGAGGCGCTGATCAGACGGCAAAAATTGGACCAATTTGGAAAATTTCTTAAACTCGTGATGTAATCAATAGGATTTTCATGTCATAAAATATAATAATGCAAATATTTCCTTACACATAGTTCGTGTATGAGATAGTGAAATTAATTTTCGCATCTGATTTGATGTAAAAAAGTTACATGTTCATAGCATTAAAATATGTTCATATTTTCACCTGAATGTGCATGTTTATGCATAGCATAATCAGCTTAACCGGGATCATGCACTTCTGCCGCGGTCATGCACTTCTGCCCACGCCGCAATCCACATGCGATTGGAGGGCCGTCGTGTGCACATTTTCTAATGCATCAAGATAAATCGGACAAGGCGAACTTAGTAACATTATTATGAAAATTAAAACTGGGAATGTGCCTTACAATGCTTACATTTTCAAAACATGATGTTGAAAACATTCTCCTTGTGCGACGAGATAGCACGTTGCAGTATCTTAACGGACATTCATTCACATGTTGCAACTCTTCTTGTGAAACATTGACTATTTCTTCGCATGTGTTACTTTGAGGTTGAACTAATGTTTCGGATTTCATTTGAACATTGGGCTTTCAAAATACCCCACTAATACCAATCGCTGTCAGTTAAATAATTCAGATAAATATTATATTATATACTGATGAAGGTTCCACATACATATTTACTCGTAATGCAGGGGGTTTCGTATATAAAATCGGGCAACAAACACATGAAAGACCCAGTTATATTACTACTTTCCGATAAATATCAGGTAGGAAAAAATTATTCTTTCTTTATTGTGTTTGTTGTTTACCTACAATATGGCGGCAAACACAATGTGAACCAAGGCTGTAGTGTAGTTTAGCTGAATTTTTGTGTCATATGCGCACAATTTATTTTCAAATATGGACAAATGTAATTTAATATTCATTTAAGTAATTCGTCATAGGTATCATTACTTTTATCTCTCTTCATTCCTGGGAATTTGTAATTATCTTCAATGGACTGATTTTTAATTTCAAATAAAGTAAATTAAGTTTCTGAATGGTGATAAGAAAATTAAATATGCTGGATTACACATCCTCCGTGGCATAATAAATCTTAAACTTCAATTATGACATAGGCTACAGAATAAATGCACATATTCTGAACTCGTATCACAGATCAATTACTTAATGAATCATTGGACATGTTTTTAAACTTTTTGCTTCTTCCAAAGTTGTTTTATAGGACCGGTTAATACAATTTGTTTGCACATTTTTATTTAGTTTATACACTTAAATATTTAAATGTTTGATATATAGCCGCTGCAATTATGACCCTCAAAAGTATATAGTTAGTGTAATATGGATGAATTACTTAGATTGAGAATTTGACACATTTAGTATATGGGAAAATTTATTAAAGAGATACTCAGGGCTAAATTCTTAATAACTGTTGCGAAACTAATATACAACCAATCACAAGAATAAGTGCTTAAGGTTTGAAATTAAACTAAATATTTTCGTTTGTCACTGTATATGGGCTAAGTTAATTAGAACATTATTCGAAAACAAACTCAATTGTTGACTTCATCTGCTTACAGATAGTTTAATTTCTCTTCTGAAGGTTGTAAAGGTCATAACGGATTGTGAAGGAAGAATCAGTAGTAAAACAAGAACATTAGGAAAGTTAATGATGTATCGAACAACATTCATGCATAACCAGTTTATATTTTGATTGTTGTTTAATTATACAGAAAGGGAAAACTTTACTTTAGATTTTCGTTTCATACATCTAAATGCTGGCAATGCAGTAATTTATTGGGATAAAATATATTTATTCCCATAGCAATTCATAGGTCTATTTGTTATTTGGATATTGAAATTATATTCCTAGATTGTTCAGAAACTATAAAATTCTTCTTTTTTCCCGGGCGTTCTCAGCTTAGTTAAATAACCACTTGTACGAAAATGTGACTTTAAACTTTTTCCCTCTGAACCTTTCATATACTTTATATCCGTTGCAGATAATTCAGTATGAAGTAATGTCTTACAGTTTATTCTCGATCAAGATAACATACCTCAGAGAACTTACACTGATGTCTCTGGTGTGACTTAGCACCACCCCCAAATGTTATCAGCAAGTTCTATCCTAATTAATTTTTCATGATTTGAGGCAGCTATGGTGTCATGTAGTATACTGAACATATAATTTTCTATTTTAGTACACTGTTAGCTGATTTTTAGTAATGAACTTCGAGTTTGTTCATCTCGAAAAATTAAATGTATGTATTATGATGTTATTGTTGTAGTAGTAATAACATTATTTGTTGTAGTAATAACATTACTTAAGATATTTTATTTGCCTAATAAGCATATTAATTAATTGCTGCCTTTTAGTTTCAGCAGATTGACGTAATTGCAGGCATGTTACCTGTATTGACATTCACCGATATTTCCCCAGTTTAGAAATATAAAAGTGAATTGCTCAAATGTCAGCGCTTAGCTCATTTTAAATAATGAAGAGAAATTAGGTCAAATTGTAGATAGTTAATCTGTTTATAAATGTGTTCCTTACATTGCAGAGGAAAGCTATTTAATAATGTAAATTGCTATTAAATAATATTAATTTATTTATACGGTTTGACTCTATGCTCTTTACGACTGTAGCAACATAGTGCGTATCATAATGGGTTAGGGTATGAAGTTAATTTGGCATAAAGTGGCAGCGTCCTCTGATTTAAACATTTACCTAGTATGCTGTTCTTGAGAGTAAATTGTTGTATTGGGAGGTCAAAATATGTTCCCACTGCAGATGGGGATACATATCTATCGGATTATGCACTGTCAGAGGCGGATTACAAAGGTACCGGTGATATGTCTACAATTTAATGTAATTTATTTATCCATATTGTATAAGAATATGTTCAAACACTCTATTATCTTGCTCCAAATAAGCAGTTACTCTTGCTAACTGAGAACGACTATTTTATTCCCGAATGCTATTTTCCTGGATATGTGGATAATTTTTTTAAATATTACCTTATAACGCTTCCCAGAGAAAAAGGTCACGGAGAGATGAATTGGATTGATAGGGACGGAGGACATTCTGGTGTTCAGCCTTGTTCAACAGTATTTCCAGATAGAGCATTCCAATGTCGGCGGAGCTCCCTCCAAGGAGTTTGCAGTTAAGGCACGTAATCGTTAACGGGAGGTCTAGAGTTCGATTACAGGATCGTCATGACTGAGATATTTTTTCAGATTTTCTTTAGTCCTCACGAATGGCAAATCCTGGGAAGGTACCCTAAACTAAAAACTGCAAGTTCCTTCCTTAACAAACAGCCTATAGCTGTTTATTGGGTCTCAGTTTAATACAAATTAAAAAATTTAAAGGAGTCTACTACATATATGAATTAATTAATACGTAATTCATTTAAATATGACAGCCATAAGTGGCCGAGGTCTTTAAGGTACGGACTCGTGAGCAAGAGGTCTAGAGTTCCCGATAGGAATGTCCTCCCTAAAAGGTTATTTCCAGGTTTACCTCAGTCCTCATAAATGGCAAATGCTGTGGAAGTATCCGCCTGGAACTTTGCTTTAAAATGTTTCCTTCCTTCCTTCCTTCCTTCCTTCCTTCCTTCCTTCCTTCCTCCCTCCCTCCCTTCCTTATATATATATATATATATATATATATATATATATATATATATCCTTTTCCCCATTTGTCATTTCATCTCATGTATCATTAGCGTCCACCGCCTATGATGCCTCTGCAGTAAACATTGGGCGTTTAAAGTCAGTTATCAGCAATAATATGTTCTTTGATATAAAATAATTTGTTCTCGAATTTTTATTTTGCATATTTTTAATGCATATAACCTGGTTTAAGTGCATACTTGCGTGCATATTTTAGTGTATAAGAACCTGTCCCTTGATAATTAGAGGAAAGGTAACAAACATGAAATAGGTGTGTTAATATGGAATACCAAGGTTTTTGCCCTGTATGTGCTGCACTCTTATGAAGATCAAACGAGATGAAAAACTTCGTAAATCTTCGTCATTACATGCCGCTTTTTTGGTGGTGGAAGGCATACTTTACAATCTGAAGTGATTTTTATTTTTTTGAACAATCAAGAATGTTTGACAGTTTGTAGTTGTTGTTGTTTTTAATTTACGGACGCTCTTGAACTTCTCAGGTCATCAGCGTCCCACTTAATTCAGGAAGTGAAACGGTCGATAAATTTTGCTCAGCGACCTCTTCTATCAGGCTTGAGGTTCTTTTACGTGTCATAAATCTACGGCACGAGACTCACGGCTATACATCCCTTCCAAAGGAAGCCATACTTAAGATTTTTACAACCAAAAAACCCACCAATCCCGTCGGGATTGAACTCGCGATCTTGGGTCTACGAGACAAGTATGGTTACCACTACACCACCCAGGAGAGTGTAAATAGGTACTAAGTAGGGTGTAACATATTGATATTGCTTTTATAGAAGTGAATTTACATCATGCTGCAGTACATACATTAGGCTTCATTGCCATGTATTATTTGTTTGTTTTTCACACATGTTTCCGCATTTTGCAAGGTTAAAATTTCAAAGGGTGCAGTATCACTAATATGGAATACTAGCAATCGTCCCCAAGGGATTACCACGATACAGAAAGCAATAAAACAAGTAAGCGTTACAAATATTTAAAGCGACATAACAATACTGATATTGTTGGCAAATTTAAAAGTGACAGAAAGTTACTTAACTAAAAATTGGGCCAAAAACAGCGGAAACTCTAGAAATGGAAAAACAGTTACTTCAATATGCTCTTACAATGAAGATGAACGTATTGGGCTAACTAGAAGTGATATGCAAACCAAGGCATTCCAGTTAATAATAAACAATCTCTCATCATTTGTAACTGAGAGGGCAGGAAGGGTGCGACTGCGGCTTTTGAAGAGCAAACACGGAATAGCACATCTTTCAGGGAACGCACAGCCACCTGTTTCCTATTTAACAGTTAAGAAGGGATCATGCTCTTGTGTTAAATGTACCAGCAGTGAACAAGTGCTGATTATGATTAATGAAAATGAAGAAAGACAAGAGTAGATTTATATGTTTCTTTATTTTTTCTTGTTAGATTCGCACAAAAAATTGCTTAGGTTCATCATTATAATTCTATAATTCATAACCCACAGGCTCTTTAAAATTCTGCTGTGGTTATACATTGTATACTATTTCATAATTCTTTTCGTAGTTACCTTGATAGTAGAAACCGAAAGCAAAATGGTGTTCCATACTTGTATCTCTTTCTCTACTCATTTCCAGGGTCAATTCCAGTTATTATTGTCTAATTTGCTTAGACGTTTATGGAATTTATTTTAATTTGTACTTTTGTATTTAATATTTGTGTTTCTACCAACGCTACAACTTTGTGTAATTAGATTTCCTTGTCAATCATTACGCACTTCCCAGTCTTTATGGGCTACATTATTTGCCATTGTTCTCGTTTTCTATTTTCTGACTCCAATAAAACTCATTTATATCCTTACACATTGTTATTTAAATTGTAGTATTTTCATAGTACTGCCTAGAACCACTAACTGCTTATTTTTAATATTATCCAATGCATGTGTCTTTGGTCTAAATAGTCATTGCATTTTCGTAAAATGTTAATGACGGATGAAAAGTATTGCCCTTGAAAGCATTGAACAAAGCGCATTTGTTAAAACCACAACTATTGAAAGTTTATTTTCAGATTAGAAGATTATGTGCAATGAAATGTATCAGTGGTATCTATGTAGGTTATTGTCGCTGTCCTCGGCACTTATATGATTAAAAAGGTTGTTTTTACTGGCAAGCCGGAATGTGGAAGACCAGTGAAAAGACCTTGAGAGGAGGGAGATGCTGAACCAGCAGGAAGTATTATAGACGCTTTTCATCAGATAGGAAGATACAGGACTGAAACAAACAGTAAACAAAACTGGAGATAAAGGCTTTCGCAAACAGATATGAAAATAACTCAAAGTTTCACAAATGAAGTTATTAGCCCTTTCTTTAAGAAAAGTAAGTTAAAGGGAATAACAGAAATTATACTCTGGAGTCGGTCCTGGTGGTGTAGTGGTTACCATACTTGCCTCCTACGCCCAAAACGCGGGTTCGAACCCGGCCAGGATCGATGGATTTTTTCGGGCGTAAAAATCCTAAGTATGGCTTCCTTCGGAAGGGAAGTAAAGCCGTGGGTCCCGTGTCGTACATTTACGGCACGAAAAAGAACCTCAAGCCTGAAAGAGAGGCCTCTGAGCAAAATTTGTCGGCCGTTTCACGCCCTGAGTTGAATGGGACGCTGATGACCTGAGCTGTTAAAGAGCGTCCTTAAATAAATCAATCAAAAAAAAAAAAAAAAAAAAATACTCTGGAGAAACGTACAATGCTATCGGGTTTAAGCTAGTAAAACTTCGGATTAATAGAATATTTGCTTCTGAAGACCAATAAAAATAAAAATCACAAGAGATTTGGAGACCGATTTTTAAAATATCTTTCAAATTTAGAACTGGGCGATTCTCATTTTAGATTCTGGGCTACGGTACGTTTGACCAAATTGATACTATTTATTTTATTTTCATTTAAACAGGAATTACATTCTGTTTTAGTGAATAAACCGTTGGTGTTAAATAAAATAATAAAATGTAATCATTTGTATACATCTAAAGGATTTGCATTAAATATAAATATACATAATAATATAAATATATTTATATACATAAATATAAATGTATATATTTATATACATAATATAAATATACATAATAAAGCTTTTGTTGGATGCGCTCTGTCCTATGCACGATATTGAAATTGCACCAGAGACTGTTAGTGACTATTGCTTCCAGATTATTGATCCCAAATTACATAAGTTTAAGCCATTATACTTTCTGTAAGATATGGATTTTTTGAGCTGTCTAATGGCTAAATAAATTAAATTATCAATCACGCATTTGAAACTTTCCTTTGGTAGGCCTCCTGTTTGACACTTGGGAATTTTCTCATCCAGAGAATTTCAATGCTACTGGTCCAGGCGCTATATGGTACCAAATTGGTTTGTTTACTCATAACCACTAGTTACTCATAACCACTTGATAATGGCTTAATTTGAGTCAATAATTAAATAAAAGTGGCCTCCGCAACAAAGATTGACATTTTTCCTAATCTTAGAATGTTGCTGTGTATCTTTTCGTTATTCATTTGTTTAATTACTTGCTACGCACTGTTTTTATTTTTCCAGTGAGTGTAAGGGGATTAAATGCTATTGGTATTTTCTAATTTCCTTTGGCTAATATGTTACATTTCTTGAAAATCAATTTTTTACTTTACACTAATATTATTAATTAAAATATACATGATGTTAATGAATTAAACCGCAATATTTTCAGAAGTGGTAGAGGGATCTTAGACAAACAATATGAGATGCGGAGTCCGTGGTCCACTAAGAAAAATAACGCAGTTATACGCTGATAAAAAGTTGAAACCAAATGCTGATAAGTCAGTGTTAAGATACACAGGGGCTGAAATTTTAGGCTAAAAATGAAAAAGATAATTGTCATTGTTAGATTAATACATATAAAATTACCTGTTAGCCTTAGGTTACCATATTTTGCATATTTCAGTTTTCACCATTTTAAAGCCCCAGGGCAACATTTAAATGTTGATGTTATCGTTTTATTTGCAGACACTCTTTAATAATTCATATTATCCATTCAATTCATGGCGTGAAGCGGCCGATAAATTTTGCTCAGAGACAGTGGCGGCTCGTGAATCCTGTAGAAGTGTTCGGCAGGGACGTAACTACATGACACCCAAATGGCGTAGGGGAAAGGTCTCTTTTATCAAAACTTATACTCCTCTCTGACACTAGAGCGCCATCGCACATGTATGCTATAAGCTTCCGGTTTATATGGAACCCTTTTCATTCAACTGTTAAAGTGCGCCTTAAGCCTCCTGATGTAAATTCAGAAACCGCAATGAATTTTATAAACCGTTCAACCGGTGAACACTCATTGATATATTGTTAAATTACTACAGCAAATTGTGACATGCATGTGATATCTATCGTTTCGTCAGCCTTGCAGAAACAAAATTTGTTCTTTCTATTTCTTTTTTAATCTTATTCATATAGATACGATACGATTCTCACTTCACATGTTGTCAGCTACGATGCTTTTAAAAACCACTATTTTCTTTTAATTTTGCGCCCTCTTGCTAAGTATGCTCCTATAGCTTTCAGTTAATGAAGCCCAACGTTTCACTTCCATCTTACTTAAATTTAGACGCGAAAATGGAGTATTCGATGTCCACTTTATTCCTTTTTATAACTCAACAGTTAACACTATGAAAGTCAATTTTCCATTGACAAACAGTGAGGAAGTCACCCAATTTAAAACAAAGTGGGAAAAGAAACCCTATACAGCTATGTGGTATCACTAACTTTCCACCATTTGGTTCCTAAGAAAAGAGAGAATAACGACCACTGACATTGGGCCGTCTTTCTGCTGGCCCAAGAGAACGCAGAAATAAGCAGAAGAAAGGCTAACCAATCTTGGAAGAATACAAATGTAAGTCTTTGTAAATTTTGCTTGCCCATGAAGGTATAAGTTTAAAGCGTAAATTTTCTAGGCTGGCCCCTGAGCTTCCTTCGCCAACGGAGGACCCGCATGCTATCGCTAATAAAGTAGATAGCAAATGTGGTTATTGCGTAATATACAATAACGACTAAATGGTTTACATCGCCGTTTTCATGTATTTTTGTTTTAAAAGTTGATCATGATATGAGAAAATTTAAATAATTATGGCTTTTCCTTGGCCCGTTCCTGCTCAGAGACCTCTTCTTTCAGGCTTGAGGTACTTTTACGTGCTGTAAATTTACGACGATGCCCATGCATTTACTTCCCTTCGGAAGGAAACCATACTTCTAATTTATATCCCTGAAAATATCTATCAAGCCTGGCAGGGGTTGAACTCACGATCTTGGGTCTACAAGGCAAGGATAATTGCGATTAGACCACCAGGACTGACATATTTAAATGCTAAGTGCTCCTGCTTTAAATGACCATTATGCACGACCACGCCCACTTCTTCGTATAACAGATCTAAGTTGACAATTTCATTTTATTTTTACATTTTTATGTCGTTCTTTCGGCAAATAGTGTGCTTTGTATCATGTTGCTATCTAGTGGAGGACCAAAAGGATGTGTAATTTCCAAATAAATTAATATTGTGCCATTAATTTCCATTATATTATTTTCCTGTATAGTTATGTATTTCATCTATTTTCATGAGTTACTACTTTCTTTCATGCTATTTTCACATATTTATTAGTCATTAGAATGGCAATTTTGAGAACAGAAATGGCCTATAGAACAGTATAAACTGCTAACAGAAAGTGTAATGTTTGTCAAATATACCTTCATCTCAATACAGAAAATGTCACTTTTGCATCAAGTTTAGTCTAATGTCACTTAAAGTTTTCATGCCTACTCTACATAATGTTAACAAACGTAGTTATTAGTTTTCCTTTATGGTTACCAGTTTCTGCAAAAAAGTTTTAATTTGAAAAATCGCATATTTCTTAACATTCAGGAAGAACAAAAATATTATTCCTATGATTACAGAACAAAGTACTGATCTAATAATAATAATAATAATAATAATAATAATAATAATAAAACATGAGAAGAAGAAAAATTATTTACTTTCTACAATAATACTGGCGCTAACATGCTTTTGAAAATTGGCATGGTTTTGTAAAATAACTGTATAAACATTTATATCCCTCGAAGTAGTTATAAAGAAGTTAAATTTTGCATATTACTTATTAATGGCATAAATATATTGTCTACCAAATTTGAATTCAACATCTTCATAACTATGGAAATTAGACACATCAGTCCCAATGTCCCTTAAAGCAAAATGGAGAAAAAATTGCCTTAAAATGTCTTTAAGCTTGATTCGTGAGCCAGAAAGTTTCCATCTTAATAGCTCACCATCAGTTTTTTCAAGGTTTAGTGCTATAAAATGATCTAAAAATTTCCGAATTATTATATGATAATACTGCACTGAACAGCGGTTAACTACTTTACTATCGTGTTCTGCAGTTTAATCTAGAGCAGGTTTGGGCGAGAAAATTACCTGTACGTGATTTACGCATACTTTATGTGTTAAGTACGTAATTTAGACAACTGTTTTCTACCGAAGTAAAAAACTAACATTTGTTGATTTTGACAATCTAAAATCAGTTACTGAATTCTTTATTAGTTTATTAATATTCTGACATACAAAATGTCTATTCAGTCGTGCTTCACAATTCTTTGATTAGTCATTTACCACATAAAAGTTGCAATATTATTACATTAAATGAGTTATTAATAATAATGTAGAAATCAAAATATTTTCTTTAAACTGTTATACTATAAAACGTTATTATCACTTATTGGTATGAAATAAATTCAATTACTTACTTTATTCTTTGCAGCAAATTTCTGATGTTATCTAATTTGTTTCTAATGACAAAGATTATTTATCTTACCACAAAACCTTCGCACAAGAATTTGGTTCTTGTTGAGTTTAAAAGTGATTTGTTTATTTTTTTAATATATAAATGTCATCCGAACTCCAGCGTTCTACTGTTGTAAATTTAAAGATGAATGACAGAACAATACACATTCACATTTTCTAGTCACTAATCTTCACATACTTGATCTTTCATTTTAAGTGAGTAATAAACGTTTACTTGCATATTCGATTTTTCAAATGAAAGATCATTTCTGTTAGCGTTGTGGACAAAAGACCAGTTGGAAAATAAACTCTCCAGTTGTGCAGGTGAAGCTGGAACACTTAATAATTTATTAGCAAAACTGTTAGCTTCGAATGCTGGCTCTTAACAAAGGACCAGAACGTTTTTGGAGATGTAACACCTGCCCCAAAAGTCCACCAAATATTCCTGATTTTCCTCGATACTGTTGAAAGCTGACAAGATCTTCTGCATCCAATGTTTCCAATATAAATTCTTCCACTTGGTCATGATGTTCTTTGAGATTCTGTCCCTGGTGCTGGGGGGGAAGTATCTTTGCTGCCAGGCTATATATCTGTTTTCTGTTTTCTCCGCTTCTCAAGAAGATGTAGTTGTCAGCATGACCATCAGATAACTGTAGGACCATTCATAATTTCGCTGCATCAGTGACGCTGCTTTCTGATTCTGATAAATGTTGATGAGTTGGCTGACAGAATCTAAGAGTGCAATTCTTTAATTTTTAGGAAATGCATTTTTTTCAATAAGATTGATTTTATAGATGTTGAAATTCTATTGATTTCATCATTAGCTGTCACTTTACGCATTGATGTGATGCTATTATTCAGTGAGACACAGGCATCTCGTTAAGAGCATTAACGGAAGTCAAAAGCAAGATTAATTCTACAGCTAGTAATAGATAAAAAGTTGATGCGGATAACCTCATTTTTAATGCTTTTGTATTTGATGTTTTTAATAAGATATTTGTTGGTAGCAAGTCTTTAGCCAGTAGATTTGCAGTGCGTGAGTTACAAGTGGGACCACCTCCTTAGTCACCGCCACGGGTGGCCGAGGTCGTTAAGGCGCGGACTCGTGAGCGGGAGGTCTGGGTTCGAATACCGCCAGGACCGTTCTCCCTGATTGACGTTTTTTCCAGGTTTTCCTCAGTCCTCATAAATGGCAAATGCCGGGGAGGTACCCTAAACTTAGGCTTAGAACGATTCCTTCCTTAAAAATAAATCCTTTCCAAATATGTCAAAATATCTCACGCATCATCAATGTTCATCGCCTGAGGTGCCTCTGTAGCAAAAACGGGCGTTAAACACCATTCATTCATTTACCTCCTTGGTATAGTGGTTAGCGTTGCTGGCTGCTGACTGGGAGGCCTGGGCTCGATTCCCGGTATCTGCTTAGGAGTTCTCCTAAATTAGGAAGGTCTGGAACGGGGTCCACCCAGCCTCTTGAGGACAATTGGGAAGCTACCTGATGGAGAGGTGGTGATCTTCGATCTAGTAAGCCGCAATATATCGACCGGCGGAATGCGGTGTGCTGATTACATACCCCCTGCAATACTGCACTCTATGAATGATCACTTGATGGAGGTAGAAGACGCAGCGGTCGTCGCGGTAAGCCGAAGGAAAGCTATGGAAAACCAGGCTTAGGAGAAGAAGAGTTACAAGTGGAATGACATAATTTATGGCTTTTGCTCATTTTTACCATACTGTCCGTATTATTGGACACATTACAGCAGATATTCATGTTATCCGGTTTTTGTGTGTGTGTGTGTGTGTGTGTGTGTGTGTGTTTGAGATGTTTTCTTACTATATCACATGATTTATTTCTCGTGTCTTCGACACATTTGACAGATTGAAAGCTTCCAAAAATACACTTCTGGGTTTCCTCGTACTTGCGTTTACATTGTGTGACATTTTGACAATAACCTTTGCATTATTCGATTCCTTTTTCCATTCATCGATGAGTAAAATTGAGTCAGAATCCAGATCAACACGTGTTTGTTGAAAGTCTTCTTTATAAATATCATCAATCAAAGTATTTGAATATCTTTTTTCTTTTTCATCCAGGAGTATGATAAGACTGGCACATTTCTTTAGCATGTTCTTAAAATGCTTGTTTTCCGCAAAACTAAATGGAATGTTACAATAAAAAAAGCAAGTTCTTGAAGCACTCATATTTGAATGTAACTGCTTATTTTACATTTGGTGAAGAGCTGAAGAGTCGCTTAGCAGAGTGGCTAGCAATGAGTTAGCACGGGGCGTTCAACTGCAAGTGTTTGTTTCTGGGTCCACCTGTACCAATGGTTCGTTCAATCCCACAGTATCTTCGACTGACGTGTCTGATGTAGAATGGGAACATGCTGAAATAATGGCTCTTGGATGCTTCTTCTATTGCAGGCTTTTCTATGAGCTTTAAGGCGTTCTTTTGCTGTTTTTAAGAATCACTTTACAGATGCAACATTTAGCACAGTTCAGACTTTCAACTATCATGTGAACAAAATGAAGTTTTGTGTATAATTGGCAAATTCCCCTGCCATCTCGAATCATTAATATAAATCGTATAACGAAAGAAAAACAATACAATAATACTTGTTAAGATCTGCTAAGTCACTGAGTCTCGAACCGCCTGTGGTGCCTCAGTAGTGAAAACGGGCGTTAAACACTACTCAAAAAAAAAAAAAAAAACTGAGTCTCGGTGGCATTCAGAGACTTTAGAATAAATAAATATTTGACATCAATAAATACTTCTTTACATTAGCATCCACTTTATGTCCTTTTATCTTGTTGCTAAGCAAATGTGGTACACAAGTAGCGCGATTTATGCTAACTGCGTAGTAGTAACAAAATAAACAGAAGTGGCCGATAATTTTTACAGCAGTGCTAGGTGTCCGAGGTTGGGAACTCGTCCCGAGGCTGACGAATACACTTTCAAATCTGGGTGGAATGCAGACAGCGGATCAAGTGAAAGGAAGCAGCAGTGAAAAAACTAGGCACGGCAATAAAGAGAAGAAACAAAACGATATGCTTGTTTTCTTAATGAGTCACCGTACCAGTATCCTGCCATCGTTTCCGATGACGTGTCTTTTGAATGAGAACATACCTTTGAACGTTTAGGCCATGAGGTTTGGGAAGACTGTTACGATTAATGTGGGCATTAAATCAATGAATATAAATTCGCTTTAGTTCCAAGCCGTTGAACGTTGACAATCATGCCATATTTTTGTACCTTGTTCTTATTATTTGTTGTTTCTCAATGGTAAACTGATGATAATTTTGGTTCTGGCGTTTATAAAATATTTAAGTTTCGTTTTCTGTGCTATCTACATTTTCATGTAGTAAATGTTCTTAATAGTAAAATAATGTAAAGATAAATGTTATAAAACTCAGGTTTAGATTTTCATTTTTATTCATTGCTCATTCTTTAACACTTTAACCGCAAACCTACAGGCGGATTGTCATTATATTAATACTTTTCGGCTTCCTGATTTATTTTTATGTAATAAAATATAATGTGTTAATTATCATTGAAACTTTGCATTAAGATGTTAAATTTAAATATGATAGCTTAATTATATTTTGGTAATTATGGAGATATTTGAAATATTATGGTTTAACAGTCAATATAGAAAGTTTATACGTAACCAGAAAAGGAGGGTATAAGCTCATAAAATATGCAAACTTAGTTCTTTCTTAAAAGAATGAGATCTTCTCTTGACCATGAGGTACATAAATTTTCACTTGAATTTCAATAATTAAATTATTTAAAAAGCGTGTGTCGTGTGGGCTAGGTAGAAATTATATATTGATCGATGGCCCCAGAATATTAAACAATTTCCTAATGACCCTTATACAATGATATAGCAATAATATTAGCAAAATATGTAACCACACAGGAGATGATTTTTAGCACATTTGCATGTGCTATTCCCTAGCACCAAATCACATGCTAGCGCTATATGAGTATTTTTTTGTTTTCAAACAATAAGCATTATGTTACTATGCATATAAACTCATATTCTAGAAATTAGTGTATATTTCTGCATTTAGAGTACATGAAAGCATATTTTGTTATTTTTTGAAATCTAGGGCTAATCTAAATAGAACAATACGAAAACTTGAATAAAGAAATACAGAGAAATCAGAGACAATGAATCACATTCACACGTTATATTATATTTACTAAAATCCGGCACTCAACACTATTGTTAGAGAATCGTTTTGGGCAATGTCGTAGTAATTAACAAAGCACTTAATAATAAAATGAGTAGTGTTGGCCTCTCGGCGGCCTACAAAATTACGTCATAACTTCAAAGTTATATTTCCCCGGTCAGGGCGTCACCATTCCCCCACCAGTGGGTTGCGTGAAGCTGTGCAATCATTTGAATTCAGCAAATCAGGATTTTTATTTATTTATTTTGGGTCAAGTACATATAGAGAGTAGCAAAAAATGTACACACATTTCAAGCAAAGAAAAAACTGTGTTAACATAACAAAGCTCAATTAACACAAAAAGAAAATGATGAGCACTAATCATCTTAAACTTTTACAGTTACAACAGTTGCTCAAAATAGCCACTATCGGCGTCCATATACTTCTGAGTACGTTGAACGACTGATTGAGCAACGATTGCGAAAGTGCCCTCAGCGAGTGCAGCACATGTCGTTTTAATTTCTTTCTGTAGTGCTTCCAGTGTAGCTGGTTTTCTAAGATGTACAACGTCCTTAAGAGTGCCCCATAGATAGAAGTTCAACGGAGTTAGATCCGGAGAACCCGATGGAAACTCAGGCGCACATTGCTTCGTAAATTTCTGCGGTGAGCGGTCAATACGTTCCAAAACCATAGCCGAGGACGCGGGGCTTGTTACTTTGCAAGGTCTCCAAGATTTGCTCTTGTGAATATCGCACACGGTACCATGAGTCTCAAATTTGTCTCGAATGCATGCAATTGTTACTCGCGTTGGCGGTTCTGTTCTGTACATACGTCTCCATTGCCTTTGAACTTCAACAACATTTTCGGTTTTCCAATACCAACTTAAAATTGCTTTCCTCTGTTCAAACGATAATCTTGGTTCAATTTTGTTGTAGCAACGCTAGCATATCGTAACATGAGTCGCATCTGTTTACAGAACATCATACGATAATCTTGGCTTCATTTGTTCATTGTTGATTTACCTGTCACGCTATCATAATGTATGTGAGTCACATCTGTTTACAGAACATCATACAACACATCACTGTGCTTTTATATCCATCTTTAAAATATATTAAATTGATATCTACTATGAAAGTGTGTATTCCTTTTTTGGTTCCATCGGTACATGTTGTAATATGCATGTTTATTATTTTGATAAATGTATATTGCCATTACTTTTTCAATTCTCTTAAATTTATTAATATGGGGTTATTGATTACTTGGTTTATTTTGTAGAATGGTGGCATAAAATGAAGCTAATGTAGTGGTGCCGGTATAGTCCGTTTGTTGATTTGGATGGTAATATTTGTGTGTGTTGGTAATATTTATTGATTATGGCGATTTATATATTTTGTGCCCCCTGTGCTGCCTCAGTAGTAAACAAGGCTTAAACACTATTCAAATATATATATATATTGCATACATATATTGGTGTCGTATTTGTGAACTATTGTGGTGGTAGAGATATGGCACATTAGAAATATTTATGGTTGTTTTAGGTGGTAGTTGCTTTTGTATGTTGGTATTGCTTTTTCCGGAATGTTTATTCATTATGTAATTTTGATTTAATTTTTAATTAAACGGTTCAGTACGCTTAGGTAATAAGTACATGCATGATTTATGTAAATAATATACAAATTCGATTTACCTGACGTGTGTAGGGAGAGTAATGGAGAGCTACTGAGTAATTTGATGCAATGTAAGGAATAAAAAGCTATTAAGGAAGTGACGTTGAATTAAGTTGGCGCTAGTGTCGCCTTTTTAATACATTTTATCAGGTGCATACATGCTTCATTGTGCAAGTATAAGGCGTCGTCCAAGGAATGACTGAGGGAAGATTGAGTTGATTATACCGCGCAGGAAGTAGGCAGTTTGAAACACGTTTACCGCAAACAGAAGTAATTTCGACAGGGTTGAACAAGTTCACGGCAAAGTAGTCGGTTATACCACAAGCAAGACACGTTTTAGCCCGAAACATATTTTACCACAAACGTCAGCGAAATGGTATAGACGTATTAATTGTCAAATACATACATGCTTCATTGTTATAGTACGTGTTTGTTTAGCAAGTTCATAATGTTTTAGTTATTTAAAAAAATATGACTTAGCTGATGTGCACAGGTAGTGTGTCGGGGAGCTACTGAGTTAACTGATGGAATTTAAAGAGTAAAAATTTGGTAAGGAAGAGGCGTGAATGGTGGAAATAATGAGGATTGTGATTGGTGAAGAAGATGAATAAAAGGAATATGATTGCTCAGAATAAAACGCCTGAGCCAACCAGGTCCAGCTCGCGGTGTCCGGCGTCTCGATGTGCTCGGAGCTTCTTTTTTCATGCATGTTCAGCACGCAGAAACGTATTAGCCTACAAATCCAACAAAGACGCGGTAGTCAATATTGCGCGAATTTAATACCTGCTGCAGCTGGCGTCTGAATATATAACCGACTAGTAAGCAAGGCACGTTTTCAGAGTTTTTTCTGACAGATTTACACAAGTTTTTCACCAAGTTGGTTACACCATAAGTAAGATACATTTCCGATCAGTAGCGAAGCTTATTGTTTGACAGGCTTAAACAAGTTTTACCACATACTTCAGGGAGATGTCTAGACTTATCAATTGTAAAATGCATTTATATTTCATTGTGAAAGTGCATGCATGTTTAGCAAGTACATAACTATTTTAATTATTTAAAACAAATAAAAGGTGGCTAACCTGATGTGCATAGGTTGTCGGCGAGCTACTGAGTTAACTGGTGGAATGTAAGGAGTAAACCATTGCTGAGAACGTGGCGTGATTGGTGGCAATAAGGAAGATTGTGACTGGTTGGGAACGTGAGGAGAAGGATCATGGTCAGAATAAGTGGCGTGAACGGACGGCGTCTAGCGTGCGGTGTCCGCAGTGCACGCCTCGGATTTTTTTAATATACATAACGTGATATATAGTTTACAAGTTCATACATCAATTTTTTAATGAGTTAGAAGTTAATACTATTTTCGACCATGTGTTATTTGTGAACAATAAAGTAAAACGTAATATTAAATAATTTACTACTCTTTGTTTCACTAAATTGTTTGGTAAACGATGTCTTCATCGATGGGGTAAGGATTGGTTGTTACATTTTGGAAGTAGATGTGGTTTTTCGTATTACGTAATGTAAATATTTTATGGTAGCGTAATTTTAAACTCATACAGTAGTTTTTCTAGGCGGACGTTATTTAAATGTTATGTATTCATATATTCTCTTTATTGTTCTTTTTAAAAAATACTGTTGGTAATGATTTTTGTTTATTGATAATTATATTATATTTTAAATGTGTTTACAAAATATGGTTTTTTATTTTTGTGAAATAATTTTTAATAATTATAATGGCGTGGAATTATGGTTGTAGGCATTATATTTTCAATAAAGTTATTGTGTCATGCATTGCGTCTTTGTTTATTAGCACTCGATGCCATCAACAGATCTCTCGCTTCTGCGAAACACACATTAGCCTACTTCCTCACTTGCATGTTCTTGTCAACGGTTAGTGTATAACATTTACGTAGGCGCAACTACATGTTTAATTTATTAATTCATTATTTATTATTGTAAACATTTATTATTCCTTCCCATACATTTCCACCATATTAAATTAATTTCATTTCGTTACTTATAATGTTACATTTTTTATATCTTCTATTTGTTATTGTTATCTACATTAACTGTTATCTTAATTTTTATTCATTTAAGTGTGTTTATTCATTTACAACATATATATTTAATTACTTGTACCTGAGGATAATTATATTTTAGTTCGTTACATATTTGTATACTTACATTATTCCAGACATTATCTGTTGTCATAACTTTATAAACTTTTCCACATAAAATCGTATTTTTTTTAACCAACGTAATAGTCATGATTGTTTAATTTACCATGGTATGCATATTTCTCAGGGTTATTAATTTGTTATATTATATTACCATTTGTTAATTTATTTACGTAAATTATTATTATTCATTTCCACCTATTGTTCTCCTATTATATAATTTTTATTTTTTATTAATAGTACTTATGCCTTATATTACGCATTATTCTTTCCAAATGTTTACCAATTTACGTTTTTTCTAAAAATTTCATTTTTAATTTGCATACTTATACATTCTTATACCAATTCATTGTTTTTTATTTTAATTTCTATGATAGGCGTACTAAATCTTTTCTGTCTAATTGTCCTGTTAAACATAGTGATTGATTTTATTTACATTACAATCTCAACTGTACTGTTAATAATGTTTTATTTACTCACACCCGGTCTTATAATAGCAACGGGTTTGTTATTTATGAAATATATGCCGTTTTCAAGATTAACTTTATTTTTAACCCCGCGTTCTAATAATTCAAATAAACATTCCAATTAAACATAACGGTTCTTGGTACGATTTAATGCAATTAGTATTCACTAATCAACCACCCAAATCTAACTTCGTTATTACAGGACTGTTTAACAATCATAATAAAATGCGCTTACATTTCATTAGAGACCAACTTTCTATTTCCAAACGTTGGTTTTTGTAATGCCAAACTAGGAAAAATTAGAATTAATAACAAAATGGGACAATTGTTATTAAGCTAACTTGCGGTGCATGATGTATCGCCCCTCCCGTCTTTCTTTAAAATCTCTTGCCTTTCAAGCACTTCACCTACACTACATTATCCTTTCCAATTTAAAGTCATGAGCATTCTATTTCGTTTACGTTTGGTAATAGCGAGGTGGATACAGTTATACGACAGCAATTAAAGGCACGTTACAAGGAACAAAAGTATCTACTATATCATACTTTCAAGTCGGCCTCCATTTGGATAATTTCATTTTCCTTTATAAATATAAACGGAATAGAGAAATTATTTTTATTGTAAAATCATTTATTTGCGCAACATACGTTCCTTTTTGAAAAGTTAAATTTTTCTTCCTATAATTTTTTTTTTAAAAGTAAATCAAAGAGTGAAAATGATTTCTGATTGCAACATAACTTTTTGTACATCATAACTTCTTTATTCAAAGCTAAATAGTATTAGTATTAGTATATTTCCACTAATGTTCATTTTTGTATAATATTTTAAACAAAAAGATGAAATTGTTTTAATTGCAACGTAACATTTTTCTTGCAAAGCTACATATGATATTTTGTTTTTAGAGTTAATATTTTATTTCTCAATATGTAATTTTAAGTTATGAAAGTTAATCAAAGAGTGAAAATATTTTTATTGTAACATAACATCTTTTTACACGACAAAGCTACCTTTTTGGAAAGTTATATTGTAAATAGGTTTTAATGTTCATTTTTTTTTTGCTTATAGCAGCAAATTAAAGAGAAATCTGTATTTTTCATTGCAACATAACATCTTTTTGTTGCACAACATAACTTATTTTCTGCTAATTTTAATAGTGTAAACAGTTTTTTTGTTTCTAATACTCATCATTATTTATAAAAGTAAATCAAAAGACTGAAATTATTTTCAATGCAACGTATCTTCTTTATTTTTGCGAAGTAAAATAGTGAAAATAATTTTTTAAAAAAGTAAAATTTAATTTGAAACATGTATTTTTGAGCTATAAAAGTAAATGAAAGGTTGAAATTATTTTTATTGTAAAATTAAATAGTGTAATAAGTGTTTTATTTTCAATAATCATTTTGTTTATAACAGTAAACCAAGCAGCGGTGTTATTTTTTAATTGAAATGTAAACTTTTTGTAAAGTTAAATAGTGTTTAATAGTTTTTTGTTTTCAAAGTTAATATTTTATTTCTAAATATATACTTTTGATTTAAAAATATTCAAAGGGTGACAATATATATTGATTA
The DNA here is from genome assembly GCA_030762175.1 of Metallyticus violacea. Taxonomy (NCBI): domain Eukaryota; kingdom Metazoa; phylum Arthropoda; class Insecta; order Mantodea; family Metallyticidae; genus Metallyticus; species Metallyticus violacea. The sequence continues at coordinate 135,042,891 of CM060846.1, forward strand.
TAATGTAACATTCATTTTTATAATATAATTTATTTTTTAGAAAAAATAAAGAGTGCAAATTGCTTTTGGGGTTGTAACATAGCTTTCTGAAAATCATAACTTATTTTTGCAAAGTTAAATTTTGCAATTTTTTTCTAAATGCATATTTTGTTTCTCAATGTGTATTTTTGGTTTATAAAATACACCAAAGAGTGAATTTGATTTATTGCAACATAACATTCTTTATTAAAACTTATATTTTGCAAAGGTAAATGGTTCAAATAATGTTTTGTATCCAATATTCATTTTTATTTCTCAAAATGTACTTTTGATTTATAAAAGAAAACAAAATATAATTTGTTAATGGATATTTATCTTTTTTGCGCTACTAGACTTCTTTTCTTGCAAAGTTAAATAGTATAAACTACACGTTTGCGCAAATAAGTTTGTTTATTTTATATTCAACATGTTATTGAGTTGCTATTAAATTAAAAATAGTCACAAATTACTATTTTACTTAGAGCGTAGCTACAATTTTTATCAACACATATTATTTCAATGTTATTTTTGTAAATATTACAATGAGAATTATTTTAAAACATTTATTTTTCCACTCGGCATCTTGTTAATTTATTTTAATCCCCAACCTATACTAGCATATTTAAAATAAAGTTTTACCAGCACTATTGTAATTCAAATTCCCCGCCATTTCGTAATTCCACTCGGGTTTAGTACATGTTTAGCCAATAAAGGATTAAACCCACAATCATCACCAGCAAATAATAACAAAAATTTTTCCCTATAACTCCCCAGCTAGTTCATATGTAGACCACCAAACCTTTTCATCCCTTACCCCTACCCTTCCTCCGCCACAGCAGCCTCTTTCTATCAACACGGTAACGCGGCATCGCACAAGCCTGACCATGTCCGTCCAATCGCAACGCTTCCAATTATATTGCTTCCCTTCGTTTTCTCCACCATTCACAATCCTCCTTACTTCTAACAAACATAGCACTCCACGTTAAAACGTTTTACTCCATTACATCAGTTACCTCAGTACCTCGCTGACAGCAAACTCTACGTTTCCGCTAAGTCAACTTATATATTCTTAATGTTTTTCGAAATAAAATAAAGTAGTGTTTATTAACAATTTATACTTCACATCCCCGGCACAATAATAGTTCAAACATGCACTACCAAATAAAATTATACAGAGTAAAGCTATAATATTTCCTAACCATAATACCAAATGTAATATAAGGTATCAATAAAGGGGAAAAAATCATAAATGACCAACAAAATGACACACAAAAATAAATTACACAATGTTACTTGAAAACAACAATTTCCAAAATATTTCACATTTAAATAATGTCCACCTATGAAAAGTTCAAATTTACAGCAAAAATAAACAATAGTATCACGTTAAATAAAAATAATTATTATTTCCAACATATAATGCCTGCATCACTCCCTGCGCCATAATATTTGTTCAAAAATTCCCACCAAGATCAAAAAACAATAATATTACGTAATCATATTTACAAATGTATTACACTATCTATAAATAAGCAGAAGTTCTTTATCAACGATATTAGTTAAAAATTATAAAAAATATCCAAATATCTATCATTTAAATAACGACCAACTAGCAAAACCAACGTATTAGTCAAAATTACACCATCATAAAACATTTATACTATGTAAAATATCGATGAAGCCATTGTTTATCAAACACCTAATTCGGTGAAACAATGGGCAGCAAATCACCTAATACTATTTTTCGCTTTATTGTTAACAACACATGATCACGTACAAAATATACCACTTTTTCATTAAAACACTGATATATGTGCTTGCAAACTATATAACATGTGTGTACTTGTTCAGCAGGTATTTCAATAAATGAAATCCCCGAGGCAAACAAGGCGGACACCGCACGCTGGACTCCGTCCATCCACATGTTTTATTCTCATGATTCATATTTCTTTTCTGCATCTTTTTAACAAGTCACAATCCTCCTTATTTCCAATAATCACCACAATTTCCTACAAATTTTTTGATCTTTATATTCCACCAGTTATCTCAGTGTCACGCCGATACGCTATGCACAACAGATTAGCCACATTTTTTTTAAATAATTAAAACAGTTATGTTCTTTGCTAAACATGCACGTGTTTACACAATGTAATATGCATGCATTAGACAATTGATAAGTCTAGACAAGTTCCCTGATGTTTGTGGTAAAACATATTAAAGCGTGTCAAAAAATAACCTTGACTACTTCCCAGAAACGTGCCTTGCTTATAGTATAACCAATTCCTTTCCGATTAACTTATTTAAACCTGTCGGAAAAACCCCTTAATACTTTCTGGAAACGTGCCTTGCTTACTAGTAGAAAGTTCAGAAGCCAGCTGCAGCAGGGAATAAATTCACGTAATACTGACTACTGCGTCTTTTGGGATTTTGCAGGCTAAGCATGTTTGTACTTGATTAACATGTATGGGAAAAAAATCTCCAAGCATATTGAGATGGCGGACACTACGAGGTAGACCCTTCGTCCGTTCGTCCACTCGTTTTTTTTTCTAAGCAATCATATTCCTTTTCTTCATCTTCTCAGCCAATCACAATCCTTCTTATTTCCATCAATCACTTCACTTCCTTACCAAATTTTTACTCTTTACATTACATCAGTTAGCTCGCCGACACCCTACCTATGTACATCAGATAAGTCACACTTAATATATAAATATTAAAAACAGTATATACTTGCTAAACAGGCATGTACTTGCACAATAATGCAGCGTAAGGTATGGCAAGACCTTGCTAGAAAAAAAAAACTTGTTTGTGCTTGGAAAATAAAGCAAGTATGCACTTGACTAAATATAATAAAAAAGTCATTCAAGTTCCAATTTAAACTCATGTTAATTCCTTACCAGCCTTGTTCTCCTTATTTTGCAATATTTTATTCAGTATCTCGCTGGCATCCTACTTACACAAACAGGTAAGACGATGTTCTATATAATTTACATAAAACCTGCTAGAATTTGCTTACCTCAGTATATTGACTAATTAATTCTACATAATCAGTAAACATTTAGGCTACAACGCATAAAAACAACTACCAGCTAAAATTACAATAAATATTTTAATATACTGTACCCCTACTACCATGTTAGTTCACAAATACGCCACCAAATACATTTCTACAAAATATATAAATCGGCATAAGCAATTAACATTATCAATACACACAAACACCACCAAAATCAACAACCGAACCATACCGTCACCAATACATTGGTTCAAATTTACGCCACCATTCTACAAAATAATCCAAATAATAAATAAACATTATTAAAGATAATTAAACATGAATGCACTTGACCAAAAATAAAATAAAATATTAAAATGTCCGGAGGCGGTTAGTTCAAATGATGCTACAGCTTCAAGCAAACCTCTGGTCTGGAACTGGCCGCCCCGGCTGCCAAATTCACTGGCCGGGGAAAAAAATACCTTGAGGTTGTCTCGTCATTTTGTAGGCCACTGAAGGACCAATACTATAGCATTGTTGATCCTCAGTAAATAAATTGAAAGAATTGAGCGGCCTTACCATGTGTTACACGTATTCATAACCTTTTGACAACTGTCACAAAAATGTTGCAACATGATTGGCGCTGGTAGACTTACGTTCGGTAAACTCAAAATTTGCCACGTGTCAACAATACTAACACAATAACGCAATTATCTGCTTTCAAAAGGCTTTAATAATAACCAGGACTATTATAATTTGTAGAGAGGGTTGTGTTTATAAATAGTTTAGTACCAAAAAATAGTTCACTAAAAATGTTTTACTACCCATACTTAATACCTACAGAAAAACTGCTAGAAATAAGCAGTGCGTTTAAGAAGATGTAGGTTGTTAAGTTCACAATAATAACGTAGATAACATTTGTTTATTATTTAAGCAATTAAATAATAATTTAATTTATATAAATAAGGTTTTGTTTATAACCTGTTATATTCTCAAAGGGGATTGTGATAAACAAATGTCCTTATATTGGGTTATCTGGCATCATAAATTTAATATTGCCTGTTAAGATCCTGTCATGTTGAAAGGAGCTTTGGTCATTTAAAACATTATTGTGGACAAGAAATGGTATATTACGTGATAGTTGTACTAGTTTACTGCAACTTATGCAGAAATACTTAGTAAACTTGTGTCTCAAAATTATTATATGTAGCCAAACATTTTTGTTGCATTCTAAATATATATCCATTTTTTTCATTAGATGTAAGTTTAATTACAAATTAACGCACTTTAAGAAATGTATTTATTAATAGTGAACTTTTAGTGCATATATTATGGTTTTTAAGGTATACTTACATACACTTTTTGCTGTTTTAGTGCATATGAAACGATTTCCAGTAATGAAATAATTACTAATAAATAATTTTTAATACTTTCAAAAGAAAAATGTTACACATTTTGTTTTTATCCTTAAAATATTCCAGTGCTAATCTCATAATGCTATATTTACTTCATGTTCAACTTGGAAGAAAATTTCTCCATGTATGCTTTTAAACGAAAATGTGTATATTTCGCCATGTGATAATTTTCTTTCAATAATAGTGCCTACCAAAAAACAAAGTTTTCATCCATAAAGTTATTCCTGCATCAATCAACATGATTTTAGTTCAAAGTTTGTTCAAATTTTTCCGAAAGTATTGTCATTAGGTCCATGTAATTCATAAATCAACATTTCTATTTGTATAGTAAAACATTATTATATGACGTTTTTTTAATTTTAGTAATATTAATATAAAACGACATTATTTTAACTCTTCGTTTAAAACAAACTTCTTCCACCACTTTAGTACCATTGCTATTTTATATCTCATAGTAATAATAATAATAATAATAATAATAATAATAATTACCTAAGACAAAGTAAGCTCTCATCTCAGTTAATTTTTCCATTAAGAATGATTTTTATTGTGTTTGTATCTGGATTTCCATTGCCATTTGCTTGCTTTTGTTCCTGAAAGAGCCACGTCGATCAACATTGTTTAATGTTTTTTCGGTTACATTCACTGCTGAATTCCAAATTCCTATGTCCGAGCGTTATTTACAAAATAGAGTAAGAAATGAATTCTTTCATTAAGAGAAGGACCTTGAATACGTTAAAACTATCACCTTAAATCCATAAATATTATTTTTGTCTCATAATGCAAAAGATAAAATATTGATAGAAGTTTATCTTTTAACACTTTTAAGAATTCTACATTCCTTGATGTGGGGTGTCCAATAATTTCTATCACCGCCAGCACCTTAAGATTTTTTCAGTCATATTACACATTAACGATACTTATATAAGTGAACCTGCTTCACATACATACACACGCTGATAACTACTTTTTAATAAATTGAAATCTCCTGGGATGTTTCCTAGAGCAATGATAAAACAAACTGGTATGTTTACATGTGTCGGAAATTTTTGCGGGCAGATAAACTCTAATTAGTATTGATGTATTTCAAAGTTGTCAGATTATTATAACAACGTGATTAAAAGGATATCATAATACATATTTGTACTATGTATGCGAATAGTACTATAATCCAAAGTTATTGGATATTACAAGTGTTGTTTTCCGAAAAGTATTTGTCATTTATAGTTATCAAACGAAAATTTCCTACTCGTTTGCTATTCGTTAAACAAAAATTGATTCAACTATCATGGACAACAACACAGAATTTAAAAATTAATGTACACTTCAGGTTTTGTGCTCCTCGAAACTTATATATATATATTAGTTTGAAAACAAGTAAGAGATATTTCGTATCCTAGGATATTAAACAAAATGGAACTAAATATTTCTGCATGTTTTTCTTCTTCAGCAACTGTTATTGCATAAAGCATACAGGATTACCATTATAGAATATTGCTTTAAGGAAAATTTAGGCTTCTTCATATAATACTCTTAGGTTATTTGGTATTGACAGTAAAATAGTTTTTATTACCGTTTTAAGTAAATAGAGCTCCTTCATTAGCACTCTATTTCCCTCTTATGCTATGATAGAGATAGAACTGACAGATTTTAGTAATAAATCTTGAAGCCTGTTTTAACTCGCCTTCAACATCGTGGAGCAGGAGTTCAATACAGCGCAGGTAACTATAAATTCATAATATTCGCGAAATAGTAAAACACACAACTCGTGCAGCTTTTGACGCATTCGGGAACTTAAATTCACACATGTAATATTTTCTTGAAATTCTTGCAGATCCATACCATTTTTTTCTCTGCTCCCAAATGCTTAGAATTCTAAAAGAATATTTTTGGCTTTTAAAGAGCATGCACAAAAGTTTGATCCACTGGTAAAAAAGAATATCCTCCAATACAAAAAAAAATTAACTCGATTACTTTGGACAACCATTATCTTAATGCTGTCCGCACGTGAGTCGCAGCAGCAATTTACCTGGAATGAACTCAAAGTGCATCATGAAATTTACCATGCATGACAGTATTTCATTGGATCCCATTTCACTCCATGTGTAAATACAAATATCGCTGTTGATAAATGACACATCATGTTTCAGAATTAATATAAAACCAAATGTGGTGAACAGAAGAGGTCTCGACCACATTAAGTTCAAAGAGAAGTTGTGATTTACATAACAAATGGAACTTATTGATAAATGATTTACGCCGACATTGCAAAGTTTTTTTTTTCCATTTTCTATCCAATTTCAACAGAACTAAAATTTTTCACATTATTTCTGCAGAATTCCAATACAGAGGATTATCACAAAAATTATACATGTATTAACAGGTTTTTGGAAAGTAACATATTTATATTGATAAGCAACCTCATTTAGATTAAGATTCTCTAGGTACGTTACAGCTAGAAAAGGTTTGAAAACTGTAATCATTTCTTCCTTAAAAAGGTACCAAATTAATTCTGTAGATAAAAGTAAATTAAAAAGAACTTGTATAGGAAGTTAAAGGCATAAAGCTTTATCTTTACTTCAGCGTTACGTTAAAATAAAAGTGAATCAAAAATTATAAAGCTCAAGAAAAAATTACTTTATCGCATTAGCACATGTTAAAAATTATAACTAAACATTTACCAAGTTTTCAACATACTGCATAGGAATTCAGATAACATATTCATACGAAAATCTAATTGTGGAGGTCATCAATATGCTGCATAGCAGTTTAATGTTATCAAGACATACTATGTAAGTAGTGTGCATAACTTTTAGTTAGTGACGTGCATTAATTTGAACGACCTGAAAAACGTCATGCTCAGGAAAAGCACAAAATTCACTAGTAGTACAAGTTTATACACATACACTGGCCGCTCACTATTTTAAGTCGGTTCCGGTGGTGTAGTGGTAACCATACTCATCTCCTATACCCAAGATCACGGGTTCATCCCCGGGCAGGATCGGTGGATTTTTTGGATGAAAATTCTAAGTATGGCTTCCTTCGGAAGGGAAGTAAAGCCATGGGTTCCATGTCGTAAATTTATGGCATGTAACAGAACCTCAAGCCTGAAAGAAAGGCCTCTGAGTAACATTTATCGGCCGTTTCAAGCCCTGAATTAAATGGGACTCTGATAACCTGAGATGTTAAAGAGCGTCCATAAATTAACCAAATCAATAACAAACTATTTTAAGATTTCTCTTGAGTACCTACAAGCCCTGCAATTAGGCATGCAATGCAGAAGGCTAGAGAGGCATCGAAATACTGTGTGATGTGCCAGTAGACAGGTACCACTGCAGGCATTGATTTGCAAGTAACCTTCAACAACACTGCAACCCATTCCCAGCGGGACTGAAGCGAAGGGTCGAGAATTGGCAGTAAGCGATTATATCACCCGTTAAGCAAAAAATTCTGAACAGTAGCACAACACATGTGTTTCCGGCTTGTACTGAAACGAACTCTCAAAGAGTAAAGTGAACTAGGCAATATACAGGAACTGATTTCCTGATACCCGTCAGTGACGGAGATACTGAAGTTTCTGAGCACACACACACATATATGTGTATATATAACAAGAACTAGAAAAGCAAAAATATATAAAACACTAACAAAGTCATACAATTTGCGCTATATTTCGAACAATTTGTGTTTATCGTTTTTAGGCAGAAGACAAGTGAAAGTGGAAAAAGTAAATATTGAATCTCCAAGGTAACGTAAATCGTGGAAACAAATTAATAAAGCAAAAAGGAGAGAATATATTATACATAAGATTTAAGCCTGGTAGTGTACATATTTTATGCAGAAAAATACCTGGCATCTCTGTATCTTTGACTAACTTTCTGAGCCATGAGTCGGTATCGCATAATTAAATATTAAATTAAACATCATCGAAATCCTTACAGTGAAACAGGGCATGTTGGGCAGCCGGCAAGGGAGACAGGACGCCTATGTTCATGCGGAGCTATACAATAGTAGACGTTAATCAATATAAGATGTTTTACAATGCCCGCAAGATAACATATATGCGATATTCCTAGAAGAACTAGTAGAAAAATAATAATTTTAAATTCTTTATATAAATTGGTGTTGTGAGACGAATGCCACGACATAATTAGCGCACAGGTTTCACATTTAGGGCATTGGCAAAAATAAGATCCTCAACTGGACGAGTTAATTTCTAAGGAGAAAGAATGCGGCGAAATATATTTTTAAAGTTACGGATTATTCTAAAAGTAAGAATGGGTACAAATTGAAAAATATAACTTAAATATGAATGCATTAATAAAGTATCGTGACATTCTTTCAAATAGGTTTGATGCTCTCAATTCCTCGCACATAAGCAATAACAAGGTTATTGAACTTCTTATATGAAGTTTTAGATTTGCGTGAGAATATTTGTGTGATGTTATGATATGGAATTCTAAAAGAGAGGAAGGATTTTTTTGAATTGTTTATTTAATGACGCTCTTTATCATCTCAGGTCATCAGCGTCCCATTCTATTTAGGGCGTGAAACGGCCGACAAATTTTGCTCAGAGGCCTCTTCTTTCAGGCTTGAGGTTCTTTATCGTGCCGCAAATGTACGACACGGGACCCACGGCTTTACTTCCCTTCCGAAGGAAACCATACTTAACGATTTTTAAGCCCAAAAAAATCCATCGATCCTGGCAGGGTTTGAAACCGCGACCTTGGGTTTAGAAGGCAAGTATGGTTACCACTACACCCCCAGGACCGACAAAAAGACAGGAAGGATATTTTATCTTGAAACTTTGAGTTTGGTTTTTAATATGGGTGTCAAAAGATGAAAGGTTGTTACAAAGACGGTAGCCACGGATTGAAAGAGAAAAGAGAATAATTATTTTGGTATGCAGAGAATGGCAGCTATCAAAATGATGATACTGATATATACGAATGTGAGATAAGAGTCATTGGATAAAGAGGTATCAATCTATGAACATAGCAGCACAGAGAGAGAGACAGAAAAAGTGAACTTAACTTAAAATTTGGAGTTAAGATTGCTAAGGAACTGATCAAGAGATTCTGAGTTATGGATCCAAAGCACGAATATGTCATCAATATATCTCAACCATAATAACGGTACCAGAGGTTCTGATTTAATAAATTCCACATCATACTTAGAGTCAACATACTTGATTGTGCTTAAGAAAACTGACCCTTTGGCATATTCTAATGTCGTCACTCTATATCATCATTCCCCACCAAGAAGTATTAGCAGCTGTTAACACATTACATGGGCTCTCGAGCACCTTCTCATACCCTGTCCACAGATTTCGTGTTATCTAGTTTATTTGATTTCCACTCGTAGTGCGTATGATTTTGATAATACATATTATCTATAAATTAAACATACTGCAATGGACAATAGAATGACACCGTCTTATGCTAATCTTTTTATGGCTTGCCTAGAGGAGGAATTTCTTAATTCAGAAAAAATGGTACCGTTATTATGGTTAAGATATATTGGTAACATATGTTTGTGCCTTTGCACCCATTACTCAGATTCTCTTGCACAGTTCCTTACCAATCTTGTCGGTCCTGGTGGTGAAGTGATAACCATACTTTCCTTCTAAACCCAAGATCGCGGGTTCAAACCCGGCCAGGATCGATGAATTTTTTCGGGTGTAAAACTTCTAAGTATGGCTTCCTTCGGAAGGGAAGTAAAGCCGTGGGTCCCATGTCGTACATTTACGGCACCAAAAAAGAATCTCAAGCCTGAAAGAACAGGTCTCTGAACAAAATTTGCCGGTCGTTTCACGCCCTGAATTGAATGGAACGCCGATGACCTGAGATATTAAAGAGCGTCCATAAATAAAGCAAATCAAAAATCTTACCAATCTGAACTCCAAATTTTCATATAAGTTCACTTATATCTCTCCCAATGCTGCTACGCTTCTAAGTATTGATATCTCTTTATGCAATGGCTCTTTTCTTACGTCCGTGCACATTAAGCCCAACAATTTACAGCAGTATTTTCATTTTGACAGGTGTCATCCCCTGCATACCGAAAGATGCATTCCTTTCTCTCTTTCAGTCCGTGGCCACCGTCTTTAAGTCAACTTTTCATCTCTTGGCACCTATATTAAAAACCTCACTCAAAGTTCCAATTAGAACGCCCGTTAACTTAAAGTATATTTCGCCGCAACCTATCTGCTTGCAAACCACCTCGTCCGGTCGCAGGCTCATATCCTTGCCAGCGCCCTAAATGTAAAATATGTGTGCTAACTATGCCACACCATTCGTTCCAGAGTCCCATTTTATCCAGGGAATTCAAACTTTTTTAATTTTATACCAATTCTTCTAAGAATGTCCTATCTATGTTATCTTGTGGACATTTTAAAGCATTTTATATTGGTTTACTTCTATTATTGTTTCGCTCCGCGTGAATAATCATAGGTGTTGTGTAAAAACCAAGGTCTCCTTGCCGGATGCCAACATGACCTGTCACACTGTAAAGATTTCGATTATTCTTTTAATGTAACATTTATTGATACCTTTTCGATTCATGGCTTTGAAATTCACTCCAGGAAAGAATATGTGGCAGCTCTAATTTGCATAAAGGCTTACGCCTCCGGATTTAAATTTTATATATGTATGCATGTATGGGTGTACAAATATATTTTATATTTTTCTCTCCATCTTGTTGCTAGTTTAATCTATTTCTACGCATTTCAATATCTTCGAGTTTCAATATTTATTTTTACCACTTTCAAAGGTCTTCTGCCTTTGAAGAAGAACACGAAATATTCGAAATATAATTATAAATATGTGACCTATTCGTTAGAAATAAATCCTACTGTCATAATGTTTATCCCAATTTATTTTAAAAGTGTTTTACGCCAGTTTTAGCTGATTTCCCTAATAAAACATGTTACGTAAGAATAAGAAATTATTCTAAATAATTTATAAATCTGAATAGCGTAGATTTAGAGAGACTCAGCAGCTATTGCATTTGGTCTTAACATAGTTTGTGGCCCTTTCATGCGAGTTGGTGGATTGTCAGTCAGAGCAATAACTCCTGCTGTGTGTAATATCCACACTATTCAAGTTCCTGAAATTACAACTACAATTACAGTAAAAATAAGCACGTGTCTTATGAAGAAAATTATGAGAGCATTGCTGTGTTATATTCACACACATTTTATATACTTTTAGAAAATTCATCAGTTCACCTCCCAAAATTGGTACAATTTAAAGTTCAAATCAACAAGTTCATTGCTTTTCACGAATTGCAGGCAGGTAATCCTGGTATTCGGGCAAATTTCTGTATTGTATGTTACAGAATGTTAATCTACGTTTAGTACTCGTTTATTGATGAAGCATGACGTGTTTTATGTTTCGACGCCAAATAACATATTGGAGTAGAGAAAAACTCGATTTTAACACGAAACCCCTTTGTATGACGAGAAATTTAGTGCAAGTTGCACAGTAAATGCATACACAGTAATAGGGCCTATAATTTTTACAATGCAGAAAAATGCAGGAATTGAGGGAAGTTATAAAACAGTGAATGGAATAAATACGTTAGAAGAAATGAACGAAAATATAAGACGAGAAATTGGGCTAAATTTCGGAGGTTGAACTGATGCATGTGAATGACAATTTTCTATAAAAATGGCGGAAATATATGTATGTGGCAAGATAACATTTCCAATATCTCCATCCATAAGGTAATCTAATGGTACTTTTAGTTGCGAGAACTTGAATCATTTGCATAGCTATTACATCTACTTTGCCGGGAGTTCCCGCTCTTATTGCCAACCCACCAGGTACCGTGAAACAGGCGACAAAACCCTGAATGACCCTGTATATTATAGGGGACGTTTCTGGTTGAAAACGGTTAAAGTGCCCAGTTAGTTTTTACTACGTTGAACTGAAATATGAGAAAAACATTGTCAGATATATTGCTTCTTGTAGTACTTATTTATAACAAAATGTACAGTAATTTTATCGAATGCAGTTTGGTGCAGAACTCCAATGCAAACTTGAGACAGTAATTTTAGTGTTCTAACACTGGGACTCTCTAATGGAGAACAAAAAATAGGTAACATATTCGGCGAAGACTCGTTCACCTACATTCAAGGAACATTTTTGTTTATTTAATTTATTTACGGGTGCTCTTTAACATCTCAGGTCATCAGCGTCCCATTCAATTTAGGGCGCGAAACGGCCGGTAAGTTTTGCTCAGAGGCCTCTTCTTTCAGGCTTGAGGTTCTTTTACATGTCGTGAATCTATGACATGGGATCCATGACTTTACTTCCGTTCCGAAGGGAGCTATACTTGGGATTTTTACGCCCGAAAAAATCCACAGAACTATTGAAGAGTGAACCCGTGATCTGGGGTTTAGGATGCAGCAGGATCGACAATAGCCGCGGAAAAATGTACAAATTTTAAATAGGAAATAACACTACCTTTGCACTCTGAAAAGGAACACGGATAGCATAGGTTTCTCCAAAAACTCTGTGGTAAGCGGGGCTTTGTGAACAAACATATCTAGATTATATTCAACGTTTAATCATTGCATTGTATCGTGGAACTATCAATCATTCATTCCGCCTAAAGCTGAATATCGTCAAAAGAGCAACGAAAGAAAAACCAAGTGGCCTCTATATAGGTATTGTGAAGCTATTCTAGAGCATAGGGTTTAAATTTGGGTATTGGTCCATACTGGACATACATACCTAATTGATGGATTAACTGAAAATTTAAATTAAATACTTTTCTTAATTATGGACTGTTAGGGCACCTATATGAGACACTTGTAAACCATGTAGGGTTCCACCATTGTCCCCATTCACCATATACATATTTCATATTCATACTTTCTTGAAAAAATCTCTTGCGGTTCCTGTGGCTCAATTGCCAGGTAATTCAAGGAGGGTTGATGGCAGCTTGTCACACACTACCTAATTTCTGCTTATATTAAATCACTGATAGCTTTCTTGCAACCATAACCAGATAGGAGGAAAATGGAACTGGTGAATCATTTTATTATCGAAAGATGGTTGTTGTTTGAGAGGCCAATCTGCTACTTTACTATAACCTATCACAGATACGGATTTTGGATGTACTCATAGAACAAATTTAGAAAGTACAGGAGCAGCAGCCGTCTTGTAGATCTAATATAACGTTAGTACAGCATTGACATATGTTTATTTCGCTGCTATGTTGTTTCATTTGCTATATGCAAGAAATGTTTCTATTTTTAGTTTGTCCCAGCTAGACAAATGGGTTAAAAGTAACAGAACTCATATAAAGTACAGAACTGTATACGACATTTGAACAGAAAAAATCCTGTGATAAATTACATAATATTTCATGAAGAAAATAAACACCCTATTGTGTTCTTTCAAGAATTGGAGATGTCGAAGAACATTTTCGAGTAGCCACATTTGTGAAATGCTTCACATTTTATGGATTTCGAAAGGATTTGCAAGAACTTTCTTCGGATAACTTACATGATACAATTAGTTAATCGAAACACTCAAAAGTAATGTTGATGCGGAGCTTTTTCTCTGCAATGCTTGTGCAGGCTTGGCGGGAATTCTACTCACGCCCTATTCTGCGAAACGCTTGACATTTTGGACGCATTCCAGGAAGGTGTCGCATTCAGAAGCGATATAATTAAACAGTTTAACCAGTACTTAAATAGATTAAATTATCTCTAGAGCCTGCAGAGGCTGTCAATTTTAATGATCTGTTAATAAGAATACTGTCAGAAGCAATTTGATAAGAATAATCATAAAATAACAAATATAAACATAAGTATACTCAGCTTAATATGGAAAAAATTTATAATTCACTTTCTTTCAGTGCATCCCTTTAATTTCTACTGCTATTGGCGGTACATGCAAAAAGCAAGGTAGGTGTATCATATAGTGGCAGCACTTACTGCGTGTGGTGCGGCGAGAACTTTGCATCACTATGCCATCCGTCTTTCGCCAACAATTCACTGATACTGCAGCCGGGTGCAGGAGATATTATATACCTATGGGGCGATGTATTTGGCGGGGGCAGGTGAGGTGGGGAAGAAAAGCAGGTGTCCATTGTGACCGACTGAGCAAGCTAGTGTGACCCCAATAAAGGTGATTGGTCGGTAATGGCAAACGTCAGCTGAGCAATTACTAATTGCCTTCAAATAATGTGTTCATCGGAGTATTCAATACTTTACGATGTAAACACAATGACGGCGAAAGTAAAGATGGTGGGTATCCAAATACGACATAAACTTTGCTTGTGACACGAACGTCCTAGATTCGTTGTAAATAGCTATCTCGAACCGCGCGCTTTAGCAATGCTGCAAATGAACTGGTTTTACCACCGCACCAACTATTTACACATCCACATGTCACCAATGTTATTTATGTCTCTTCAGTTTTGATTGTACGCAATTTTTATAAAATGTAGAATTATATGTATGCTATGAAGCTAATGCTATGCTATGAAGCTGAAAATTGTCTTAGAAACGTATACATATTTTATAGTGCAACACGATTTTTCGGCGTTTCAGACCTATATAGAATGTATATAAATTGGTGTCAAACATTACATATAAGTATTTTATAATATAAAATAAAAATAAAAATAAAGTAGCACTATTAACAATGTAACAAATTAACAGTAATTATAATAGTAGAAAGGGATAAAACACTAAGAAAAGGTCACAGTGTCAAATATTCTATTCCATAGGCTCTGGATCGGCTAAGAATATATATATAATTTTTCTAATGTTGGGCAATTTGCTCACAGTAGCATTTTCCTTTGTTTTAGCTATTTCAAATATTTTAAGGATGACAGAATGTGTCAAATAAAGAAAGGTTTATCTTTTTGAGTTTTTCTCGCCGATGCGCCCAGTCTAAGGAAAAGAAACCTTAACTAACGGATTTCTCTCACTACATGTATCTTGCACCACAAGTGTCATTTAGTACACTCTTACTCGCAGATTGCTTTGATTGGCACTCGCTACACATTGCTGGTCAGTAAGTATGCAGTCACTTAGGTTTATTTTATTTAAGGACGCTCTTAAACCTCTCTGGTCATTAGCGCCCAATTTAACCCAGGGCGTGAAACGACTGAAAATATTTGCTTAGAGGCCTCGATAGACGTAACATAGAGAAGCGGCTTCTTTTACTTTAACAGTGAACTAAGCCGCATTTACATCGGGAATATTAGCTGCTTGGCCTTTCACTTTCCTTATCTTCTTCTTCGTGAATCCAGTAATCGAAAGTCTCTCGTCCTTCAGCATCAATTGGGTCGTAGTCGGAGTTATCACATATGATTTCGAAATCTGGACACTTTGGCACAGAAAACTCTTCACTGTGTAATACAGGCCCCATTGCGGATGGTAAATTCGGGTGGTTAACTGCATACTTTGCTTCAAATGTGATTCCTCTTTTGTTAAAACAAAAATAGCAATACTTTTCCTCTGAATCATAGGAATTACAAATGACGTATGATTTGTGCTATTTTTCTATCTAGTGGGAAGCCGAGCATACATTTGGAGTTCATATTTGTGGAAATCACCATCTTCACACCCAAATAAAGTATATAACACTTATTTACTGCGCCTCTGAGACGAACTTTTAGCTCTTCGCGCACGTAGCAAAAACTACCTGGAAGGGTTAAGCGCTTTTTGGCATGTTTAAATTTTCTAACTATAAAAATAAGAACAATATACATCACAAACCACTACGCCTAAATGGAAATAAAACACTTGCGTTGATTGACTCCTTACCATAGCAATGCAACATGTAAACTAGTTAGAACATGTCTGAACATGAATAAACCTGTGCTGCAATGCAAACCTATTATTAATAATGTTCCCACATGTGAGTAAAATTTTCATATTATTCGAAAAAGTCTCACTTTTTATTACTTGCATAATTACATCAAGGAAAATCTAATATTTAGAAAGATATAATACCAAAAGTTTTTTTTTTGATTGATTTATTGACGCTATTTAACAGCTCAGGTCATCAGCGTCCCATTCAACTCAGGGCGTGAAACGGCCGACAAATTTTGCTCAGAGGCCTCTCTTTCAGGCTTGAGGTTCTTTTTCGTGCCGTAAATGTACGACACGGGACCCACGGCTTTACTTCCCTTCCGAAGGAAGCCATACTTAGGATTTTTACGCCCGAAAAAATCCATCGGTCCTGGCCGGGTTCGAACCCGCGTTTTGGGTATAGGAAGCAAGTATGGTAACCACTACACCACCAGGACCGACAATACCAAAAGTGACTTTTGACAAAACAAAATAAAAAAAAACGCCTGATGGGAAAGTTGTGATTAAGTACATATTTCAATTCAGAATTAAAAACTGTATTAGAGTAACTTTCAGGTTTCATGTGTTCCTCATTGCTATTAACCAGATTACTCTTACAACGAAATGATATGCCTATATACTAAAAATGAAAAATAAAGTAACGCGTATAGAACTATATTGATAACAAATAAGAACGCAGGAATAAATTAAACACCAAAATAGCCTAATATTTATATGGTTATTTTAATGTTTAATTTATTTCTTAACCTCTAGTTCTCATTATTTTAAATAAGAAAAAAGAACTGAAGAAGAAATGAACGAAACACGGACAGAGTTGCACATACAGCAAAAAAAAAAAAAAAAAAAAAAAAATCGATCGTTTGTGTTCTTCAAACGCAGAAGATATGTGAAAATGATAAAAGTATGCTGTGTTACTTCGAAGGTCACGTAATGCATGGAAACGGTCTAAAGAATTCACACAGGGAAAAGAGTGATGAGGGAAAAATGAGTACGAGTAGTATATTAATAAGTAAAATAAGCACTAACAATAAGCACTAAGAAATAAAGGAGAATATTAACACGCAAGATTTGAACCCGGTGGTGTACGCGCTTTGTGTAAAAACAAAATTGCTCCTATCACTCTATCCGTAAGATATCTTTCAGGGACATAAGATGGTAAAGCTCCAATTGTAGCTTTCAACTAAATATAACATTAAAACCCTTGTAGTGGGACAGGGCATGTTGGGAAACGCTAAAGAAGACTTAGTTTTAACTGAACGCGTTGTTTGTACAAGAACTGATTGTTTATACGAGAGAAGCAACAGTGGATGTTATCAGCGGAATATACTTTTAAGGTTAGGGCATTAAAGTAAAGGTGGTATAAATTTAAAAAAAGTATGTATGAATCGTTAATAAAATGTAGGGAAATTCTTTCAAAATAAACCTGATGCTCTCAATTCCAGAGATATAAGTAGTTAGTACGGTACTGAATTTCTTTGTGGAAGTTTTGTTATACCTCACTTCTTACACCTATAACCATTAAAACCACCAATTTATTATATTATCTTCATTTCGATAGCTGTCCTAACCTGCACACTTAAAACATTTATCCTTTTTTCTCTTTGTACCAACTTTTGTTTCTTGATAGCTACGATATATTAAAAATATAATACACAAATTGGAATATTATAAAAAGCCTTCCGACCTTTACAATACCGTACCACCCAATGGCATAGAATTTTTGCAAACCCAAGACTTCCAATGTATAAGTTCATTAAAATAAATTTCACAAAAATGCATCTCCATCCAAATGACCCCGTCCAGTCGCAGACTCATATTCTTAATGAAAAACCCGTGTGGTAATTACCCGGTGTCAATAGTTTCATAGCCCCAGTATAGCCAGAGAAAATTTAAGATTACATCATTTGCTAATTGTGCTTCAAGAATGTCATTTATACAGAAGGTACCCAAAATGTATACACACTTTAACATTAGATTCTATTTAATATATTTCAAAGTTGGACCGAAAAACAACAGTAATGAATAGTATGATGTTATGTAAATGGATGTGGCTCACACACATTAATATAGCGTTGCTACGTGACAGATAAATCAACAATGAACAAACGAAGCCAAGATTATCGTAAATTAACAATGAACAAATGAAGCCAAGATTATCGTGTGATATTCTGTAAATAGATGTGACTCACATTACGTTATGCTAGCGTTGCTATAACAAAATGGAGCCAAGATTATCGTTTGAACAGCGGAAAGTAATTTTGAAGTGATATTGGAAAACCAAGAATATTGTTGAAGTTCAAAGGCAATGGAAACGTGAGTAAAGCACAGAACCTCCGTTGGACCTCTGCCTATGGGGAACTCTTAAGGATAACGTATACTGTAGAAAACCAGCTACACTGGCAGCACTTCGGGAAGAAATTGAAACGGTATGTACTGCAATCGCTGAGGACACTTTCGCAAACGTTGCTCAATCAGTAGTTCAACGTGTTCAGAGACCGCCACGGGTGGCCGAGGTCGTTAAGGCACGGACTCGTGGGCGGGAGGTCTGCGGTTCGAATCCCGCCAGGACCGTCCTCCCTGACTGGGGTTTTTCCAGGTTTTCCTCAGTCTTCATAACTGGCAAATGCCGGGGAGGTACCTAAACTTAGGCCTGGAACGCTTCCTTCCATAAAAAAAAATATCCTTTCCCAATTTATCATTTCATCTCATGAATCATCAGTGTTCACCGCCTGTGGTGCCTCAGTAGTAAAAACGGGCGTTAAACACTACTCAAAAACGTGTTCAGAAGTGTATCGACGCCGATGGTGGGCATTTTGAGCAAATGTTGTAACTGTAAAAGTCTAAGATGATTGATTTGTGCTCATCATTTTCTGCTTGTGTGAAATTAGTTTTGTTATGTTAACACAGTTGTTTCTTTGCTTGAAGTGTGTATACATTTTGGCACACAGAGTAATATATATATATATATATATATATATATATATACTTACATAAAATACTATAAACTTTGCAAAGCATTTTATATTCAGATTAACATTTGTTGTTTTGCTCCATATGAACCGCCATAATTGTTCTTGTTAAAACCAAGTCTCCCTTACCAGTTGTCCAACATGCCCTATCCCACTGTAAGAGTTTAGAGGAAACGTGTAGTTTAACACTATCAATGCATAAGGAACCTGCACTACTGAATTTACATCCTTGGTCTTGATATTCCCTTTTTAATTGTTTATTTTAATTTTGTTATATAATTAATGAAGTGCTGTTACTTATTCTTGCTCCCCCACTGTTTTCCCCTATTTTCTTGTTCAAACTGTTTCCATGCATTGGATTGAATTAGGTGAGGCGGAGTATTTTAGACATGGAAACGCAACGAGGATATCTTGTATCCTGCTGAATCTCCGGGAGAAAGGAATGAGGTTAGGGGTTAGGGATAAGAAGAGCTGCTAGGTTTATGGGGTGGTATGTGGGATTCCTAACATTTACAGATTTGTATTAGACGCCAATCCTTCAAGGAGTTCGAACCCTTCGGAGGAGCTGCTGTTACGCTTCAGGGCATTTTTTTCCAATTCCATCACTTCACGCCGCTCACCACACCCACGTCGCCTACCTTCCAATCCTTAAACGATGAACAAGAAAATAGATATGAACGAGAATGAGGAACAGGGAAATACACGGAAAATACATATCTATCCGTATTTGCCTAAATGACCACGGAAACCGCGAAAAAGCCAAGGCCAAAATGGCCGACTCCATGGAATTTGAATCAGGAATCTTCCGAATAAAAGTCCCAAGCGTTACTATCTGAGTCACCCCGCTCGTTTTTCCCAAGCATGACGTTACCTTCGACATTCAATATTTTCTTTTAACAACTTCCTTTGTCTTCTGTCGTCGAAGAACACAATGGTTCGAAATATTGAAATGTTGCCTTATTTGTTTGGCTATTCAGTGTTATTTTCATTTCCGCTTTTCTAGCTATAAAGCAAGATATTTTCTCCAACATATAAATGTTTGCAAAACTTTATTACACTTAACTAAATGCAATAACTCTACAAATTGTGTTAGTATTGACTGAAATAATAGTTAATTATGGGGAAAACAATTAACTTATTTTTCATTGGAAATTAAAATAACTGAAGGAGTTATAATTGTCAAACACCTGGATGTCTATTTCGTGAGATATCATTTATAATTGTGTTTTTATGGTTGTTTTACTAGTACTGCTGTATTTTAGTTATCTTTCTATTCTTTAGCAGCCTCTGTAAGTTTTAAATTACGTTTAGTACTCGAAATTAAACAATACATATACATGCACACAAAAAATAAGTATTTACAACACAGGGAAGCAATCATAGTTTTTCTTACCTGCTTTGCGCTTTCGTCGCACCATGTCTCTACTTCCCAAGTGTTACACGATGTTACTCGTTGCTCCGACACTGCAACAATTCCTCCGCTCCTCAGTTACGTTGTGAGGTCCTGCGGTGTCGTTACACCTCGGGCGTAGCTATCTTTCCAATTGCCGGAATATTCGCAGCTCTTAAGAATACTTGTTTCTACTTTTCTTGCTGGTACTCGAGGGAATGTCTGCCTCAACTCTTGTCACCGAGCGCTGAATGAAGCGGGGCTGTGCAGGTAGTGCTAGTTGGACGAAATAAACGTTATATCTTCTTGGATTCCAATGACCATGATTGCCGAAATACACACATGCTGCAGGAATAGAACAAGGATAAAGTAAGCAAGAAATAGGAATCAAGAAATGAATTACTTTATTTTTAAGGAGGGTGGGCCCAGTCTCCACAATCATCCGATAGGGATCTACATCATATCTCCTACGTGAACTACATCTACACTACTAGGTGGGTGGAAATTAGGTTTGGTGTCAGGTAGCGCCGAAGCAACCTGAGTTGAGTGGGCGTACACGCACGCTCATAAGAGAGTGAGGCGGCAGAGGTGGGCTAGAGTCTAACTTTGGCTATCGCCAGGACAGAATACAGGTGTTAGTAGTGGCTTTGTGCTCATGCGTATAGGATACTTAGGTGAGGTATTATGCAAATAAATTTATTGTACTAATAAAACTTATCTGTTAAATGTTGCAATATGAATAGTATTGTATCTCTTGCTGTTGTTTAGGTCATTTGATGTCTATAAATCTAAGGGTAAACCTAATGAAAATCTGAAAACCAAGCTACTACTGGTTCGTATTACCAATTTTAAGGAAACCCATTCCAAAGAACCATGTTGGGCTATGTTCGCTGCTATTACTAGGAAATTGGGTAGTGAGAGTTCAGAGGCAATCAACATTCAAAATGGTATACTTCTTCATAAACATTAAATAGCATAAGAATACGTGCTAATATATTAATTCAAAGCTATCACAAAATAAATTATTGATTTTATTATATTTAAAGCAATGTTCAAATTCAGTAACATGCAAATATTAATGTGCTATAATTGCAATCGCTTTGGAGAAAAAAATTAAGTAATGAAAAGGAGGGGAAAAAAAACACAGTAATTAATGCAAGTTCCCGCTGTTAATCGTCAAGGCTTTAAGACCAGCTGAAACTAGAATTGGAACTGGTGCCGGTGAGCACTTCTTCATCATCAACATCATCGTCCTCGTTCTCGCCCTCACCGTTGCCACTATCCACAGAACTCTGGCTTGTACTCAGTGTTCTTCTCTAGTTATTCAGTCAACTGGAACTGTGCTTTGGTTTGCCTGATGAAGCATCCATCAGATCATGCATTTGGCCCAGAACTCTATTAATCCAAGATATCAATTCTTCATCATTTGGCAGTTTTTATTCCATTACGGATCATCCTGCGCCTTTAATTGGGGCTGTCAACTTATTAGAGGCCTTATGGAATGTCCTTTGTCCCTATTTCAAAACGGGCACTAGTTTGGAGCAAGTGGGATGTATTTTTATGCCTGCATCAGAGGCACTGTTCAAAGCTAGTTCCACTTTTCTTTTTGGTTTCCTGACAAATCATTTGAAAAAGGTCATGATAGGCCTTTAATAAAATTCTTATATTCATCCTCGGAATTTTCTTCTCTTCCCTCGTGTCCTCTTTTTGCCTCCATTTCTTGTTCACGCTCACTGTTTTCAAACCTGATACAAAATTTAACAACATATTAAGTGTTATGTTATTATATACTACCTGATTGAGAACATGAATATAATACAAAAATGAATCAGTTAATGCTAAGTAAACGGAATATTGTGAACGGCAAGAACGATATTTCATGAATTTTGGAATTCTAGGGAAAGTGATCTTGTTATTATGCTGAAGGAAATAGGTCGTCCTGACAGCAGAAAAAACTCGTCACTGAGCAATGTGGTCAGTGTATTTTAACTAACATGGAAAAGCCATAGTTAAGTGCAAATTTTGTAAGTAAAATGAAACTAACGCCTTAAGTAGGAAAGAGATAAATACTTTAGTAAATTTAAGTTAATACATTTTAACTAAAAGAAGAATTAGTGAGGTAGTGCTATAGACACAAATTATTCAGAATAATCACCAAAGTTTCAAAAACAAACAAACAAATAAACAAGAGATTTTAAACAATTGGAAAACTTTCCAAGTTTTTAATATTAAAGTTCTCCCTTTTGCCACTTTAAGCATCTACGCGATAGTCAATTTCTTCTTACATACACTGTCAGCGGTGGACTTCAGAAAGAGGGCTTCGATATGCCCCTGTGATTCAGAATAGTTGCAGGTAGATGGGATGGGGTCCTTGACATAACCTCAAAGAAAAAAAAATAAAATTATATTAAGTCTGAAGAACAAGTTGACAAGCGCATTTGTCAACGGAGGAAAGTCCATTACTTTTTCCCCAGATCTTCACAAATTATTCATTTCATTTGCGAATGGAATTATCGAAGAATGATTCTTCCCAAAATTCGTCAAGAGCTGTTGCTAGACATTGGAAATGGACTGACTTTAATACTCCTTTCTGTTAGATGCGGTCGGTGCTGATGGTCTAGTAATAACCATACATGACTCCTAGACACAAGGTCGCGGGTTCAAATTCGACCAATGTCGATGTATTTTTTTTTGAGTAAAAATTCTAAGTATGGCTTCATTCAGAAGGGAAGTAAGGCCGTGAGTCTCATGTCAAAGATTTACAGCACGTAAAAAACCTCCTCAGAGCAAAATTTATCAACCATTTCATGCCCTGAATTAAATGGGACACTAAAGAACTTACATGTTAAACAGCATATTTAAATAAAGCAAATAAATACCGTTAGTCACTATTTTGCAGTCGGTGACACCTATCGGCCAAAGGAGCAAGTACAGCTTACTATCTATACAACAATCACAAAGTATGTTAATACCTTGCGCCGATAATAATAATAATAATAATAATAATAATAATAATAATAATAATTTTATTATTATTTTATTATGAATAACTTATGTTATATGGGACGCGGGTTCAAGACAAAAATTATGCGAAAATATTTCTTTTGAAAAAACTTACCACAGTACAGTCCTTTTTCTTTGAAAGAAAATTTCAATTGTTCAAGTATTAGATACATAGCTAAACAGGAAAGTAAATTTTAATGCATTTTTTTATTTTGGAAGTTAATGGTTATATTTCATAAAAAAGCACTGGCATTTCATAGGCGAAATATGCATTCTTAATTTTACTAATTAATAATACACTTGGTGTATAAACAATTAAAAGGAAAATATTCTTAATTGTACCATATTATGTTGATATACACAGCAGATAGTCTTATTTTCCACCATGCCAATTATATATTCCAGCACTAAATGGGTAGCCTTGTACATTACTAGAGACTGCCGACAGTAGTTGGTACTGCTAAGACATCACACATTTGACTCTACGGCACTAGGCGGTGGTACAAACACGGTCAGCTCAGTCCGGTCGTCCGAAACGCAGGGGAGGCTTCTTTAGGAGGTAGCAGGTTTGCACTACTCCCAAATATCACAACATATAGTTACCTCTAAATATTTCTTAATATGCTTTTGTGCGTAAAAACAATGTCTGTAGGAAATTTCTATCTTGCGCCTAATGTTTTTATTTACGGTTATTATCTGCAAGGAACCTTGGCTTGCAGTCACTGGCAAACCAATGATTCTATATGTTTGCGGAGTATTTTGATCGCCGGAGATGAGAGGAAGCAGTAAAAGGAACCTCTTGCCCATAAGTCATTATAGTATGCATAATCTGGCACGTGGAATTCCCAGGAAAGTTTGCCTCGAGCAAACTAATGGCTGTTGCGTTACAAAGTTATATATAAAATGTTTTACAAGTCTATTACTAATTATAATGAAACAGTATACTAATTGCAACATAGTCACATATATTAAACATGAGAAATAACGACAGGCAACGATACCTGAGTGGCTTGTGCAAACGGTGAGGTAAAACAACATTCTATAGTATGGGTTCACACCTGTTATCCAAACAAGTTCAGGATAGTCCGTCAAACTTTATCAGTGAGGAAGATTAGGCCACCCTTTTTTTTTCTTCTTCCTCCTCTTTTATTTATTTATTTATTTATTTATTTTTTTTTTTTTGGAAGCTATGGTAATTTTGATTTTCGAATTCAGTGAATATGATACGATAATCATTTCTGAAGTTCACTGTAAGACTTTGAAAAACAAACTCGCGGTTTACTGACATCTAGCGTTGTACTCTTGCATGACAGCGCTCGCCTTCACAGTGCTCGACGATTTTGAGGCAAATCAAATGGGCAGTTTGAAATCATCCCCATACATTCCCTTCTTGGTTCCTCCTGTTTGGTTGGTCCTGATAATATGGTGGTAACCATAATTGCCTTCTAAACCCATGATTGCGGGTTCGATCCCGGCCAGGGTCGATGGATTTTTTTCGGGCGTAAAATTCCTAAGTGTGGCTTCTGTGCCGTGGGTCCCATGTAGTTAGGTTCATGGCATGTAACAGAACCTCAAGCCTGGCCCCTGAGCAAAATTTATCGGTCGTTTCACGCCCTGAATTTAATGGGACGCTGATGACCTGAGATGTTAAAAAGTGTCCGTAAATAAACCATATGAACAAAATTCACCTGTTTCCATCTGTTCAATCACAGGAAAAAGTGGCTTGGGTCCCAGCTATTCGATGACGATCTTTTTATGAGATTTAACGCCCGTTTTAACTACTGAGACATCAAAGGCGGTGAACACTGATGATACATGAAATGAAATGATAAACTAGGAAAGGATTTTATATTTTAAGGAAGGAAGCGTTCTAGGCCTAACTTTAGGGTACCTCCCCGGCATTTGCCATTGAAGAGGACTGAGAAAATCTGGAAAAAATCCAGTTAGACTTCCTGCTCACAGTCCGCGCCTTAACGACCTCGGTCACCCGTGGCGGTTCCGATGATGATGATGATCTTCAAAATGCTTTGACAAGTTGCCTACTTTCCCAGGCAGCCGAGCTTTACGCAGAAGGGATTTTCAAATTGGTGAAACAACGATATGACAAATGCTTGAATTTAAATTGAAAAATATTATAAAGCTATGGAGTCCAGATGAACGTAATAAACTATTTTTATATACGCGTGTTTCTTATGTATAGGCAATCGACGATTAGTTGCCGAATTGCCCTCGAATTACATAGCATTGCAAGATAAATAATGCAGAACATGAATACAATAGTTTCCTTTTTAGTTCTGAAAAATTGTTTATTTATAACAGGTTAATATCCCGATAGTTCCGAATCGGTCCTGGTGGTGTAGTTTTTGGTTGGTTGATTTATTTATGGACGCTGCTTAACATCTCAGGTCATCAGCGCCCCATTCAACTCAGGGCTTGAAACGACCGACAAATTTTGCTCAGAGGCCTCTCTTTCAGGCTTGAGGTTCTTTTACGTGCCGTAAATGTACGACACGGGACCCACGGCTTTACTTCCCTTCCGAAGGAAGCCATACTTAGGATTTTTACGCCCGAAAAAATCCATCGGTCCTGGTGGTGGTGTAGTGGTAACCATTCTTGCCTTCTAAACCCAAAGTCGCGGGTTTGAGCCCGGTCAGGATCGATGGATTTTTTCGGGCTTAAAAATCCTAAGTATGGCTTCCTTCGGAAGGGAAGAAGAACCTCAAGCCTGAAAGAAGAGATCGCGGAGCAAAATTTGTCGGCCGTTTCACGCCCTGAATAAAATGGAACGCTGATGACCTGAGATGTTAAAGAGCGTCCGTAAATAAACAAATAAAAAACCCGATAGTTCCAATTTTCTGATTTTCTACTACGTAAGTAGACGAAACCGTAATACTTTTAACTTTTATTACAGACTATATAAGCATATTAGAACCCTAGGATCGTCTTCATTTTTATTGCTTTCACCTCCTTAAAAATTTGTGTTTTAAAATGTAATTTTTAACACTTTGTGCACATGATTTCAGTACTTTCCTCCCTGAAGTCCTATATTCCTAAATTTCTGCGCCATGGCTCCATAAGAACTCCTTTAGAGAGTTTCTTTGGGTTTCAATGCGTAACTTCTGGAATTCCCATTTGATTTTCCAGATAGTTTTTGCTGTCATTTTCACTGTCAAAAATATTCAGGATTAATCTACTCCTGAAATACGTTTCACTTTCATTATTGAAAAATAATGTTGTTTGCATGTTTTCATCCAAGAAGTTGTAGTATTTTTATTATATTTTCATAATTGGTCACATGCTGTTTTTCACCAAAAATTGGCTTTATGTTCGTACACCTTCGTCTAATTTTAGTTCATAAAATTAACAAATTCATTGCTTTAATAATTTTTTAATATTTTTTCCTACTAAATGGATACTGTATTAGCTTTAACAATGCGCGTTCACCTACCTTTCCGTACCACTTCTTATTTACAGACTTACACTAGCACAAAGTAAGGACATAAGTCACAACTAGTTGATTGTGCTGTTCCACCCCTAATTTTAAACAACAATTTATAAAGTTACCATTTTTAAGGCTAAATGACCATAACGATTAATTGTGGGATATATTAATTGATCACACTACACATTTTCATTGAAATAGTTCACACTTAAGTAAAATTATGCTGGTCTGCACACTACGTTTTTCTGCAGCAACTGAGTATCGAACCCCGTACCGTCCAGTCAGTAGTCTGGCGCCTTACGGCCGGAGACAAAAATTACGGGGCATTGCATAAGATACTCGTATCTTTGGTTTGAAGTTGCAGCATTTGTTTATGCTCAGCCTAGCTTGTTGACGTAAAATTGATGGGAAAAGCGAAAGTAGATTAAGCTCTAACCTCGTTTTCTACAAAATGTCGTAAATCCATTATAAATGATTTTGAAATATTTGAGAAAAACGGTCTGAATTTAAGTTGTTCAATCGAATCGTTTGCTTAAAGTGTTAAAAAAAAAAAAAAAAACCTAAACTATGCAAGTTTTAAACATCCACCAAGGGAATGAAAAATATGTTTTTGAATAGGCCTTCTGCAGCTACTTTAGTTTCTTACTTCTTTTTGTATAACATTTGCGAACTTAGCTCATTTTGAATGAAAAACAGGAGCTTACCTAATTTTGAACTGAAATATTTATACTGGTTTATTATTAGAAGCTGAATTAACATCGTGGAAATAACTACATAACTCAGTTTTGCTTATTTGATTTCAGTAAATGAAAAAGCTCACATCTTCATTCGTATGTAGATGCCTATAGCTTGTTTCGGTATTGCACGTACTCTTGGGTATGTTTGTGCCTCTTCTTCTCTTCCTTTCTCCGCAGTGTCCGCGTACTTTCTTCCGATTGGTTGAGCGTAGCATCGAAATTTCTAGAATCGTGACGTAAGAACTTTATTCTTGGACTTCCATGCTCGTGTTCCCTGCTTTCAGAGGGAGCACAGAGTCAAAGGAACTCAGATCGTTCGATCAGTAATTCTAAATTGTTAAATTCGTTGCTCTCTTCTCAGACCTGGCTCAGTAGCATGTAAGTTTTCATTTCTTTTAATTTAATTTTGTATTAATGTTTATTTCATTGTATAGGGTTTTGTGCTTTTTCCTATATATGCATTGTTTTACGTGAACGCTTTTCTATGTAAATTTTTCTAAATTTGTAATTTGTAATTGGAGGCAACACTATCAACATATTAATATCAATGCTTTCTACGTAATTTTGCTAAAATGTTTAACCATTAAAGCTTCTTTCTTTGTAAATTGAAGACAATCGCTGTTTCAATATGAATGTATATAACTTTGCTAAAGTATTTAGTCATTATATTTTTCTATAGTTGTAAGTTGGAGGTAAACACAGTGTAAATTCGAATTATTTTCCATGTATTTTGGTAAAAGTGATTAGCCATTCAAGTATAGTGTTGTATTGCGTAAGTAATGCACGCTTGGTGAACTTTCGCATGCTTGTTCATGGTATTTGTTATAATAAATGGAAATATTGTGCAATTCTCTTCGCCCATCTTTGAAAACTATCATTTACCCGCCACATTCTGGCTGTCCTCTTCAGCATGCTTTCATACTTAAATGCCATCGCAGGCGTCAGCGAAAGGATACCGTGTAAGATATATTTATTGAAAGAAAAAGAAAGATGAATAGCAAGATTTAATTTACAATCAACTTCTTGACAAAGACTCTGCTAATCCTTACTGTAATAATGGTAAATTATTTCTGGATGTATGAATAATATTTTGTTGGACCACTTGAATGATACATCTTCCTCTAACTTCTCTCATTAAAACTTAGCAAACAGCTGCCTTAAGGCTTGCTTCTTTTTCTTAGAAACAGTGTGGAAGTTCTTGCATTTTAGTTTTCCCCTTTTTAAAATTTCTCCATGCGCATTGATCGTTTTTGTGTCTCTAGCGATTTGACAAAAATCGCGTCACTAATCTTATCTATAATTTCCTTGCCTGGAATTTCATATTTTTTTCTTTGTCGTTTGAATAGCTGCTCTGTTACAATGCTTGCCAAATGAAAAGAATTTCAGCAACTAGCGAATGAGAGGTGACTATTAGCAGAACGTTTCCAAGTCGCTAATTCCCACTCCTTACACTGACACTTTACCGCATTAGTTAAAAGTGACTAACTTACGGTTTTAGCTATCATACAAATTCTCTTTATACACCTATGCCGAAGGTGCCAAAAATGCATATACACTTTCACAGTAGATATTTATTTAATATACTTCAGTTGGACCGAAAAACAACAGTAATGTGTAGTATGATGTTCTGTAAACAGATGTGACTCTCGTACATTATGATAGCGTTGCCATATGACAGGTAAATCAACAATGAAAAATGAAGCCAAGATTATCGTGTGAACAGCGGAGAGCAATTTTAAGTGGTATTGGAAAACCGAGAATGTTATTCAAATATTCAAAGCCAATGGATACGTGTGTACAGAACAGATTCTCCGGATCTGTTGGACTTCTACCTATGGGGAACTCTTAAGGATGTTGTATACAGTAGAAAACCAGCTACACTGACAGCACTTCGAAAAGAAACTGAAACGGCATGTGCTGCAATCGCTCAGGATACTTTCGCAAACGTCAAGCAGTAGTTCAACGTACTCAAAAGTGTATCGACGCCGATGGTGGGCATTTTGAGCAACTGTTGTAACTGTAAAAGTCTAAAATGTGTGTGTTTTTATTTTTGCTATGTTAACGCGGTGTTTTCTTTGCTTTAAGTGTATATACATTTTTTGGCACCCTCTGTATATACGTACGATACACGCACTTCTAACACAATAAATTACTTGCTATAAACTGAGGTTATCTACCGGCAAAGTGCAGTTTCTTATCGGGAGAAATAGGTTGGCACTGCCTGTAATGCATTTGCAGGTAGTTGCTTGCAGTTAGTTAAGGGAGGATTTGTAAGCGAGTGGGTGTGCTTTCGTGTGTTACTCGGCGCTTTCATTATGTGCAAATGCATGTATTTGTTCTTCAATAGTTATGTGATTAAACAAATAGCCTTGAAGAGTTTTTTTTTTTTATATACAATATGTAAGTGAAGACGGGTTCTTTCAGAGAAATGGTAAAGAGGTTTACAAGAAAATATTCTGGCAATTGTGTTCCAGGTAGAAAATTGTTCACAAACTTGTTAAAAAATTACGAGAAAGAGGATCTCTCAATGAAAAGATGTTTTTAATGTTCTTACGGAAGTAAAATTAGATGAAAATACAGGAATACTTGCAATGTATTGTCGCTTAAGGTCATGATTTTAACATATCTTATAACGTAAATAAGTGATTAGTGTTATCATTTTTAATGCAGCGTCATTTTATACTTTCAGTAAAATTATATGTACTAAAATTAAAAGTATCTTTATGCGCGGCGGTATGTCAGTGGTACTACTAGCCACTTTTGTTTGTTTCCTGTCACTAGATTAATTTACGTCGTTATGAAATTCGTCATTGCAAATGTCTTGGTAATCTGAGTCTTGTGACCTAGTAGGTTCTAAAATTTCGTCACATCTTATTTGTTTCATGAAAACGTACTCTTGTAATTTTTCAGCATGTTGTACGAAAGATTCCCGCTCTTTCTTCTTGTTAGTTTTCTCGCTTTAAAGTGTTTTCTTCGTCTTTCAATTTAACAACGTTTTTTCTGTATACAATGTCTCATCACTTTGAGCTCACACAAGGTTAATTCCATTGTATTCGCGACAGCGAGTCTGATACGCAGAACTTGCTTTTTCGGAACAATACCTTTACTAAATTCACTACTCGTGCTGCTTGACTCAAAGCCATTGCACAAAATACGCCAGTTCTGTAACAAAGAAAGGCTTAACAACGGTTTCCTTCAATTTAACATCTAGTTAATCAGCCGGACGCTCTCATTATTTATATTTTAGAGTTTGTGCAGAGTAAGCTCTTCATTTATGTCACCAGTCAAATTAGTTTCTTTTACGTTACGACCTATTCGAGAAAAGTTTATAATACTAGGGATAAAAATAAAGTATAGTCAGTGAAAGAGACTAATAGACTCCAACTCATCTTGAAATACACCATAGCTGGTAAGTGTATTTAGGTATTTTATACATTTTCCTAGGCGGTGCTGCAGTTACGACCAGTGGGTACAAGCACCCTTCTGTATAATAAAATATCTGAGCTAAAAACAGGATGTTTTTATGAGCGTGCAACGATATTCGTTATCTATGTGCCTAATTGCTTCATCACAAATTGCAAGGTTCTGATTCAGCATAAATTATGTTAAACAAGAAAGGATTAATTTTTCGAGGAAGAGATCCCGGTAGGTGGAGTAAGACGCGGTAACGCCCCATGTCTCTGAATGAACGACACATTAAACATCATCCCATTTGACATGCATTGTAAACCATAACATTTATACTTATATTTTTGGACATTTAATAGGAAGAAAATTTTAGAATACTTAAAAAAATCACATGCTCATTAAAATACGGAAGAAATTAGCATTATTAACCACCGTTATAATGATAGGTATCGTTTCTGAATCCAGAATATGCAATTTATTCTTATAGACAGATTAGTGCTAATTATTAGCAGTTTTAAATACAGTATAATGTTATACTTTTAGTGAAAATATAAATGCCAAAATAAACATACTAATTTATGCACAGTGATTCTTTCTCCCTTTGTCCGATTGAGACGGTTGCATTAAGCAGTATGCAGCCGAGCTCAGACGACCCGTAACTCCAATAACCTCGCTGTACTATTTCAATTAATAACAAACAAAACTGAATAACAAGTCTATGGAATTTCATTGCTTTAAACGAGTTGCGACTTCTTGGCGTAAGAAATGCAAGAAATTTATGCATTCATGCAATGATAAACTAATCCTGATCAACGATCTAAAGGGTATACCGTGATTGATTCAATAGTAGTAAAATAATCAACCACCAATTTTGGAGCCAAGACGAACAGAAGTGCATAGAGTTACTCGCCTAGCAAACCAATAGCTACAGGTATTCGGTTCCATAACATAAGCAATAAAACGCTAATGCAGAATTACCAGCATCCATCTAAATTCTAAACAATGTATCGAATGCTTGACCACTTGGAAAGGTGCTTGCGATTCTTCATATACAGTTTAATTTGAAGACGGCATACCAGGTGACAACCTATATTGTCATTACCTGATTATATGTTACTTGCATAAAACTGCAAATGTATTCATTCTTTTTATTTATATATTAAGCTTTCAAATAGTTTAAATATTTGGGGACTGTTGTGCACTATAGTTTTGCAGTAAATAAAATTAACCATATCTCGTGAAGCCCTCAAAACTTTTTAGATGGATATAGACTATTCGCTAAAACGAACCTTATTCCACCTCTTCATTCACGAGTTTCTCCCTCAAAAAAAAAACCTTACGTGGAATTTCACTTAGGAAGAGTATTAGTGACATGCATTAATGAAGTCGCTAGTCACATAACAAGCAGGTTAACAGGTTGGCATTGTTGACTCGAACATTTCCTCTGTGCATTGTCTGCCGCCTCTAGACTTGCCAGCAACGTAACCGGTCTCGATTAAATCTTGACATTTTGCGCTATACAGACTAAAATTCATCTCATTTCCTTACAATACAATTTTCACAGAAAAAATGTAATAAAAACTGTACTAAAATAATATTTTGATTTTACCAGTCATTAAATGGATGTTGTTGATGCTAAATATATCTGAAATGTAATGATTTTTTGTAAGATTCTGAACATTTCTATAAATGATATGTGTTTATGCTGCTTTTCTTTTTAAAGGAGAATATTCATTTTCGTTGGAATAAAAAAAATTACTATTTCAGCACACAATGTACTATCAATCTCCTTTCCAATGATAATGCTCTCGATGTGTAATTTTCTACAGCAGTTGGGTAGCTGAGTTCACAAAGATGTTTCAGCAGTGTACAGAACCTGCTTCCCAGCCAGCGAATCCTGAAACCAATTGTACATTAACGAGATTTAATTAGGTTCCATTCGTGATATACGCAGAACATTTTTCTCCCAAAGGTTTGCACGACTACAAACTTTAGACATATTTGAACTCCCCTAATAAAGGGATTTTACTATTCTTCCAAAGTTCATGGCAGGGGCATTAGAAATGAGGAACAAATGTTTAAGTATTGAATATAAAATTATTTAACAACACATCACAACTGCTAAGGTCTTCAAGGCAAAGTGTGACAATGTAAATGAGCCCGGGGTCCAGTGACTCTTGAAGTTACTTGCTATAGTTTTATTTTTATTTATTGTTTTGTTTTTTACAGTC
Organism: Metallyticus violacea; assembly: GCA_030762175.1. NCBI lineage: Eukaryota > Metazoa > Arthropoda > Insecta > Mantodea > Metallyticidae > Metallyticus > Metallyticus violacea. Next base: position 135,076,338 of record CM060846.1, read on the forward strand.
AGAAAAAAATAAATGCGCAAGATTTGAACCTGTCTCCTTCGCTTTTGCTGACGATCGCGCTTGGTACTTTAGTCAGATGACCTATGTTCATCTACTGTTCAATTAATTCATCAGCTCTCTGTATAGAAAGGAATGTATCTGTTATAAAGGATGCAGGAAAATATTTCTGTTTGGTTTTACAACGACCAGATCCCGTGTGGTGACCGGAATTAGTAGTGCCAATGTAGCTCATGCGTTTTGTAAGAAGTGATTAAAATGGGTAACCAGAGCCTGGGGGTATAGCTGTGCCACCTTGTCTACAGGAACTATAACTGCAGAGACCTGGTCCTCCATGTTGGGAGTTCGGGCGTGAGGCCTACAACCTCACCCCGAAAAAACTTAAAAGCTGAAGCCGAACGGGCAATTAGATGGCGACGTGGAAAAGAGAAAATGCTAATGATATGTTGTGGTTGATTCGTTTTATTTCGGGCGTTCTTGAGCACCTGAGGTCATTAGCGTCTCATTCGTGAAATGACCCATCAAATTTGCTCAGATATCTCTTTTTTCAGGCTTGAGGTTCTTTTACGTGCCGAGACCACTGCTTTACTTTCTTTCCGAAGGAAGCCATACTTAGAATTTTGACTCCTGAAAAAACCCATCCACTCTGATCGACACTGAACCCTCGATCTTAGGTCTATGAAGCACAAGTATGTTTACCAGACCACCAGGTCCAATTAATGATATGTGAATTGGTACATGGAATATTTTATCCCTATATAAATCAATATATTAACTATGCTTGTAACCAGGGTCGGACTTTTTTGGTGAGCTCAGCGAACTGATATATTAGAAGCATTGAAAACAAAGACGATTGATTTGAAGATTTTGTTGCTAAATGTATAAATTTATCAGTTTCAAACCCAGAAGGTGTACGGTTATTTACTAAATACAAATTGTTAATAATAAACTAATAATAATTGTACTTTTGGTTAATAAACCATATATTTACAACTGAAAAGTGATGTTAAAAAATCTGTGTACAAATTTTGAAATGATCACCAAAATAATCAATTTCTCAATGATTTTAATCCTATTTATCAAATATAAACATATAGCGTGTGACAAAATTCTGCTCCTACATACTTCTACTCATGTCAGAAATTGCAAATTTGTATTCTGTAAATAACAGCTCATTAAATGCGTTTGAAACTAGTATCTTTATACATTTATCAACAAACTCTTCAAGTGAATTGCCTTTTGCTTCCAATACATCAATATGCCGAGCTCACACTTTTCATTATTAATGAATACACTCTACATAACATAGAAGGAAATCGCTTCACTAACACTCACAAATGCTTGCAGGTTACTAAACATTACTTTGAGTGTATCATTATGATTTACTCTTATTCTGGGAAGTAATTTTGCTGCTTCAAAAATATAATTTAAGGTTTTAAATATATAAATTCATCTTTCACAAGCATGCCTTCAACAGTTAATTAAGCGTTAAATTACTACTCGTTTTAATGAATTCTGGACTGGAACTACAGTCTTAGAATCAAATACCTATATAATATGTCAAAAAAACTTAAATTAATTTTAAAAATACTCTTTTCGTTATACAAATATAGACCATTTTCACGAAAATTCGTGACAATTTAGTATTATTGATTACTCACATTTATGATAAAAGCATCAATTGCATTTCTGATACCTTTTGCATTTAGTGCTCATAAAAAAAAAAATAATAATAATAATAATAATAATAATAATAAACTGGCGACACTTCTAACCCAAGTACAGAAATATAATAAAAATATTACAAATATGCAGGGCGTTTAAGTGAAATGGTATTATTGCAATTGTTAAAAGGGATTATACTGTATATTACAGTTGTAATAAATATCAGTTAAGCAGAGCATTCATTTTTGAGAGGATTAAACATCTGGTAATTTGTTTTACACCAGTAGATGAGAAAATATTACTACCTATGGTATAAAAGTAACTTTTATGGTAGTAAAATATAAATGCATCAACTGAAGAAAAGCTAAAGGAAGAGATGATACATACTACACATTCTTGAAAAAATAGTATGACTCGTGCCCAGAACATGATGTTAAAATTGTATTAGGTGACACAAATGGACAAATAGGAAAAGATAAGATTTACAAATACACAAAGTGAAGCCATAGAAGCCAAAGCAATGACAATGGATTGCGTTTAATTAATATTGCACAATGTCGACGAATGATAATTGGTATTATACCCTTGTCACATAAAGATAGATATAATGGCATATGGAAACATCCAAATAGACAAATTGTGAATCAGATCGACCGTGTCTTAATATAGAGGAGACGAATTCATGTTGATTGATTCAAGGTTCTTTAGAGGTGCGAACATTAATTCTGACATTTACCTAGTTATAGCCAACCTTCGTGACAGGAAAGCTTATGGGCTGAGATTTATATCGGATAGATATAACCTAAATCAACTAAAATCTCCGGAAATAGCAACTCAATTTTAAAAGAAAGCGAAAATAGGATTACATGACAAATTCACAATCAACATTGAATTACATTAATGAGAAATAAAATATTAAAATATCCATAATATCTAAGGTTGAACATATTTTATGAGAAAGAAGGCAATTGAGTACATGGGAGTGGTTTTAGGAGGAAAATGAACGGATTAAACAGTTAGAGAGGAGTAGAAAGAAAAATTAATTCAAAACATTCTATAAACGAGAATGTGAGAAAGCCACAAAGGAGAATAATAATATACCTCTATGTAAAATTACTGACGCCATATAAATTGTGAAGGTTAACAAAAGAATATAAAAATAAGAGGAGGATTGAGAAAAAGATGCATCGGAAGAGGAGACAGAATGAATGAGGGTAGGGCATCTTTTACAATAAAGAGTACAAATTGAAAACAAAAAGAAAATATAATTATAACGGAACAAACAAGTATCCTTCAAAAATGGGTAGAATATTTTAATCAACTTTTAATGGAATTGTTAATGGTGTTTTACATTTATATGTAGAAAATGATAGTGTATTAGGGAATAGTACAGAAATATAATATAATCAACAGTATTAATATACCATCCAAAGAGGAAATTGAATAAATCATTCATAATACTTAAATTGGAAGGACAAAAGCTTGTAGAAACTCAATACATATTACTGGAAATTGAATGGGAGCAAGAGAAAATATCAGATGGATTGAACATTGTTTTAATATGCCTCTTATACAAAAAGGAAAACATTGGAGTGTAAAATTATACAGGAATTATATTGTCCAAACTATTGCATATTAAGTATTGTAACATGTAGAAAAAGTATTGGTAGCTACTAGGCAGGGTTTCAATAAGCAAAGACTAAAACTAATCAACTTTTTACACTGAAACAGGTTTCGAGGAAAAACAGAGCTTAATATGGAAAGCCATCTCTTTATTGAGTTAAGCACTGCATATGATTGAACACAGCTGTGCAACGCAATGAAAAAAAATTGAAACTCCTGGGAAGCTTATAAGACTAGTTAAAGCAACAATGGAAAATAAAATGGGTCAAGGGAAGTTCGTCTCAGACCTATCAGAACCATTTCAGATAACAAATGGAGTTGGACAAGGGAGTTTACTTTGATGCCAATTGTTTAATATACCCCTTTAAAAGGTACAAAAACGAGAAGCATCATATTTTACAAATCTATATTATTCTTAGCTTACGCAGACTATACTTAGATAGTTGGAAGAACAAAATAGCAAATATAAATATCATTTATAGCATTGAAATATTGCACAATGGGTTTAACAATAAATGAAGGAAAAATAAAATGTATGAGAAATCCCATAATAAATCCTCTACATGTTTTAATATTCTGGTGGAAATTTCTTTGGTGAGAATCCATGATAAAAGAAAATTGGGCACATCAGTGCAGTCACTTCGTACATCATGTCGTCAATGATCATGAGATCTCCTCCTTTAATGCAGCGTAGAGGAGGAATGCCTGTGTGAGTCTTTATGTTATACGTACAACGATTGAATTCTGAACCAAATCTAGACGGATATTGAGGAGGATGACATCATATTGCCCTATTTATGTGGGATTATTAAACATTCGGTCGGCATTGGCAGTCATACATTTAACAAATGTGAACTTTCCACAACGGGACGGTCCGCCACTTGTATGGTACTGAAAAAAGTAAACATTTGAGGAGCATCCTCGGTCATTTCCATGCCTCTATCGGGAAAAACCTCGTCAAAAGAGAGATGCGCGATTTTTACGTCCTTGCTGGAATTTACTTTCTTAAACATACCCCTTACTTTTGCTTGCTTAACGAAATCTTTTCATGTTTACATTTTTTGTTTGATACGTATTTCTCTTGTTGAGAGCGCCCTTCAGAATCGGTAACCCCCGCCCTTTTTTTTCCAAAGTTTGTTCTTGCAATTTTCGCTTACACATTACAGATTCACTATAATTTTTCTCTTCGTACTCGTACTTTTGATTTTTTGCCATGCTTTTTGCTACAGTGCTAAATGTCATTACGTCTACTCAATTATACCCGTAGGAATATATTTATCCTTTTTCGTGGTGCAGCACTCATTATTCTACCTCCATTCAAAATGTTTTTATTTCGAGGTTCGGTTAGCACCGCCCATAGGCTTTTTTTCTTGTAAATTGACTGTGACCGATAATTGCCGATTTTTATTATCATTTAAAACTATATCTCTAATTACTTCACCATGGACTTTATTTAAATTTCCGAAATTTCATGTAATCCCATTAATTTTACATACAGAATATCCTTTTAGACTCCCTTTTACATAAAAAATATAACCTTTAACCCTATCAATGTAAATCGCCAAATGCAATCACCTTTGCCGTAATTAATTCTCCGGTGGCTATAATGGAGTCCGTGTCGAAGTAGCACACACGTGACCTAATCTTTTAAGATAGGAGTACAACTCCAAGCGAGCGTGGATGGTGGAATAGGCCGCTATGACAACATTGTTGTATAATTTTGTTTAGGGCCACGCTCAGCGTACTTTCAAATCGCATACACAATTTCATCCGTGGCATGAAGATTGATTTGTACCTCCAAATTTGCATTGTTGAGAAGTCGCATCAGATGCTCATGTTCGCTCGCCTGGTGCAGGTGCTGGAATATATACCCCAAAAGTAAATTTAACATCAGCTTTGCCAGCTATATTCTGCCCGGATTAGAACAGATGTCATTCGGGCCAACTACACGCCTTCTTTTTCAAAAACGTTTGACATATTTGTTCTTTTCGACCGTGTGGCATTCAGAGGATCGATCAGAAGGCCCCGTCTTAATTTTTAGGAACTGATTTACTTATTCCTGAAAAAAAGTATTTTTTGCACCGTTTTGCACTCCCCATATCTCATAAGTTTGGAAATTTGATACCCTTCCTCGAGAAAACCTTAATTTCGTCCCCGGCCCAAGTGCCGAATAAGGATCTTCGACACTGCGATTGCACTCTTGTTGGTACTTGATTTCTGCGCACGTCATGCATAGCAAGGAATAGTAATTTTCCATCAACGGGCACAGGTAATGCAGTCTGATAAATGTTGGACGGAGGAAGTATTTTAGACTTGATAAGACTACCATGTATTTCGTTTATATTTCAAAATGTATCCAAATTTTTTTTTGGGATGTACACGCGGTAGGGTTTGGTTTTAATTACAAACGGATACAGGCTGCACAAGAGGTAAAATAATAATAATAATAATAATAATAATAATACTTTTTCATACCCGGACGTTTCCTTGCACCTTGGTACATTTGGTTCGACCCCCGAAAGATGCACTTCTAGGATTCAAGGGTTTGGAGCAATTTTGAAAACGACATAGCAAAATTCTCCAGCAAAGCATCAAACATTATCATGTTGTTAAACTCACATTCCCATAATTCCAGCACATCATAACTGCCATCTTTCATGAACTTTGATATTTTTTCAGTGTCCTCGCAACCAGTGGCTATGGTTTCGTTGCCCGTGCTGTATACAACGAAGTGGCGGCTGCGAAAGCACAGCGTTAATCCGTGGAAAATATATACAAATTTTCCATTTCCCCCTCTCTGTATCCGTATACTTTTGACACTTTTTTCACTTCATTGCATTTAACGGCGTGCTGAATGGTTACTGTTCCTGTTGTTCTACCCACCATAGTCCTGTGAATGATATTCTCAATTGATTATTGGCAAAACGGTACCCAACTACGGGAATTACACTAGCTTGCATGGATGGACATTTGTAACGCATTCTCTAAATGCATCTATTTGAATTTCGTCCATGAATTCGCAGCCTGTGGTGCCTCAGCAGTATAAACAGGCGTTAAACACCATTAAAAGGTTCATGAATTCATGTCTTTGAAATTTCAAAACTCAGGAGGGATACATCGCTTTCCATTTTGCAATAGGACACGATTTCCTCCATTTTAAACACACAGCTGGAAGACACTCTTTCGGCGTGCAATTACTCGAAGGCCTTGCGTCCATCCACGGACATGCCTTCCGGAAAGTAATACTTTTGATCAGGATTGGGAACCACATAGTTTTCATTTTCCTTGGTATTAAATAAATTAGGAAAATACCCCTTACATTCCGTAAGATTGAATATTTAGGAAAACTGGACAGAGCAATAAGTATGAAAAGTTATTAAACTATTCTACCAACGTCATGAACTACAGGTTACATGGAACATGGATACCCCGGGTGGCTTTCACGCCGCTATGCAGTGGCAAAATGGCTACACCAATATAAGTGAATTGGTGCTACTCATGGGCTGCCTTTCGAACGAGCTTTTCAATCATAATCCATTGCTGCTGAATAACGTTACCCTCGCGATCAAACTCACTTCGTCTTTGAAATGATATTTAGCGTTGCACTTTGCGAGAACCGTCTGGTGCTCGAGTTTCATGGTGGAATTGGGTTTTACTTATTTGAGATGAAGTTTAGTGGAGACCATATTTGTATCCCTTGAATAGAAGATTTTTGAAAAAGAGATGAAATTGCGGGGTTCTTTACCATAAGTTCAGTAGGGTGAGCAAAATTTGCTGGCCGTTTTACGCCCTGAATTGAATGAGAAGCTGATGACCTGAGATGTTAAAGAGCGTGCATAAATAAAACAAATCAAATGTTACAGTCTCTCACGTGTACTTCGAATCCCAAAATATACCCAAGGGAAACATGCAAATATGTTCAAGAATAGGCATTGGAACTTCAAGCCAGATTAAACTTGTATCCATTTGGCAAGTTCCACTCAGGCTTGGCTTAAGATAAATGTTCCAGATTTTATTTGTGCTCATGTGGCTTTCTAGGATTCTTAACCTGAACCCTTTGGACTAAAATATGTGGTCATTGCTTGAGGGTAGACATGGTTTGCATGAAATTCAGTTTTTCAAACTGTTTGTACTTGGGGCAGTATTGGTGCATTTTCAAATGGATGTAGACAATGTTGCTGTAATTGAATGGCCATAGACTTTGGTCATGTGTGAGTGCAAAAATGGTAATTTTAAAAACTGATTGGTGATTAAGGTTTAAATACAGAGAAGTCAGCATATTTAAAGCAGTTGTAAAAAGATTAAAGTATACTGCAGTTACTTAAATAATATTTTGTGACAGTATTCACACCATAACTAGGTATTTCATGGAAATATGAAAGAACCAAAAATCAAATATTTATTTTAAGAAAATTAGACATTATAAAGATAAAAATACTCATTACCAAAAGTATTGCTTAAGAAAAGGCCATGAGAGTATATATTTCAAGTCATCTGTAAATACTGCTTATGATAGCATCCTGAAAATATATAATCTGTCATAACACTGCCTGAAACTAAAAAAATAATTAATCCCCTTAAAAGTAGTTTGAACTCCAATCAGTTTATTGGTTGACTCTCTCCTAGGAACCAGAATATAAAGTATGCAACACACAAAAGATTGTTGTTAGCTTAATTTTTAATTTTATCAGAGTAAGAAACATGATCATCCCATATAGACCTTCAAAAAATTATGGAGTTCTTCTGTGTAGAGCTTACCAGTTATGTTTGTTCTGTGAACAATTTAGCCTTTCCAGAAGAAAATTGTGATGTTATTAGTGCATGTTTATGTCCACCTCCAATTAATAAAGATAAATAATTTATTCTGTTAATCCAAGTAACATAAATGATAAACTGACATAACACATAATTATGGGTATCAAATGGAACAAACTAATTTCCATGTTTAAAATATTGCTAAGAAAAGGTTAAATAAACTTATATTTAAATATAAATGTCAGTTTACATAAAAGTTACCATATAGTGCTGCCAGGAAGAATCTTACTGAAAATATTAGGTGACATTTTCAAAGGTATTGCCATTTTCACTCTCGATCTCCTAGTTACTTACATGAGAATGGTTTAACAAGTGGTGGAACATTTCAACAACCACTGAGCTATTGAAATATTAATATAACACTCATGATGCAGAATTTCTTTTGTATATAAAAATAAATCTGGAAATCTGTTGAAATCTTGCTGAATAGTAGGAAACCGAGTTTGTTGAAAGTAGGGAGAAATTAATATCTAGAACTTAAAAATTATTTTATGAGGGAGGTAATAATTGGGTCTCAGAGAAAGTAAGTATTCATGTAAAATGCATTGAAATGGACCATCTAATTATAATGAAGTAATGTCCCTGCTATAACAGCATTGCGGTCTTGCAGATTGTAGGTTAAAAATTTACTTTAGAAGTTTCTGGGAAAAGGGATACATACTAGCTCTTCCATATGTAATTAAATTATTAAATTATTTAAAGTAATTTATCTGAAAAATGTATACCAAAAGTGAACAAATTCAAGTATTTTTTCTAATTACTTGATGAGATTGCAGATATTAATGGGCTTCTGTGTGTACTCAGTTTATAGACTTTCATAAATTCTTAGGAAAAACAATTCATACCTGTTACTAATTTAAATGCAAGAGGGTTAGTTTCATCATTAGAAATCTGGACTAAAATTTAGAACAGAAATTGAATACCTAATGGCACAAGGCTATGAAGGAGTCTTGATGGGTAGCTTATATGGAAAACAGTGTTCAAGAAATGAGTCATGTTCTAAGAACTGGAGGAGTTTAAAAACAATATCTGGATTCCATATTGTGCATATGAAAGATGGGGTTATGATGATGTTATGCAGAAATCATAAAAAAAACTCCTATATCTCTATGTGCTATAAGCTACTACATTTATACTAAAAGTCATGTATTCATACTTAATATTAACTTCTACAGATTTTGACAATTGTCGCATGATAAGCTGCTTTCTACTTCAAAATTAATGAAGATTTAAATGCATAATACACTTTTATCATGACAATTCATGTTAAATTTAAAAGTAATTCATAGTTATTTAGTTAGAACTGTTATCTAATATGCCCAAAATGCCCAAATTACTACAAATATACAAAATGATTTATATTTTTCCTGTTATTCAGGTCTGGTGATAGCAGTATAGATTTCGAACAACTTTGCCAAGGATAAAAGGGAATTTTACTTTCTGTAATAGGTGAAAGGTAATGGTACTATTAGAGAGAGATCTTTGTTTTAATTTTTGACTTTTGAATGTCATGAAACTCTCATACTAGCTTCATTTCTATTAAATAGTTTCATTGAATTCATCTTATATTTTAATCTTAAATGTAAAAACAGTTTAGTATTAAAGATTTGGAAATAGGACATTAATATCAGCCTTCTTTAAATGCTGGCCAGATTCAACATGGCACACAATAGAAAATTGAGCCCCTCCAGAGAGAAAGGTTATCTATGTCCTAGAATGAGTGAAGTGCATTGTTGCTAAATAAGTAGTTCATGTTATCTTTTTTTATTGACTATGAAGAGAAATACAAGCTGTTCAAAATATTGCATTTTTTGTGTGACTTTTTCATTCTAATATTTTTTATTTTTGAGCCTCTAATTATTACATTTCAGCTATATTGTTCTATATGAGCTACATTATTTTTCATATTTAGAACATAAGTTCTAAATATAGTAAGTTCTACATACATATTATAGACTTCCTTCATTGGCACAACGACTCTTGTAGTGCCAAGTCCAAATGCAGCAACTGTTGGGTCCTGTCTCCATCTTTGACTTCATTGGCACTGGGCAATACTTAAGGTATTTGTGAAATTAGTTCACCGTTACCTCTTAGCTGCCATCATGCAACTTCAAAGGATGTTCCTTTCCATCACACAGCTCTGAAATTGTCCTCATAAGACTTGGTGTCTATATATGTGCAGGTAAGTACATACACACATACGGCAAAAGAAGACAGTTAAATCTCCAGTACAATTTATTGTACAGACTAACTTTCATTATTTGAAGGAAAAAAATGTATTCCACTTTGGCAGAAATCTTTCATTTGACCTCAGTTACAAAAATAAGTTTAATATTTTTCCGCTAAGTAATAATAATTTGAAACTAGGGAGTTAAATAATGAAAACAGCATAAATAACAAATAGTTCACTCTAATAGGAAAATTAAGTAAAGCTGATGCAGAACACTGAAAATTATAGAAATTATAGAAAAATTATGTAAATACATGCACCAGTAAATTTTGACCAAAACCAAAATTGTCTAAACATAAAGTAAACAAAATAGAAATATTTGCTTCAGTGCATTAAAATCAGGTTGTTTGTTATATTTATGTATAAGTAGAGTAAGATTAATAACTGTCAACTAATCTTAACATGAATCAGATGACAGAGACTTTTTTTTTTTGAGTAGTGTTTAACGCCCGTTTTCACTACTGAGGCACTACAGGCGATAGATGACAGAGACCTTATTCACATTTTATTGCTATGGAAATAACTGCAATTAAACTCTGAATTATATGAAAAATAATATTAATGAAAATAATTCTAATGATTTGCATATTCCTTCGGGGCACTGTGGGAATGCCTGCTTTCTTCCAAGAAAATGTCAATGTGTGTCATTTTGTGGATGCTGTAATTTAACAGTGATAAATGCCTTCTTAGAGTTTTGCATTTAAAGGTTTTGAACTACAAATCCTTAACATTAATTTCCCCAAAAGTAATATGTTGTGCCATAGGACATACACTGTTAAAGAATACAGGGAAAAATATACATATAAGTTTTAAAAATAATGTAAATTCAATATATTTTATGTTGGTTCTTAAGGTCATGAGTAAATTTGAAAATATGTACAATGTAAAACTATAGAAGAAAAGTAGATCATCAAGTTTAAAAACAATGCATTCCAAATATTTTTTTATTTAGAATCCTTGAATCATGGGGTAAATCTGAAATTAGAAGAACTAAGCTATAGAAAGGATTTCAGAAGTCTTGAGCTGGATAGGCTATGACTTACCAAATGAGGAATGTCATAACATGCAATGAAAAGTATACCCTTGACATATAATAAGAAATATGATCACATTTAATGTAAAATTGCATGTTTTTATCTATCTTTCTTATACAAAAGATACAAGACATATCATTAAGTAATAAATGCATAACATTTTTAATATATGCTGTCTAATCCTAAGGAAATATGAACTACAAATCAGAAATAAAATTTATGGTAATGTTAGGATTAAAATTGGCCTCCATTCCATAGGGTTCTTGTATTGTATTACATATCACTTCAATTTGTGGATCCTATAATAATAGTCAACATTAAAAGAGGTAGCCTAAGCCCAGGATGCAGCTTTATTCATAAATTACATACATTATGTTCATTTGATGAAATTTTCACACTGTTCATATATAAAAATTATAACTCTGGTGCACACTAGTCAGAAGTGATAATTTTTTACATAATATACAAAAACTACCATCTTAGAAAAAAACATATTAATGGTAACTTATAATACTTACATCTTGAATGTTTATAAAATGATAAAATATTTACATTTAGTATGTACACAGCTAAATGAATTCAATGCAGAAAAATTAGTACCTTATTTTTGATTATATGAAATTCTTCTTTGTATAGAAAGTGGGAGTGATGAGGGATCCTTTTAATGTTAACCTGAACTTTTTTAAATTAGTATGCAGATCCTTTAAAGATGCTGGGAGTAACTTGAATAGTGCAATACCATTATAGTAAGCATATTTTTGGAGTGCCTGCAACTTGATACCTGGTCTGTGTAAGTCCTGCTAGTGTCTGGTGCTGTGAATATTTGAGCTTTTCATGAATACTTCTGAATTGTCTACTGCAAATAAAAGGACAGCTAGAATGTACTCATATGGTAACGGTAAAATTCCAATATATTTTGAATAGTGGTTTACAATGGGTTGATCATTTTACTCCTACTACTCTTATTACTCTTTTTAGTAAAAGAAATCTTTATTTTAGCATTTACTGAATTTCTTCGGAACATTATTTGATAAGTCATAAAGGAATACAGTAAGCATAATATACTGTTTTTACAATGCTTTTTTTTCTAAAACAAATTAATCATCAAAATGCAAAACATGCAATACAATATATTTTCTGCAGAAAATAAGTCAAAATGTATTTATGGAGCTGAATAATATTTTAACTTTATAAAAATACATGCTTAATCTCATACACCAGACAAAAAATATTTGAGCTAAAATATAAGAAAACAGAGCAATGCATTTCATACATTGTCATATGCTATACAGTGATATTTTTCCTTGTTTGACATATTGTCTCATGATTATTACAACATCATACATTATTCATTTGTGAATTCATCAACTGAATAAAGGTCTTTTGCAGAGATGATGTGTTAGAGCAGATATGAAACTTTCCCTATTATCAGAGCATTATATATTCTGATGCATTCATAATAAACTCCTTTTTGATAAGAAGATAAATTTGCAATGGACATATGCAAATATCTCTTTAGTGTATTGTTTATGCTATATATTTCTGTATTTTTATGAAATATATAAGTTATTAAGAAAAAGAATATACTCACAAGTAAGTGTTAAAATTGTTTGGTTTCCTAATTAAATCTCTGCTTGATATTATTCAAACAACAAAATTTTCATACTCTTGTTTTTTTTTTTTTTAAAAATATATATATATATATATATAATTGCATTTGTTTCAAATGAGTTCCCCTTGAATTTCAAACCATATTTCATAATCCACAAGAAATTTAGATAACATGCTGCTTTGGTGGTTCCTTCAGAACTAATAGGACACAATGAGCAAAGCACATAGGTTGCTGATTTTAGTTGTGGCATAATATACTCTATATGTGATTTCCAATTTAAGTACATATTTTTTAATTTGATGACTTAGAAATAGTTTCATTGTGTTTGTCCAGTATGCGATTATTAACATTTACATTTAATGTGATTTCAAGCAGTTATATGTTATGAATTTCATGATGCTTGTTTTAATTAAGTTTAATGATAATTTGTTAGATTTGAACCAGTTACAAATTACTTTTAAGTACATAATTATTTCCACCAGATGATCATAGTTATTGCTAGAAACTATTACACTGATATCATAAACAAATAGAAAAGTAATACTAAAGCTATTTAATATCAGTGAGAGATAACTTATATGGACTAAAAAAACAGTGGAACAAGAATTGATACCTGTGGAATTCCATGTTCAATAATTCCCCAATATGAAATACAACACTGATTGTATTGTTTTCTGAACAAATAAATTATACCTTTTGTTCTCTGTGGTCTAGGTAACAGATGAAGTTTAGACTTTCATTTTTATTCCATAAATGCTTAATTTATCTATTAGAATTTCATAGTTAACACAATAAAATGCTTTAGATACTTCAGAGAAAATTCCGCCAACATGCATTTTATTATTTAGTTGTGATAAAATTAAATTTGTAAGCTTATACACTCCATTTTCTATAGATATGCTTTTCCTGAAACTGAATTGTTCTTTTGCCAGAATATTGTTGCTTTCAAGATAATTATACAAACTGTTATATATTATTAATTGATATCATTGTATGATTTAGTTGAACTATACTCTCTTAAAGCTTCACTTACTTTTCATAAATGTATAGAACCGGTTCAAGAACATTTATTTCCCATCTTCAGCCAGGCTAAAGTTCAACTGTCTGATCAGAGCTGTGAGAATGTGTATTCTGCTCTGGTGGTGCTGTGATAAACTTGCAGTTTATGTTTTCATCTCCGGCAATGTCGAAGTTCATTAGACTGTCTTTGTATTTGTAGATGTAGATTTTCTCCCAGGTTGCTAGTTCCTTAGGTGCTTGTCTGATTTTAATAATTTTGCTTTATTTATTATGTTGTGATTTTGTGTCCAAAAATGATATGCTACAGCTGATTTCTCTATTTGTTTGTACTTTATGTTCCTGAAATGTTCCTTTAACTGTGTGCCAATGTTTCTCTTTGTTTTTCAAATATAGATTTTTTCACATTCTGCACAATTTGTTTTGTAAATACCTGCTTTTTCCTCTTTTGGAATATTGTCATTAACATTATCTATCAGTAAGGTTTTAATATTAAACCTATTAATCTATGCCAACCTGATATTCATATCTAAGAATATTCTGAAATTTTTTTGTAACCCATAAATGATATGTGAACTTTTTAAAAATTACTCATCTTTTCTTGCTGGAAGTATTGTGGTTTCCTTGAAATGTTTTTGTCTCTTTGTCTCTTATCAATGAAACCACAACACTTTCAGCAAGAAAAGATTAGTAATTTTTAAAAAAGTTCACATTTCATCCATGGACTACAAAACAATTTCAGAATGTTCTTAAAGATTTTAATTAATATCAGGTTGGCATCAATTAATAGATTTAATATTAAAAACTTACTGATAGTTAATGTTAATGACAATATTCCAAAAGAGGAAAAGCAGGTATTTACACAATAAATTGTGCAGAATGTGAAAAAAAATCTACATTGGTAAAACAAAGAAAAACATAGGCATACTGTTAAAGGAACATTTCAGGAACATTAAGTACAAGCAAATAGAGAAATCGGCAGTAGCATATCATTTTTGGACACAAAATCAAGACATAATAAATAAAGCTTCAAATCAGTACAAGGACCTATGGAACTAGCAACCTGGGAGAAAATCTACATCAACAAATACAAAGACAGTCTAATGAAGTTTGACATTGCTAGAGATGAAAACAAAGTACAAGTTTATCACACCACCAGAGCAGAATACCCCTGCAGCTCAACAAATGATCAGACAGTTGAATTTTAGCCTGGCTGAAGATGGGAACTAAATGTTGTTGAAATCGGTTCCATACACTTACGAAAAGTAAGTGAAGCTTTAAGAGTGCGTAGTTCAAGTAAATCATACAATGGTGTCAATTAATATGATTAGCTTCACTGTGCAAGTTCCAATTTACATTTTAATTGTTATATATTAGATTTTCAAATTATTTTGAGAAAGATGTTACAAGTAATATATGTTTGTAATTAAAAACCTCATGCTTGTCTCCTTTTTTAAACAATGGTACTTTAGTCTTTCTTGAAAAATACTAAATGACAGAGATTCATTACTTAAATAACTTACTATATTAAGCACACTTTTTAATTATTGGCAATTACATCATATCCTGGTGAATTTTTTCATTTGAATAATTTTTGTCATTCCTAGTGATATCGTCCCTTTATGTTATATTCTGCAATATTTGGAATGTTATGCAAACTGGATGCATTTAACATAGTCTAATATATTTTCTATACTTCCAACATTTATATTTAAATTGTTAGTAATATTTAAGATATTGTTGTTAAATATCTTCAATTTTCTCCGAGTCATTTATTTTTTTAAACTTCTATTATTAACATAAATGAATGTTGATGTTGTGCAGTTTTGTCTAATTCCCTTTTTATAATCTGCCAGGGGGTTCTTATTTTTAATACTTTTTGCTGCTTTTATAACTTTTCTAAGCAATTTACAATATGATTTATGATGTTCTTTTAAGTTGAAATTATCATACATCTTACTTCATTATAAATTTTTTTGTTTCTTTTTGCAAGAGGTATTAGTTCTTATAGTAATCTAATTGTGTTCATTTTGGTTATAGTCTGGAAAGCACGATTTGAAGTGCATTTTGAAAATTCATAAATTATTAAATTTGCTATCTATATGAATAGAATGATTTATTATATTAAATGATTTTCATTGAAAAGTTTCAGGAAAATTATTTAGATTTCATATGATTTTAAATGTATAATACTTTTTTTTTAAGATTTATAATTGAATATATGATACTTATTACTTATGCATCATGGTCAGATAATCCATTAACTAGGGGATATATTTTTTTAAGATATTGTGTTATCTGTATTTACAAATTTGTTGTCTAAAGGGGAAAGTTTACAGTGTGAAACAAGCTACATATGCCAAAGAGATCAGCAAGTTGATTTCTTCTCAAACTTGGTAATAAAATATCTATTTTTATGTCACTGCAAATTGTTAGTTCTTGTTTTGGATTGTATAGAGAATGTAAAGCAACATTAAGGTATTTTATGAATGTTGCAAAACTTGCTGATGGCAAATGCTATAATACTATCACAATTTGAATTGTTTTTTCTAAGTGAACTGCATACATTTCAATAACTTGTTCAAAACAAAATTAAGATAAATCAAATACTTTATGTGACATAGCTTGTCTAACCCATATGCATACTTAATCAGCATCTAAATTTTTCCTTGAGTACTCTACCCATAGAGAATATCCATGTAATGATGAGAAAGAAAATTCCTGACATCTGAGTTGGTGTTTGGATATTCAAATAGTTTATGAATTTATTTTCAACACTTTCTAACATCCTCTAAGTTTTATGCTTTATGCTGGAATTTTGATGGAATAATGTAAGATTTTGATTGCTATTACTTTAATGTATAGTTGAGTCTTTAGCATTATTGCTGTTATTAGTGTTCTTTTCTGTAATTAAAGTTTTATTTAAGTAATTGTATTTATAATGAAAATAAACAAGCCCAGCTTAATTTCTCTTTAAATATTTTAGTATATTATACTGTATTCTACTAACTTGAAAAATGTTGCCTATTACTTATAAGAGGAACTTTCTCATTAAATCAATCACCAATCAGAAGCAAAGCTCCTTCTTACCTCTAGAACCAAAATGCAGATCATGGCAGGTATAATCCTCTATACTTACACTAGACACATCTATTATATCTATGTAGGAAAAATTAGATTCCATTAAGGCACTTTCAAGCAATAGATAATAATATTTCAAAAACAGTGGATAAGACTAATCTAACATATATCATTGCTATACTCTTGAACAGAGCAATTGTATTTATCTAAATATAAATTTTTCTTATAAATTTGTTTGTTTTTTTCCCTCTCTCTTGATTTGTTTTAAGCCTTAAAGTAGTATATATAGCAATACTCCAGTATTGGTAAATTGTTATGCTGAATTATGCACAGAAATATTTCTAATATTATGCATATGAATGTCAATATTCTAAATAGAATTAGTATTTTGCTTTTTATAAATCTTGACACTCTCACATCAAATATAACGGGAGTACTAAAACATTTTTGCATCAAATCTTTGCTGAATTAATTCCCAAATATTAAATAATTACTTAAATACCATTTTAATGTGGAAGTCTGTAGATAGATAATTGTATATAGTAGCTGTAAAAATTTATTTTGACAATACACTGTCACAAGTTAACTCTATGAGGGGCATAGAAAAGTGTACTAATTACACTTTCTCAGTGTAATTAGTACATAAATTGAGTAGCTTTTTTTTCAAAGCTCGATAAATGCAAATTGTTTTGAAATTGAGTTATGCATCCCAACCTTCCCTCTCACCCTGTGAACCAAATTTTAGCAAAAGTAGATAAGTACTGTTTATAGAAACAAGCCAATTCATGGGGTTTTAACAAAAACTCATATATGCAATCTGAGAGTAGAAGCAAAAGTTGACAAATGCAATAAATTCTTCATTACTTTTGATTTATACCAAGAAGTTGGCAATAACTGAAGCCATGTAATTTATGCTATGTTACTCATTACTGTAACAATGTTTCTTCTTTGATTGGATGCTTCTAATCCCATAATCAGACTTCATTGTCATCTTCTACTTCCCACGTAACTTTTAGAGAAGTTATCAATGGTGCAGTTGTGTTTATAAGAAGAAATATTTCAAGTTAAATCAAAATGATTGGTGATTTCAGTGAAACTGAAAGTGATTTATGGGTAAAAGAATGTTCAACTTACAGAAGATCTAGAAATAAGAAGGGTACACCCTTTAAACTATGCTCTTTATCAAAAAACAGGAATATATTCTACAAATGCTTTAATCTATAATTTTAGATTCCCCATACTGATACATGCTCCTCTTATAAGTTTGGTCTTATGAAAATAAAATCATGAAAATGTTTGGACAAGAAAAATGAATTAAAAATTGTTCACAGATTACATAAGATTCATGCAAAACAGTTTTATATAATAATGAAAGGAGAAAATCCAGGTATCAATAAGATGTCCTTTGATTTGCAACAAAACCACACTTTTCAAAACTGTCAGTGGGCAAAATTTTCTATGTTAGGCAGGTATGGTTGTACAATTTATGCATCATGGCTCATGTTAATGATTAAAAAAAGAAAAATATTGTTTTCTATGCCTAAGTAAAAACAGAATTTCAAGAGAATGCAAATAAGTTTGCTGAACTTTCTTTCTAACTTACTTATGACTATATGGTTCTAGACTGAGTCTTTGGTAGAATTGAGAAATCATACAGAAAAAATAATCTTGTCTCCTAAAGAATATGACATCTTAAAAGAATGTGCCACCCTGAAAATAATCAATGAAGACTGGGAAATTAAAAACCAAAAGGACAGTGCACAGAAAGTACTAAAAGCTAGGTTACTATTCAAAATTAATAATCAGCATGTCATCTTATTCAAGAAATTAAAGAACAAAGTTAATGTATTGGTGAAAAACACATACTTCAGAGATTCAGGAGGAAACTATGTCATTCTGCACTACTTTCATTTACTGTTCTACTAAAGGAAAATATGGTTAGCAAAGAAAAGAATAAGTACATTTCTACATTATAAAAATATTTTAAAGTACCGAATGATGGAATTGAATTCTACAAAGATGTTCCAGGAGACAACAATAAATCTCACCATGTTTAGATATGAGGCTAGGAATGTTCAATATTATATATATGATACAATGATTATAGTAGCATAGATTATTGTAGTATATGCATATTAAGGATGATTAAATCATTGTATGTTAATATACTATTTTTTTTGTGTTGTATTATATTTGTTATTATGTTTATTCCCAATAAAGTTAACAAAATTAAATTAAAAAACATAAATGATAAATAAGTCATGTATATGTAACAAATAATAATACAGGGCAACATTAAACTGTAAAACTTATTTATACATAGGAATTATTGCAATAATAAATAAATAAGTGCATATAAATTTAAAAAAAACTGTAACACATTTTTAGAATAACTTTTCTCTATTATGTACATATACATTTATTGACTTTTGAATAAACCTGAATACACCATCCTGTAATCCTCCGTAGTGAAACTTTTCTTACAATATATATTAATAGCGTGTTTCATTTAAAAAAGTAAGATCTAATACTGGAGAAAATGTTGAATTCATCTAATGTCTTTCTCTAGGTGAAAAAAATATTTTCTTAATATTCTGCATTTATCAAGTTTTGAAAAATGCTTTTCAATTTAATTATCTCCCATTATTAACACACATAAAAAAAAGCATTAATAAGTTTCTGCTGGTTAGTGTATGCAATTATTGCCCTTAACCTTTTAGCTCAAGAATGTTCACATAAGCATGATGCTGACCAATTTTTAAATACATTTTTTTGAATGTAGGCACCCTTTAAGTGGCTAAAATTGGTACTACCTGTGAGATGGATTTTTAGTTACTGCTGCAGATAATGAAGAAGGCACTCATATGTTCAATGCTGATTGGATGAAAGATATAACATAAGTGCAGATAATGTGCCCAAGGCTGTATTATTTTCTCATATGTTCAACTGTTCAAAAGTAATGCACATTTATTTTAACAGAAAAAAAAAATATAAGTTAACAGATATATTAAATAATTTGATGTAAGTTATTAAAGATCCAATATAGATTCTATTATGTTCTTGTGTCCACAAAGACACATGAAACTGAGTCATATTGGTGCTAAATAATAATTTCAGTACCAGACAGGATATTTTCTAATGAAATAATTATTAGCAATATTTTTCTTAAGTCATTTTGGAAACATATATGCACATACATTTATTGCTGAGAAGGGGTTGTAGTTACATCTTCTTCACATTTTGTCATTCTCCAACTAAAATATAAACCAAAAGCAATAATACTACTGCTGCAGCTCATACTGTATTATTATAATAAACATGTACACTATCACAAATGCAATGAATATAGAATTTGATTTATCATGATGACAGATTACTGTTGTAAGATTATGTAGTATGCTTGTAGTATATATTTAACTTATACGAATGCAATATTGAATGAAATATGATACTGTCTTCTCATAGGCTCCAAATTTTGAGTAAGTCTAGGAAATCGCCAATAAATAAATGTGAAACATGTGAATACTGTGCATAGGCACCTGATCACTGACTTTCAAAGAGCTAATATCTTTAGAGTATAACCTTATTTTGTGTTTGAAAGAAAAGCCAAAACATCTATTTTTATATATGAAAATAATACTTTATATTCAGATGATTTCCTGATGGATAAATTAAATACATACTCAGGCTAGAGAGATTTGTTGTCGTAGCCTGGAAAAGCACAGGAATATAATACTAATGGTTAGAACATAGCACAGTATCAAAAGATCTCTATTTGAGTCCCTGTTATGATCCTGAGATTTTTCAATATGACTCAAACTCTTATCTTGAAATATGACAATATAGATAAATTTCATTATTTTACTTAAATCATACAAGCCTTTACCTTACACATATATTATGCCATAGCAGATATGAAACAGTCAGGTTGACTGAGTGAAATTTAGTTTGTTCTAATTCAAATATTTTCCACAGTGTGGAATTGCAAGTCCTTCTATCTTTTGAGCAGGTAGCTATGAGCTGTTGAGCAAAGCAATAAGTTAACTTCTATTTGTTTCTTATTCGGCCGCATGTGAGGCCACCATAATTAAAACTTAATTTGTTTTGAAATGTGTGTCATATTGTTTCAGGAGGAAATGACCTTACCTTCTCAAAAAAATTTAAGATTCTTAACACAAGAATAAGCAATCAATTTTAGATGGAGAGATCAGCAATTTCAGTAACATGATTTTTACAATCTAAATACAAATTATTATAGTGTTCATAATACTAAATCGGAGTTGCATTAAGAGTAGGAAAATGGACATTATTATAAGAATTAGATAAAAAATATGGTCACTGAATTTGAGAACAATTTGAGAACAGTGGTAATTCTTATGATTCAGAGAACTATTATAGCAGGAACTGCTGCAAAAAGAACTACATTCTATTTGTCTGTAATGTTTGAACTGGAGCATTAATTGAATTCTTCATCCCTTGGGGAATATTACTATAGAAAAAGGCCTCTCAAAATATTCTTTTGAACTGATTCTTTGGTTAAGCTTAATGATATATGACATTTTAAAAGAAATTGCTTTGAATACAGTGAAAAAATTGTAGTTGATGAAGCAGAAATTTCAGATATTAACAAATATCTAGCAATGAATGAAAATAATATTGAACTGAAAGCATCCTGGGGTTGATGACCTATTGAGCAATTTTTAATTAAATGATGATCTGTCCTCAACATTTGCAACTAATGGTAATGGGAGAGCAATAATCAGATATATTATTTCCATGAAACAATTTGATGTCCTTCTTACAGCACTAATGCTGATGATGCAAGACCAGAGCAGAAGATTACAGATCACAATGCAGCATTTTTCAATGTGCGTAGAAAATGTTTAAGTATGCAAAGAGAAATATTTATTCACTGAACAAACTTTTATTGGTGAAATTCTTGTTGTTTTTATTGCACGTGTAAATTTCAAGTATTTATATGCAATGAAGTCAAGAAAATGTGACTTTAAAGTTTTGTACAAAAATGATGCTAATATTAATTATGTTAAGGTAGTGTGCAAGGTAGTAATGCATTTACACTATCTGAATAAGAAAGGAAGCTAATTAAGCCAACCTAGATCATTCTCAGATTAGTGAACTCATTTGAAGGAACTAACCAAAATATCACTATTGATAAGATAGAATAGACTTGAGCAATGAAAACTGAGAAAGGAAGGCCTTGCCTTAAAATTTCAAAGGACTTACTAGCATACAAATCAAGGAAGATTGAAAGAGAATAATTAATTACACATTATTGTATATGCAACATTTACAACTGAGCAATGCCAAATTATGTTCATATACAATACTTGGGAGTTAACGTCTGGATTTCATAAAACAAAATACAAACACAAAGAATCAAAATGTTACTGCAATTGTATCTAACACTAGTGCATAGATTTATGTAGTGTTAGTGAGTCATATTCTTATTATCTTCAGTAAATTAACTATTATTAACAGTTAAAATAATATATCTAACACTTGTGCATAAATTTATGTACTGTTAGTGAGTCATATCCTTATCTTCAGTAAATTAACTATTATTGACAGTTAAAATAATAGGGCACTTGTATAGCAAGTAGACACCTCAGCTTCATTAAAGTGTAGGTAGAACTGCAATAAATGTCAATGCTCAATTTTACCTTCAAAACATGGCGGTACTCAGAAGCAAAGATTTTAATTAATTATTTTAACTATGCCCATGAGCAATGGAAGTTTATGCATTCCATTGCAAAACAGAAATGTAAACTAGTAAACTAGTCAGTTTTTACACACAGGTTCTCCTGGTTATATTTTCAGTTCAGCCATTCTAATTACATTGCCATTCTTCTAGAAATGTATATATAACAGACATAAGTCAAAGATCATAACAAAGTAGCTATCAAAATATGTTATCCAGCAAATGAAAAAGTTTTTCTTCCATGGACAAGTATAGAAGAATTTATAACCAATGTACTAAAATTTGTTCACACTAACTCCACTCACTTACATAAACATTGGACATATGTTTCTGGAGTGATCCCTCCCATCTTCAGCCTGTAGATAAACTGTTGTTAGAAGTGGCGGTTGGGTCCTTGATGTTCTTATGGTGGCATCTGTTAGTTCTATTACATGTGTCCAATTTTTATGTAAGTGGATGGAGTTAGTGTGAATAAATTTCAGTACTAATTAATACCTTTGAAGGAATTCACACAATAAAACAAAAATATAACTTCTTTGTTTATTAAAAAGTTAAAATAATCAACACTCATGAGCGTTTCACTCCTTTAATTATTAAAATAACAGAACATGTTTCGTGAACATATCGTTCACATTGTCAACTGAGTACAACTAACGTTCATGCAGGGTTTGAATAATGGGCAACTGTAATTCTTTCAGAATCCACCAGAGTGCCTTACAGTTGCCCATTATTCAAACCCCACATGAACGTTAGTTGTACTCAGTTGACAATGTGAACGATATGTTCACGAAACATGTCCTGTTATTTTAATAATTAAAGGAGTGAAACACTCATGAGTGTTGATTATTTTAACTTTTTAATAAACAAAGATAAATTTCAGTACATTGGTAATATATATATATCACTCCATTGTCAACAGGTTCTTAAGTATATTTAATTGAATAGAAGAATTTACTTTTCTAACAATATGTAATATAGATACCATGTGTAATTGCTCTTTTTGGCCATAATAACCCATACATCATTGGATGCATTACATATGCACATAATGCTCCATTCTCTTTTAGATCAGTTATTGTTCAATGAAAGTAGTCATTTTTATAAACTATTGCTACAAAGTCATTATTGTTAGCTTTATATATCTGCAACTTGGGTACTTGTAGGATTTTTTATGGTCATTGATATCCTTGAGGATTTATAATTATAACTATCAGCGTAAGGATTGCTTTCCATACCATTTCCTTTATTGTCCTACCTACATCATTCTCTAAGTATTTTGCTTGAGCAGTTCCAAAAAATGTCCAAGCACTTCCATTACGTCCGGATGTAATAGTTCTGAACTCATGACCACAATCAGTTTATATTAACTCTTAAATTGCCTTGCTACACTATGAAGTTTTGAAATATGTTGGTGATTCTCAGTATAGTTATGATGAATGGATCAATTCAATTTAAGAACAGAAATAACAGTCAATACTTACAACATATGATCGATTATTATTTTGTGTGATGATGCACTCGGACAGTGTTGCCCGTTTGGAAACCCAGTAATGTCGGTCCTGGTGGTGCAATGGTTATCACACTTGCCTCCTAAACATAAGATCGCGGGTTCGAACCCGGCCAGGACCGATGGATTTTTCGGGCGTAAAAATCCAAAGTATGGCTTCCTTCAGAAGGGAAGTAAAGCCGTGGGTCCCGTGTCGTACATGTATGGCACGATAAAGAACCTCAAGCCTGAAAAAAGAGGCCTTTGAGCAAAATTTGTCGGCCGTTTCACGCTCTGATTTGAATGGGACGCTGATGACCTGAGATGTTAAAGAGCGTCCGTAAATAAATCTAATCAAAAAAAAAAACCCAGTAAGCACATATAATCTCATTCTTTTGACATATATGATCCAAATACTATGCATATATTACAATAAAATTAAGTAAATTGTAACATATGCCAACATTATACCCCCTGATGATAAAAAATTAGTAATTTATTAAATGCAAAATTCTTCTATGTCCTACTTAATACAGCACAATTCACAATGTATCCACAAAGTTATATAGCCACTGCAGCAGTTGTGTTATTGCGTAATGATACTGACTAGTGTGTGTTTGTGTGTTCTCTTAGCTCTGTGGCTGTGTGTACAGCGATGCCATGATTAAGAGTGCAGGTTTGCCTCCTGGCATGAAGGCACTTTTAGATATACCTTTATAAAATATTATGACAAATTAGTTTTCTAACATTGTTTCCCATATAAAGCAAGCTGAAACATTCCCATGTTATACATATTAAAATATTTCTTTCAGTATTTATTATATCTAAATGCAATATGTAGCACAGGTATTTCCTGCACATGCATGAAGGACAAAAATGGCTTATGGGCACAAATTTAAGAATCCTGGGATGTTGTAGCCTCTCATCCACAATACTGTAGAAATCTATGCCCCAATGATTCAGGGTTCATACATCAATAATATTCTCATTTTATTTATATGTGTCTTCACTTTAAAAGAAAAAATTTCTAATCATGTATGTATTTATTTATTTGTAAAGAATAAATTAATTAATGATTATAATTATATTTTGTGTGTGCAAGAACAATGCTACAATGCTATAAAACTCATATCATATGCTAAAATATAATATGATGTTAAGGTAATTGGTTGTTTTACACATACACTTATAAATCCAAACACAAAAATAAAACAAAAATGTTGTGAAGGGACTTGTACCCAGGACCTAATGTAGAAGGGCAATGCCTTATAAACTTCTCAGCCACTGCTACTCTAACCTAATGTTTTCTTTCCACATGCTTATGGTTTAACCATTACATTTACAGTATGAGCTTTTTACAAGCATATGCAAAGTTCTCTGATCAATATGTAAAATCCGGGATGACTAATTTTTTTTTGTCATAGGGTGCACATGCATAATTAATATAATGAGTTTTTTTATTATATTTTATTAACTTTCTGTATAATGTTAAATCCTGCCATTCCATGATTTTTTTTGTAATTAAAGGCTAATAAATAACTCAACAATGAATATCTCTGAAAATTCTATATGTATGCTCACTTTACTATTGCCAGGAGTGAGATTTTCATCAATTTGGTTAACACTTCTTTATTATTAGCTTTCAACATAAGAAAAATAGCCTGATAAACAGTATGTGTGCTGGAAACATCTAAAACCATTCAGAATTCCATTGATAGAGTAAAATGTAGCATCTGGATCCACGTTTTTAAGTTCCTCTGAAACAGACACTCTGTATTTACATGCATAACATTGAAAAAGTGTTAGGGAATGGAATAACAAACTCATTAAAATATCCCCAATTCAGTTGTCCTTTAATGATTGCACTCTGTGAGGGCCCCTTGCCACAGTTTGATTGAATACCTTAAGAGTGAAATTGGCAGAAAAGGATATGTTGTTATAACAGAGATACTGTAGGAGACACCCTTAAATCTTGGGGTAATCTGTGGAAGGACTGCCTTATGGTGTCAAAGAATTCACAAAGGCTAGAGTACAAATACCCAACAGAAGAATCCACATGCTCAGAGGTCATAAGGGTGCAGTCCCTCCACTGGTATAAAGGTATACTAAGTTACCTGATAAAAATCTGCTGACTGCTTAAACAGAGATAAATTTTATTCCTCACAATTTTCTTGACAGGAAAACATCTGGTTATGAGAGAGATATTTTGGAAAGAAAAGCTGACTTTAGTGGGGCTTATTACAACACATTATGCACATAGACAATGGTGATGATGTCTGTTCTTTCAGAGCTTTCAAAGTATTTAAATAAAACTTATTTGTTTGCAAGAATAGAGTATCATAGTGGGACTCTTGGTTAACTAAAAGAAAACAAAATAGATTAAATTAACAGGAATTTAGGTGCTATTATAAATATCTGTATTAAGATAAAAATGTTGCCTTGAATCTCCAAATTTGGAGATCATATAGTATGAACCAAACTTAAAATAATCCACAGTAATTGCTAACAAATTTGTACAGTCATGGAAGATAACAGATCACCAAGAGTCTGCAAATAAATTACAAATCACTGCCTTAGAATATTTTTAAATATACTGTAGACAAACACAGATTCAATCCGAGAATATTGGGCCAAGACACAAGAAAAATAAATTATTATTGGACAAACTGAAGGCAATGAAAATGCATTGATCACACTCTTTGCAAAGAAAACTCTATTGAGAAATGCTTGGAATTCCCAAAGCAGCAGAAAGAGTGGAAAACCAAATTACCTGGCGAATGGTGGTAAAGAATTAAATATGGAAGGCAGGAACATTATATCCAAAATTGTCAATATTATTCACGACAGAAGATAGTAGGAAGTATTCGTTTGGCCCTTTGCTTCAGTGGGAGATGCAAGAATTAAGTCAGATCACATTCACCTAAACAGCAGCAAGTTGTCCACAAGCATACAAATGTTGACAAAATTGCCTGCCTTTAGAAAATTATCACCAAAAATGCTAATGTATTCTTTTGGTACTAGCAGCATGGTTGACTTTCCTATCTTCACTATTGGATTTTCTTGTTTGAAAATTGTTTATGCTCTCAATATTGTCATATTTAAAGTTCTCTTCTGCACAGCTATCTTAATTTCAATCTTAATGAATTTTTTCTTCTTTCTGTACTTTATCAAAATAAAATTTTCAGTGTCACACAATTTTATTAACCATAAATTAATGACAGTTTTTCACTACAGCTTGCTTCATACTTGTAGACAGTGTTTTTTTATTTTCATTCTTTGCACAGCTTTACTAAAAGATTATGAAGACAATAACAATTTTGTGAGACTCTGGTGGCATATTCGCTGTTGTCCTTTGATATTTGTCAGTTATTTTATTCATTTTCTTTATTTGGTTCATGTAATTATCTTCTTGCACAAATCCATGCAGACTTTTACTTTTCTGGAATTGCATAATTTCTAACTTTGTATAAATCTTTGATCTTGTAATGGATTTTTTATTTTTTCTGTCAAAATCATTGACTTATTCTTTCAATTTGTCTCATGCATGTCTCCATGAAAGCTAACTTCTAAACATGTCAGTTTTTTTTAATAGTGGGAATTTTCACGGTAAAATATAATATAATATGGTTAATTATTTATATGAATAAATCAACCAAATTTTCCTAAAATTTTTCAACTTGTACATGGTGGAACCATGCTGATGAAGGGAACAGCCTTAGAGTAAGTGGAAAAATTTTGGTGAATTTTGATGATTTACTCTTAAATAATTTACTATAGGTATGTTTTGTTCTTATAGACATAAAAAAAACTATGTTATATCCAATATGTTAAGCATGTAGCATATGCTACAATTTATAACTGACAAAGTAAACTATGAACAAATAGCAACACATTTTCAATTAATTCATCAAACAGATCTGTTCATTATCAGACTTATTTACCTTTCTGGCTGAAATATGGAAAATATGTCAAAAATAAAAAACATTGAAGATGTAACTCTACATATGTGCCTAAGTTAACTCATTTATTAATAAAAAATGCATGATACTTCTGTCAATAACATATAATTTATGAAAGTACATTCTCTCAGCTTCTGATATTCATTACAATAATGCTAATATTTTAAACTTGCTTTATGAAACAGCAATATACACAACAGTCAACATCAGTACTTGTTTGAAGCCTAGAAACCATCAGTAAAAATGGCATGATGCCATGCAATAAAATGCTATCTTACACATAAAGGATTCAGTATTAGGTGGCACTATACTTCACTAACTGATTAAGTTGTCAGAATAAGTTTCAAAAGCTTTTGCTATCATTGGCAGCTGTGGACTGCTAACACTTAAATGTGATGATGTGACCTTTGGTGCTTCCAATATACATCAAAACAGGAAGTACTTTGACAAAATGCTTATTCTTTAAAATGAAACTCTTTTCTGATATTGCTAACTCCCTGGGATTCTTGGTAGCTTTCAACAGTTTGATGTCTTTTATGATGTTATGATTGTAATTCAGAAATATCCTACTGAATTATCCACCTACTTATATTTTTCATTTCTAAAGCAATTTTTGTGCTTGTCTCCAAATTTCTTTTTGTTCTGTCTGTATATACCTTCCAATCAACTTATCTGATACATTCCTGCCATTTGATGGATGGAATAACATCTTTGTGCTTCCATTCAAAAGGTTCTGGATGTTAAATTTATTTTGTACAATCAACACAATAACATTTATTTTGAAATTTTTATGAATGTCCTGTTTGCTCTTGGATGGTATGTGAATTTTTTACAACATATGTCCTTATTTATCATGGATAGATTGGTGATGTTTTTAATATCTATAAGCCTTTTGAAATGTCTGACTTTCTTATTTACTAATGAATGGTTGAATCCAATGTTAAGGGCAGTATTGATAATGCATTCATATTTTGCTAGTGTTCTTCCTTGTTGAGTAGGATGTACACTAATCTATGAGCAGGGCTGTTAATATCATGTTGGTGGGGTTTAGGGGTTGAAGCTATTAATTTTTATATAATTGTCTGTATATGTGGGTTTCTTATATATACAAAAATAAATTGTGTTGTTTCTTTGGTCTCTTAGATTTAGTAATTTTAAGCCATCCTTAGGTTGTTTTTTTGGTTTTATTTGCATATATATCATTCACATAGTAAACCCACATTTTAATTATAGAATAACCATTTTGTTATAAATTTTGACATTCCCCCAATGGATTTCTTGTTTTGCTGTATACTGGAACCTCCAAAGGTCATATCATCACCTGCCAAAGTTAGTTGGTCCCCAAATGAAGATGAGAGCAAAAGTTCTTGAAACATGCTCTGATAATTGTAAAATAAAAGAGTAAGGAACAGTGAAGTTGTTAAATATATAAATAAGTCAGTATTAGGTGACACTAAAACTTCACTAACTGGTTAATTCTTCAGAACATGTTTCAAGAGCATTTGCTTTCATCCTCAGCTAGGTACTGACTAATGCTGGCAGGTAACATAGTGACCTCTGGTGGTTCCAAAAGATAATGGAACAGGAAGTCCATTGGCAGAATGTCAAAGATCATAATGTTATGTATATTTTTTAAAATACATATCTTTTTCCAAATTGCCAATTCCTTGGGATTGGTGGTAGGTTTTAACAGTTTGGTTCAGAACATGTTTCAAGAGCATTTGCTCTCATCCTCAGCTGGCTACCAAATAATGCTGGCAGGTGAAGTAGTGACCTCTGGTGGTTCCATTAGATAACGGAACAGGAAGTTCATAAAAGTAGTACAGCACTATAAAAGATGTTATTCCAACCAGCAAAAAGGCAGGAATGTATCAGATAGATTGTTTGCAGTGTGATCATATATATAGGCAAAACAATATAAAATTTGCAGACAAGGACCAAAGAACATGTAAGAAATATAAGATATAAACAAGCAGATAAATCAATAGTTATAGATAATTTTTGGACTTACAATCATGACATTGCAGAAATATCCTAACTGTTAAAAGTTACCACCAATCCCAAGGAATTGACAATTTAGGAAAAGATTTAGATTTTAAAAAATAAACATAGAGCTATGAACTTTGACATTCCACCAATGGACTTCCTGTTCCATTATCTAATGGAACCACCAAGGTCACTATATCACCTGCCAGCATTAGTTGGTACCCAGCTGAGGATGAGAACGAATGCTCTTGAAACATGTTCTGTAGAATTAACCAGTTATCAAAGTTTTAGTGTCACCTAATACTGACTCGTTTGTATATATGCTCTGATAAATTAATCAGTTAGTGAACATAGTGTCACTTAATACCAATTTCTTTATGTGTAAAATCAATCAACTTCACTGTTTCTAATTTCTATTAAGTTTACAAAATGCAATCAACTTATTATTTTAACTTGCAGAGGTTACTGACAAAATGCAATATTAATTTAATTGAATATTTTACCATTTTTATGACCCATCTCCATTTTTCATTAAAATTGCCTATTATTAAAATAAAACAAAGTGTGCCAGTGGATGCTATCATACCTATGGTGTAACAGAAAGGGCATTATACTGATTATGGAATAATATTAACAGTTGAAATTAATAATTCCTTTGCAAATGAAATCATAAGCCTGATACAAACATGGGTATATGATATCTAAGGAAGGGGTTAGAGTTTATGACTGCAATATAGAAACCAGTTGTTATTTACTTCAGAATATTAGGCAGAATGACAGATCATCAACAAAAATTTAATTTAATGCTGTGAACTTAGCATAATATTAGTAATAGTATAAATAAAGGTTATTGAACACATAATAAATAGTCTATTAAGATCTTATTGTGTTTTTATTTCATCATTAAACATATTCAACTTCATCATCATCATCATCATCATCATCATCATCATCATCATCATGTCGGTGTGTAGTTGTAACCATACTTGTCTTCTTAACCCAAAGTCGCAGGTTTGAACCCGGCCAGGATCGATGGATTTTTTTGTGCATAAAAATCACAGGAATGGCTTCCTTTGGAAGGGAAGTAAAGCTGTGGGTCCCGTTTTGTACATTTACAGCATGATAAAGAACCTTCAGCCTGAAAGAAGAGGCCTCTGAGCAAAATTTGTCTGCAGTTTCATGCCATGATTAGAATGGGACACTGATGACTTGAGATATTAAAGAGCATCCTTAAATAAAACAATAAAAAAAAAAATCAACACCATCATCATCATCTTACAAGCATTAAGCCTACTGCCTGTTTTGTAGTGGGCTATACTAACCACTTAACAATTTGCTTATTTATGCTTAGCATCTATAGAAATTAGAGGGATAGATTGGACATATAATTCATTAATATAATTTTTTTCTGTTTTCTAAAGACTTTTTAAACTGGATTGAGCTTATATGTAATATATGTAAATAATTGTTATAATATAGCATAAGCACAAATTCTATCATAAGGTAAACCTATTTATTTTATATTCCTCCATGTTACATTTTATCACAAACTTAATACTTAGGTAAATTAAACATATATTTAATTTTAAAAAATTATAAAAATTAAAAAAATAAATGACTTCTGATCTTTAGGTGTTTTGATTTTTGCATACCAGCTTGTTTGATTACTGCAGCACAAAACATTCAATGTGCTTGGCCCTGATCTTTGCACTACACCAATAAGAAATACTTCTTATTGGGGTATGCTATTGTTTTAGCAAGTTTATCCAATTCCTCTATAACATTTTCAATTATATTAAGACCTGAGCTTTAGCTTGGCCAATGCAATACAGTCACTTTCAACTCCTTGCTCTTCTATATATTCTTCAAATGCCTATAAGTATGCTTGGTTCATTATCATGATGAAATGTGCACTCCTGCAGTATGTGCCTTGTTGCATAATGTATCACAGGTCCACCTGGTTCATGTACTTGAATCAGCTTATTGTTTCATTAGTCCTGACCAGATACAAAGAACCCACACCTCAATGCTTCCTTCACTATGTATCATAGTGTGTAAAGATGCACTTTTGTCATAATTACTTACCACTCCCTCAGCAAAGTAAACAATTGAATGCATAGCAATCTGCTATATCAATTACAGGAAAACTTAGTTTTGTTTCTATTGCAGGTAAGCAGTCCTTTTAGCTGAAATACTCTGATGCTAAATACTTTTGGACATTACTATACACCTATCAAGTTCAAGGTTTTAAAAAGATTTACATATTGCAAAAATAACCTACATATATTTATTATTTTATTAAATGTATCGATAATACTTTCAAGTAATTTTTTTGTAAAATTAATTCTGGCCGAATTTTATTGATTCCAACAATCGTTGTTATTTCACAAATGTCTGAGAAAATGCTATGACTAAGAAAGAAGTTTTAACCTGATAATATTTTTTATGGATTTATTATATGTTTATATGATTATAGAAATTTAAATATCATACATTTCCAAATATTCATATATCATTTAACATTTTATGCTATTTGCTCTTGTTTACAGACAGGATGAATAATTATTGTATGAGATAACACTTGTATCTTTGGTGGACATTTAAGTCAGATTTGCTTTCATTATGTAATTATTAAATAAATATGCTGATTCTGTAGGAATAAATAAACATTTGTTCTCATTTATAATGGAAATTTAATCAGTTTTATTTTGGAATTATAAAATACATAGTTGATGTTATCTCAGTGTCTTAGATTTACATGCCAACTGATAATTACTTTACTCCTTTCTGAAATTTCTTTTCTTCCATGAATAGTAAATATATGCTCATTATTTGCATTTAGTAAATAATAGTTTTTATTTAAAATGATACTCTATGGGTAACTTATTTACACACTTCACTTACTATATTTTCCTAAGTTGGAACAATGTTTCAGGAACCACCATTCCCATTCTCAGCTGTTGACCCAGTGGTTTCCGATGCTCGTGTTGGTCTCTTGCAAGTTGTTGTGTGAACTGTGGTGACCTCTGGTAGATCTGAAATGAATCTGGAAAGGTGATCCCACAGCAGAAGGTCAAAATTCATAGCGATTTTATGATATTTTAAAATGAAAATATTCTCCTAGGCTGTTAATTCAAATGGGTTCTTTATTTCTTTTAAAAGTTTTATCTCTGAGTTTATTTCATGATTTTAGCTCCAATAATGATGTGCCACTGCTGATTTTTCTGTATGTTTAAATT
Source organism: Metallyticus violacea (assembly GCA_030762175.1). Classification (NCBI taxonomy): domain Eukaryota; kingdom Metazoa; phylum Arthropoda; class Insecta; order Mantodea; family Metallyticidae; genus Metallyticus; species Metallyticus violacea. The sequence goes on from CM060846.1 coordinate 135,109,801, forward strand.
TGATGTTTCTAAAATGTTCTTTCTTCTGGATTGGCAGATTTCTCCTGGTTTTTCCTGTATTTCAAATTACAGTCTAAACATTCTATGGTGTATATTCCTGATTTCTTTTCTATGGGTATCTTGTCTTTTAATTTTGAGCTTAAGAGATTATTGATATTGTATCTGTTGATTGGGGCTAGCTTTATATTGAACTTTTCGATAACATTTTCGAATTTGTGGTGCAGTTGTGGGTTATACGTGAATTTGCAATATCTTGTAGTGTCTTTGATTACTTCTAGAGTCGATGTCTCTCTTATGTTTTTCTATAATATAAACCAAAAACTATAATACTACTGCAGCAGTACACACTATTTTATTAAAATATACATGTACATTATCACAAATAGAATGAATTAATTTAGCATGAAGGCAAATTACTGTTAAGATTATGAGGTAAGTTCATAAACAAGGCTGATATGATTGCAGCATGCATTTAACCTATATGAATGCAATATTGAATGAAGTAGGATAGTGTCTGTCTTATTATTGACTTTCAAAGAGCTAACTTCTTTAGGGTATATCCATTTTTAAATATTTGGCAGTTAAGTCTAAAATTTTTTTTATATAAGAAAATATTTCTTTAAATTCAGATAATATTTCCTGACAGATACATTTTATACATACTCAAGCTAGAGAGATTTGCTTTTGTAGCCAGGCAGGGCATAAGAATGTAATGGTAATGGTTAGAATATTAGCACAGGAAACCAAAGATCTCTGTTTAAGTCCCTATTATAACCCTAAGATTTTCCTATTTGATTCTAGCTGTTAGCTCTGCATATGACTTGTATATTTCAATGTAGATAAATTTCAGATCCTACCTAACTTACACAAACCTTTACCTTACGCATATATTATGTCATAACAGATAAGGTGCATGAATTTGGCTGAATGAAATTTAATTTCTTGTAATTCCAATATTTTGCACAGTTTAAAATTGCAAGTCTTTCTATCTTTTGGGCAAATAACTGTGAGCTGTTCAACATAGAGATAAGTTAACTACTATTTAATCCAGTTTAGACTAAAAGTAAAACTACTTAAAATCATGTCAACACATTAAAACTCTCTTGATGTTCCACTTTTTAAAAACTTATTTAAAAGTAAACTGAGACATGTTTCTTGAGGCAATGACTTACATTGTCAACCATTCAATGACTAACAGATCTAATCAAGTGGGAAATGTAAGTAACTGTGCTTGCTCTGGTGGTCTGTTGCCAAAGAGATGTTGTATTTAAATCTTGTACTTACGAAGCTGTTGACAATGGAGGGGAAATATAACTTCAACTTATGGATTCACTTTTTTACACTTTACTCCATTCACTTACCCAAAAGTAAGATGAGTTTTGGGAGAATCTCTCCCATCTTCAATGAGTAAAGTTAAAAAAGTGAATACATAAGTTGAAAATGTTGTATTGCTTGAATGTTTTTTGAAATTTTTAATTAAGGTAAGGTATGAAAACTGAGAAACAAAAATCTTGCCTATGTATGGATAAAATTGAATTTCCAAAGGAATTACTAACATCCAAATCAAGGAAGACTTCTGTAAATGAAGTATTATTGATAGTTAAAATATCAGGGCACCATCATAGCAAGCAGACACCTCAGCTTCAATAAAGTGTAGATAAAATTGCAATAAATGTCAATGCTAAATTTTACCAACAAAACATGGTAGTACTCAGAAGCAATGATTTAATTAGTTATTTTAACTATGTACATAAGCCATGGAAGCTTATGCATTCAATTAACTATTATTGAAATGGAACAAATGCAACATAAATAGATGATGGATATCAGTTCAGCCATTCTGATTGCATGGCCATTGTTCTAGAAAATGTATAACAGGCATTATTCAAAGATCATAACAAATGTAGCCATCAAAATATCATTCAGTAAATGAATATGTTTCTTTTGCATGAACAGGCTTAGAAGCATTTGCTTTCCTAACAACATTTTCAAATGGATATCACATTTCATTGTTCTTTTTGGCCATATCCACATACATATAGTTGGATGCATTGCACATATATGTAACTATCCATTTTCATTTAGATCAGTCCAAGTTCAAAAAGATTAATTATTTTTAAAAATTATTATATCAAAATCATTAATAATATTAATATAGAGTTGGTTTGGTAACACTTATACTTCAGTTAATTTTTTTAAGTTAAGACATTTCTGAAACATGTCACCAAACTCTTAATATTATTATTTTCTACTTCACTGTTAGCATCTTCAAGGGTATAAGTTTATGTAAAGTCATTATTGTTAAAATTCTACCTAAGAAGATATAGACAACAGAGTGGTAATATATCCTATTAGATATTAAGATCATTGTGTGATTGAGTAGAACTAACACTCTTTTTCTCCACTTAATTGTTAAATATGTAGAACTGGTTTCACAAACACTTCATTCACATCGTCAGCCCCATTGTCAATGAGTTGATGACTGATGATGTGAAAGAAATGTTTGTAAAATCGGTTCTACATATTTAAACAAGAGGAGCAAAGAGTGTTAGTGCAATTCAATCATACAATGATCATAATATATGATTAGCTTCACTGTGCAATGATTCAATTAACAATTTTAATTATCTTATTAAAGTTTGTTAAATATATTCACACTAACTCCACTTATATAAATAAACTTAGGACATGTTTCAAAGCTAATTGCTTCCAACATCAGCTTTTGATATAATCATTATTGTTATCCTTTTACATCTGGTAACTTGGGGACTTATAGATCTTTATCAGTTATTGATATTCTTAATGATTGATATCACAAGCTTGAAACACATTGGTTTTAGAATCAAATAGCAAGCAATGCAAATTCTTCGAAACTGTAATAGGAGCAATTCTAGTGCTACACCATTTATATTGTTTTTGATTCATTATGTATATTGAATTTTTTCCTTCAATAAAAAACAGAAGTGTGATTTTCTCTGTTACTCCCTGCACAGTTTCATAAAGAATTCAACAGCATTTGTGATTATAACTTTCCATATAAGGAGAGCTTTCCGTACAGTTTACTTTATTGCCCTACCTAAACCATCCACTAGACCTTTCTCATGAGCAGTTACAAAAAATGTCCAAGCATTTCCTTTACATTGAAATGTAATAGTTCTGGACTTATGATAACCATCAGTTTATATCAATTTTAATGGTCTTGCTGCACTATGATGTTTTGAAATATGTTGGTGATTCTCTGCATGTCTATGAAGAATAGATAGATTTAAAATGAGAACAGCAATTTTTTTAGCTTATAAGTCAATACTTATATCATATTTGCTTTGTTATTTTGTGAGATTTTTTGAATGGCTTTAATGCCCGTTTTTACTACTGAGGCACCACAAGCAGTATTTTGTGTGATGATGCACTTGTAGAGTGTTGCCCCTTTTGAAACCCAGTAAGCACTCATAAATCTCATCATTCTGACATATATGATCTGAAGACTATGTATATATTGTAATAAAATAATATATGCTAACAATGTACCCCTGATGAAAAAAATTAGTCACCTCTTGAGTACAAAATTCTTCTAACTCCTACTTGATACAACTCATGATTCACAAAGTATCCAGCAAAGCTGTGCAACTACTGCAGCAGTTGTGCTATATGGCATGCACTAAAGATGTTGACTTGTGTGTGTATGTGTGGATGTGTTCTGTTAGCTCTGTGGCAGAGTGTACAGTGATACCAGTGTTAAGAGTGTAAGTTTGCCTCCCAGTCAAACACCTTTTTTTTAAACAAATCTTTGTAAAATATTGTAACAAATTATTTTTGTAATATAGTTTACCAAACAGAGCAAGCTTTAACATTAACATATATGTATATTTTATAAAGGTTATTATAATATTTCCTTCAGTATTTGTTCTATCTAAATGCAATATGCTGCATATACATTTCCTGAGCATGCATGAAAGACAAAAGATGGTTTATGGGCAGAAATTTAAGAAACCTATGATGACGCAGCCTCTTGCTCACACTACTGCAGAAATCTGCTGTTATCTATGCTCAGAAAATTAAAGGCAGTTATACATGCTGAGGGCTTATACACCTGATATTAAACACAAATTAAATTCAGGTGAACACAAATTAATATCAGGTGCATGAACCCTGATTTGAGTTTATTTCTATTTATTTTCATTTTAGAACATAAAGGTTTCTGTTCATGTATTTCATTAGTTATTTGTAAATGGTTCCTTAGTTTGTGCTTACTTTTTTGTATGCATAGGAAATGCCGTAAAATCCTATATAAGCATTAAAATATAATACACTATAGGAAAAATGACAACCTGCATATCTACTTAAAATAACAACAACAATAAATACTTTTTGGGACTTGCAGAAGAGCAATATATTCTACAAAGCTTGGCTACTGCTGCTTTATCATAATGTTCTTCTTCCAGATGTTTATGATTGTTTTCTGTTTACAGAAAAAGCCTCCACTACAGTGTGCATTCAGTACATGCACATAATACAATGTTTATTAGTATCCCCAAAGTTCTCCGAACTATACAGAATCTGGGGATGGCTCATATTTTGGTCAAAGCTTGCACTTATATAGTCAATATTATTGCATTTTTATTATATTTTTGTCAATTTTATGTATAATGTTAAATACTGATAATGGTATGAATCGTTTTGTAATTCTAATGACTAATAAACAACTAAATTAATTATTGAATTTTTCTGAAAATTCTACATGTATGCTCATTTCACCATCACCAGGAGTGAGGCATTCGTCAATTTATTCTTAAATAGCTAGTGAGTCAATTTAATACTCTTATGCTCTACTTACAATTGAATTATACAGAACATGTTTCATGGGTTTTTGTGAACTCGCAGCTTCTGATGTAGGCAAAAGACTGTAAAACATGTTCCATATAGTTAAATGGTAAGTGGAGCATAAGAGTATTACTTTCACTAACCAGCTAATTAAGAATAAATTAATTGGTTCACTGTATTAATTCCAACACAAAATTAATTTTATACATTCATGAATTTTATAATTAATCTGTCGTCTAACAAACTCTTATGCTTCACTTACTTTTAAATATGGTGGGACTGGTTTTGAAGAGACATCCTCTCCATCTTCAACCAACTTAACAAGCTTTACTGTGAGAGTTCCAACTAAATTTTTTTTAAAAATGTCTTATTTTTTGAAAGTTCTTAAATGAATTCATGAATTTGTTTAACACTTCACCATTATTGACTTTTACTAAAAGCAAAAAACAGTAGTGTGATGGAAGAAGCAGCATTCAGAATCACATTGATAGCATTAAATTTATCATCTGCAACCACATCTTTTTAAGTTGTTCTGAAACAGAAGCTTCTGCATTTAAACACATCACATTCACTTAGAAAGGTTGAAAAAGGGTTAGAGAGGGGAGTAACAACCTCATTAAAATATCTTGAATTCAGTTAGCTTTTACTGACAACACCATGTGAGGGGTCCCTTGCCAAGGTTTGGGTGAAGACCTGAACGGTGAAATTGGCAGAAAAGGAGAAGTTGCAATGGTAAGGGTAGTGTAATAGACACCCTGAACTCTTGGGGTAATCTGTGGAAGTGTGCCTTGTGGTATCACAGAATTCACAAAGGCTACAGTACAAATACCCAACAGAAGTATCCACAAGCTCAGAGGCCATAAGAAAGCAGTCCCTCTACTGACATAAAGGCATACTAAGTTATACGCTATAAAAATCTGCTCAAGAGTTATACAGAAATAACTTTTATTCCCCATAATTTTCTTGAAAGGAATAGATCTGGTCATAAGAAAGATATTTTGTAAAGAAAATCTGATTTCAGTGGAGCTTATTACAACACATTTTGTACATAGATTATGATGATTAATTTGCTCTTTCAGAACTTCCAAAGTATTTAGATAAAACTTATTTGTTTGCAAGAGTAGAGTATCATAGTGAGGCTGATGGTAAACTGAAAGAAAGCAAAAAAGATTAAATTAACAACAATGTAGGGTTCCAGGTATAATGGAATGGCATTGAAAAATTGATAGATTTCCATTTTTAAGCAGTCTGGTGATAACAGATGGTGGTGCAAATGCTGATGTAAATATCAGTATTAAGAACAAAAATGTTGCCTTTGTATAGTATATCCAATTTGGAGATCATATGCTATTTCTCTATGAACCAAACTTAAAATAATCCAGAGTAATGTGCTAACAAGTCTTTATGGTCATGGAAGGTAATAACAGAGATTACAAATAGTTTACTAATAAATTAAACACCACCACCTTAAAATAGTTTTAAATATACTGTAGCCAACACAGTTTCAAACCAAGAGTATTGGACTAGGACCCAAGAAAAACAAATTATTTTTGGATAAACTGAGGGCAATGTAGATGTATTGATCATACTGTTTGCAAAGAACACTCTATGGAAAAAGAATCTCTAAGATGGAATTCCCAAAACAGCAGAAAGAGAGGAAAATTGTATTACATGCCAAAGAATGGTAAAGAATTAAACATCAAAGGAAAGGAACATCGTGCTCCAAAATAGTCAATATTATTCAGAACAGAAGATAGGAAGTATTTGTTCAGGCCCTTTGATTCAGTGGAAGATACAGGATTTAAGTCAGATCACATTCACCTAAACAGCAGCAAGTTGTCCACAGCATACAAATCTTTGGCAATATCACCTGTCTTTAGAAGATTATAGCCAAAAACATTAATTTATCAAGAAAGAACTAAAAATTCTCTTGATTATAGCAACAACATTGAATGGCTTTCCTATCTTCACTGTTGCATTTTCTTGTTTGAAAATTGTTTATGCTCTCAATATTGTCATATTTAAAGTTCTTTTCTGTACAGTTACCTTAATTTCAATCTTAATGAAAACTTCCTCCTCCTAGACACTTCCTAGAAACTATGTCACTCTCATAAGACGAGTCATTTTTTCTTCTTTCTATAATTTATTAAAATAAAATTTTCAGTGTCACATGATTTTTTAAGCATACATTTATGACAGTTTTTCACTGCAACTTGCTTCATACTAGTAGACTGGGGTTTTTATTTTCACTCTTTGCACAGCTTTACTAAAGGATTATGGAAACATTAACAATTTTGTGGGACTCTTCCTTGTTTGTCCTTTGATATTTGTTACTTTTTTTATTCATATTCTTTATTTGGTTTCATGTGCTTATCTTCTTGCACAAATCCATTCATACCTTTTACTTTTCTGGAATTTCACAATTTCTTAACTTTTTTCTAATGCTTTTTTCTGCTGGATCTTGTACTGGATTTTTTATTTTTTTTTGCCAAAATCATTGACTTCTTCTTTCATTTTGTCTTATGCATGTCATCCATCTGAGGAAAAGAAAGCAAACTTGTTAACATAGGTCAGTATTTTCTTATAGTTTGTTACATTAATTATGTTAAGCATGTGACACATGTTATAGTTCATAACTGACAAGTTACATATATTATGAACAAATAGCAAAGCATTTTTAATACATTCATCAAATATTAGGAACCTGTTAATTGTCAGGCATATGTTTCTGGCTGAAATGTATAAAAATCATTACAGATGGAACACTATAAATGTGCCAAACTTTACTCAATCATTAATATAAAAGCACTTAATTCCCCCTCTCTCTCTGTCTCTCTCTCTTTTGTTGTTGTTGAATGATGTTTAAGAACTATTTTTATTACTGATCTTCTTTTCAAAAGTGCATAGATTATTAAAGTACTTTTTCTAAGCTTCTGATATGTATTACAATAAAATTTTGCTTTCTGAAAATAGCAGTATAAATTGAATTACCACTTATTTAATATATGTCACATTTATCATAATGCACCCTTGCTCTTTGCTCTATTTGGTTAAGATAAATTTTTATTGAGTAAGCTTTGTTTTCAACTTGTTTATCCATTCTCTCCACAAAATTTTGAATTATATTTAGACTAAAGATTATATTTAAGCTTTGGTTTTGCAAATGCAGCAACTTTTACCTTCTTCATTTTCTGAATATTCCTAACATGGCCATAAGTGTGCTTGGTTCATTATCATGATGAAATATGCATTGTTGAATGTGTCACATATCTGCCTGGTCCATGTACCTGAATCAGCTTATTGTTTCATTAGTCAGATACAAAGAACAAAAACAACAATGCCTCCACTATATATCATAGTGTGTAAAGATGCACTTTTGTCATAGCTGCTCACCACTCAGTCAGCAAAGGAAAAAAATTAATGAATAGCAATCTGCTGTACCAATTATAAGTCAACTTAGTTTTGATTCTTATGCAAGTAAGCATTCCTGTTACCAGAATAACTCTAATGCTAAATACTTTTGAGCATTGCTGTACATATATCATGTTTGAGAATATAAAAAGATTTAGATATTGCAAAAATAAACCCACATATATCTAATTTTTTACTAAATGTATCATAAATACTTTCAAGTAACTTTGCTTATAAAATTAATTATGACAGAATTTTATTGATTCTAACAATCATGGTTATTTCACAAATATGTGAGAAAATGACTAAGAAAGAAAGTTTTAACCAGATAACGGTATTATTTATGGATTTATTACATTACAATCAGAACACTAGGCAGAATTCTGCTTAGGCTAAATTGCATGATTCATGCAAAGGCGATTTCATTCAAGATAGCCAAGAATTCATTACAAAATATCAGCAAAAAAATTAATTTAATGCTGTGAGCTTAGAATAGCATTAGTAATAGTATAAATAAAGATTAATAAACTCATAATAAATGCTCCATTAGGATTTTATTCTGTTTTCATTTTATCATTAACTAATTCAATTACATCATCATCATCATCATCATCATCATCATCACATAATCATCATCATAACCACCACCACTACCACCACCACCTTACAAGCATTAAGCCTACTGCCTGTTTTCCTAGTGCGCTATATTAACCACTTAACAATTTGTTTATTTACACTTGGCACCTATAGAAATCAGAGGGATAGATTGGACATATAATTGATTAATATAATCTTTTTCTGTTTTCAAAAGACTCTTTAAACTGGATTTAGCTTATATGTAATATATGTAAACAATTGTTATGATATAGCACTGCTTAAAAGTAATTTGTAATGACATAAAAAACTGAATGTACTGACAATTTGATTAGAGCACAAATTCTATCAGAAGGTAAACCTATTTATTTTATATTCCTCCAAGTTACATTTTATCACAAACTTAATATTTAGGTAAATTAAACATATATTTAATTTTAAAAAAATTATAAAAATTTAAAAAATTTATGGCTTCAGATCTTTTGGTTTTTATTTTTGCATATCCACTTGCTTTTATTGCTGCAGCACAAAACGTTCAATGTACTTGGCCTGATCTTTGCACTATACCGATAAGAAATACTTCTTATTGGGGTATACTATTGTTTCAGCAAGTTTATTCAATTCCTCTATAACATTTTCAATTATATTAAGACTGGAGCTTTAGCTTGGGCAATGCAATACAGTCAATTTCAACTCCTTGCTCTTCTGTACATTCTGCACATGCCCATAAGTATGCTTGGTTCATTATCATGATGAAATATGCACTCCTGCAGTTTATGCCTTGTTGCATAATGTATCACAGGTCCACCTGGTCTATGTACTTGAATCACCTTATTGTTTCATCAGTCCTGACCAGATACAAAGACCCTCAGCTTAATGCTTCCTCCACTATGTATTATAATGTGTAAAATTGCACTTTTGTCATAGTTACTCACCACTCACTCAGCAAAGTAAACAATTGAATTCATAGCAATCTGCTACATCAATTACAACAACTTGGTTTTGTTTCTTTTGGAGGTAAGCAGTCCTTTCAGCTGAAATACTCTGATGCTAAATACTTTTGGGCATTGATGTACACATATCATGTTTGAATTATACAAAGATTTAGATATTGCAAAAATACTTTTTTAAAATTAAAAATATGTTTAATTTACCTAAGTATTACGTTTATGATAAAATGTAACATGGAGTAATATAAAATAAATAGATTTACCTTGTGATAGAATTTGTGCTTTAATCAAATTGTCATTACGTTCAGTTTTTTTTATGTCATTACTAATTACTTTTGAGCAATGCTGTATCATAACAATTGTTTACATACATTAAATATAAACTCAATACAGTTTAAAGAGTTCTTAGAAAACAGAAAAATATTATATTAATCAATTATATGCCCAATCTATCCCTCTGATTTCTGTAGGTGCTAAGCGTAAATAAACAAATTGTTAAGTGGTTAATATAGCCCACTAGGAAAACAGGCAGTGGGCTTAATGCTAGTAAGATGGTGGTGGTAATTTTTTTTTGATTGATTTATTTACGGACGCTCTTTAACATCTCAGGTCATCAGCTTCCCATTCAACTCAGGGTGTGAAATGGCCAACAAATTTTGCTCAGAGGCCTCTATTTCAGGCTTGAGGTTCTTTTTTGTGCCGTAAATGTACGCCACAGGACCCAGGCTTTACTTCCCTTCTGAAGTGGTGGTGATGATGATGATGATGAAGATGATGTAATTGAATTATTTAATGATAAAATGAAAACAGAATAAAATCATTATGGACTATTTATTATGTGTTTATTAATCTTTATTTATACTATTATTAATGTTATTCTAAGCTCACAGCATTAAATTAAGTTTTTGGTGATATTCTGTGATGAATTCTTGGCTATGATGAATGAAATTCTCTTAGCATGAATCATCCAGTTTAGCCTAAGCAGAATTCTGCTTAGTGTTCTGAATGTAATGTAATAAATCCATAAATAATACAGTTATCTAGTTGAAAATTTCTTTCTTAGTCATGGCATTTTCTCAGATGTAACCTAAAATTGTACATGTAGAATTATTTCATTAATATAAGTAGATAAGAGTATAATTAGAGTTCATATTTAAGTATTTCCTGGACTACTTGAAATATCATTTAACTCATTGTATAACTTGACTGTTTTTGCTTTAACATGTTATATTACTATTTAAGCTGATAAGTGTCTAAGACTAAATATACTTAATTATATTTGATAAAGCCAATAATTTCATAAATATATATAGTTAAGTTAATATTTGTCAAATTAAGTTGAGGTATATTTAATTAGATTAATGAGTGTTGAACTAGATTGGCATGTTTTTAGTTAGGTGAAAAGTTAGCATGTATATAATTATGTTCACATGCATTTAATTAGTTTGAAGTATTTAACTAGGTTAATGTGTCTCTAACTAGACTGATATGTTTTTAATCAAGTGCAATATATTTAATTAAGTTAACTGGCCTTAAATATGTATTTAAATTAGATTAATTTATTTAATACTAAGCTGGTATCTATTTAATTAAGTTAGATGTTTCTTTTCTAAGTGCTTTGTTGTAAATATATTTTCATTGTTCTTCACTGCCACCGGTGTAAGCCCATTCGCAGTTAACAAATATACGCTATATGCCTCCTGCAGGAACATAACTGCTGTACACATTGTCCAATACCCCTGTTATGCGTTCTTCCCTATTCCCCTTCACACAGAAATTTTCCGTTATGTTCAGTTCGCCCAAGAATGAGTCACTCACGCCGCATTCATGCACAGTACTATACAGTCGCAGTAGAATTGTGCTGGCAGCGGCACGTTTGTTTTAAATGAGCCTGCATTTACCTATCAAAGAACGAAATTTCCTTTGATAAAGTCAATTTAAAAGCTATATTGCTCGTTATACTCAGAGTATTTACTGAAACATTTCCCAACAGTACGCTCTTAGGAAGTGTTTTACAAAGACTAGTGAATAAAATTGAAACTACGTGTCCCACTAAACACGACCCCAAAGACGAACAGTTTTAAAGTAGGAACACTTGAATGAAATTGGATCCAATCTAGGCCGTTCGCCATAAAAATCAGTATCTAAAATTGCGCAATAGATAAATTTCTTTCAAGAAAATGTAACGAAGTTACTAAAACCTAGGTTCAATCATGTTCATACTTTGCGGAAATGCGATTCAGTTCAAAGATACACGTACACTTGTATTTATTATTATGGTATTTTTCTAATTAGTTCTGTTATAGGTAACAATTAACAATTTGATTCTGAATGCCCTCTTTTTAACCACTTGCGATTTGTTTGAAAGATAAAGTGTTTCGCACGAATTTCCACACATCAAAGGAACTCTAGGCTGATATTGAACATGAAATAAATTGAATTTCAATTGATGAGATTACAAGAGTGAGTGACAACACAGTATACCAGCAGAAGGAAAATATTTCCAGTACCTACTCTAAGCTAAGTTTCGTCGGTTCTGGCGGTCTAGTGGCAACGTACTTGCCTCTTAAACCCAAGGTTGCGGGTTTAAACCCGTTCACGCTAGATGAATTTTTAGGACAAAAAATCTTAAGAATGATTTTCCTCAGAAGAGAAGTAAAGCTGTTGGTCCCATGTCGTATATTTATGGCACGTAAAGAATGTTAAGCTGAAAAAAGAGGCCTGAGAGCAAAATTTATCGGTCGATTCATGACCTGAATTGAAATGGACGCTAATGACCAGAAATGTTAATGAGCATCCTTAAATAGTCCTGTCAACAACAACAACAACAATAATAATAATAATAATAATAATAATAATAATAAAATACTAAAGTAATCCATTTGCATTTCCAACATTGTCGGGAGCATTTTACTGGCCGGTGCTCGTCTTATGCTCGGGAGCCATACCTCGTACTATAGCCGCTATACGTATTAATGACTCTGTATTAGCACTTTCCGACAGAACACGAAAACTTTTAGTTAAAGCCTTCTGACGCTAAAAATGAAAAGTCCTTTTAACGAGGATTTTTAAAGGTGTTTATCGTCCGTTTTTACTACCGAGATACCACCACAGGCGGTGGACTCTCATAATACATGAGATGAAATGATAAATTGAGAAAGGATTTTTTTAAGGAAGGAAACTTTCCAGACCTAAATTTAGGGTACCTTTCCAGCATTTGCCATTTATGAGGACTGAGGAAAACCTGGAAAAAATCTCAGTCGGGGAGGACGGTCCTGATGGGATTCGAACCCCAGACCTCCCGCTCACGAGACTGCGCCTTAAGGACCTGGGCTACCCTTGGCACTCTTTCAACGAGGATGAAAGATTAATATAGCGCATTTCATTCCTATATTAACCTTTTGAAATAAAGGAATACATTTTTAGGAAACATGTCTTATATCGCCTTTTAAGTTTTGGTACTCATCAGGAAATTTTCTAAAAGTAACTCATTATCGATAAATTATAGTAAGAAACGAATAGCCGCGGGTGTTTACACTTGGTCAATCACTTTGATTAGATTACTACTATCAGCGCTTTACATATATGACCATCCATTGTCATTGCCATCTGTCGCATATGTATACGGCCAACCGAGCATGCATATTGGCAAATATGCAAACAGCATTGCGACATAATGACGTAGCTCCTGTACAAACAAACTTGCGATTACAGCGCTCTGTCCTGGCAGTTAAAAACGCATTATGCCATTAACGCGTTGTGTGCAAACACATAGCTTATGATTGCCATCTAAGGCCAATAATCGCCATAACTTCCTCAGGTTACGAACAAATACCACTTCATTTTCTGTTCTCTCCGTGTTGTTCAGTCATTTAATGAATTTCAAGTGCATACATGACTATTGTCAACTTTCAAGCTATATAAATAAAAGTAAAAGAAAATGCTTTCAGGTTATGGAAAGACTAGCATTGTAACTGACAACATAGTTTCTTGCTGGAGTCACGGCTAATATCTGGAATACACTTTATCAGGATACTATAGGAAGCGGGGTGCAGGAAAAAAAAAGAACAAAATATTCAAGTAAACCACACAGATGTGTTTCTACTGCCATTTGAGAAACGCAAGCCATCGAATGTCTTTGAAGCCGGTTTAAACTACGAGTAAGTATCGATAAGAAACCTTGTGTGTGCAGCTTTTTCATTAGCATTCAAGCAAATTAATGATTTAAAAACATATTAAGCATAATAACAAATTTTGCGAAGTAAACAGATGTTTATACATATTATGCTAAAAATGTAACCAACCAGTACGATTAGTCACTATTTGAGAGTAGTCCTTCCTAAATTTAACATAATTGTAAAAAATTTTCCTAACAGCTTAAAAATGCCATTTCGGGTCCATAAATGAAAGTAAGAACGACCGCATTCTCACATTTCCACAATACGTCTTTTCGTTATGAGTAGTGAGTGAATGATGTTAACTTCACGCTTCGTGAAATGCTACTTGTTCTCATTATGAGCAAAAAAATATTTTAACAACCACCCGTTGGCCAGCTTGAGTTAATGTTTTATTTGGTACTGTTTACCCTTTTTAAGGCTGGGGTTATTTTTCCGTAATATTATGTGACAGAATTATAGTGTCAAATATTTAGTTTCGCGCATTGTTGATCATACCGATTGTACTTACCTGCTATACTTCGGCAAGGTCCAAGCGAATATTTAAATGTCTTTCTGACGGTTAAGTATAAACCTTTATGAAATTAAACTGCACACATGCAAAATAAGTCCAGTGAGGGATGATAGAAACCATGTGTACTTCGATAAAGTTCGTCACGCAGGAGCTGCGTAAACTAAGCGTAGTCCTCAGCAAGTAGAATAACTTAAAAAAATATGGAATGCAAAAATGGCCTTATTCATTAATTAAATAATTTGCAGCATTACTGCGTGTTAATTAGCATGACAAACTCTAAAAGCTAACTATAATAGAAAAACTGAACTATAATTCATTACTTAAGTACAGGATATTTCCCTTCAAAATCGCTTTAAAATAAATTTCTTTTTTTCTTCTGCTCATTTGGCACTACAGTCCAGGGCGAACCTTGGCCTGCCGCGCTGACTCCTGCCTGCTTCCTCTTGTCTCCATCTTACGACTTAATTGATAGAGAGCAGTAATGCAGTGGGCATGAAATCATAAATATATATAGTGAATCACTGTGTAATTTTCAAAAGTAAGGGGAACAAAATTGGAATGCTTGCAATCATTAAGTATTACAAAAGAGAAACCCCATTTTTAGCGAGATTATTATTATTATTGTTGTTGTTGTTGTTGTTGTTGTTGCTTGTTGTTGTTGTTGAAAATGCACAAATGTTAATGGTATACTAGTAATTAAATTAAATATATCAGAGCTGAATATGAAGCTACAACAAGTGAGTGTTTTTAAATGTAACCATGTTTATGAAATGAGACCTTGATATCATCTTTACAACCATTGAAGTAGAGAAAGAGATAACAGAAAGTTCAGACTTAACTTGTGTACCTAAGAAGAACTTGAATGCGGATAAAATGGAAGCCTTTGATACTAATTAATAACAATTTCTAAGCACTAAGCAAAAATACGCAATCAACAATATACCATATACAATAGAAAATTCCATCTATTTCCATTGAACTTGAAATGTAATTTAAACTTTATTTTGGTATAAACAGAAATGCAAACTTTTCCTGAAGATTATTAAAGAGCGCTCTTGCATTTAAATATACCTCTTATAACACATTAGGTTAATATTTCACAATAATACCTTCAGAGCAATGTTTTTGTTAAATATTAAACATATGCATAGTTACAAATACGCTTTATGTACCGAGTTAATTTGTCCTTTTATTTTGAAACAACTGAGAGATTGTTTGATTTGGTTTATTTATAGACGCTCTTTAACATATAAGGCCATCAGCGTCTCATTGAATTCAGGGCGTGAAACGGCCGGTAAATTTTTCTCGGAGGTCTCTACGTTCAAGTTAAGGTTGTTTTTCCTGCAGTAAATGTACGACATTGCACTTATGGCTTTACTTCCCTTCCGAAGGAAGCCATACTTAGGATTTTTACGCCCGAAAAAAATCCATCGATCCTGGTCGGGTTTGAACCCGCGATCTTGTGTTTAGGAGGCAAGTATGGTTACCCTACATCACCAGGACCGACTACACCTGAGAGAGAATTGACGGCAGAGGGGTTTTAAAATTTGGATTTTTGGCCTGGATCCTAACTTTTAGAAAAAAAAGTATTTCATATAATTTGTTTATACCGAGTTTTGTTTTGAAAAAAAAAATATTGGTGCCGTTAGGGCGGTTTTTAAATGTTTGTTTTTAGGTAAACTCCCACTCCTAATATCTCCATTTCCCTGATATTCAGAAACTATTTTTTCTTATTTCGTTTAAATGGTACATACCTAGTTCAGTTGCCAAAACAAATATTGGTGCTGCTAGAGCGATTTTTAAAACTTTGGGTTTCAGATAAACTCTACTTTTAATAGTCTGATTTAGCTGATTTTCGGTAATTTTAATGGCATATACTGAGTTTCGTTGAGAGGAAACAAAAATAGCGACCTCTTTTTAAATTTTCAATTTAAGTTAAACACTACCCCCAATGGTACAATTTTGTTTCTTAACGAATTCCACGAATCGTTCGTTAATTGATCATTACATTATTACCCTCCCGGATGATAAATAGCATAGCTTAATTAAGACTTCAGGATTATGCTGCAAACAAGGTAATTTAGATTTAAGAATTCGCGGCAGTGTATAATTATAATTTCACCAGGTCATCTTACTTTTTGAGGTCTGTTGGGCAGCAGCAGCTTGGTATCTTGGTGTCCTAATTAGGGACGGCTATGCGACTGTAGATCAGCACCATAGCGAGGCACTATGCAGACGTGGTGAGTGAGTGAGAGAGAGAGAGAGAGAGAGAGAGAGAGAGAGAATGCCTCCAATTCTTTATAAGGGCTTTTACTTTTACGAAATTATAGCATAAATCTAGTTTCGATCTCCTTTCTCGTAACAATATCGGTAATGTATGGAAGGCATTTGATAGCCTGAGACTGCTATTTCTCCACCGCCAGAACGTTCATGTTGACGCGATAACCTAGTTTTGCTGATCTTGACTGACGTTTTGAATACCTGTGTTAATTAATGTTACGAATATCAAAGAACTGGGCATTTATTGCCTCCGTTACTGAAAACCTGCTATAAAATATCTCTCACATTTTTTTCCCATCAAGCTGCGTGTGCAACATACCTCCGCAACCAAAATAAATCACTATCAAGTGAATCGGTCCTGGTGGTGTAGTAGTAACCATACTTGCCTTCTAAACCCAAGATCGCGGGTTCAAACACCGCCAGGGGTGCTGGATTTTTTCGGGCGTAAAAATTCTAAGTATGGCTTCCTTCGGAAGGGAATTAAAGCCTTGAGCCCCGTGTCGTACATTAACGAACCTTAAGCCTGAAAGAAGAGACCTCTGAGCAAAATTTGTCGGCCTTTTAACACCCTGAATTGAATGGGACGCTGATGACCTGAGATGTTAAAGAGAGTTCTTAAATAAACCAAATCAACTGTTAAGTGACAAGTGCGTGCAACAATCTTGACATAGGGGACATCCCATGATTAATTGGTTACTTCATATTCAAGTCGTTGTTACGCCTACTTCAACAGTCATTCATTGTACAACCAGACTGGCTGTTAGAAATGTGTCAGTTTCAACTCCGTCTTCAGGAGAGTAATTACAAATTTTCTTTACACACAAACAAAAAAATTTACAAAAGGAATGAAAATTTACAAAATGAACGACACATAGTGCGAATAAAATTAATAAAATTGGAAATGTATAATTACATATATACATAATCCTTTCTTGAAGGGCTCCTTAAAAATTAGGGAGGGAAAGGATAGCTAGACCAAAGAAGTGTAGAGGAAGGAAAGAGAAAGGAAAAATGAGGTAAAGTGAAGCACGTCATGTTCAACAAAACTACACCCAAAGTTTATGGAAGTCTCCCATCCTGACACTTTCTATATCATTGTTTACTTACGAATAGTTTTGTTTTGTTATTTCCTTCCCCCAGCCACACTGAAAGGCTGGAAATCCTAAGTCAAGGTCCATAAGGTAATCACTACCTTACACTGCTTGACGAAAAGCCATACGAAAATTCAGAGTTTTGATTTATTTATTTCCCCCCCCCCCCCTTTTGTTCCGTCGCCAGAATTGCTGGAATACTAAGTTAAGGTCTATAAGTTCTCTCTTTCACTATCGTACACTGCTGGTTGTGATTTAAGATGGCCCTTGACAGGGTAATGAGATCGAAAAACCAGAGGAAGTACTCTTCTGGCGCAAACACTTGATTTCATACACCAGAGAGTGGGGTAATGTTCTTGTCAAATGGTGCATAGTTTGAGGCTGTGCAGTACTGCAGCCTGTATCGGTGCTGTTATGTGCTCGATTTTCGGCGGCCTTCGCCGTTAAGTGCATCCACAGGTGAAGGTAACTCGTCTCAACCTTGGTGCAGGAGGGGAGTTAGACCATGAACAAATATGTAGGCTATACATTAGTAGTAACGAACGACATAAAAAAAAAAAAACAGAGAGCTAAAGAAAATGGAGAAAGAAGTAACTCGGTGGCTGGCACAAAGAAAGGAAAGGGTCATGGGGGGAGTACAACAAGGTAATAGGGTGATAAAATCTGGTACCCAATTCGTGCATTTACAAAAAAAAGAAAGTGCAACTATGACCTTCAAAAAAACCCAGAAGTAACCTTAAATTTCGCAGCACGTAGTTGAATCACATACTAATACGTTCATTCAATTTGTTCAGCTAATAAAAAAACAAAAAAATGCCTTTTATTAAAAACTATGGAATCGTCCCCAATAATTATGACAGATTAAAACAAACACTCAGCAATGTGTTACGTACACAGTGCAAACACGAATAAGTTAACATAAGATAAAGAATCGGCATTTGGCCGAGAAGTAGCGTGAGATTTATCATAAAGTTTGGGTTTATAATGCAAAGGATGTCAGGGTTTTTACATAAAACTTAACATAAGCATTGTTGTGTAGCACTTGTATGACTTTAACAGTGATGCTCTTTTTGCTTTAATTTTCCTGGCATGATAAAATTTGGTTACAGCAATTAACGAACCATTCAGAGGTTATAAAGTAAACTCTTACATGGTGATGATATATTCATACGATAATGAGCCCCGAAATGTCCTAATCATGTGAATATCTCAGTAACGGGCGTTGACCACCATTAAAGTATCATGTGAAGGAAAAATGTAATATTATTTTGAGTTCAGTGTTACAAAATATTACACATTACATACCATCATGCATGGAAGGTATGTGAGTAAAGGCCCCGGGGTAGCCTGCAAAATGACATCACAATTTCAAGATTATTTTTCCTGACAGTCCGCCGTGGCTGTGTGGTACCTCGAATATTTTTTGCTTAGTATTTAACGCCCGTTTTTACTACTGAGGCACCATAGGCATTGGACACGGATAATACATGAATTGAAATGATAAATTGGAAAAGGAGAATTTTTTTAAAGAAGGAAATGTTTCAGACCTAAGTTTAGGGTGCTTCCCTAGCATTTGCCATTTATGAGGACTGAGGTAAACCTGGAAAAAGCCTCAGTCAGGGAGGACGGTCCTGGTGGGAATCTAACCCCAGACCTCTCGCTCACGAGTTTACGCCTTAACGACCTCGGCCATCCGTGGCGGTATGGTACCTCGAAGTTTTAGCATCACTTCGCAGACCGTTACGGGACCCTTTTATATATTTTTATTTGTTAAGTACACATATTTACAAGTTTTCTCTTCTTTTATATTTCTGGTTAAAAACATAAAATTACATTTTCTCTCTCTTTTAATATTTATTTGTAAAAATAATTTTTTATTTTAGTTGTGATATACCATAATATTTTTGGTTAGTTACAAATAAATACAGCTATAACATGGTTATTTTTTACGATAACATATGATAAAATTTTATTGCTGAAGTACAGATATGTATGATAACTATAAACTATAAACTTTTAATTGTGTACAATGAGGCAGTGTTATATGTGAAAAGTAGTATGCGGTTACTTTTCACTCATAGTTTTGCAACAAATTGTGTTCTTGGTAAATGAGGCCTTAATCTCGTGTTACTCTGCATCCTGGAGTAGATTTAGGAAATTGACTCGCCTGAGGGAAGCGTCGTTGTTGTTGCCTGAAATAGAGTAAGAATACTTATAAAAAGGATCATGCGAGTGAGGAAAGTGTGTAAAGGATAGAAATAAAAGTTTTATACTTTCCAGTATCGCAGTAATCAGTGTACATCTGTAAATATCTCCAGGAAGTTCATAATATCTTTTTCTGTTCCCGTTGGGCAGGAACTCTGTTCCTTTGTACATTATCAGAAACGGTGCTTCATTTAGATGAAGAATGGTGATCTCAGGGATATTTTTGAGGGTGGGAAGATTTTTCTTCCGCCCTCTGTCTCAGTACGGCTATGTTTCCGTACTGAGTGTTTGGTAATTTTTCCCCGGCAACCACGTAGGGAGTTTTGTTAGTGATATCTCTTATAGCGATGAATGAAGATGTCTGTGTAAAGTTGGTGATATCTTGTAACACTTTATACTGTATGTTAACACGAAGTCGTCCAAGGAAAAACTGAGGGAAGAGGAAGCCAGATTGACCACGTTTAGCCTGTAAACAAGTTAACCGTGCACTCTCAAGGCCACAAACAGGTTGTAACACCAAGGCCATATGCAGTCACCAGACAAGTCGAGACCTGTCCGGTGCGAACACATTAATCGCAAAAAATAGGTTGTGTAAGGCAAGATCCATTTCCGGACCCCACACAAAACATATTTTAAAATATGTTGTCTAGGTTATTTTGGAAAACGTTACACTATGTCCATCTTCGTAGTCGTTGCTGTTTTCGGTTCGATTCTCCAAAGGTGTGGTAACGCAGGTGAGTACCATGTTGTTAAGGGGTTCCAAGATGCATAGAACGGAGATGTGGACGACGAAATCGCGGATATAAGCGATGGAGAAGCACCACGCCAATGAGATCTTGTAGTCTAGGGCAGGTGTCTTGTAGGAGGTACCGAGGTGTACGGTACAGAGAGCGACTATTCCATAGTGAAGTACTTATGAAGGCAAACCTATGACTTGCGTTGTTGATGGAAATTTTGACGGCTCTAGTTCTTTGTCACACTGGCACCTATCAATGCTACTTGGAGTTTTTGCGAAACATTCCTATTACCAATGCTGGGAGTTTTTTTTTTTGTCCTCTTGAGCCCTGATATCTCGAAAAAAAGAAATCCAACTAATGTCATTGATATTAAACAGCTCTTACCAAGAGATTCTTTACATAGTATATCATACTATATTTGTAGTTGATCAATGGGAAGTGTGTGAACAGCTTGCTTTAATTTGTTTTTAATGTGTTATTGTAATAATTTTACAATAATACATGGGTTGATCTCCCATTGTCTTTAGTAAATGCAGTGTAACGTCACTCAAGAATATAGACCATCTTTCTGATAAAGAGTCTCGGGCTCCGTTACGACATATAATATCCTCAAGTATAAATTTAGCAAAGTGTTCAATAGATCCTTTTGAAACAACATAGCGGGTTGCACATTCTGTTGCAATGGCAATCGTGGTCTTGCGAGATTTAGTTTCTGAATGGAACCTACTAAGTCGATGCCCCAAGTTTCACCAATTTGATTAGTAAACCGAATTGATTGCAGCAGATTTGCAGGTTTCAGATACTTGGGATCTTTTCTAAATTGGCAAGTGAAACACGTCTTTATGTTGATTTGGTTTATTTATGGACCCTCTTTAACATCTCAGGTCATCGGCGTACTATTCAACTCAGGGCGTGAAACGGCCTACCAATTTTACTCAAAGTCCTCTTCTTTCAGGCTTGAGTTCTTTTTCGTGCCATAAATCTACGACACGGGACACAGTTTTACTTCCCTTCCGAAGGAAGTCATACTTAGGACTTTTACGCCCGAAAAATCCATCGATCCTGGCCGGTAATGAACCCTCGAACTTGGATTTATGAAGCAAATATGTTGCACCAACACCGACAACAGCACTTCTTAAAGTAGTTTTTAATCTCTTTTTGCATGCCTACTCAGTAAGAGTGAGCATGGATCTAATGAACTCTAGGGTCCAGATAAGGGATCATCATGGCAGGTGGCCGAGGTCGTTAAGGTGACGAGTCGTAAG
Source organism: Metallyticus violacea (assembly GCA_030762175.1). NCBI lineage: Eukaryota > Metazoa > Arthropoda > Insecta > Mantodea > Metallyticidae > Metallyticus > Metallyticus violacea. The sequence goes on from CM060846.1 coordinate 135,131,844, forward strand.
GACTCGTGAGCGGGAGGTCTGAGGTTCGAATCCCACCAGGACCGTCCTCCCTGACTGGGTTTTTTCCAGGTTTTTCTCAGTCTTCATAACTGACAAATGCCGGGGAGGCACACTAAACTTAGACATGGAACGTTTCCTTCCTTAAAATAAATATTCTTTCCCAATTTATCATTTCATGAATCATCAATGTCCACCGCCTGTGGTGCCTCAGCAGTAAAAACGGGCGTTAAAAACTACTCAAAAATCGTGGCAGGAACGCAAAATCTTGTGTTTCACAGACTCTGGTATCACTAGTAAGTGTAATGGACCTGAAGCTCCAGCCTTCTTATGATACAGTTCTCTTGACTTCAATATATACAAAGCAGCTTGACGATGTACTTTAGGACATTCTGTACCTGGATTTTCTAAACCTGAATTATTGATTTGGGGATCTATTATTTGTTTCTCAGCAACTTCAATGGCTGTCAATGCATAGGTAGGAAGTTGATCAGTACGCTCAAGTTCCTCTTGTTTCGGAGCATCTGCCGGAAAAAAAGAAAGAGTGCATCAGCATCTGGGTGCTTGGCACCGATCCTATAAATCATAGCATAATCACATTCTTGCAACTTTAGGGCACATCGGGCTAATCTACCGGTGACATCCTTTTATTTTCTAAGATAACAAAGTACATAATAATCACTCACTATATTTACAGGTAACCAACCAAAAATATACATTCGAAAATGTGTAAACCCTCAGGCTATTTCAAGTAAAATTTTGGAAACGCTGTAGCTACATTCGCACATATTGAGACTTTTTGAAGCAAGTGCTTCAAATGCTTGAGGTTATCGCCGATTTTTCATAACAAGGCACACCTAGTTTAGATTGCACTTCCATTCTTATGGAGTTCAGTATGAACTCAGGGGTGTAGTGTGCTAGTACAGGAGCTTTAGTGAATAAATGTTTAAGTGTGTCAAAAGATATTTGTTGGGTTTCTGTCAATTCAAAAAATTTGTTTTATGTGTGAGCTCATGCATGTATTGTGCAACAGAGGCAAAGTTAGGTACAAATCTTCAATAAAAACTAAATGGGCCTAAAACTCTACGTACGTCACGTATAGACTTTAGCATAGGCAAGTGGGTAATGAGTGCAATTTTGTCAGTGTCGGGCTCAATATTCTTCACAAAATCCCCAAAGTCTTGTAGTTTGAGGCAAGGCATCACAAAGAAGTTTTCTCTGGTTTTAATTTAAAATTACAAGACTGTAATTTACCGATATATATTCCTGCTGAAAAGAGCATTTGCTAAACTAAACTCTATTGACCTGTGGAGTTAAAGATTGTGTAGGATTTACTTTTTTCTGCCATACGTACTTGAAAATAAGCACTAAGCAAACTTAATTTGCCATACCATTGGGAATTGCCCAAATAACTGAGTAAATCATCTACTAGAGGAAGGAGATAGGAAGGTGTAACATTTAGTTTGCGATAGTCTACACAGAAACGGAATAGAATCAAATAATACACTACCTGAGTAATTAGAAAATGATTGAACATCAAGCTGTGCAAATGTGAAAGGCGTGACTTTGAAAACAGCACGATTAACAACTTTTTTTTCCTTCCACATCAGGTTCCAAAGTGATCTCATTTCGATAGCAGCCAATTTTTTTTCACCACATTTTAGAATTACCTTCGGCCTGTTAGGCACGTGAAGTGAAACGTTAAAATGAAAAGATCGATTATTACTTTGTAGTGACTTAAGAAGTCCATACCGAGTAAAAGACCGAGATCAAATTTGTTTAAAATCAATACATTTCAGTAGAATTGTACGCCTTAAAACTGAAATGTTAGCATTGTACAGCAGGTGACATCAATTAAACTGTTATCAGCTGTTCTCACCCACCAGCACTTGGATACAGACAGCACAGGAGTTTTTACAAAACATTATTTCACAATACTAACAGTGCTTTCCGTATCAAATAAAATATCAATTTTATTGTTATTGGACACAGTTCCCTTAACAGATAAAACATTTGCAGGTTTTATGCTAGATATTCTATTCTTATTTAAATTTGGAAATTTCTGCGCCATGGAAGTTAGTTCCGTGACGTTCGTAGCCCGTTTGGAGTCTTCTGATAAAAATGTTGACGGTAATTTAAGACCACATGCACGTTTGAGAAAACCCTATCAGAGGGGTTTCGGCTCTCGCCGTTTCTTCGTCCTTCATGAAAGTTGCCTGAAAAACCTCCTTGAACTTGCTTGCTCTGGGTTACGGTTTTCTGTACAGGGATTTTGGTTTATGTTATGTTTGGGGGTCTAACATAGCTTGCTCAACTGCTTCTTTAAACTGTGGATTATTTGAAAGAGATTGTTAAATTTCTGCTCATTATGTAGGGCTGCTACCGGGATGTATGGAGTTGGGGTCAGGATATCAACTGCGAGAAACCTTGCAGTTTAGATGCATTTAATCTGGTTCAACAATTCCTCTACTGACTGAGGGTTACCAGGGAAGACTTGTTCCAGCAGAGATGGCTTAAGACCTCTGATATTGTGTCTAATACGCCCTCTTTCGCAAATAATAGGATTTATCACATAATAGTTATTGTATGGTACAAGTAGTCTTCAATAGCCTCTGATACGCCCTGTATCCGCTGATGCAGGCGAAATTCCAAGACGACCTCTTGCGCTTCGTGTGCAAAAGCATGTTGTAAATTGGTCTTTAAATCTGTCATTAACATTTTTGTGTAGCGGTGCGAGATGATAAAGAAGTTGAAAATTGGAAAGCGAATGGCGGTTTGGTCGAATTATATCGTCTAAACTAAAACTTCCTTGCCGAACTGGAAAGAAAACGGGTAATGGCAATCCTTTCAGACGAGAACCAGATCGTAACCGGCGTTTGAACAGACTTTTTTTTTTGATTGATTTATTTATGGACGCTCTTTAACATCTCAGGTCATCAGCGTCCCATTCAACTCAGGGCGTGAAACGGCCGACAAATTTTGCTCAGAGGCCTCTCTTTCAGGCTTGAGGTTCTTTTTCGTGCCGCAAATGTATGACACGGGACACACGGCTTTACTTCCCTTCCGAAGGAAGCCATACTTAGGATTTTTACGCCCGAAAAATCCACCGGTCCTGGCCGGGTTCGAACCCGCGATCTTGGGTTTAGGTGGCAAGTATGGTAACCACCACACCACCAGGACCGACTTTGAACAGACTGATATAATTTGGAAAGGTCGAAGGAAGTTACCTGGACAACCTTTACGGCAATTTCTTACATTTGCACATTGTTAAAGGTTCCTGGTTTCAATGATAATAGGACTACCAGTAACGAATTGTTGTGATAAAGATCTAGGATCAAGATCGATTTTCTTTCAGAATTTAGCAAAGAAGAAGAGAAAATTTGGCTGCTCCACCCTATGTCATTACTTTAAGAGAGAAGTCCCTAACATAAACAAAGATGTAGAGACCGGCAACTGTACTATATGTCACCCTCCCGGATGGGAGTTGATGTGAGGATGTAACTCAAATGGTGTAGCTTAATTGAGACTTAAGGACGTATATTAAGGTTTATTACTTGCCCCAAACATGGTAATTTAGACTTAAGTCGGAGCAGTGTATAATTACAATTTCACCAGGTAGCTTACATTTTGAGATCTGTAGAGGGGCAGCAACTTGGTGTTTTGGTGTTCCAATTCTGAGCACCTATGTGACCGTAGACCCGCAACGAGCAACCAAGCACCCACGCGGACGGGGAGTTGCAGCGTAGGACTGAGAGAGAGAGAGAGAGAGAGAGAGAGAGAGAGATCACGCGTCTAGTTTTTTATAAGGGTCTTTAATCTTACGAAATTATGGCATCATTCTAGTTTCGATTGTCATTCTCGTAACAAATATCGGTAAAGTAGGGAAGTCATTTGGGTGCCTGACGCCGCTATTTCTCCACCGGCAGTGTTCACTTTGTCTTGGTAACCTCGTTCTGTTTTGCTGATCTTTGCTGACGTTGTGAATACCTGCTTTAGGTAATGTTACTAATATCCGTTACTGAAAACCTGCTTTGAAATATTTGTAATTATTTTTGCCATCAAGCTAAGTATTCGACAATATGCCGAGTTTCGTTGAAAATGACCAAAATTTGCGACCACTAGAGCGTTAACAGACAAACACGCGCACACTTATATAGTGTCGCTTTAGGTTAAATCCCTCTTCTAATGGCTCAATTTAGCTGGTTTTTGAAATTAATAAATTTTTTGTTAATTGATGGTTTCGTTGAGAAAAAACAAAATTTACGCCGCTAGAGTATTAAAGGACAGACTCAAATATATTAAAAAAATATACATCTCTTTAGGATATTCTCTCCCCCTTATAGTTCAATTTTGCTGGTTTTTGAGCTCCATGAATCGTTTGTTAATTGATGGTTATATGCCGAGTTTCGTTGAGAAAAAAACAAAAATCGCGGCTTATAGAGAGTTAACAGACATACATGCTTTATTGTTATTTTTGATGCCGGATCGGTGTAGATTTGAAGAAATTTTACAACATTTTTTTCATGAATACAAGTACATTCCTTCCTTCGAAATTCATTACCTATCCGTTAGTCCCTGAGCCAAAGCTCACGACCAAAATATGAGCAAATGATAAATAGATCATCCTTTTGGATTGGAAGTCGATGGTGCTCAGCTGCTGTAATGTTTTATCGAGAGCTTCCTCTGGCTCCTCCTCATCAATACCGATGACTCCAGCTCGGCTATAAGGCTGACATCAAAACCTCATGCCACCGCTTCAGAAGTTACAAGTTGGCGTTCAGACACATAGTTTGCGTAGTTAGTCAGGCAATGGGAAAGTGAACACAAAGTTACAAGTCTACTTCAATCAAATCATATATGTAGAAAACTGCAGAATAGTCAACTTGCTTCAAGCTTTTGATTCCTGTAAAATTTCCACGTCTGAAGGAATCTACATCAAGTTTAGCGTGGAACTGCAATCTGCTTAGGTAAATGCGGACAGTACATTATAATAATTATAAAGACTAAATATAATATTTTACGATGGAAAATCTGCTTAATCGTGTACCGTACTCCAAAATACTGAAATGAAACCAGAGAGTTGCATCAGTAATCTAAATACATTGCATGCATTTAACTTAAACGAGATAATAAATCAGAGCATTTAAAGCATATGGTATATGCATAAGTCTGCTGATTAAGCCACCGCAGAATACCCCTCTGCTAAGCCACAAATCATCAAGCGGTTACTTACATATCGGCGGACACATCTGGCCATTTGCCAACTGTTAAGGGGAAACTTGTTTCATGGCCTCGGGGAGGTGTTTTCAGTGAATAACTGCACGCATTATAATGCGTAATCATACATGAGAATGACCATATAGCCAGCACCATTAAACATGTTAAACAAGTTTGGCGGATAGCTATAAGCGGAAAATGGAGTTTGGTATCAGCACTTGTAGCAGTTTGTTAATAAGTTCAACAGAATGGAGCCTTCATACGTGTAAACGGAAAAAATAGATATATAATGATAAAATAAATAGCATCAAGAAGGTACATCATAAATGAAATAAAACAATAGTAAATAAAAATAAGGTATAAAATACGGTGCATGCATGATATTACGAAGTTATTATTATTATTATTACTCAAAAAGGTATGACGCAGGATAATAGGGGCCTCAGTAACTTATGACTCTTCAGAAACTTGAAACCGCCACGGGTGGCCGAGGTCGTTAAGGCATGGACTCGTGAGCGGGAGGTCTGCGGTTCGAATCCCGCCAGGACCGTCCTCCCTGACTGGGGTTTTTTCCAGGTTTTCCTCAGTCTTCATAAGTGGCAAATGCCGGGGAGGTACCTAAACTTAGGCCTGGAACGCTTCCTTCCTTAAAAAAAAATCCTTTCCCAATATATCATTTCATCTCATGTATCATCAGTGTCCACCGCCTGTGGTGCCTCTGTAGTAAAAACGGGCGTTAAACACTACTCACAAAAAAAAAAAAAAAAAAAGAAACTTGAAGTTTAAGGACATTTATCAAAACTGTACCAAAAATATAAAAAAGAAAAAACATGTGAGCACTGCACTTAAAAAAAGAGCTTCTAAAACTCCATTTATTCTTCTTGCTGATTTCGTGTTACATGTAATCTGGTATCCTCAGCTAAGCATTGATGATGGAGTAGCCAGAACAATTTACACGGCAGAGCATTCAATGTAGAATTTGATGTTCGTTGAGTTTCTGATCACAGGCAAAACATTACCTATCCCAAGTTTTATGCTTAGTTTCGAAATGACGTTTATCATTGCACTAAAACTCTCGGTTGTGATGTAGCATAATGGCCTTTCTGCTTTTGATTTATGAACTAGGGGTTAGAAATGCTCTTGTCTCATCGACAAAATAACATCTAAACTACTTTAAGGATATGCGTGAGTAAATTGTGATATTTGTCTTAAAAATAAATGCACCATCGGCTTCGAGGTGTCATTTTCAACGCCCATAGGAATTTGTTTGAATGTCTGTTATATATTCAAACTCTCTCTCGCGCCTATGTTCACGCAGATGTAAAAACTTTAACCAGAAGGATAAGTCAACCGACAGTATGTGAAGGGGTGTGTACTAAATCCACACACATATAAAATAGGAAGATGAAACTGCCTGTAAAAACTGTTGTAAATGAGGCCCATAAGACAGAGATTGGTTTGTACAGCATGCCTGGGAAGGTGTACCAAGTGAACTGAAAATGCAAATTTGTCTTTTCATCATATCATATGGGTTAAATGCTGGAAATAAATGTTTGTATTTAAAACAAAATTAGATTTCACAGTTGCTAAAGCAATTTGTGCTTTTTATATGGGGAGCATAAAACAATTTTAAGTTCAGAACGGCATCAAAGAAGAACAGTAGTACTTTGCAGGAAAAAAAAACATCATTATAGCTAGATCAAAGTCCCGTTAGTAGGGTATAAAACAGAGTTCATTAGCGGAAAAGAATCTGTAGAAGAAGAAGAAGAAGAAGAAGAGGAGGAGGAGGAAAAATTAATATGGATGCCTGAGCTATGAACCAGGAAGATTTTACTTTCAGTTATTCATGTAATATTGTCATGTTGTTTCTGGTTCTTTACAGTTTAAGAATATTCCTCTCTTCAAAATGGAGTTCTTGTGATATAGTAATGAGATTAAGTATACAAGTGATGTATTTATGATGAACGAATTTTGCCTGGCGTGAATAGTTCCCAAGTGCGTTTTTATAATGTTTAATATGAAGATTTATATTATTAGCTTGAAAAATACATAATTTAGTTTAAATTTTATATAAACCTGTCACATATAGATTAAATCCAAGGGAAAATTAAAGATGTACATTAATGCAGAGCTTGTTAAAATATGAGATTAAAAAAGTAATTGATGAATTGAAAAAAAAGTAGCATTCTTATTTTAAAAGTTCAGAAATTTACTCATGCATATTCTTAATATTGTTATAACCCCATCAAGGCAAAACGAATATATGTGATTTATACTCCCTTCATCATACTTGAAGATTTTAGAAACTTTCAGCTCATGTGTCATAATTCGACATTTCTTTGTATCTCAGCATTTTTAAAATACACATTTTACTTTAATTTCTTCGTGCCTTATTTTAACCAAAATCAACGAGCATTTAAGTTATCGGTAACACTGCTATTGAGCTGCAGTGTATAATGCGCATAATCTGTTGTTTGCTCAAGGAAGATCGCTTCCCTAGCATTGTTCACTGTGGTATGGGAGATCCTGGGTTAGATTCACAGAATTTACTTCGAAATTTCCTGAGTTACGCAGCTCCACTCAGAACAATTAATTATTGGGGGTAACCTAATGGAGAGGTAGCGTTTTTGCAATCATAAAAGTCGCGTGATGGCGACTAGCTGAGTGTAGGTGTGCTATGCTTCCTTGTAACACAGCCAGTGTTACCAGTCTTCGAAAATCGGAAATCCGCAGAGGAATGGAAAAAATACCACATTTTTCAACATAAAACCGTATTTATCTCAAAGTACCAAAAGAATATAAAATCAATACTAATAAATTAAATATTAAAATAAAACAGCAACATCTTATAGCAAAGCAATATATATATATATATATATATATATATATATATATATATATATTGGGCTGTGCTGCATTCAGCACTAAGACATGAGCAGCATTGGTCATATAAAAAAGAAGAAGAGATAGCCAAAGGAATGAGATGATAACGCAGAGATATAGAACTTGCTTTGGTTTGTTTATGGACGCTGTTTAACATCTCAGGTCATCAGCGTCCCATTGAATTCAGGGCGTGAAATGGCCGGTAAATTTTGCTCAGAGGCCTCTTCTTTCAGTTTTGGGGTTCTTTTTCGTGCCCTAAATGCACAATATGGGACCCGCGGCTTTACTTCCCTTTCGAACGAAGCCATACTTAGGATTTTACGTCCCGAAAAAAGTCATTGAACCCCGCCATCTTGGTTTTAGGAAGCAAGTATGGGATATAAGAGCAAGGCATTGTTCATGATAGTGAGTGAATGTACATCTATTTTTTAATATGCATATCCTGTGCTGGAGAAATAACCTCAGATAATAAATTAAAACCGGCTTGAGACCCTAGCACCTGGTAATCGATGGAATGTCAATATTCATAATATACAGGTATATCAACGGAGTAAAGGATGTCCAGGCAGAACTAAGCTATTGCAGACACAACATAAATCACCGCCACGGGTGGCCGAGGTCGTTAAGGCACGGACTCGTGAGCGGGAGGTCTGCGGTTCGAATCCCGCCAGGACCGTCCTCCCTGACTGGGGTTTTTCCAGGTTTTCCTCAGTCTTCATAACTGGCAAATGCCGGGGAGGTACCTAAAACTTAGGCCTGGAACGCTTCCTTCCTGAAAAAAAAAATCCTTTCCCAAATTATCATTTCATTTCATGTATCATCAGTGTCCACCGCCTATGGTGCCTCAGTAGTAAAAACGGGCGTTAAACACTACTCAAAAAAAAAAAAAAACATAAATCTCAAAAATAATATTACGTTCATCGTAGCACTGTATTCACTACTTACGGTTCAATGTCCCAACCTACACCGTACGAATGGGGTCAAAACCGTACGGTTGGCAAAATTGAATACTGCCCTCAGTTAAGGGAGTCGCGAGGAGGCAGATGGCTTAGCAGACACCGCGAGCTGGCTCGCCAAGCATATGATATGTTCTTTGAAGCTTTATTTACTGTTTTTCTGTGAACATTGCAATTCTAATTATAATTTGTACTGAGATGCTTTTGTAATTGTGATACATCTCTCTTGAATTTGTAAAAATAAACTCCTCTGATAGTACTTATATCAGTTCCTTCTGAAATTCAACTGATTCTATTTGTAGATACATTTAAAGTTCTCCTTAAATGCTCTTTATCAATCATTAGTATTCTTTGAAGTATTCACTAATGGTAATGTCCACGCAAAAATGCAGAAATAGATCTGAAACTACTTCAATTATAATGATTGTGTTGACATTTTACGCTATCTGGGAAGAAACAGATTTTTCATTTCATACACTTTTTTCTTTGTCGAATGACTGAGTAGCTCTTTCGATATCCATGATAAGCTTGAAATTATTAATAGCAGTTATATTTCCAACAGAATCAATAATCAGTTTCAATTCATGATTAAGACAATGCCACACAAACTTTATCTTTTAAGCAGTTTTCAACACTAGAAGTTATACGAACCATGAATGAATAATGTTTAACGTCCGTTTTTGCTACAGAGATACCACAGGCGATGGACAGTGATGATACATGAGATGAAATTATATATTGGGAAAGGATTTACTTTTAAGGGAGGAATCGTTCCAGGCCTAAGTTTAGGGTACCTCCCCGGAATTTTCCATTTATGAGGACTGGGAAAAACCTGGAAAAAACCTCAGTTATAGAGGACGGTCCTGGCGGTATTCGAACCCAGACCGCCCGCTCACGAGTCCGTGCCTTAACGACCTCGGCCACCCGTGGCGGTTTATATGAACCATGATATCATGATCATATTCTAAGGAAGTTAGACTTTTGTTAGGAAAATCTCCTATATAATTATTTCACGTTTTGTTCATTAAGAGCCATTGCACAAAAAAGTACTTGCAAGTAAACAAAGTTTAAACACAAACTGCTTACTTACCGAGGGTTGTACATTCACAAATTTCATTAGGATTTGATATGAATAACTTTGGAGTGAGTAAATAGACCTTGACACTTAAGGCATAATGGTCACTTTTTCGATCTCAACTTTGTAGTTTCAGATCAAGTGAGTTTCAGAATATTTGCTAAATGCTGACATTTTCTAAAGGAATGAACCCTAATAGAGACCTTTTTTTTTATCAGACTGTCACACTTTGGTAAGATTTGATTTGCAGTCTCGTGAGACTGTTCACTTAGACGGCATGTGGTAGAGTCTCATCGTTCGTAGGTATTTCCGGAATGTCCAGTGTTCAGTGATAATTCCATTCTATTCCTACTCAGTAGGTCCTTAGCTAGGATGTATTTTATGTCTTAATAAGAATTTTACTCAGTTTGTTTAATAATTTTTAAACCCCGTTTTCACTTAAATCTTAAACGAGATAGTTCCTTCATCTCATCTGAAGTTCTTTCTTAGTACATTGAAATACTACAGTCTAGCAGTTTTCTTGCTAATACCGCAGATATATAATGATTCCGTGGAAGAAATCTTAGTTCCTTTGCCAGTTAACCTGCAATTTTATTGAGATAGAAAGTTTTGATCTTCAGCAATGAGTTTACATATTATCCATTTCTTCAGTTCTTATGAAATGTTGTTAGGTACGAGTTTCCCATAAACGCAAAGTTATTTCAAGGTCGATGTTTTTTGTTCTGCATTCAATAAATAGTCATAGCTGGTATAACCTGATTATCGAAATAATAGGTGGAAATGAATATATTATTGGTATTTTTAAAGATATGTAATTCTTGCGTAAAATTTTCGTTTTTTTTTTTTTCAATTTCAGTTTTTTCTTTCATTTTTTTAATCGATAAATGTTTCTGCGGCCTTATTTCGTGTTGAAAATGTTTGATGGACCAAAATATTGATTTGTAAGCTACTTGGTTGCTATGTCTTAAAAGAAACTAGATCGTTTTCCAATTATTGCATATTTTCAAATTAAAGGTAATCTTTATAGAATTAGGAATTTATACTTACACTTTAGTACAATTAAGGGTTTTTATTAAAATAAATACAGGACCGAATGCGTAGATAAAAGAGGAACAGACGATTACTTTCTGAATTGTAACGAACCAGATGTAGTTGATTTATGGTATATAAAAAGTAATATTAAGTGGTGAAGATGCTATTGTATTATATTTTTTCCACAAATATGCTAAAATATCTATTGTATGCGGTAAGAGAAGTGAACTTTATAGCTGAATTTCCTAGTGCACTAATAAAAAAAATTGGAAACACAACGCCGGACGATGTAAGAAACACAATCACAATCTATATTTTGAAAAAAAAAAGTACCATTAGCAGTTTTGAATTTGGGGCCCATTAATTGCAATAATCATTCATGAAAACGTTATGATGAACTCATAACGATCAAAATATTTTTTATTATACGTAGTGGTTATAAAAGCGCTTAAATGGTGAATAACAAATAACATATAATTCCAGAACATTGGAATCAGAAATGACACTTTTAACATGAACAGCTGGATACACAATAGATTAATAAACACAAATCTGAGATGAGACAAATATTAAGATTGATGAAATATATCATATTATCAATAAGTATGGAGAAAGTTGGAAACGTCATGTAGATAGAATGACATATAGCAAAAATTCGGGAACAGCACTAGAGTACCAACCCAAAGGAAGGTGAAATCATGAAATAACATTGAAGAGGTGGACAGAACAGCATGTAGCCGGAACGAATTGAAAAGTTCAAACCATAATGAAAAAGAAGAAGATAACCGTATATCGATAAGTGTCCTGCTCTTTCAGTTAGTTTTATTCCTATTAATTTAGTCACAATGCCAGGTCATTTCCTCACCAATCGCAATAAATCATAAAAAATATTACTTTTAACCTTTTCAGATCCGGTCACAAACACACATTCATTTCCATAAAAAAACGTTCCTCGATTTTAGTAACAAAACTCTTTCTCACTGCCGTTACAACGTAGTCAGTAAAAGACAACGCATCAACAAACGTAATCATCCATTCTCCCTAACCTAGAATAGAGAAAACCATAGCGGCCAATCAGAGAAGGCAAGAAGCCGGGGCCTCTTTAGTCTTTGACAACAACAATAACAATAATAATAATAATTCACCACAAACACAATAAACGTTTGTGGAATCTTGCCTTGTAAAACAGAAGGCGGGAGCTCACATTCCAGCCCCACAGGGAACGGTGGAGGCCCGAATTAGCCGGGCATCCATCTTGCACTCATCTATCATAGAACCATTGTGTGTAAATTGGCTACACACACACACTCACTCAGAGGGCCAGGTGTCCCGTGCCTTCAACGAAAAGTATGAACGTGGACAAAGCCGGTTCCAGCACTAGTGTTGATTCAAAGTATGCCAATGAGAATATCATTAGTTCTTAGCTGGAGATTTCCTTTTCAAGAGGAAGTGAAACTAGACGACACATAAATTCCACAAATAGATCGTCCAACTCAAGCGTTACATCTTTAGAAAGTAAATGGAAAACACATGCGTTCCAGACTTTATGGTATGAGCAAATGGTAAATTGTTCTTTTGGCCATGTTTGCTATTAAACACAATTAAGACAATTTGGTTCTATGATCATAGATATTTTTCAGCGATTTATCCCTCCATGTTTTTTGATAATTTGAGTAGTTTTATTTTGAATGAGGTTCTGTCCAAACTGGTCTCCAGTATTCAGAGTTACTCAATGAACATCGCATATAGATGAAAATGAGATGTAACAATGAAGTGAAAACGAACAGGGGAACACAGAAAATTTTAGTTCATTTCACAAATCTTTGTTTACAAGAATTATCTTTTATAGATCATAAAAAGAAGGAAGTTTTTCTAGATCCAGGAATTTTATTTAAAATTGTACTAAACAGGAATGATGAAATGAAGACACTCTCGAAGGAAATCAATTATTTTCCAGGATTTTCAAAGACGATACAGAAGGAACTAATGTTGTTGTATAAATTCAAGTGCAGACTGAGACTAGTTTTTTTTTTTTGCATATATTGTTAATGCGGTAATGAAACATTTCTGAAATATTGCAGTGCTACATTTTTGTTCGGTAGGTGAATTTCAAAGACGAAATTCAGGAACACTTTGGTTTTTTATGACGATAGTGAATATAGAACTACTGCTTTATTTACTGTGATGAATGGTATACTTGAAGAGTATGCTATAAAATACAGACTGGAGCAGTATTTCCTAGCTCCAGCGATTAGGGATAATATAAAATAGATATTTAATTGTTGAATCCTATAAACATGAATCCGCCACTATCAGTATAATTAAAGCAAAAGTCTTAGACATGCCTCAGAGATTCTGTACCATACATTTGTGCAGTAACTTTGTGAAATTATATAACCCGGACCTCGCATCCTTGCGTCCCCTCTATAAAAAGGGACAGAGTGGCTAGGTCATAAAAATTCCGATCCCCAAATACAGCTAACAAGAGCGATATTATAGCCGGAAAACCTTGAAAAAGACGCAACTCTAACAAAGCATAACGGGACATGTTTGTAACACAAGAGCAACTTGAGGGGGAGATCTGAGAGGAGAAGTAAAATAAACAAGCCTAGGAGTAAGTTAGTAGGAGGACCCTTAGAGAAATCGGCGCCAAATTGTAGCCTATAGGGAACGAACCGGGAACCACGTGATTCTCATGTAGCCAACCAACGAGTAGAACTTAAAAAGACGCTACGAGAATTTGAATATAAAATTAAAGAAAGCACATGAGACTGACCGACTGAGGAATTAATAAAAGTTATGGGAAACCGAAAAGCACCGCAGTTCACGCAGTTCAGGCAGAGACAGATCAGTTTAAGCAGTTTTGAGTCAGTCACGCAGTGCAGTGCGATTGTCAGTTTTATCAGTTTTGAGTCAGTCAGAAGCAGTCAGTCAGCAGTTAGCAGTTGCCGTCGTTCAGTTGACAGTTGGTTAGTGTTACTTCTTCTCAGGAAGTTCGAGTTAATTATTCGGCAGTTGCTCAGTTCCAGTTACCTAGTTAGTTAGCAAGCAGTCAGTTGCTAGTTAATCAGACAGCCCGCAGTTAGTTCCGTTCGAATGACTTACTTAGCTCCTTCATAGTCAGACAGTTCGAGGTTCTCTTCTTGCATGAAAATATACTTTATATAGATAAAAGGGAGGGTAACTGTAAAATAAACAATTCTCAAAAGAACTTATATGTCTCTTGATGTGAAGAAGAGAGCGTTTTCAGTCCACATCCTGTCTCCCTGGTAACGTGCATACGTTCCAAAAACTAAAAACAAATAAGTTATTCTCATGCGCCGGAGCAGTGGTAGTAACGTGGTGAACAACACACCATAGCAGCGGGGAGATTGAGGAGGAAGGAGGAAGACGCCAGCTACACGACAAAAAGCACCAGCGAAAATACGAACTAGCAGTTGCTTCCGCTTCCTCCTTACGCACTTCTTTCTCTGTCACTACCACAAATATCTGGTTAATTTACTGTGATGAATGGTATATTTGAAGAGTATGCTATGAAATACAGACTGGTTGTTGAAATTTATGATACCTCTTTCGCTTTGGCAGGTGATTAAATTGCCAAGCTAAAGTGTGTGAAATTGCCTCTCAATTAATCACTTTTCATATATTGTTTTTACACTTTTAAGTTTGTTTTTCTGCAGAGCTGTTAAAGTATAAAATATGTAAGTATTTTTTCCTCATACTGCAGGGCATTCGGACATTTTTTCCAGCAATATTCAAGATGCACTGCAGTTCTCGACAGTACTGTTGATAAATGAAAATGAAAATAAATGGAATTGTGGAGCTTATTGAAGTTCTGAATGAAACGATTGATTGTTCAAACTCCACTGCAACAAATACAACCACAACAATATCAGTATGGTTTCAAAGATAGCATGCTCGCTTGTGATTACATGTTTTCTCAATCAGTTGTTCATAGTACATTCCTAAAATCTGATTTACTTTTCAGTATCAACGAAATTTACTTTATTGTTAGAGGGCGCAACAGATGAACAGAAGCATAATAAAAATATACTGTACTTCAAAATATAGCCTGAATCACGTTCGAAATATACAAGTTTTTATAAGTTCATATGAATGAATGACGTTTATTACTGTAAGCAGCCAACAACCTCGAGACAGTATATACATTACAACCAGAAGTTAAAGTAAAAATTTTACTACTTATAAACTGTAACTTGCAGCATTAACGAGATTTAAAACTTGTGGATACCTTAACCAGCGTTTAAAATTACCATCTTGCAGCAATAGCTAAAAGGAATTAACTAATGTTGTGGCTACCTTTACTGCCTAGGAGATTCGGGGAATAGATTTGCGTGTTCGTTAAAATAAAGTATGGATTTAGCAACATTAAACACATTTATTGAACAATTACTAATCAAAACTTCAATGGAAATGTTGCATATTACGACGAGCTGAATAATTTAAGTTTGTGTCTTTTACATGAAACAATTAAGCATTGCATGAAGTAATTTTCAACTTTAAACAAAGAATGAAAATACTGACAATAAACTTTCAGAACCTTTTAAAACCTTTAAAGTATTTCTTTTATGCAAGAAGCATATGCTACAAAACTTATTCACAATCAAAGGACAAAGAAAATTATTCCACTGGCTTGTAAAATGTATTTTTGCCTATTAACAGGAAATATTTACATTATAATTAAATAAATAACAAGCAAGTCCAGCATTCTTGAAAATTGTATAGTGGAAAGTCTTTGTCCCAACACAGCCCCGCGTTTACTCTGACAACATATTGTAACGTTGCCCTTAAATTTGGCAAATATCCTATATACAATTTACCTATGAAATATAACAAATAGCACAATGAAGTCAAATCTGGGTCACTATGGTAGGGAAGAGGCTCCACTTTCAATTTCTAAAAGTTGTTCGATATAATTCCAATCCCCCCATAGAAACTTCTTACCTAGAACCTGCCATTGCGCGAACTCAGAAGGAAGAAACAAAATATTCGCGCCGACCCAAAGCTTATTGCCTATACCCTCGGGCGTATAGGCAAGCCCTAATAACCAATCATATTAAGTCTCAGGTGACACCATGGCGCTCACATGACCATAGATGGGAAATGGACATTAACATCTAAATAAAAGAAAATATATTATGAGATATTGGATATAGCAGCACATTAGAACAACGTTCTGTTGTGAGAAAGTGAAAATTTTCAAACTAGGTGAGCTTGTTGAATTCATAATTTATGGTCAGCATTTCCATATGGATTGACCAGACTCATTATTTAAAACGAATGGTGTTTTCTTCAAACGTGCTCAATAGCGTACAGCATTGGAAACAGTTTGTTTTTTTTATTATCTGCTTTTGATGGATCAATTTGGGAGATAATTAAACATGATTGAGAATGAAGACTACCAAGTTATTTTCCGAACTTTCAAAGTTTTTGTCTCATTGCTTCTACCCTTGCAACTAATTATGCAGTTGAAAGAAGCTTTCTTTCCTTAACACTTTCCGGTCTTTACACTGCCGTGGTTTGATGGTAGCGTTCCTGCTTCCTACACAGCGAACCCGGAAGATAATTATAATGTGTTACTGAAATATTTACTTAATAATAGTTCGACACTAGTAAGAATTTGTATTCCAAACGTAATAACTATAAAATCTCCGAAAGGTTTTCATTTTCCTTCTACAAACATAACTAAACATTTATATATTGGGATGTTATAATTTATGACAGACGTTAACTGATTTTAAAACATGCAGGATCACTAACATGAAAATTAAAATATTATTATATAAATAATGTCTTGCTTGATGGAACAGCTATAAGGATTATAAAGATGAAGCAATCAAATTATAAATAGCAAGAGAGCGCCCATGTCTGGCCAGAAATGTGGAATCGTGCCATTAGATACATAAACGTAGTTTTTGCTTACAATGTCATAAAATTTATGTTTAACTTTTATAAACTTAGATTTATTAGTTATTTAAGTTTTTTAAATATAAAAACAAGAACAAATTTAATAAAATATGATAATTTTTACTGAAGAAGTTTAGCATTATATTGTATTTAAAATGTAGTTTAATAATTAGTGTTAAGAAAGGATCGTAAATTTATCTAGATCAATTCAAAGGCTATACATATTTAAAAACGCATAAAAACCCAGTCTGGTGTTGAGAGTGACGAACGAAGCACTAGATCAGGAAGTATTAAACACGTTAAATGTTATTAGAAACAGTATGCCTATCACTTATCAGCTCTTATTCATGTTTCAATTGAAAGGTAGATACTGAATATGCTCGAGAACCGTGACATATGGTACGAAATGTCACCGAACGATTAAGGAAAGAAAGGTCCTGAGTAAATTTGTTTTACAAGTAATCGCATTCCTTCTTACTGCTGACAGAATATAGGCCCATGATTCGACACTGAGAACCAGAGGGTCAAATAGCAATGAAGAAACGCATGTGGCGGGAGAAATGAGTATATGTGGCACGAACTTCTGTTAACCCTTTGCCGATTTTCATTTCAGCTGCAGACAGTTGCATTATAAGCACATAAATTAATTATTTTAGTTAATAATCTGATTACACCAATATATTTTAAAAGCCTTATTATTTTTATTATTATTATTATTATTATTATTATTATTATTATTAACAAAGAATACACATCCTTATTAATTTATAATGCTTGTGCTTAGATCCATGGTGCGCAATATATAATGCCAACTCTGACCAATCTCGTTAAAGTGAGCGGAGGGACACAAATGATGGATTTGTTTACAACTTTTATGCTTCTAAGATCAAATAGATTTTATGGAATTTTTAAGAATAATTCTGTCCATATGAGTAGAATGAAATAATGTCCAATGAAAATATTAGAGCCATAATAATTTTCATGCTTTGATTTATTTTCGACTTTCAATTTGAATGTTCAATTTTCAGAATTTTATTAAAATTTTTCTCTAAGCATGATTTCATTTCCAGTGATGCCACTAACCATTTCTTGCGATAGTAAGTACACTCGCACATAGAACATTTTAACAATTGCATACACAGTAGCAGCAATTTAAATAATTAATGTTGTTTTTTGCGCTTCTTTTAGCCTCTGGTGGTGTAATATTGACCTCAAAGGAGCAAGCTTTATTGGTGTCGCGTTTCTCTACTGCATTGTCACTGTGGCGCCTTTAAAAGAGTTTTACTTTTTTTTTAACAACTTAATGGACGACAGATGCAGAACTTTTGATTTTAGCTCAAAGGTCACAAAATGGCAAGTAGCAGAAGCGCCAATGGCATCGTGCAGTTTGTTTTATTTTTAATTTTTGCGCTTTTCCTTGTTCACGATTCTGGCGGCGCGGTAGGTTTGTTTCATCTCAATCATTGTGCAATAAAATCGCATGTACAAAACGTACCCTGCCAGCGGGTCAATAATGCCGGTATTTATTTGGCCGCCAACTGGCCGGTAGAGTGGTTAGCAGATGGTTGAGTGGAACGCATGATACAATTAAACAATTTACAGTTGCACAATTATTATCAAATGACTCTGATCAGCTACCAGAAAACTTGCGACGTTGTTGCCCGAAAACACGCACTCTTTTATAAAAGAAGCTCAGACAAATAGGAAGTGTAAACAACTTGAATTAGGTGCCCGCTCGTTAGTAGTCGGTTGGACAAAAAAAAAAAAGTTTACGGAAATAAGGCTTCAAAGACCATAGATATTTCCTCATATGCATACGGATACGGGGGTAATATTTCCTATACAATTAGAAATAAAATATAATTAACAGAAAACCACTGTGGGCTAGATAAGGCCGCTAATCAGCGACTATCTACTGAAATGGTCGCTGCGTTGCCTGGATAATCATGCACGGGAAGCATTTCTTCTTTCTTTACTTGCATGAAATGTTTAATATTGATAGTTTTCTGATAATTTCGCTGGAAAAAGCTATTTATTTGAAGCTGACTGTTAAAATGCCTAATTTTTGTGATGTAGGGCCAGAGAGAATAGGACAATTACAAAGCATCCCTTCTCTGTCAAACAGGCATTTGCGACATTTCTTGCATATTCTAGGCAACCTTTTCTGTAAATAACTAATCAAACATTCCAGTATAACATCAGTGAGAGAGTAAAGACGTATTCTGAATTCTGGAAAAAAAGTTGTGTTTAAGTGTTGCAAGTAATTTTTATAATGTATCTTAGAAAATCTAGTACGAGCAAACCGCGTTTAACTACTGGTAGCACTAGCAGCAATGCTTTAGATAAACCGATATAAACTGATCTAAGATGTTTATCATGTATATGCTTTTCAAGAAGTTGTTTTTATATAAATGCGTGATAGGACTTAAAAGCCGCTCGAAGTGTGGTCGGGAAAGCACTTACACGGCGGGAGAGAGAAGGAGAGGGGTATGTTCGAACATGCGCAGTGTAGCTCACTTTGCTCCTAAACTGTGTACGTGGGTCTGCATTTGCTGCATTCACTCCCTTGAAATAAAGGTAAGAGAAACAGTGTTTTTAGTTCTAAGTAAAAAGCAGTGAAGCCGCAGTTTCCTCCTTCCCGCCTTAAGTTCTTCCTGGTGCGCCTATAGTATGAATTGTGACAAACGTAGGGACATAGTAACTCAGCTTTCCATGTTAATGCATATACTCATGCTGTGAAAAAGGGTAAAGAATACGCTAAAACTGAAGATGTACTAACTTCTAGGCTCCGCGATAAACATTGCATAGCTCAGAAGCGTTTTTTAACGCCCGTTTTTACTACTGAGGCACCACAGGCGGTGGACACTGGCGATATATGAGAGGAAAATTGGGAAAGGAATGTTTTAAAGAAGGAAACGTTCCAGGCCTAAGTTTAGGGTGCCTCCCCGGCATTTGCCATATATGAGGAAAACCTGGAAGAAACCTCAGTCAGGGAGGACGGTCCTGGCGGGATTCGAACCCCATGCCTTCCGTTTACAAGTCTGAGCCTTAACGACCTCGGCCACCCGTGGCGGTATCCAGAAGGGTGACACAAATTTGCATGAATATTAAAATGTGCTGTACACCGAACTTTATATTATTTATATCAGCAGGTCTCTAACGTTCCTGGAATGTGGATTACTTTTAAAGATCTCTCGCTGCCACGAAAGCCCAACATCTAGGTCAAAGACTATAATCCTAAATTTTGGTTCTATCTATTTATTGAAGTAATGCTGGATTAAAATACTTAAAGATGAAAACAAAACAAGTAAATGCACATTTTTTTCAATATTTGCCTATTTATATTAATGCATTCTTACACAATAGTAATAATTATAATAATTACATTACATTCAATAAAGCATGTAAACGCATAATGCATAGCATGAATAACAACTACAGCTAAACGGTTCCGAACCTCTTCTGACGAACCTGGTCTAAAGGCAGGGAGTAACGGACCCACTACATCACTACAAGGTCAGAGAATATCCCCGATGTGTATATGCATGTCCATTAATAATCGAGGTAAACAAAGCAGCTGTCGACACGTCCATTTTTTTCAGCTATTTATATATTATTTGCATCGCATTCTCTTCTGTTCAGGTGTCAGCGATCTCGGTACCCATCTTGCACAGATACGTCTCATGCCTAAGCGATCTTGCATGATGGTGAATGCACTACCATGGAAAATCTTAAATAATTCTGCCAGTCTATTCACTACTATTCGTCGATATACCCGAAGAAACAGGGCCTTGCTTAAACTCTTTGTTCCACGGAAGTGCGGTTGATAGTGGCAGAACATCATCGCCATATGCTGCAACAACGCGTACGCTTCCATGCTAGATTTCTGCAGAGCAGTAATATTTCGCTATGAAGTGCCTCCATTTTACGCAATTGACTGGTAAACACTCGCTCTTTGTTGGCGTTATGTACTTAGACGTATGAACGTACGCGCTTCCAGTTATTTCCCACCAATCATATGAGATCTGCTCTTATAAAAATTGTTTCACCGCCCTATCTGTCATATGGGACGATAGAAAAAAACTCAGTGTTTATTGACGAATCCTCGTATAATTTAATTGTTAATGACCGTAAGCGAAGAACGAAAGGAAATAAAGTTCTATATTTTCGTTCCACAAATAAAATTAGTGGATGTGATTTAGTACAACTAAATGAATAATACGTTTTTTCTCAGGGTTGTAAAAGTAGAATGAATTAACAGGTAAAACCTTTTTAACCATTATTTTGCTGCCTAATACATAATACAGTATTACTTTTGTAGTAAAAATCTCTTTCCAATTAAATCTATATCTTTCCTACAATCCTAAAACATGGTAACAATAAAATCTGGAATATAATATACTTAACGATTTTTCCTGAAAATTCCAAGATCTCTAGGTGTATTATGTTGTTATGCCACGGGGAGAAAGCATAGTTGCTTTACGTATGGAGCCGCTGGGTTGCACGCTTTCTGCTAGCTACTAGATAGTCTGCAACGGGAGTTCAGCATTGAGTAACCTTTCCGGTTAATTTGCATATTCTGTGGTTATTTTCTCATTTACTCATGAACCGTCTGTCGCCAGTCATATTGCAAGGATTACGGAGGTGACAGATATTAAAATTCGCTAAATAACGGCTTTATAGCGTGAGTTGGTTATCCTATGGAGCAAATTGGAAGGTTGGTTCTGTAATACGGATACCATGTACTCCAATGGAAGTCATTCTTTGATAAATTTTTTCTTGTTTACCTCTACTTATGAGACTTCAAATTTCTTTAGTACGATGTACGAATATGTATGAATTATAAATTGTTTCAATAAACGTTAATAGAACATCAAGATGCTGTATTATAAGGATCACATACATAATGACATAGTCTTTTCATTTTATATTCGGTATATTATAGGCATAAAAATGTAGTCAGGAAGCCAGATATTAAAATGTGACTCAAGATAGAAGTTGGCCAGGGAAAACCGCTTCGGATATATGAAGACTTCCGTTAGACAATAAATTTATATGTCTGTTTTATGACATCGAGGAAGGTAATTAACCTGATCCCAGGACTCTTGCTGACGCATAGACTCGCACCATGTAATGAAGCTAATGCCTAATCAATAATTAATGCATCTTGGTTTTTTGAATGAAACTTTGCAACTCCGAATGAATTTTTGGGCAGCTAAATATAGGAAACAATTTGGTTAGTCGTTTCATCTAATGGTACAGCAGCGGAATAGGCAACTCCTCCACCAGCCAGCGGAAACCAAACCAGCTTACCATGTGCCGCGGTAGGCATCGCTCCACCGCCCCAACCTCTCGCCAGTTGTCTTCTCACGTCTCCTCGGTGCAGCAGCCCATCACTGCAACCATAGCAGCAGACCAAAATTACTTCTGCGTTTTCCCTTTAACCTTCAGCCGCCCAAGAAGCCAGCACAACTGACAACGTCTTGCCACATTTCTTTCACTGATACTTGTTGATTTGATTTATTTACCAGCACTCTTTAACATCTCAGATTATCAGCGTATCATTTAATTCAGGACATGAAACAGCTGATAAATTTTGCTCAGAGGCTTCTTCTTTGAGGCTTGAAGTCATTTTACGTGCCGTAAATATACGACACGGAACCCACGGCTTTACTTCTCTTCCGAAGGAAGCCATACTTACGATTTTGACGCCCGAAAAAAAACCCTGGCCAGGATTGAACCCGAGGTCTTGGGTTTACGAGGAAAGAATGGCTACCACTAGACCACCAGACCGACTTTCGCAGAGATCCAGCCTGCACATTATACAAGCCACTTGCAGCCGACACCGGATGCCTAAATCACCGAGACATACAGCACTGTCATTACTGGATAATAAAAACTTTCTCGGAATCTTATCTACTGTCGGCGACTCAGGCCAAGTGGCACTTTGCATTTCGCAATTTGTAGATCCGCTCTACCACGGCCCCGACTTCACTGGTAGGGCTGATCTTGGTCGAAGACAGAGAAAGAGCAGAAATCATTAACAAATCTACGCATCATGGGAAACCTATTCACTACATAGTTGAGTCGCAGTTAACGCGCTACTACGTGCAGGCTCCATTGCTCCTTCGCCCATGTACACTTAGCCCCCAAGATGTCATTATTGAGCTCTAGAATACTGACATCTGATTGCCCCACAAATCCTCGACTAGTTTTAAAAGAAGAAAGCTATTCCTTGTTTAAATTTGATTGTGCTTGTATGTGCTTGCAGTGTCTATAGTCCATTGGAAGGCAATGTACTTGTCCACATATTAACTCAAATACTTGGGAATTGTCGAAACTTGCACTGTAAAGTTAATTGAGATATATGGTGCACAACAACGGTATTTTTTCGAACTCTGTAGAGCTGTTTCAGGCAACTGATCTGAAATAGGGAACCAAAATTTTAAAGATTCAAACTTACGTTTTAGGGCATAAAGTTACAAAAAGGTATGCATGCAATTGACCTTTGATAAGTTCTATTTGAAATGATAATAAATAATGAATGATGTGTTACTCCCACCTTTAATTAGTTCAATTTAAATGGTAAAATAATTAGTGATAAGACTTCGATTTGCATCTGATGCTCTTCTGAAACTTTTATTTTATCATCAAGATGATACATTGTAACAGTTCCTCAGTTCCATCTCTAATGAAATATAACCATAATGCATATTTATGTAAACCCAATCATCATATTCTGTCATTGGAATGAATGAATGCATGAATGAATGAATGAATGAATGAATGAATGAATGAATGAATGAATGGTGTTTAACGCCCGTTTTTGCTACAGAGGCACCACAGGCGATGGACACTGATGATACATGAGATGAAATGTTATTTTGGGAAAGGATTTATTTTTAAAGCAGGAATCGTTCCAGGCCTAAGTTTTAGGGTACCTCCCCGGCATTTGCCATTTATGAGGACTGAGGAAAACCTGGAAAAAAACTCAGTCAGGGAGGACGGCCCTGGCGGGATTCGAACTCGAGATCTTTCGCTCACTTCAGTCATTGTGGCTAGTAATACAAACATAACGTATATATGTGTGTGTCATAAGCTTTAACTCCAATGTAAGAATTTTATACAAAAGAGAAATATCCTTAGTGCTTTGTTACGTAAGCGTGGAAGGCCAAATAAGTTAGTATCTGTGTAGCTAAGTCTATCATATGCTAAACACCAGAGGGCTCGAAAGATTTTGGATATAATAAAATACTAATTATATGTATATAATGTCGAATTGCGTGCTTATTTACACTACTGGAAACCTCCCCATGTCCTGTTGAGTACGAATCACAAAATACCCGAATTCAAGCTGAGAAAATGTCTTTGAAGCATGGGCGACAACACCAAAGGGATTATTCATTAAATGCAAAACCACTTCAAAATTGCTATTACGGTCTGAAGATACTGGACGTCGACAGCAAACGCTTCAAATTTGGTTTCCAACCTTGGGCAAAATGTAGGGTCAACAGTTATAACAACAACATTGGCCACACCCACCTCTACACCGCTTCAAAATTTGGCGCTCAACATGGTACCACATAACAACCATCTCATAATTTTGGCACCACGTGGGGCCAACAACTACAACAACGACAACACCCACCCTTAAAACCGCTTCAAAATATTATTGACAATGTTTTATTTTCATAACAGGCATATTAAGATAGGGTAAATAAAGTAATAGCGGGCTGTCTTATTTCAGTTTAATTAAGGAATTGAAATTGTTGTATTCCTATTACAGTTTGTTATTACAATGATTAAAATAGTTTGTATAGCAAAACATAGGCTTTTGTATGTCAAAATCTGCATGTGCTTTACTTGTTACTGGCAATAAACGTCCAATGGGATGTATTTAAATATCCTAAATAAAGTTTCAATAAAGTCTTTACAAAAGTTATTGGAAATGGAGACCTACAAAACCAACGCGGAAATTACAGTGGCGCAAAAAATATTCTTGTACGCTATGAAAGATTTCAAGTCTCTAACGAATAGTGTCACAAGCTGTGATTATACGCGACTAGCTTCATCAGAGAAACTACAGGGATTTTTGACCTCAGAAAAAAAAATAAAGAGGATTCATGCAAATTATGTAAGTCGTTGATTTTCTCTTGCAATCCAACAGTGTGGAAAAACTTGATCGAAAGCTCTGTCACATTCACACTGAAATAACGTAGACCTCCATCATACCGATAACATATTTCACATCTCATATGGAGAGGAAAGCCAGAAAAGGTGTTGTAAGAATTTATGATAAATATCACAATTTGAGAAAGAACGTGTGGATCAAAAATATGAATGGGAACTACATTAGCTCATACGTTGAAAAAACACTTCTTGATGATGACTTGCTTCCATGATGGCATGAGCATTTTATGTAATCCAACACACGGCCGTTCCTTTAACAGTCAAAATCTGTTAAAATTGGTCTCAGCTGGAATAACACCGTAGAAAAGGTATCTAATTGTAGTTGCAAAGATCAATTGCAAAATTTCAAACGGGGATCAAAGTCCTCCGGACCTAATGTATTCATCTTCAGAAGGCGTGTAGAGTGACCCTCATACATAGACTTACATGGTTGACGCCCATTGTACGGTATATGCTATGGTTGCTAGTTGAAGGTTCCACTGCGCCTGTTGATGACATTTTCTTACAGATTTGTAGTGCGGCTAGTTGTATAGCACCGCAGTCTGGTTTGTTTATCTTATAGCATCCCAGCTCACGCGAAAGCATATCAACAAATGTAGTATGGTGTTGACGGCTTTTGTTATGGATTATCTTTCTCTGCAGATCTTAGCAGCTCTTACAGCATCATCTTTTTTTTCTCCATAAATCAAGTGAATGTTCGTAAGTTCAGAAAAACCTTAACCAGTTTACATGTCTTCAATTTTAAAATTATTTGATTAGTTATCTAGGCCTTTTGGTTACAAAATACCAACCGTTGCGTTAACACAATTGACATTTCGCAAGCTCGCAACATTAAGAATAAAGTGGAACCGAACTTTGTTTGTAACAACTGAATTTTTATTAGCACTCCAATACAGTGGCGTGCTATCATAATTTGTTTTGCCTGAAAACAGTTCATATTATATTAACGCTAAATTTTGAAAATGCTATTCATTGTTACAATAATAAGTCTTTTTTGACCATTAAACAAGTGTGAAACAATTCTAGTATATATATATATATATATATATATATATATGTTGATGCTATTAACTTTAGAATGAAATTGTGAGTACCAAATTGCAATTAAATCAGTAGCCTACAACATCAACAAGTCTTTGATCCCAGGTTCTATATATCAATTATTTTTAAGATCCCTCTGTATACAGAGTGAATATATTTCGGTGTTTTTCATTAAACTCCTTGTAAAAAGCAGTTATATCGCCAAACGTTTATCGACTGCACTTTCGAACTTCTCTTAATAAGGTTCATTCTTACTCCCAAATGTTTTTCCGGCGGTTTTTCTTGGTAAACCGTTGTATAAATTAAACTATAGCTAGAGAAATTAAAGCATTACATGAGTGCGGAAGTCGCGAGTTCTTCTTCGACAAACTTCACGTTCAATCCCTAGGGAAGTGTTTATTATTTAAACATCATTGAACTATAATTAAGTCATCCTTTTGGCTAATGAACAAGGGGTGCCAGTTTCCGGTAGCACTTATCGAGACCAGGTGCTTAGCATATCCTCACCGTTACAATCGACAACTCCAGTTCGGTTGAGGTCAATATCAGTTAAGCAGCTGCTTTCAATTTATTTTTAAATAATATCTCAAATGTTGATTCAGAAATGAATATTCTTTTCCTGCTCGCTGGAATAGTGTCTGTATGTTTCATGTGTCGCAGTGATGGCCATCACCTTTTTCTTATTTTTTTTCGAATATTATCTATGGTTATTTTGCATACCGAATATTGAATCCTACTCTCATATTCATTGCACAAAAATAAAACTTCCATTCCACCTGGAGATTTTCTTACTCTCGCTTGCATTTTACAACGTTTGGAATGGTTACTGTGAAAGAAAGTTTATGAGGAT
This sequence comes from Metallyticus violacea, assembly GCA_030762175.1. NCBI lineage: Eukaryota > Metazoa > Arthropoda > Insecta > Mantodea > Metallyticidae > Metallyticus > Metallyticus violacea. The sequence goes on from CM060846.1 coordinate 135,159,013, forward strand.
CATGGAGCTAATTAATGAACTGGATCTATGAAGCAATTTTAATTAGTATGTACCATTGTACCCAAAAACTAAAGCATGCACTATATAGTACTGGAGAGTCAATGTGGTACTTAATTACTGAACATTTAGGTATATGCAAGTAGCCCAGTTAAAAATTATTGCATGGCTATAAATTACTACTCATTTGCAGGAATTTGTGAACGCTTATTGATTAATTTAGAAACATTTTATATCGAAATCCTAAATTTTACACATTTTATAGATAGTTGTGTTTCACTAAACTAACTAACATTTTAAAATTGTTTTTAGATATATTTTCTGCAAATAGTTACTAAAAAGTTACCGAAAACCTTTTAAAACAACTCATTCATCATTCATTTATATGAAAATATCCACAATGATATGTTATATTTGACTTTTTATACCCCTGACACCCTACCCCTATACTTCAGTATACGCAGTAATGAAATATATGTCTACATTTAAGTAGCTATTAAGTAGAAAAAATTGCTACGACTAAGTCATAACCGCACAAACGTAAAAAAGGCTAAAGCATATTTATCATAAAAAACGGATAGTCACATTACACGTATATGCGTTTCATTTTTTGTTTTAATGGGAAAAGTTAACAAAACTTCCTCCATATTGTTACGTGTATGCTTTGCATTTTTTTTTTCTTAGGGCGTCTTCAGTGTCTTCAAGGAGGTGCGGTAACAAAACAATTTTGTCTCCCACTACACTCTCGCACAAAACTGAAGATCATGAAAAGGCTAACTAAGAGTTCTGGTCCTCCCAGTGGCAATGGCTTGGAGGACGTATGTATGAAAATCAACCACCAACCTATTGAGTACTCGAGCCAAAAATTCTGAACTTCTCTGAAAAAGACACGCAAGGTCATTTTAACTTTTAAACGCCTTCCTCCAGCTAGAACAATATGTTTGAACGCAAAAATGCAGCAAATACGAAAATATTCACCTGAAAGAGTTAAAATTGAATAGATAGTCATGTTATATTCATCATCATCATCATGGAGAACATTGGCGACTCATAATTTGGATTGTACAATTTATATAAAATTTTATATATATATACATATATATATATATATATTAAATGAAACTATCTCATCTTATATTTGGGAGTGGGATTGACCGATGATCACACACTTTTAATTTCCTTTTAATCTCAATAGTTTTAGTTTAAATAGTAATTATCACGATCGCCTAATTTTACTGTTGGAAATTAATTTTCTGGAAAATATTTGAAGATTTGTTAACTTAAGAACGATGTAGAGTTTAGAACTATTATCATCATCATTATTATTACTATTACTATTATTATTATTATTATTATTATTATTGTGTTTATAAAAAGTTTTTTTAGTTCCTAACTTGAAATTACAAATGTTCTTTTTCTTAAAATTAATTCCATCATAATCTTGTAGATGCTAACTTTTTTTGCTCCCTTTTGGTTTGGAAAGCAATAACATATACATATATATGTATAAAGCTATATACATATACATATGTATGTATAAAGCTATACATATAAAGCTATATACATATACCTGTTTATGTTAATTATATGTCCATTTATTAATAAAAAATATGTAGTACTTTCGTAGGGAGATAAAGAGGATTGTTGTCTAAGGACGCAAAACTGCTAAATTAATTAGCGCCCAATTGCAGTATAGAGGATTGGAGGGCTTCTTTAGAATCTTAATTCATCTAAAACGTTGTGTGTTTTGTTGTTATTTATATTATAAATAAAATGGATGTTCTAGATAACCAAGAATTAACGATTACATTTTATACTGGCAATGTAATCTGTGGTATGGTTAGATTTGGGATAAGATCTAGTAACTAATACCTTAAGGCCGTATTCATAATCAAATGAGTAATACTTATATGCGTTCTTTTGTGAACTTTTGGTCAATATTAATTACAGAGAATGAGAAAAATAGTGTCTTACCAATATCTCTTGTAAAAATCATAATTTCTCTGAGACTCTACGAATTTTAAATATTCAGATGAGTATTTATAATCATTTGCATTAGTATAACTTTATATCTTAAAATGTGAAATGCCTTTAATTTGTTAATTTTATTTATTTATTTATTTTACGTTTGGTTTGTGCTAACTTATATCACATTGAGTTAACTAACAGTGAACCGTATTATATATAAAGTTCCATGAATTATCATTTTCAATCACATTCTGCGGTTCTGTACTTATAAAACTGCAGGAATTCTGTTTTGGGTTATTGCTTACATGTTTATTAGAAGTGGATCACCACTTTTCTGCAGGAGACGTCTTTTATCGGAGGAAAGTTCTACGTTCTTGCGGAATTTAATAATTTTATACAGGTTCTCAACTGAAATAGAGAAAGAGAGAGAGAAGTAAATAAAATACATAGCCACGTAATAAATAAAAAAATAATCAATTTATTTGTATCACTTTCGGAATGGACGTTGAATTACATGCGTATCATCTTCCACGCTTCTTTTCGTGTAAAAATATGATACGTTTATAAGTTTTGTATTACATACATGTTTGAATGTCAAATATTACATTTGAAGCCTTTGATGGCCAGGAAATTATTTCCCTTAGCCATAATTTTAGGTTAAATCAAATAGCATGCTGTAATAAACAATGCATTAATAACCACTTATCCAAAACGTATTTGAACAATAGCATATGCAAAAACGATGCATAGAGCAGTGACATCACACGATGCAGTACTCTAAATACCATGAGGCTATAAATTTCATTCTTTATATGAACGCTTAACTTCTATAAATGTTTTTTATGAAATGGGATATATGTGTTACAGTAATTTGTATAGCTTATAAGTGTTACACTAACTTACACTAAAACGTGTTAACTATGAATGCATCTCTAAGAGAGCATCAACCTCGCGAGCAAGCATACTCTACGCCAAGTAAGAGTTAGAAACGAAGATTTGGTATAGCTGCGTTGAAATAACATTACAAAAAAGTGTTTATAAATTGACAGTTGTGTATTAGTTCAATACAGTGTGCTAGTTAGCTTTTCACTTCTGTGCACCTGAGTATCGTTGTGTTTACATTTTGAAACTACTACACAACTCTCCTCCAATTGATATATAATGTCCGAGCATAGCAAAACCAATTTCTAAGCTCAATGTTGTCGCGGTTGTAGTTATCACTGATTATTGCATTCAGGTTAAAGTGAATTTATTTTTCAAAGAATGCTAATTTTTTTGTTTAAAGAACTGCACTCTGACCTGTATATGGTACATAACGTTCCAATGGTAGCTATACTAGTGGACGGTATCAATAGGTTTCAGCTGCATTCTTATAGACAACACAATTAATGCATTTAAGGCGCTGAAATTTTACTAATGTTAGTAATAGCCATACTTAAGAAAATGCATTTACCGAGGGTACGAAAAAATGTATGCACACTCTCACAGTAGATATTTATTTAATGTATTTCAAAGTTGAACCAAAAACAACAGTAATGTGCAGTATGTTTTGTAAAAAGATGTGACTCACATATATTATGATAGCGTTGCTACGTGACAGGTAAATCAACAATGAACAAATGGAGGCAAGGTAATCGTAAATCAACAATAAATAAATGAAGCCAAAATTTTCGTATGATTTTCTGTGAACAGGTGTGACTCACATTTCGTTATGCTAGCGTTGCTACAACAAAATAGAGCCAAGATTATCATTTGAACAGCGGAAAGCAATTATGAAATAGTATTGAAAAACCGATAATGCTGTTGAAGTTCAAAGGCAATGGAGACGTGTTCATAACGTGTTCATAACAGAACCGCCAACGCGAGTAACAATTCCGTTTTACCCATCATTCATACTCTCTATGGAAATGATGAATTTTACTTCCAACAGGATGGTGCACCACCACATTACTACCGAGATGTATGTACATATCTTGATGACAATCTTCCAAGACACTGGATAGGACGAAGAGGTCCGATTGAATTTCCATCGCGTTCTCCGGATCTTACTCCTTTGGATTTTTACCTATGGGGAACTCTAAAGGATTTGTACACCGCAGAAACCCAATTACATTGGCAGCACTTCCGGAAGAAATTGAAACGGCATGTGCTGCAATCGCTGAGTACACTTTCTCAAATGTTGCTCAATCCGTAGTTCAACGTACTTCGAAGCCAATGATGGGCATTTTGAACAACTTTGTAACTGTTATGACTGTAAAAGTCTAAGAAATTGGTGCTCATCATTTTCTATTTGTGAATTCAGTTTTGTTATGTTAATACAGTTTTTTGTTTGCTTGAAGTGTGTGTGTGTGTGTGTGTGTGTATATAAATTAACACTAATAATAAAAGTAGATAAAGATAAAATACAGAGAAAGAGTCACACTTTAAACTGCTATATTTCGAACTACTGCGAGTTCTTCAATGGCAAGAAGCTTATTACAGGGATAGTTACGGAGAATGATATTTTTGTTCTAGAAAAAAAGCAATATAAATCAGTCAACCATATAGGTTATCCAAGTATACGGTTTGAAAATAGTTCTAGTAATTGTATCTGATTTTGAATGAATGATAATGATAAGTATCAATTTTGTTACCTTTGATGACTAAGGTAACAAAATAATATAGGAATGAAACTTAGAACAATAATACATGTATAGTAACTTAGTTAATGGTCATTTTATGTTATTATAATAAAGAATAATGTTAGTATAAATTTGGAAGTTGTAAGCGAGAAGCTTTACAATAAATGAAGAAGTATTACTCTCCTAGCCCAAATGCTTAAGAGACCTGTTGACGACAAACTGCGACTACAAACAACAGATATTAGAGAAGCTCTATTATGCACCATTTAAAACTATTCTTATAATAACCGAACAGTGAAGTGGTATTTATCAGTTTCAACTCCCAATAAAGTATGTGTTATTATAATTCAGTTATGTTTACTTTATATTTAATCACGCTTACAGGAATCCATTTATTTTACGTATATTTGAAAACTTGTTTGAGAATCACAATATTCTGTCGCAAGATTGCGAGCAAACAAGAGTTCAATAAAATGAGATTTCCGTGCTTATTGGCCGTGGTCCAAAAGATGTAAAAACACCTGACATTTCACCCGTCATTCCGTCGGGCATCTTCAGAGGATAACTAATCACCACTCGATTTCTGTAGCTCAAGTGACCTGTGAAGATGCATCGACGAGTGACGGGCGAAACGGCAGATGATTTTACATCTTTTGGTCCACGGCAAATAAGCCCGAAAATCTCATTTTATTGGATTAACGTCGGCCGTGAAAGCTTAAACAGTTACAAACAAGAGTTGTTATGTTTTACTTAACAAAAGGTACTTAAGAACCCATTTTTTTATATTACTTATATTTGTATAGGAAACCTTACCCCCACGGGTGGCTGAGGTCGTTAAGGCGAGGATTTGTGAGCGGGAGGTCTGGGGTTCGAATCCCACCAGGACAGTCTTCCCTGAATGTTTTTTTTTCAGGTTTTCCTCAATCCTCATAACTGGCAAATGCTGGGGAGATACCCTAAACTTAGGCCTGGAACGCTTCCTTCCTTAAAAAAAAAAAAAACATCCTTTCCCCACATATCATTTCATTTCATGTATCATCAGTGTCCACCGCCTGTGGTGCCTCAGTAGTAAAAACGGGCGTTAAACACTACTAAAAACATAGAAAATCTTGAGCAAGATGGGTTATAAGCCGTTTTGTTTTGACAATTCGCATGAAAGTTTCATAGTCGAAGATGTTCTATTGTCCAATCAGGAAGTTGAGGCTTTTCAGGTAAGAGCAAAATATAAAAAATTGTTTTGCAAGAAGTCGTTGTTGGGCAAAATAACCTTAGAAAAGAACAGAGTAACGGTGCACGACATAAACGCGAGCAAACAAATGCGTAAGATGGCTTCCAATCAGAGAAATCAGAAAGTTTGTATGTAGACGCGAGAACCAATAGAAAGCCGTAAAGATGTGAAGAATTTCTAGATTATTCCAAATCCATATTTTGAATGGTGGAATGTAGCGTCCAGACCGACCGACTACAATGGCTATTTAAGATAATGATTCCGAGGCCTTGATAGGAGTTATAACATGTTACTTCGGCAATAAGATAGAATTTTTGATAAGCGATACTCCGTGATAAGTTAATAAGTTATTTCGACGATAAGGGGAATTAGTAGAAGCTATAATAATATACTATGACAGTTGTACTTTGATACGTTCAGCCATGCTCTGAAAGTAATACTTTTTTACTTAGTTAGTTATACTGTATATTTGGTACTGTTTGGTCATGGAATATTTTATACTCTGTTACTACAATTACCTCAGCCGAATAGGTTTTTAGCGTTAATAGTTTACCATAAGAGAACATAGCGCACATCCAAGAGAAGCTGGTTGTGAATAGTTCAGATTAGTTCGCGCGAAAGTGCCGTAATAGGCAAATAATATTTTCATAATCTAATGATCCATAAAGACATAAAAGACATAAAATTAATAATTGTGTTTCACTAAATTCACAAATTTTGTTAAACTTCAGCCAGTTTCCCAATTCCTTTCCCTTTGGTCAAAAGACGACAAAACTCCAGCACATTATGGGGCTAAGCCGTTACTTTGAGAAGAATCAGTGGGAGCAGAATATAACTTCATCACTACACCGATAAACACAACCAATCAAACATAATCAACACCCATAATTAATCAAAACCTTCTCCCCACCATATTATCAATTCACAATTCTATTCATTTACATTTCAACAATCAGCTGAGTACCTATGCGCTGAATTTGCTCTTCATTGAATACGAGAAGGCATTTTACCTCATTAATAGGGAAATAATATTGAAGGTTAGAGCATTTGGCATTCCTGCCAAGATAATCCGAGTAGAATGAAATATGTATGAAGGAAGTAAATGGGTGCCATGAAAGCAGTCATAGTCCATCACTGTTAAATTTAGAGTTAAACATGTATGCCTCCTGTCACCAATTCTAGTATGACTCTGGGTAACATCCCTCGTAGAGCAACTAATCGTGATTGTGGTATGCAGTGGGGACTTGATTATTTTACATTTTGGAGATTACCTGTGCCTTCTTCCTAGGAGTATACGTGATATGAGGAAGAATTAAATAATTTGAGAGTAGAAGCCAATAATTTTAACCTTAAAATTAACCCCAAGAAGTCAAACGTAATGCGCAACAACACAGAAATAGTACTAGCTATGAATGAATAAAAATGGAACAAGTAACAGAATTCTTCTATCTTGGTATTGTCATGAGCCAAGAAGTAGGTGCATATATAGTGAAGAAACGTATGAACAAAGCTGAAGGAGATATTGCCCAGTTACGTCCAATGTGGCAATCAAGTTAATTTTTCAAACATAGGAAAGTAAGGATACTTGAAACAAATGCAACAGCTACACGCTTATATATAAGGTGTGTTAAAAAGACCAAAAGTTAGCTATAACATCTTTATTGTTCGTTGTACAACATTTTAAGCATTGTTCCCCTCAAGAAGTACTGCCAATACACCCTTCCCAACGTTTCTTCCATTTTGGAAAGCCTTTTGGAACGCAGCTTTGGGATGGCAAGCAGATGTCTTCTTGCGTTGTCCTGAATCTCCTAAATGGTTTGGAAATGACGTTTTTTCAACGTGGTTGTAAGTTTAAGAAACAGGAAAAAGTCTGCTTTGTCACTAATCCTACGAACAACTGGTGCACGTGCTCACTTCAGTGGCTGTAGGTTGGCAACTGACGGTTATAGCGGAACAAATCAAATGGCAGTTTGTCTAATCCTGCCACTAGCCCATTTTAAATGCTGGGGCATCACGGGCTGTGGAAACAGATGATACATGAAATGAAATGATAAAAGTAGGAAAGAATTATTTTTTTTAAGGAAGGGGGCTTTCCAGGCCTAAGTTTATGGTACCTCCCGGCATTTCACATTTATGAGGACTGAAGAAAACCTGGAAAAACCTAAGTCAGAGAGGGCAGTCCTGGTGGGAATGGGACCTCAGACCTCCTGCTCATAAGTCCGCATTTACGACTCGGCCACCCGTGACTGTATTTAAGAGCATGAGAGGAAGATAGAGAAGATAGGTAAGATGGAGAAGATTTATGAATAATTTTCAAAGGTTGTATAAGACATTGAATATTTCTTCGGTCTTTCAGGCGAAATCAATACAGCGTATTGAGTGAAGCTGTTATATAGCCCATTAAATGCAAAATGCCGATGTAGCGTACGCACATATTATGAACACGCTGTAGTTTTTGTGTTAGACTAGAGTTTGAGTCTGTTAGAAGAAAATCGTAGTAGTCGAAGTGAAATGTTACCAGGGATTGCATCATGATCATTGTTAAGGTTCTGGATAGGGACACGTTCAATATTTTAAAAGTTTGAACTTACTTTTCTTTAGGTTTGAGGAACATGGTTTTGGGATTACTGTCTACAATGACTCCAAGATTTTTCAAAGAACCAGTAAAGGGAATTAAGTTTCATTGATTTTTATGAGATGAATATTTCTTATGTCTATGGTACTTAGCAATAGCTGATATCCTATCTATGCCTGCGATTTTAAGTGATTAAGACCAAGGCCCAAATTGCGCATCCATGAATGAATTAAGATCCAGATTGATGTCACTGTTAAATATCAATATGTTCTATAATGATTTCTTTTTCGCTTTATCCATCTGTGAAAAAAGAGCAAAAAACATGTATAAGTTTGAAGGAGATTTTTCGGATATATTCATAAATATTCTTAGAATCTCTGAAATAGATTCTGAAAGCCTTAGCATCATTGGTTTCAAGCATTAATGAATGTAATAGGATAGTGCAAACAATATGAATATTATATTAACCAGCTACTCAATGGATTAGAGTGTTTTAGCTCATCCTCTCTATAAAGACGCTTCCCCATGTATTCTGCACACTTATTCAGCTATTGCGTTCAAAGTATACAAAGCGTATGTGTGCTGACAAATAAAAGAGTGATAAGAAAACCAGAACCTGTCTCATCCCCTTATAACATCCTTTACAGTTAGTGTCAGGAAGCCTGGCCATCTATGCTCGCAATACCACAGCTGTGCCATAAAGATAACGCAGCTCTACTTCCATACAAAACATACTTCACTTCGAACCCAGCATTGCCCGACGTGCATAAACAACCTGTAATGGCAGTGAGAGAGAGTACTAACAACGGGCATGTCAATACTTCATAGTACGATATATTCTCTAAAATTGCCCCATTTGACTACAAAATATAATCTATTCGGGTATGAATTACTTTTAAAGATTTTAAGTCGTTCTTTATTTTCAATTTACGCCAGAAACTTTTAAATATTTGACAGCTGAAGTTAAATTGATATGCAACTTAATAAGTAATAACAGAGGGAATCATAAATTTTATTTACTCATCAAAACCAACATGGCTGTATGAATGCCATTCACTGCTTCTGATTTGGATAGTTCTGTACCAATACATTATTTGCGGTTACATTAACTTTAACTGTCTCTCTCTCTCTCTCCTCAGTTTATTTCTCTCAGCAGTTTTATAATTTTTAGAGCAATAATGAATTCAATTTTTTGATGTATACATTTCTTCCAGCATTCTAAAACAGTAATGAAACACTTACTTCTCATTGTGGTCAAATATTTCCTGGGATTTCACTCTGCATCGATTCGCTGACAATTTTTTAAGCCCCAGTTCATATTATATAATATAAACTTATATAATATAAAATTGCTGTGCATCCGGTAATCCACCTTCTTAGATGATACTAAACAAAGTTCACTAATTTAAGTAAAATATTTTCTTAATCTGGGAATGCAATACAATATAGAACTTCGAGCAACTATTAAGGAAGAAATTTACAGCTTGGTCCTTCACATCTTGATTACTTTTGAACGTTGTAAATATTTCTTGAGAAAAAAAAATGTCTAAATAAATGCGTTTAGGAATTATCTTGGATTGGAATGCTCTAAAAACAAATAGAATTGGTCCTTATATAGTGCATTTCTAAAAATTAGATCTCAGATATGTCCACGTTTTCTAAACTTCAGGCTTTTAATTTATAAAGTCAAGAACAGAAACCTAAGAGCATGCCAAAAACATGAAATGGAAATAAGTTTTTGAAAAAATGTCCACTGCTCGCAGCGTGATTTCTGTAGTGTTTTAATGATCTACGAACACGTTAGCAGGTAAACTTGGAGGTCTGGATATTGTGTTTAATAACATGTCTACTCAGGCTTTCGGAAACAGTGCATAATGATTAAACATTTATGACTTTAAGTGTGAAATAATGTTAAAGCTCTTTAAAGACTTGTAAATAACTACTTCTCCGAAATCATTTTTTTTGTTTGATTTATTTATGGACGCTCTTTAACATCTCAGGTTATCAGCGTCCCATTCAACTCAGGGCGTGAAACGGCTGACAAATTTTGCTCAGAGGCCTCTCTTTCAGGCTTGAGGTTCTTTTTCGGGCCGTAAATGTACGACACGGGACCCACGGCTTTACTTCCCTTCCGAAGGAAGCCATTCTAAATGTTCAGCACGTATGAAGAGTTTCAAACAAAGTTTGAGGTAGCGAGATAAACAATGTGACGAAAAATAAGCGTTTATCTAAGCTTAAACCCCATTATTTAATACAGATTTGGGAACAGAAAGTAAAAACTGGGAGCCAAATACGATGAATATGGCGGATGTGGAAGACTTAGAAGCGAACGTCATGCTATTTTGCAGCAACAATCCAGACGTGAGCGAAGGAACATTATCGTGATGCAAGAAATATTCTTTTTCACAGGGTGTGGACGCTTAGCCTGAATAGCATCCTTCAGTTGCTTCAGTAGTGAAGCGTAGTTCTCCCCGGTGATGGTTCTGCCTTTCTGGAGGTGGTCTATGAGTACCATACCGCGAGAATCCCATGAATTTATCTGCAGATGGATCGTTTCTGCTTTTTTGGTACACTTTTACCTGTTGCCACCCACCGTTTGGATCGCTTCTTCGTTTCTGGCGAGTAGTGGTGAATTCATGTTTCATCTATTGTTATGAAACGTAGGAGAAACTCATTGGAATTGAGTTTAAACAAGTCTAAACCGTTTTCAGCAATGTTCATTTCAATGCGTTTTTGGTTCATTGTGAACAAACTCGGCCCCCATTGTGCGGAAAGTTTTCTCATACTGAAAACTTTGTGTAAAATGTGATGGACACGGCCCATCAAGGTCCATGCAATGTCAGTCAACTCATGTATCTTCAATTGGCGATCAATGAGTAGGGCTTGTGAATTTTTGCCATATATCTCTCGGTCGTAGCAGCTTTGGCACGCCCTGAGCGCTCATTATCTTGTATTTTATGTACGACTATGCTTAAATTCCGCATTCAAACGTTTAACCGTCGTAAAAGAAAAGGAAGAATTCTTTAATGTGGAATTTAACTCCTTTTATATTGCTGTTGTGGTTCAAGACAAATACTTTATCACAGCTCGTATTTCACTTTTATTCAATTTGTAGAAAATGTTAACACTAAGTTTATTCAAACGATTGTCACAAACAAGTGATTATACTTATGCGTCTGAAATTTTATAGATATCTATCTAAAGACGATACTTAGCAAACTATTATAATAATTTGGTCAGTTTAATGAGATGTCTAAGACAGGTCGGGTAATTTTAGAACACCTCACATAAATCATAAGCTCCTACCCTCAAACGTGAGTGGCTGGAGATAAACAGCAGAAGGAGAGAAAAAATAGGGAATAAAGTACAAATATTCCACGAATATATTTACACAAAATATCCATTCTCCCACTTTTCATGGCAACAAACTTTGCGATTAAAGTCTAGAATCTGCAGATTGAAGTCTCTCTCTATAGAAAACATTATATGCTTCCTATGCCTTCAATTCACGTTTTGACTCAAATGAATACTTGGAGTTGGTACAGCCAGTTTTAAATTTAAATATTCTCTTCCAATAGCCGTAATCAAAATGGATTAGAATGTAAGCTTTATACATTGTATATTTTCTTACATTCAGTTAATAATAGACAAAATTAATCAACTACTTCACGAATTCGCAGAAAACTTCAATATCCTTTCATTCAGCAATAGCTTACTTTTATCCAAATGACGCATTATCGTTGCTGGAGAGTGTGCCATAGTGTTGTTGTTTCAAATGAAATAATGTTTGATATTAAAATTACTGAAAGTTTCCCCATATTTAAGAACCTTATATTTAACTGTGTTGTCATATTTATACTACCTAAATATAATTATCTAACAGTATTTTAAAACATTTTTTGTTCAACCTCTAATCGCAGCAACAATCAGTTGTATAAAACTGTAGGCAAACTTTCTTGGAAATGAGAGAAAACGTTTCAGGTGGAGCGTACACACAAATTACTTATATGGACAACAGACTCGTCGTACCACTTTTCTCATCTCTTGCAATCAAAATCCTTCACAACTTATCAAGATATACCCTTCCAGATTGTAAGCGCAAATACAAAAAATAGCCAACATTTTTAAATCCTTTAAAGATATGGATTTTAAGCACAAAAACGTATTAAAATAGTCATAAGAAATGAAACGTAAACATTGTTAGGGGTAGCGCCAATCAACAACTTCCTAAGAAAGTCATTCCTGTTGTAGACATAAAAGGTGAGACCGCCACAGGTGGCCGAGGTCATTATGGCGCGGACTCGTGAGCGGAAGGTCTGGGGTTCGAATGCTATCTAGGACCGTCCTCCCTGACTGGGTTTTTTTCCAGGTTTTCCTCAGTCCTCATAACTGGCAAATGCCGGAGAGGTACCCTAAACACAGGCCTGGAACGCTTCCTTCCTTAAAAAATATCCTTTCTCAATATATGATTTCATTTCATGTATCATCAATGTCCACCGCCTGTGGTGCCTCAGTAGTAAAAAGGGGCGTTAAACACTACTGAAAAAACATTAAAATCTGCTACAAGTTGGGTGAAGATTTAGCAGTTAATTTATCATAAAATATTGAATGTTATGGCTGCATCAGAGATTCGGTTTCTAATGAAGACGCTATGCCAGCAATTTTACAGAAAAAAGAACAGTTCAAAAAGCTTCCATTTGTTAGTGAACAGAAAATCACATTTTCGAAACTTCCTCTTCCTCAATTTTGGTTTCAAGAGGAATATGACTACTTTGAGCTTCTGAACGGAGCTGCCAAGTTTGTGGCGCTCGTTCAAATAAGATATGTATAAACAAGAATTCTTTGAGTTCGTTTTAATAAAAGATAGGTGCAAAATGGTCTGTATGTGGAGGCCGAACTGAGACTAAAACTAATCAAAATTCAACCACTAGTTTAAAAGTTGTATTTAGCAATAGCATATTTGAACATATTAATTTTTTTCACTTTATACTTCAGTGCGTTTTTGCTTCTCACGACATCCTTTGGAATTTTAAAAACTGAAGGTTTGAAATTATTATAACATATAAAATGGTACTTCATGAAATAAGATTGGGAAACACTGGCTTAGTGGATAAATTTTGTGTTGAGTTTGCCATCTTTCGCTGACAGTACTACCTTGCTCTCTTTCCAAGATGATAACAAGCAGTGCTGCTTGTCCATGTATGAAACGCCTATGTTGCACAAAGTCGAAATCGCAAGCTTGCAGAGAACGCAAGAATTTTTCTGATATATCAGAATGCCATTAAGTAAATCAAGCAACTGCAAATAGTGAGGTTAGTTGTAATAATTCCATAAGACAGATTCTGCAGATACACAGTTCATGCATTATAATGCTTAATGTGTGTTGTTGACCCTGCTGTCTCTGGACAATTCGTCTTGACTTATCTATGGATTTACAGTTACAGGTGAAAAACATTAATATAATTTTCATCATTCACCTGTGACTTCATCTTCATGGAATTCATGCTCTTCACATTTTTGTTTGTATTTCATATTGACAAACATTTTGCATGTCGTTCACTGAACACTTCAAAAGCAAGTTGACAATTTTTTACTCAGTATTAAAAACATATTTGCCTTTATTTCAAACCGTGCAATTTTTCTGAATCTGAGAGAGGCAAATAAATAAAAAAAAAATTCTAAGCCCTTTACAAATTTTAGGTCCCTTTAAATCTGATATTTGCTGTCTGTTTATGATATTTTTGTTCTTTTTGTCCCAATGTTTCTTTTTCTTACTCGAAATATGTAACTAAGGTCCATGGTACTGCCTCAACATCCTATGATATACGTATTATTATTATTATTATTATTATTATTATTATTATTATTATTATTATTACTTCTTTAGGGTTTACTTTTAAAATTTCATTAAACAAACGTCGCTTAATTTGTTGAGAAAAATCATAATATTTAAATATAAAATATATATCCACCATCATTCCGTTTAAAATTTTGAAGTTACCATCCAGAACCCCGTGATGCCGCCTGATTGAGAGTTATACCATACATTCCTAAAAATGGGATTGTCATGAAATATAAGAGTAGATTAAAAATGATGCCCCGCTTAAATTTTTAATTTCTTGCAAATGTCCTGAACTTTTATAGACTTGCTTCCAATGTCGCAAGAAACTCAATATATTTCTGTATTCTTGATTGAAATTGATAGATATCGATAAACGCTACCTGTTGGTTAATGCTCTGCCATTCTTTGTGTCGTATATATTTTTAAAGCTGGTATTCTCTGCGTTGAGTTTGATAATCTGTTCAATAAGTAAATGTGGATATTTTCTGCTTCAGATGGACAATGGGGTCTACATTCTAAACATTTACAATAAGTAATTAAAGGATAGAGCGATTGAGTGGTTTTGCTAATATTCGTGCTTTAAATTTTATGTTTTTAGAAAAGTTCCAGTTTAGGATGACATTGAAATAAGTTTGAAATGCTTGTTGGAAAGAGGATATAAAGTGAATGACCTTACCTTTTTAGTGAATTTGTATGATTCAGTTCTTTAAGGGATTATTATGGCATAATTCTCCCACATTTGATGCATGTTTTCATTTAAATCGACACATATTACCTTAAAATAATTAACATAGAATAAGAAAAAGTCACAATTTTAGCCATGAATTTACTTTTAACATTGTTTTTAGTGTGCCTTAAATGCGCGAAGAATAATAATATCACTTACTCTTTTGAAATACAGCCCTAATTTTTGAAAGCCTTATTTGGAATTTTTCACTTACTGCGAACATCATTCTGCTTTCTTCCAGAAAGGCTCTGCAAATGCTAACACACTTGGTGTAATTATAGTTATTTGTAGGTTATGATTTCTACATTTTATTGACTTCACAATCAGCGATATTTATTTGTGGTGATGCACAAACAAAAGTAATGTTCATACGTTAGAGGAGATTGGACGTATTCTGAGGTAAATACCTATGATTACAAACTAACTTCAACGTGTAAGCAATATTCTTTTGCGAAGTGTCAACAATGTGCAAATGCCAATTATAAATGTACATAATTATAATTTTCAAATTTTCATTATTTGTTTATTCATTTAGTTAACTAACCTGGTGACCGTGCTCGCGATCCATGTTCGTGCCATATTTAGGTTTGTCGTAGGTCCACATTAGGTGCAAAAGCGAAAGATACATGTTTGAAATATGTTTAATGTTTTTCCGTCATCTCGAAACAGTAATTCATGATGGAACTTACAGACGCCGACGAACTATCGCATGTACTCCATCGCCTGGAAGTTGAGTAGCCTGGCATTGTAAGTTAAGCAAGTAGAAAATTAGCACTCGCACTGTATGTCGGCATTGTAAATTGTTGGAAGGACATCCTCTTATTTGTTTAAGTGATGATCAGAATAGTTTTAAATTTTCCACAACCTCTTTTTTACGAACTTATCTGTATTTTGTAGAACCTATATAATTATGAATACTTGAACATTTTCGTACTATGAAATTGTATGTATATAGTGTTTGGTGAAGCTAACCACGCCGTATTATTGAATATTTTTCTTTTAATTTGCAATACCCTGCTATGTATATATAGCCGTCATGAATATCAAATGTACCGCCACGGGTGGCCGAGGTCGTTAAGGCACGGACTCGTGAGCGGGAGGTCTGCGATTCGAATCCCGCCAGGACCGTCCTCCCTGACTGGGGTTTTTTCAAGGTTTTCCTCAGTCTTCATAACTGGCAAATGCCGGAGAGGTACCTAAACTTAGGCCTGGAACGCTTCCTTCCTTAAAAAAAAAATATCCTTTCCCAATTTATCATTTCATTTCATGTATCATCAGTGTCCATCGCCTGTGGTGCCTCAGTAGTGAAAACGGGCGTTAAACACTACTCAAAAAAAAAAAAAAAATATCAAATGCAGCGTATTGCAAATTATAAAACGAGCAACCTATGTGTGTGTGTGTGTGTGTGTGTGTGTGTGTGTGTAGCTGTCGTGAATATCAAATGCAGCATATTGTAAATTATAAAACGAGCAATCTATTTTAACAATAATTATATATCTCACGAAAGGAACCAATTATTATAACGTTCTTTTAAGCCGTATAAGCAGGTGGCTATCTAATTCAATCTAATTCTTATTACAGCTTAGAGCATGTCTAAGAAAGTGATTTTTAAATTACTGCATTACAAAAACATTTATTTATATTACTGCATATTTTTGTTGACATTCTTTTGCTTTTGAATTTGCGAAAATGGCCACCCACAGAAGTGTATCCTACTGATGACTTCAGCTAATAGCCTGTCAAGTATTTCCAATTAATCACGTAAATCATTTATAGAAACAGAAAAATTGAAAACATTACAAAAGTGAATAAAATAGGATTCTTAAATGACTTTACAAAATCTGTACAAGCTGTTATTGTGAAGCAAGGAGGAAACACTCGATATGGATAGAGAAAGAAAGTATCTCCGAAGGCGAGAAAACTGTTCCTTTTAATTGTTTAATATCCTAATTCAAGTACCAGGGTTTCTAAGGCGACGAATAGAATGAAGAAACTGATGATCTTGCCAATAAACTTCGGGAAGGACCCAAGTTAAAGCTACCTGGTGATCTGTTCTCAAGGGAAAAGTAAAACGTGGTAAAGAGCATTACCCAGGCAACTGAACCAAACAAATCTCGATCCCGCGTTCTGCTATCTAAAAGTTGTTTTAGATGCTTAGTAGACCGAGTCATGAAGTTTACAAAGGATGTAATGGGCAGATATACGGCTAACATAATTATGGGAAACGTAGATTGTATAAATAATAAAATAACGTATTTTAATTCATTTCTTCTTACTTATAAGGATATAAAAAAACAAATACTTACTTGTTGATACAGATTAAGAGCAGTTTTATAGAGGTTCACTTTTATTGCTGTTAAACCTAAGTGCTCAGTTTTATTTTCAATTTCTGTTTTATGAAAATCAATAATAGTATCAATTATTAAGGAATTTTTTTTCAAAACTAAATACAGGATTTATTTTTTTTTATGTTACATAAAGAACCTTCTCATTTCTTGTTTGTGTTTCATTTTCGGAAATATTGATACATCATAGGCTGTCGATTTGGTGATTAAAACTCTAGCGAGATTAAGGTTACAGTTCAAGATTACAAGTTTCTCCATTCTTTTATGGGACAGCCTACGAGTATTTTCTATGTTTCCCATACACCTTCCTATATGTGGATCAGTTTTTTTTTCTTCACTTGCAGCTTAAGGGCGTGGTACATTTAACATTCGATAAGCTACAAAATGTAAAGATTTTTTCAGAATGTAATCCCTTTCGCCAAATAAAAGACATTGTATAATTTGTAGCATCCCATAACGAATTTTTAAAAGTAACATGTGGAAGCATGAAACTTTCACGAGTTAGTATTTCCTCCACTATGAAAACGAAGTTACTCATTACAGGGATATAACCTTATGTTATTGCTAGAGTTGGGATAAATGCTCCGCGGACGCGATGTCAGCGTTAATTACTACACGAGTTAGGATGCGTTGGGTTAGTAAGGGAGGCCGAGGAGTCATTTTATTATTAGGTTTAATTAAGTACGTTCTTTAACATATTTGTTCATTAGTGTCCCATTCAATTCAGGGCTTAAAATGGCCAATATATTAGCTCAGAGGCCTCTTCTTTGAGGCTTGAGGTTCTTTACGTGCCATAAATACACGACACGGGATCGATGCTTTACTTCCCTTCTGAAGGAATCTACACTTTAGGGTTAGGAATGGAGTCGGCACATGCTAAATTTCAGTACTTTCGGAATAAGTATCAGTTTACATGTTCAGCGGAATGAGCAAGTTTTGGCTTTCACCTAAAGCATACTTCGTGTTCGTGCCTCATAATCTCTTGTGTGATATGGCAGTGCACTCGGGGTTACACTGTATGGCAGAAGAGTAAACAACAAGGCGTCCATTCCTATTCCTATTTATCCTATTTATCCTATTTCTAGCTATTTTTTTTTAAATTTTATATAGTATTTATTGTCTATTTGACTGCATTGGTCTTTTGCGACATCTATAGGTTGTGAACTGAATACTATAGGTGTAATTCTGTAGGGATGAATGAAATGAAATGAATAAATAATGGCGCAAATGAGTCCTTGGCGCCTTAAAGCTAACCTGCCATTCACCTTCACAGGGTGGTCGGTCCTGGTGGTGTAGTGGCAACCATACTTGCCTCTAAACCCGATCCCGACCAGGACCGATGCATTTTTTCGGGCGTAAAAATCCTAAGTATGGCTTTCTTTCGGAAGGGAAGTAAAGTCGTAGGTTTACGGCACGATAAAGAACCTCAGGCCTGAAAAAAGAGGCCTCTGAGCAAAATTTTTAGGCCGTTTTAGCCCCTGATTTGAATGGGACGCTGATGGCCTGAGATGTTAAAGAGCGTCCGTAAATAAGCCATATAGAAAAAAACTTATCAGGGTAAGCTATGAAAAAAACTGTATCCAGACAAAATGATCTGACCGGGTTTCGAACCCAGGAACTCCGAATTAATACCCGCAAACTTTACCACCAAACCACGGAGGTGCTTGTCTCGATATTGTCCATGGTTAATCCTTTTAATCGTGGACTCATCAGATTTACACCTGACCGGATATTTTTGTAGTATGATACATGTATATCTCGAATCGCCTAATTTAAAATATTCTGGTAATCAACAACGAATGAACATTTAATGAAACGGTATAATTTGCTTTAGAGCTTCAACTTTTTTAACGGCTTTATAAATATGTAAGTTTTAGTATCAGAATTAATTCTTCTAAAAGCTGCCAGTTTCTTCTGATATTGGCAATGTTTTGAATGTTATTTATTCTTTATAAAGCACATAATGACTTCTTTGTTTCTTTTATTCATTAAAATTTCAAATAGGTTAAAGAGCTAGCTCATTATGTAGGATATTTATTCGCATATTTATTTTTCGGTTTAGGTCCAGAGTTGGGTGCTGGGCAAGGTTAAATTTGAAGTATTTTGAAATTATTTTAGACAAAAAATCGAAGTTATTAAATTTGTTTAATGCACACGTATTTTAATTAGCGCTTCAGTGCATGAACTTTATTAAAATTTGGGGTAATGGAGGAGTTTTATTATACTCAATGTATTTTTTTTTTTTTTTTTTTGCATTCTTCCATACAAATCTCAACACATCTTTTGTAACTAAACACACTTATCATCTGATAATATCTTCAGCAACGAACGCAGTAATTTCTTAATATTCATTTGGACTCATACTCTGTAAAAATAGTTAAGCGCGTGTGGTATTATAAACCTCCAAAATGTGGTTTCTGTTATCAAGCCTAACATGTTACTCGTATATTAACGCTAGAATAAGAGCTTTATGGACCTTATGAAATTTTAAATTACCATATTGCTACTTAAAGAAGACTCTCTTAAAGGACTTGACAATGAGAAACTTCGTATTCAGGATGAATACGGCAGAACTTTATTCTAGTACTTCTATTCTATTAGGAGCAAAGGAATACATTCTTTAGCAATATATTCACATAACTCTTTGTTATTATGCATTTTGACCATAATACTGAATACGGGATGGTTGTGGCGAAATCAAAGGGGAAGAAGTAGATGGAGTAAATCTGATATTAAACCAAGGAGCTTTTTTTTTTTTTTTTTGATTGATTTATTTATGGACGCTCTTTAACATCTCAGGTCATCAGCGTCCCATTCAACTCAGGGCGTGAAACGGCCGACTAATTTTGCTCAGAGGCCTCTCTTTCAGGCTTGAGGTTCTTTAGGTTCTTTATCGTGCCGTAAATGTACGACACGGGACCCATGGCTTTACTTCCCTTCCGAAGGAAGCCATACTTAGGATTTTTACGCCCCGAAAAAATCCATCGGTCCTGGCCGGGTTCGAACCAGCGATCTTGGGTTTAGGAGGCAAGTATGGTAACCACTATACTACCAGGACCGACATCAAAGGCGCTGACGGAGTGTAAAACTTGATGGTGGTTCAGCCGTCGGTAAATGATTTGAGATGTATTAATTTAATATGGGGATTTCCTGAACTGCTGTTATACACAAAGGTTGTAACTGAGGATGTGATTCCGCGGAAGCCTTTGTGTACTGGTACTCTTTATGAAATATTTGCCGGTATTTCATAGTTTTGACGCCCGTTTTACAGCAGCTGGATGGTCAGCAGCCGAAGTGGCAGCTCCGGCAAAACGGATGTAATATACGCTCAATTAATTCATCAAGTTCTCGCAATTACGACTAAAATAAGCACGTACCTTATGATATGACAGGAGATGTTTTGTCCAACAATATCCAACTGGTTTTGGCATAATTTTAAAAAATTGTCATTCATACCTTCCGTAAATGAGTTAATTTAAACTTGAAAGCAAGCAATATTTCCATTGAACAAGAATTCCGGAAGGTGATCTTGATATTTGGGTTAATTTCGCTAATTGGATTTTACGGAACGTGAAGCATTGCTTTATCAAGTATGACATCGGGAATGTCACACAAGATGCGTTTGAAAGAGTTTGGCAAGAAAGGGAATACCGCTCTGGTATCTGCCGTGCCAGCGGTGGGGGTACACATAAAATCTTGTTAAGGTGTGAGTATAAAACCACGAATATTATTCTTTAATACGGTAGTTATAAAATTAAATTTTGTTCATTGTTGTTGAAAATAATGCCACTAACTACCGGGAGTAACTCACTTTTTTGAATGGTGTTTAACGCCCGTTTTTACTACTGAGGTACCATAGGCGGCGGACACTGATGATACATGAAATGAAATATATTGGGAAGGGATTTTTTTTAAGGAAGGAAACATTCCCGGCCTAAGTTTAGGATACCTCCCCGACATTTGCCAGAAAATATGGAAAAAACTTCAGTCAGGGAGGACGGTCCTTGTGGGATTCCAACCCCAGACTTCCCGCTCACGATCCATGCCTTAACAATCTCGGTTACCCTTGGCAGTACTAACTCCCTAAAGCATCTTACATTCTTTACACAATGTGGCCAGATATGAGAGCAAGCTAAGTTTAAAATCCATGTTAGTCTGTTCCATGTTCATAACAAGGAAATCAATAGGAAAACCAGCAGAGAACATAAATTTTCATAAATAAAGATTAGTGCATCTTTCACAATTAATTTAATTGTTCAATACCTATTTATTAAAAAGCTATGTGACCTGACACCCCTTAACAGCTCTATTAGGTGACTCCTAGGGAGGCAAACCCAGTGTCCCACCTACTAGCCACATGTTTTTTGTTGCGAACCTGCTTACAACACCCCTCATGCTCAAATGCGCGCTGTAACGTACGAAGCGAAGCAACCATTTTTGGCTGTATAAATAAACTGTGCATGTGTTAACATCCCAAGACATTATTAACATATATGTGCCACATTTTCCAATGACCACCTAAATGGACGACCCGGTAGATTAAAATATTATATTAGATTAGATTAGATAACGGGAGTTTGTTGGAGCTTTGTCATCCTGCCGCACGTCCGCCTAAAAGGCTTATTGTACAACTACATAGGGAGAGACGATTTCACCATTTCCCAATTTTTTTACTAGATTCCAAGTCTTCTATGGTTGTAGAAAGAGTGAGTTTCTTTCTTACCAGAGATGAGCAATTTAACGGGATGTGCGAGTCATTCTTCTCATCCTGTTTGCACAATCTGCAAATGGGTTCATATTTATAGAATGTCGCTTTACATAGATGTATCCATGTTCAGTAATAAACGAAACTGCTTTTCTTATTTCTCTTCAATACAGTTTTAGGAGAGATGAGGAAAGATATTGCTTGGACCTTGGACCGATATCCTAGCTTGATTTTTCCACGATACGTTTGCCACATTTGCCCAAAAATATTGTTACTAGGTCTCAGCAGGAAGTCCACTGATTACACCTAAATATCCAGGGCCAACAAACAGTGTATCAGTACTCTTTTTTGCCAACAAATATACTTTTTCATTTCCACAAATGCCCCGACGCCACAGTACCCACCGCAATTCAAGCCTATTGAGAGATGTCAGGGCAGTTAGGGCATTTATTCATTCCATAACAATTTAGATTAAACGTGGTAAAGCACTTCGACTATCTGACAGGATGAGAATTCACTTACCGTGGCGAATCTTTTCAAGACCGCTAGAAGCACACTTCAGGATAGCAATACTTCTAACTGAAAAGTTGTGCGGTGTTAATTAAGCTTTTACTAATGTTATCATTGGAGACAGGCCATATATGCCTGCACCCGATTGTGTCCCTACACGGGATCGGTAAACCGTAAAAGTTGGTCACGTTCTTTATTGCGTGTGATTCTTTCCATCTAGTCTTCTCGAGATACAGGCAATGCATGAAGCTGGCTTAGGTACCAGGTTGTTTCGATAGTGCGTTTAATGATTACAAGAGACCAGTAGTCTCTATGGAGAATTTTGTCAACGTGGTTGTTCCATGTCAGTTTTTATACAGTAAAGACCTAGACAAGTAACTGACTGAGAATAATCCAGGATTAAGTTGCCTTGACTTAAATTCCCTTGCGCTTTAAGATCTCTCCTGTTAGTAAAAGGAAAACCAACTGCCTTGATAGGATTAATAGATGGACCCTCCTGCATGCACCAAGTGTGAACCTTTCTCAGTTCACAGTGCATGTCTGAGGCTGGATTGAGGAAGTTTCTAAAAATAAAGAGTGCTATGTCACCCACCTAGCCTTGTATGAATATCCCTCCTGGGCCATGTCTTTAAGCAGGCCGTTCACAATGAAACACCAAAGCAGGGGGGAGTTCTTTCCTCCCTTTGGGCAGCCCCTCATGCGCGATGATCTCTTTGGCTTCTCTAAGAATGCTAGCATAATAATCCCGCTTCTAAGTATGGTGTTTATCCAACTGCAAAGAGGTTCATTGACTCCATGTTTCTCTGCAGTCAGAACCATAGACTTATTAGATGCATCATCAAAAGCACCCTCTTTGCCTGGGAAAGCCCCTAGGGCTATTTTCTTCGTAGCCATCGAGTCTGCACAGTCTGCTTACTAGAAAGTCTAGTGCTGTTATGCAGGACTTGGATGGTAGGTAGGCATGTTGATTTCGATGAAGGGGAGTGTATAATAGCAGCTTTCTTCGAATATATGTTTTGATCAATCTTTCCAAATCCTTTAAAATTAAAGATACAAGACTGATCGACTGATAAGCATTAGTCTAGGTTCAGTTATTACGATCGCGCTTAGGAATAAACACTATTTAGGTAGCTATCCACATCTGCGGATATAGCGAAAGGCTATACTGGACCGGAAGAGATTGCAGAGGAGGACGTGAAGCTAATGAGGTTGTTTCTGCATCAAAGCAGGAAAGATGTTGCCTCTACTTGGCGACTTAAATGCATTATATTCATTAATGCGCATTTAATATCATGAGCTGTAACAACATGACGTGCAAGTTGCCAGTCCTTCTATGTTGCTTTTGGTCTAGAGTTTTCGCAGTGGTCCGAGGATTCGTAGGTCTTATTATCATTTGTGCGCCCGGGGAAATATACATCAAAGAGAAATTTGAGTGTTTCTTTAGCCGAGCATGCACACTCCAAGACCGGCTCCCATGCAGGCAGCATCTCGGATGAGCAGCAGCACGCACCTGAGAGCAACGTTCGGAGATACCGGCAGGCAGTGGACTTTGGTCCCCTGCAAGCCTGCCCCCCCCCACACCTATCTTAAGGAGAGCAGCATTATTCCTAATCGGCGAGCTTCGACCGTGGCAAGCAGTGGACTAGTTTCCCCTTCTAGCCTGCCCACGGCGCAGCTATTGTCGTTGCAGGAGCCAGCGCCCTGCCGCAGCCTGTTGCAAGGCTTGGGCTTTCCATTCGCCAAGTACTGAAGGTAAGGTTGATAGATCTTCATAGGGGTTTCTTTCTATCTTTCTACCTTCAACTATACATCTTTCCGACTGACCACAACAGACTGACAGACTACGCTGACAGCGGGGCTTGCAAGAGCTAAGCCCTCGAGCCAAAATAATGGCTCGAGTGGGCGCCCCCCTTAAGGTGGTCCGCTCCGCTGCAAGCAGCCGGATAGCGCCCGCGATGACTCATACTATGAGCGCATCCGAGGAGGAAGACATTGCACAACCTGGGCCCAGTAATAAGGGCACTTTGGCCGCCTCACGGCCATTAACTAGAGCCATAAAGCGAAGTAAGCTTGAGGGAGAACTGCCGGCGGACGCGTCCGCCCCTCCCCCCCTCCTATCTCGCCACTTTCTCTCCCCCCCTGCCGGAGACGAGCAGCGCATCTAGCGAAGGCTCAGACTCGGAATCGGAGGGATTCACCGAGGTGCGCAGCCGGAGACGGCGGCGCTCTGAACGAAAGAAGCAAAGCACTGGCGCCCCCCCAGCACCGGCCCCAGCCACGCCCCTACCTCCACCCAGAAGGAGGGAAAGAATACCGCCGATTATGGCGGACCCGTTCCCCAGCTATGTGCGAGTTATGCGCAAGCTGGAGGCTAAGCTAACTGGCAACTTCATTGCCACGCGCAAGCCTAAGCGTGTGCGTATACAAACCTTTACGGCAGCAGACCATGAGGCTGCACGTACAGTCCTTTGAGAGGAAGGGGTACAGTTTTACACGTTCTCCCTACAGCGTCCCCAGGTGGAACGCCGCGTCATTCGGGGCCTAGACTCCGAATGCACGGTCGAGGAGGTAAAGGAGGCGCTGATGGACGAACACAACATTTGCTGTGGTGCTGTGGGCAACAGCATGTAGGTATATACAGCGGCTGCCCGATACGGAGAAAAATCATTGAAGGACGCAGGCATAAGAGCCCTGCGCCTGTTAGTAGCAATGTAACATTCGCGGCGGCACTGCAGGGGGCCGAGACCACCCTTGCAGCAGCCAGCCAAAGCGCACCAATCAGAGCAGAGCCTGGCCCGAGTGGCGCCCAGGCTCCTGCTGAGCAGCAAAAACAGCAGCCAGCACTACAAGCACCAATACAACAGGCCGAACCTAAGCCACAGAGGCCAAAAAAGCCCAAGAACAAGAAGAAAAGGGCACCAGCAGCCCCAACACAGACCGCTGCTAGCGCTGCGCCAAGCAGCCAATCAGCGGCCACTTCGCTGCCACCGGCGCCTGCTGTTACACAGCCAGCGCCTGTTCAGCAGGCACCTGCCAACATCGCTACTCAGCCAGCGCCTGTGCAGCAGGCACCTACCAATATCGCCACTACCAGAGCCACGAATGCCCCAGCGGCATCAGCAGACTTTATTGTTGAAGAGGACCTTCGAGAGTACCAGGCCCTTATGAAATGGTACCTTGAAATAATACAAGTATAGCTGCCAGCACTGCGCAGTTGCAAGGCGGTGTATGAGGACGCCAGTGCTTCCCCAGCTGACAAGACCCGTGCGATGCTTCGCACGATGGAGTTATTGTTCCCTAATGCTAGATCTTAATGGCAGGCAAACTTGTCCGCCGACCATTTAGAGCTGCGTTTTGGAACGCAAACGGCATTAGGGATCAGCACTCCACCGTGCTCGAGTTTGTAGAGTACCACGGAATTGACATCCTGTTAGTCTGTGAGACTCACCTAACGAACGGTGTGCAATTCACATTGCCAAGCTACGTGACCCATAGGGCCGACCGAGTCGGCCGGCAGGGAGGCGGCACGGCCATTCTAATTAAGAACCATATAACCCACACTCCTGTCCAGATCCCGCCCTTACAGCAGGTAGAAGCTTGCGCCATCCGGCTAGAACTGGGGGGGGGGCAAGACCTACTGCTGGTTGCGGCCTATGACCCGCCTGGTAACCGCTGCATAGAAGCGGACTACACTACCCTTCTGAACCTGCACCCAACTGTATGCATAGCAGGCGACCTCAACGCGAAGCACCCGCATTGGCACAGTCGCCAAATGAACAGAAGAGGCCGCGCGCTCTACCGCCTCATAAGCGGAGACCCGGCCCTCATCGCGCATGGCCCGAGTGGTCCAACGTACCACCCGACCCGCGGCAGGCCGGATGTCCTTGACATCATGATCACCAGGAACATTCCATTCCATCTGGACCTCACGGTTGTTAACGAACTGGACTCCGACCATGACCCAGTCATGGTGGACTCAGACGTGACAATGGCCGCTCTGCATTTTCCAGAGTGGTGTGAAGAGGTCGACTGGGAAGCAGCAGTCCTGCACCTAAACCAAACTGTAGAACCGAATCCTCGCATCGACTCCGTTGAGGCGCTCGAGGCCGCGGCTACAGCTTTCTCCGACCGCATCCTTAACGCGGTAAAGGCCAACACCTACCGCATCCCACACGATCACCTAAACCCCATGACCATTCCAAATGAGCTTAGGCAGCTCATCAAGGCCAAAGGAACGGTACGTAAGCTATGGCAACGCTTCCGCCATCCCAGGATCCAGGCGGTCTACCAGAGGTTCAAAACCCTGGTGAGGAGACTGCTCAGGATACACCGCAGAGAGGCCTGGGAAAACAAAATGCAGCATGTTGACCTCCAAGAGAGGAAACCTTGGCGGATTATAAAAAGTTTACGTAAGGACAAAACCTTACATACACACCCGATTCACGGCACTCGCGGGAGGCTGTCTTTCACCCCCCGCGATAAAGCCGAGGCTCTCGCAGACTACCTGGAGACTCAGTTCGAGCCCCGGGAGGACCCGCAGGACGAGAACTTCACTGATGTCGTGGAGGAGAGGGTGGATGCCTTCTTTGAGGCCCCGCCCATCCCCCACGACGGCGTCCACATCCCCGTCGCCACCCCAAAAGAGGTGGTATCCCACATTCAAAGCTTGAAACCCAACAAGGCCCCTGGACATGACCGCGTTACGGCGGACATGCTCCAGCACCTACCTAAGAAAGCTGTGCTTCACTTGACACGGATTTATAATGCATGCCTTCACCTGCGCCATTTTCCCAGTGTGTGGAAAGAGGCGAGAGTGGTATGCATCCTAAAGTCTGGCAAGAACCCAGTTTTTCCCTCCAGCTACAGATCCATCAGCCTCCTCCCAGCCATCTCAAAACTTTTTGAGCGGCTGGTCCTCTCCCGCATTTCTCCTCTGTTTGAGGAGAAAGGCCTCCTTCCGGACCATCAGTTTGGTTTTCGGGCTGGCCACTCCACCACCCAGCAGTTACTCCGAGTAACGGAGAAGGCCTCCTTGGGATACCAAGAAAAGGCCAAGACCGTGGCAGTACTGCTGGACGTGGAAAAAGCCTTTGCGACCACCTGGCATGAGGGGTTACTTTATAAACTCATACAAGCAAGCATCCCTCCCCCCTACATCACACTGATCGCGGGTTTCCTCAGAGACCGCAGCTTTCGTGTAAGGGTGGAAGGGAGGTGTCCACAAAAAGGCCCATTGGCGCGGGAGTGCCGGAAGGCAGCGTGCTGTCCCCGATACTCTTCGCAGCTTACATGGCCGACTTTCCGACAGAGCACAAAGTCACGACTTGCCAGTATGCAGACGATGTCCTGCTACTGGCACAAAATAAAAACTTGCAATATTGCTACCGGCCACTCCAAAGACAGCTCAGAGCCATCGGGGAGTGGAGCGAGAAATGGCGCATGGCCATCAGCCCGGGGAAGAGCTCTGCTCTTCTCCTAGCTCAAACCAGGCTCCCGCATGACCAGCATCCTCTTCGGCTGCGACGCAGGGTGATCCCCTGGGTCACCCAAGCGAAGCACCTCGGAGTGATGTTGGACAAGCGTCTCACTTTCCTCCCCCACGCTACGGGGAAAATAAAGCTAGGTCATGCAGCTGTTCGGCAGCTGTACCCGATCTTCCGATCAAGATCACTACCTACTCACCAAAAACTGCGGATATATCGCGCGATCATACCGCCCCTGATTCTGTATGGCTGCGAGGTCTGGGGAGTGGTGGCCAAGGACATCATCCGCAGAATCCAGTGCGTGCAGAACAGGGCGCTCAGGATGATTTACGATACATGCCGTTGGTTTCCTGCCCATATTCTCCATGAACATTCCGGAGTGCCATACATTGTCGATGTCATTCGAGAGAGGGCAAAGACTTTGTATGACAAACTCCCACATCACCCCAACCAGCTGGCGCGTCTTATAGGGCAGTACAACCCAAAAGCAAAAAGACGCTGCAATTCATACAGGCTTCCCAAGGACATCCTGGTGACTTAATATCAAATAAATTGACTTCCACCTGAAAAGCGGCGACCCTACCACTCGGTTTTACGGAGGAGTACGCTCAGACGTGAAGCAGTAGTGGGCATGGACGCTGCTTGGATGAGTGACCGATGTTAAGTCGCATTGGCCGTGGTCAGTGGTTGGATGGGTGACCCTCCTGTTAAGCTGGCCAGGGCCAATCGAAGCAAGTATACCCAATGAAAAGCTCCTCGGATCCGACTCTATGATTCATTTATAGACGTGACTACATTAACATAGAAACACACAACCCAACGAAGGTCTATCAACCACACAGGTAAAGCCGCAGGTGCGGCTAGGTACTGTGGCCTTCAACCCGCCCGCAGGGCGGCTCGTTACTGTTCTGGCGTTCTGGCCGAGCATGTAAAACCTACCGTAGGCTTAAATATTATTCCTATAGGATTTGTTGGTCGGTGAGTCATTGCTCTGTGTAACCTGGTTGCCTCTGGCAGGCTTGATATTTCCTGACTGATGGGCTACCAATAAGATCTTTGGGATTGAGTTTTACGGGGTGTGAGGCCGCGGTGCAATGGGATTCTCCTCCTTCATCTTTCCAGGCGTTTCGTTCGCCGCAATCGTGGATGAAACGTCTGGGGAAACGAAGGAGGAGAATTCCATTGAACCACAGCTTTACAACCAGAAGGACTCAGCTCACATAATTGACACCGGCCGTCTAAGCCTTCATTCTACAGGATCTTTGGCCTTGTAAATGTGCTTTTCTTAGAGTCTGTGAGGGCTCGTAATGTCAGAAGTATAACGAAGTTAGAAGATCAGATTACTCCGCACCTGTGCTAACTGTTTAATAACGTTCTATGGCAGAGAAGAATGCCTAATTACTGGAAGGAAGCGAATGTAATCATTCTAAACAAATGGACAGATAAAGGTCCTAAGCAGCCGAAATTCTATCTTACTAAATGTTCTGGGCAAAATTAAAAAAAATATAATGAGCAAAAGAATCTATGAATATAGATTAATGATTGGTATGAATACTAAAACAGTTTGGATTTAGAAAAGGCAAGTCAACAGAGGATGCCATCAACGAGGCAAAAGAGACTGCAAAAACAGCTAATAAAAATATGAACAGCAATATTTTTCGATATTGCCGGGGCGTTCGATAACGTACGGTGGCCGGCACTCTTTCAAATTTAGGAAAAAGAAATATACAAAATGCCTTTATGCTTCGTTAATAGATTATTGTAAAAATAGAAGAGTATATGTTAAAGGTGCCAACCAGACTATTACAAAGGAAATCACCAAACGATGTTCGCAAGGAACAATTTTAGGGGCGATAATATGGGACATGTATTTCGAGTCTTTAATAGAAAAATTAGAACGATTAGAGAGTATAAAAGAGATTATTACTTATGCAGATGACTTACTACTACTACTACTACTAATGCAAATAATAATAATAATAATAATAATAATAATAATAATAATAATAAAATAATAGAAGAAAATAGCAGAAGAGAGATCGAATATTATAACAGATCATGTTACATTTGGGGCATAAAAGTAAAATTGGAAAGAATTCCTCACAAATCGGACATGATTTTAAAAGGAAACTGAAACGGAAATCCAAATATTAAACTGAAGAATAATAATATAAAGGGACAAGCAATTATTATATATAACGGTTTCTCTCTAGACAAAAAGTAAATTTTAAGAAACAAAATACAAGAACAAGGGCATAAAAAGTTATGTTTAAGTTGGCCAATATTGAACAGAAATGTTTTAATATAAATGCTATTAGAATAATAATCTATCACAGTAGCATCTTTGCATTCATATTAAACAATGGAGGAGTATAGGGAAAAAGGCACGGGAGATAATTTTATACGTACTTTAGAAAGCTTCCAAAGAAAAAGTCTATTGAAATGTGCAGGTGTATATCCCATATCCCCTACAATGGGACTATTAGTCATCTTGATTATTTG
Source organism: Metallyticus violacea (assembly GCA_030762175.1). Taxonomy (NCBI): domain Eukaryota; kingdom Metazoa; phylum Arthropoda; class Insecta; order Mantodea; family Metallyticidae; genus Metallyticus; species Metallyticus violacea. The sequence continues at coordinate 135,189,516 of CM060846.1, forward strand.
GCCAATTGATTATTTAATCCACTTAAGAGGAGCCTCTTATTCTTAAAAACAACATGGACATTAACGGAAGGAATTGTAGGACAAAAGAAGAAATAAAATTTTCATTATTACAAATATGGCAACAAGAATGGAATAAAACAAAAGAAGGAGAAAAGTGCGTGACATCATGTCATCCACAAAGGAAAGAATAAATTTGAAACATATTCAAGCCAGTAAAGGTTTAGCATATTATGTAACAGGTCCGTGTCCATATTGCTCATATTTGAAAATATTGAAATTAAAAGAAAACAAAACATGCACGATTTGTAACGTGATCAATGCACCGGAACATGTTCCATTCTAAAGCCTTAAAGATCAGTAAATTGTAACTGAGGAAAGATGGCTACTTGCAGGGAAATGCTTTTGGAACATCGTGAAGGATCAAAATGAATTTAGAAAATTGAACGATTTAAGGAATAAAATATCATGTGAAATGTTGAAAGAGAATATAAACAACAAATAAGAGAGAAAATTCAACGATTATATTTCCCTAGAATATCCCAGAAATTTAGGGAAAGGCAAGAAAAATATACACAAGTAGAGTCCGTTTCAAGAACAAGAAGATGAAGCACATAGCACCCAAACTGAATGAGAAGAAGGAAGCAGAATTAACAGAAGAAAAGAATTATGGTAGTGTTCAGGCGGAAAGGATGCAGCTGGGAGAAGAAGAGGTACATTGAGAGCAAAGGAAGGAAAATATAAGGTACAGATAAAAGTTGAAAATCAGAAGAACGGAAAAGAGAAGAGAAGGAACTGTCCAGTATAATTGATACTTGAGACCAGCAGCTACCTCATTGATGTTCAGGTCCTGTTGCCTGGAATTCCGATGGGGAGCAGCCCGGATACCGAGCGTTAGCAGATATGAAGATTTGGATATGTAATTTTTGCTACTGGGTACCAGTAGCAATTATAGGTTGTAGTTTTAAATAGATGCAGTACTGAATTCCAGTACCGGTTTGGTGTTTTATTTTTAAGTTTTATAAAATCTGCAGAATGTAAATTGTAAATTAAAGGGTATAGATTGCGTAATAAATAAAAATTAATGTGGAATATTATATACTGATATAAAACCAAGTTATTAGGACATAAGGATTACAGGATATATATATAAAATCGGCGAAGGCTATATGACACCCCCATTCTCCAGTTCTTTTTGTCTTTTTAAAGAGATGTCGCCCTCTGCCTCTCTTATATTCAATATCTTTATTCCACCATGGCCGTTTTTAATTTTATCCCTGATTGTATGGGGAAATTATCATAATAACTGTCAGGTATAGCCTCTTGGATAGAGTAGGTGACCTTGTTAATATCACCAAAAGATCTAGTCTTATCAATCTCTCCAATTCTACCTGAGAGATCCTCCATATAGGTCTCCAAGGAGTGTCTTCTGAGTTTCCTGTACAAATTAACTCTATTGACAACATTAACATTAAACTATATATAGTCGTGTTCCAAAAGCGATCGTTCATCTAAGACCCTCCATTCGGTAATATGAGTAGCATAATACTTCGTGCAAAAAGTAATGTCAACAACTTCCTGCCTTAAGCGATTGGCAAAGGTAGGCTTGTTACCGACATTAAGTATATATAGACTGGTAGATAACTGAAACTCTAAAAGGTACTCACCACTTTTGTTGATATTTTACTGTCCCAGATTTCTTGATGAGAGTTGGCGCCTTTCTCTCTCTGAGTGCAATGTACGACCACCTTTTATTGTTCTCTGGTCGGTGGATTGCTGCCATCATACCATTGCTGCCAGAGCTTAATGGTAGGTCCTTCTAGCGCCCCCCCCCCCCTGTGTTACAGTCAATTTGTATCTTCATAATATCACTAGAACAAAATTCAGAAGAGGTAGGCATTGAATTTCATTGCGAACAAGAATACAACTCCTATATCGATTACCATTTCTGCAATATACCGACTTACCTTGATATTTTCCTAGTCCTGTGATTCGGCCCCTGTTAATCCAAGGTTCTTAATTCAGGACAAGGTCTATTCTTTATTTATTTTAAGTTTTACAGAAGGCAGCCGAGGCCGCCTTCTTATGTTGGGGGTTGATCTGGAGGACTTCTAGGGCTCTCCTTGACTAGCCAGAATCGCAATTGTAACTGTACCAAAGTCCAAAGGCTGTTTCTTCCAGATACCCTCAGAAGAATTAGTACCCAGTTCCATGTCTGAGGTGTGATCAAATGAGCTTCTTCGTCGAGGGAAGTGGCTACTATTGCTGAGGGCTCACAGATGTAGTCCTCAGAAATTAGTTTTTAGTTTAAAAAGTGGTTTCCATTGGTCACATGAGAGGCTAGGATCCTCACCCAGACAGAACACCAGTCTACCGGGTGGGCTTTATACTTTGTATAGAGACACCATTTGAGACTATTAGTCCAGTGCCTTACACCCCTCAGCACAGGTCGTACTGCACTTTATGTTTGGGCGCTTCTAACTCTGTGGCCTCCCTGGCATGAGTGACTGTACCGATGATTACCATCTTCAGTACAGCCCACAGGATCACAAATATACGATAGTGCCCCACCAGGTATAAGCTCGTGCGGCTTCTAGGGGGTGGGGATTCCATGAAAATGAAAGTATAGTGAATACAATACAAGGCTGAAAAATGTAGTTTGTAATAGAGCATAGAAACAAAAAACATAATAAATTTAATCATATACTTTTAAAGACGTCCTGTGTCCATACGACCGAATTGTTATGAGTATAGACTTATTTATTTTAATCCGCTCATTTTCATAGTGTATTTGCATACTTTTCTTCATAAATTAGTACCAAAAGTACTCACTATAGTGTATTTAATACTGTCAACGAAAGTAACACTACACCATATTGTTGAGGTAGAGTTTACTGTGTTGCTTTTGTCCAAATAAATAAAAAATGAGAAGAGAACAAAAAATAAACCAGCAACAAATTTTGAAACACAAGGTTATCATTTGAGTATGATGATGCAGTATAGTAGGATGGGTCCTATCCTACCAACAACAATAGTAAACATGCTGGTAGACTTAGGTACACGATAGCAAGAGATTACACTTCGAAGAATGGCAATGGTGCCCATTGGTGGGGCAGAGTAGCAGACGCTGGAATACAGAGGCCGAGTAATATAGTGGCTCTCCTGTTACTGAGCAGACTCACTAATGATGGGCACTGCCGCTTACAACATGACTTACATTTACTATAACAAATATCAGAGAACATGAGTATTCCATACTCACGTAAATTTAAAATAAACTAATTGTTGAAAAAATACACTAAACACAAAGGTTATGACAATAGGCATAAATTAAATATACAAAACTTTCAGAAAATTAAACATATATATACCCATCGGTAACATGCAATGATACACAAATATATTAAAATGCAGTATCATAAGCTCAAAATATATTCTCAAATTACAATATTACTACTTTCAAACAAACTGGGTACCCACAATGGACAAAATTTGCAAAGTCAGCTGGTGTTTTACAATAATTATCGAACTTATCATGTGACTTGCACTCATACACAAACATACACATAATACCCCAAATGAAAATATGTACAACTACAATAGTCTACCATCAACTATCTATTGGCAATTCAAACCAAACAACCAATACATATAATACTGAATGCACTAAACGCACCCTAGACCAAAATGGGTAAATACTTTCACTAATTGACTAAAGTTAAACTTAACATCCCTGTGTTTGGCAACATATCTACGTTTCTGTTTGTATTGTTTTTGAGTAATATAGTTGATTTCTTTTTGGATATCCCAAAGGGTCTGCCTGACCAACAAATCAGAAGTAGCTTGCAACTGAACCTGAATGGTAAAGGCGGTTCACGACCATACAACAAAAAGAAGGGGAGATATTTAGTTGTCATCTGGACAGATGAACTGTGTGAAAAAACTACACATGGCAAAATATAATGCCAGTTTTTTTTTATTTGTATCCACAAAATAAATTAACATGTTCAGCAATATCTGACTGAAGCGTGGTGTTAGTCCATTACAAGCTGGATTATTTGCACTAGTGAAATTGAGATTAATCTAATGGGATTTCAACAGTTCTTGCGTGACTTCACAAGGAAAATTGAACTTGATCAGACAACCACGTGGAAAGTGCCCCATGCCAATAGAGAATTAATTGCATGTAAAATAAATTTTGCTACCTGGAGAATGGTGGATGAAGAAAGCGGGACTACTCGACCCAACGAGAAGGACATTATGTTGCAACAACCATATGCTTATTCCCAGAAATTGAACAAAGTCCCAGAAATTCAATGCCCCTACTCTCACCAATAGGGTTTACAAAGGTAGGTTGTAAAAACCCAGCAGGTTTCTGATTTAACGACCTTTTCTGTGTTGACAACTTGGGCAAGTACGATTTAAACATTGAATATCCTTCTTCATATACACCCAATCGTACCTGCAATCAATTTTCCTAAATGTCTTTGAAAAGCCCAAGGGACTAGAAAGAGGGTCATCATGACAGGAAGCTAATATCTCATATGTAAGGGAATTTCGAATAAAGAATAAATGTAAGGGGCTATTGAAACCAACATATTTACGATATGAAACATCAGACTTGAGAGTGTATATAACAGCTTGTTTTGAATTTTAGAAGCGGAAGAATTTGGATCGTCTAATGCATGAATAATAGGTAACAACAATGGATCGGATTATTGCATTTCAGTAACTTCAACCGGAGATGGCAAACAAATTGTTCAAGCTTATGTTTTTCAAGTTGGAATAATGGAAACCGAGAGAGTGTATCCGCATCATTATGTTTCTTACTAGATTTGTAGCAAACAGTGTAATCTCGAGTTCTCGAATTTTAAGCCTATATCTAAACCAATCGTCCTGTCAAATCCTTCAAATTGTTCAGATAACAAAGATAATAATTATCAGACATAATAGGCATCTTATAACCATTCATAAGCGTTCTAAAATTAGTTGACAGTAGTCAACAATTCTAATTTAGAGACACTATATTTTATTTCGTATTTTAGGAACGTTATAAATGCATAAGTGACGGGTCTAAAAACATCATTGATCTTCTGAAGTAAAAACAGTCAATACCCAATAAACAGCATTAATATGAAGTTCGGTGTATGCACCTAAAGCCCAAGATTACAATGAGACAGGACCTTTGAAAGTATGAAATGTTTGCAGTTGCTCCAAACCCCAAGGAAAATCTTGATATTTTAAGTTAATTTAATCATTGGTTGAGAGATAGAAGAATATCTCTTAAATATTCTATCGAAATTAAAAATACTTAAATCTTTCCAGATGCTTCGAATATTCTTAGGACAGAGTAACTGTTGAATAACTACAATTTTATCTGAGCCCGGAAAATTTTCATTGCTATAACCTTCAAAACCTAATAACTGAATTCTTTTCATATTAAAAAAAAATCTGCTTTCAAAAGCATGTACTTCCAAGTTCAGAAAAACAACTTCAAATTTTTTTAAAAAAAATCTTCCAATGATTAGACAAAGACAACGGTGTCTTCAAAATAGGCTAGGGTTTTTTCAAGTGGCCCAAATATTTTTTCCCCCACATAATTAAAAGATCTAGGAACTCTAGCAAAGCCAAAAAATACACTCAAATTTACACTGTACTTCATGTGCAACAAAAGAGGTACATTTATTATTGTCCTCTAAAATAGGAACTTGAAAGTAAGTTGATAACAAGTCCAACGATGCGAACCAATTTGCTACACTAAATTAACTAAGCAGGTCATCAATAGGCGGTAAAGGCAGAAATGATGCTTGAAAAAGGATTGATTGGAATGTTATCAAAAGTACCTGAATCTGTCTCTGCAATAGGAATACTTAGGGACTTTTCAGTGTTAGTTTCAATGAAAATACTTTTTTCAGCATAAACATGATAATCTTAATTGCGCTTGAAAATTATTACCCAAAATAAAGTCATAAGCTAAATCCTTAACAACTAGTATATCTTCCAATACCGCCTGTGGTGCCTCAGTAGTAAAAACGGACGTTAAACTCTACTCAAAGAAATCTTCCGATAGAGCAAATTGTTAATTGTAATTTAAACAATTGGTAGGAAGTATCTAATAACTTATTTTCAGTGCACATAGAAATATCTTAACAGGCTAATAACTTTATAACTTAGAAAAATATTTATATGAGCAGTATCGATAATAATAACAGAACATCAAAGTATTAATACATTTTCCATTGATACTACCGACGATATGTAACACTTTTATTGCAAAAGGGGAAAAAAAGTATTTAAAGTAGAAGTAGGGTGTTGATTTGTCAACTTTCTGAGGGTTGACTGCAGTTTCTTTGTTGACTTCGGAAGCGAGGCTGACTCGGAGGATTTGGAGCAATGAATGGAAACTAAAACTCGTGTAGTTGTGTATTTAATTGTACAACTTGCTTAGTAAATGCTAGAACTGGATCTTGCACATTAGAACGTGGTAACTTTATAATAACCTGCAGAGTTGCAATAGACTGATTACAAGAAAAAAAAAATAGAAAAAGGGTACACTGAAAACTGCTGATAGGTATTGGTCTGCATCAATGAAAACAGTAACTGCTGCCTACTTTGCACATAAAAATGTGCTCTATCGACTCTGTTAATAATTTGAAAAACTTCATTCACACTTTGCAGGTTCATAGGCAACAAAGCTCTTACATACTGTGATTTGAAACCTTTCAACAAATTCTTAATTTTCTTGCGACACCGTTGCGTTGACCTGGTCTCATAATGATAACACGTCATAAATACAATGCAAGACTCAGAGTCTACTTGAATTCTCTGCCGAAGCTTGATTTCAAGCAGTTTTTCTTGATTAGTCAATTGAAAGGTGGTTAATAAAACGTTTGATACTATAAAACAGCGGTGCTTTTTAGATAGCAGGGAAAAAATTGGAGTTTCTGTTCATCAGGCAACCATTAGCTCTAGCAATCACAGTGTGTTACAAAATCTAAAACAGTTGCAGGCTGTGAATTGTCAAACGAAGATGTTTTTATCAACGGTCTAACTGCATTGTGTTAATAGCAGTGGATCTGAAGTGTGAGCAATGAAAAGCTTTGGAATGTTTGAAGGAATAATGGTACCAGAAGTAGATGTTTTCTCACTCTGTTAAGCGATTGGAACAACTGGCATATTGGAATTTTGTTTAGATTTTCTTCTAAACAGTTTTTAAGACGAGAACAGATAGGATTTAAATGTAACAGACTTATAAGAAACCGATGCTGTTTTATCAGCCACTGATTCAACAATGACTCGTAAGGAAATAAAAAAATCACACACACTAACAATAAAAAGTTCATCAGTTGAAGAAAGAAAAATATCACTATTACACGTAAAATATGTAACACTTCACTACTAAATCATATGGCATCAATAAGGAAATTAGTTAGTACAAAGAAAGGAGAAAAGAAGAAGGGGGAAGTGGTAAGAAAAGAACTCTCCGCAACTAAATAAAATAAAAGTTACTTAAAAATGTAAAAATCACATTGCAAAATAGGATCATCAAAATGGAAATAGTTAATGTGAAATAAAGTGTGAGAAACAGCCGATTATAAAGCATTGCTAAAAACTACTAGTATATCTTAGTACATGGAAATATTTAAAACAGAATTAAAAATTACAAAATTTACAAAATTGAAAATTTACACAAAATCTATCCCGGGACTCCAACATTATGTGGCGAGCCCCCAGGAGCAACTCCCTAACTTCAAAAATATATTATATTCTTCACACAACGTGGTCAGACGTGAGCGCAAGCAAAGTATAAAATCCACTTTAATCTGCTCTATTTTCATTCCAAGGAAATTCAATAAGAAAACCAACAGGGAAAATACATTTTCATGAACCAAGATTAGTAGAGCTTTCACGATTAATATAAATATTTAACCCCGTTTAGTGAAAATATTGTTGCGTGCATCCTCTAGCAGGTCCGGTCTGTTAAATAACCCTTATGGAGGCGACACGCCCTTAACTGTCAACATCCTCCAAGAGACAAACGCGGCTATCCCCGCTACTAGTTACAACTTTCTGTTGTGCATGCGCCCTACAAAAACCCCTTCATGCTCGAACGGGCGCTGAACGTTCGGACCAAAACAACCATTAACGGTGTATAAGTAAACAGTGCATGAGTCAATATGTATTTGCCACAATATGAACTTACGAAATTCATAATTTATGCAAACTATATTAAAAACTATATATATTACAGCATTTCTTATTAATGAAAGATCCTATATCTCATTACTTGTACATTTACGGCACGAAAAAGAACCTCAAGCCTGAAAGAAGAGGCCTCTGAGCAAAATTTGTCGACCGGTTTACGCCCTGATTTGAATGGGACGCTGATTACCTGAGATGTTAAAGAGCGTCCGTAAATAAACAAATAAAAAAATCTATCTGAAATATGATTACCAGGATATTCTCTTGCCTTGCCTTACCAATTCTCTGTAAGAATCCGGTTTTATGTTCCATCGTACATAACACACGAAAGCATAACCCCTCGCTGACAAAACCCTGCTCAAGCTCCTACCTGTACGCACATTATATAGACTTGAGAACAGACGTTTTCCAGTGCGAAGACGCAATCTGCTGGCTCGTAAATTAATGTTGCCTTGAAATGTTAGTATTTATTAACCAGTGTTGTGCTTTTGCAATTAAGTATTGCTTATTTTATGACTTCCAAAGCTGTCAAATGTATACGCCGCTATTTGCGAGAGGGGAGAGGGTTAGAAGTTGAAGTTAGACACTCATTTTTCTGACCACATAGTTCGTTTCTCTTTGGATGAAGATAGCAGATAATGAAGCCTTCTAAGGATTGTGGACAGTTATGTTCTCCAATTATATTTAAAATGCAGTCATGCAATGAGTTTAATTTTCGATAGTTGTGTGCACTTATTAGCACTCCTTAGTAACATTTTTTTTTCCATTCTGAAGTCATTTTTGGAGATTATCAATTTGTTAACTTTTTTAATCCAGAACATTACGATTTTCTTTCAAAGTCTTGTCCATAATTTACTAAGAGTAACTTTCCTAATCATCGCCAATATAAATGTTATTTGACCTTACTTTTCGGATATTTAAACTACAAGTTCATTTTCAATTTTATATCTTATTGAATTAGGACTTGTTTTCATTCTATCGCTCTGCATTTTTTTACCGTCATGGGTAGCTAAGTCATTAAGGCGCGCACTCGTGAGCGGGAGGTCTGGAGTTCGAATTCCGCCAGGACCGTCCTCCCTGACTGAGGTTTTTTCCAGGTTTTCCTCAGTCTTCATAAATGGAAAATGCCGGGGAGGTATCCTAAACTTAGGCCTGAAAAGATTCTTTCCTTAAGAATAAATCTTTTCCCAATATACCATTTTTAGCCGATCCTGGTGGTGTGGTAGTAACCATACTTGTCTTCCAAACCCAAGATCGCGGGTTCAAACCAGGCCAGGATCGATGGATTTTTTCGGGCGTAAAAATTCTAAGTATGGCTTCCTTCGGAAGGGAAGTAAAGCCGTGGCTCCCGTGCCGTACATATACGGCACGAAAAAGAACCTCAAACGTGAAGGAAGAGACCTACGAGCAAAATTAATCTGTGTTTCGCACTCTGAATCAAATGGGACGCTGATCACCTGAGATGTTAAAGAGTATCCGTAAATAAACGAAATGAAACAAACCAATATATCATTTCATCTCATGTATCATCAGTGCCCATCGCCTGTGGTGCCTCTGTAGCAAAAATGGGTGTTAAACACTATTCATTCATTTGCTCTGCATTTATCCTCACGCGTTAAACATAAGTTCAGAATAATGCCTTTCTTGATTTGCTTGGTCCTGGTTGTTTCATTAGTTCCGTATTTGTATTTTGGTAAGATGGAAATAGTGCAGCTTTACAGGAATCTGCAGTTTGACACAGTTTGTACTTCGTTCGATACATGGCAATAAATGCATTTTTTCGCTTTGGATCTGTTGACGAGGATATGAAACTAAAGCGTAATTGAGCAGGCCGAGAGGCGTTATCTCAGTAAGAGTCAAAACTGTCATTCAACACATAGTGGATAAATGAAGCGAGAACTTCTGGATGGATATACCAGCTGAACAGAAGGCCAAATAGATCTGTATTACTAAATCTTAAAGCGAATCTAATGAGAATTATATTGCAAAAAGGACAGCACAATTCGTGTAGGCTACAGTATGTCTCCTAAATTACTTCGCATAAATTTTTTGTGTTTTAGAAGCGTTCTTTATTTCCAATGAAAATATAAGTATTTTATTCTGATCAAAGTTCGTATATTCGCTGTAAAATGAACTGTTACATATTTAGAAAAAAAAATCTGCCGTTGGTAGTAATTATTTTTCTATTTGAAATTTATTTTTACTGCATTCCAGAAGGTAAGGATAATTTTTAATAAAAACTTGCATTCAGGCTGGAAATAGTTTGAATTAACAGCAGGTGCGGGATAATAGATATATACTATAGTTAAGATTAAAATGTAAAAGAAACGTATCATTTAGATTTTGAGGAACATAATCTACAAAATATGTTAAAAGAATAGATTTCCATATCGGCGTGAGTGTGTTTTCCTTTTATGCAATATGTTATTTGCAATTCGATTGTAGCACACAACGTTTTCTTCGCAGTGGTGAAAGCAGTCTAGGAATTCATTAACACTATACAGAAATTTAAATAAAAACAATTTGTGACATTTCGGAGAAGGGAAGTGGGAGCGCTACCTTGTCACACATAACACCACCACGGGCGGCCAAAGTCTTTAAGGTGCGGACTCATGAGCAGGAGTTCTGGGGTTGGAATCCCGCCAGGACGGTCCTACTTGACTGAAGTTTTTTCCAGGTTTTTCTCAGTCCTTATAAATGGCAAATGACGGGGAGGTGCCCTAAACCTAGGCCTGGAACGTTTCTTTCTTTAAAAATCCTGTCCCAATATATCATTTCATCTTATGATCAATGTCCACCGCCTGTAGTACTTCGGTAGTAAAATCGGGCGTTAAACACCATTAAAAAAAAGGTTGTTTAGATGTGCGTTAGATAAGCAGTTACATAGCTTTAACACTTAATTACTCCATAACGGTAAGAGCTAGGTTCATAAAGTAAATGCAATTGTGTTCAATATATAAAGAAGTTAAAAACTATATATAATCTTCTTCAGATTTGGATGAAATATATGGAGTACAAAATTTACCGTCGTACACATTCATATCAGCCACTCCTAAATTACACAATATGCAGCATATAAAATACGTAGACTATCACGAGCTTTCAAAATACGGAATTAGATTTGATGAAGCTTGTATTTTTCAGTTATAGCCATTAAAAGAACTAGTAGTAACTATTAGGTTTCTAGCATTTCACTTTTGTAATAATAATAATAATAATAATAATAATAATAATAATAATAATAATAATAAACTAAGCTGAAAAGTCCATATAATTATTTTACCCCATTCTCTTCACGACGTATCTGGAAATAATCATCGCAATTGTTGTTATCTCCACCACAATGTTAATATCTACCAAGGTCCACCGTTTTCTCTCTCCCGATCGAAATATTCACGCAAAGAGCAAACCATTTCGCGAACTAGACCTTGAAGCAGTGGAGTGAAACTGGGGTAGGTATTTCCGGTAACACGAGATGGGACCTCACTGGAACTTTATTAGCGCTAGAAGGAGCTGAATAGCTACATGATTGGTTTGTAACAAATCAACAGCAATTATAAGCAACTGGGGGGGGGGGGGAGCTTGCCTGCCTCCATTGTGATTTAGCTTGGATATTGATTGCCGCGTGTGTGGTTTTTACACATCCCATATATTAAAAGTCATCTATTCAGGAGGTACTTTATGTAAGTAAGTCATAAAAATAGAATTATATATTTAGCTGCAATCTATTTTAGGTAATGCAACAAAACATTCGTTAAATGTATATATATGTCTTACTTTTCTTTTAGAAAGCACCTCCTGTTTCCCCCATTCCTTCAAATGGATTTATTATTTTAAACACAGTAATAGAGAAAAATAAGGAAATCATTACATAAGTTTTCTTAAAAGAGGGGAAAACATTTAAATTCGTTACATAATAATATTTAATTCCATGAAAAAAACTACACACACATAAATTAGTCGGACAGGCGTATGTGAAGCACAGGTACTGTATCTCAATAAGACAATATACTACAGTGTCCTAGCATCCCCACGTAAGTAGATATAGAACGAAAATAGGCTATAAATGAAATCCTCTCTCATTTAAAAAGACTATGGGTCATGTGATGCTCCCTACGATAATGTATGTGTTGGTTCTGCTGGTATAGTGGCAACCATACTTGCCTCGTAAACCCAAGATAGCGAGTTCATCCTGGCCGGGGTCAATGAATTCATTTGGACGTAGAAAAATCCTAAGTATGACTTCATTCGGAAGGGAAGTATGCCCTGGGTTGCGTGTCGTAGATTTACGGCACGAAAAAAAAGCTTCAAGCCTGAAAGATTAGGCATCTGAGCAAAATTTTCCCGCCGTTTCAAGCCGTGAATTGAATGAGACGCTGATGACTTGAGATGTTAAAGAGCGTCCGTAAGTAAAACAAATTAATATATAATGTATGACCATTTAACCAAGAGACACACTTTATTCAGGCGTGCTATCGCCTTGTATTTTATATTCAAACATTTCAGTGAGAAAATGGACGCATACTCATTCCCACATCCTTAGGAAAATCCTAGCCAGCTCAACCTCGTGTCATCAGTTCCTGTGGACGGCACATGTACAAGCCTCCTCCGTAAGCCTTAGTGTACAAAGCCAACTCTGGACAGGAGAGACACAATCGACAGACAAATCTGTGAAGGACGTCTTCAGGCCGATCATCTGTCTCATGAGTAAGTAAGAAGTAACACCGATACTGCCAGAGTAATAAATATCATGGATCATCTAATTGTCATCTCCAATAGGTGAAATATGCGTTACTTATAAAGTATAAATGTAATTGTCAATTCGTTCACATTAGTTAGATAGGGTAAATTCACCACCATATATATTTGCTGTGAAGAATCAATCATTTTGCTTATTTGTTATGGCGTTTATTAATTTGTTTTAAATATATTTTAGTTTTAAGGAAACTCATTTATTTATCACCCAATTCCATTCTAAGAGCACGTATCACTATAGTGACGCTACTTTAACATGCACCATGCACTTCTATTTCTTGTTATTTGGTTATTTGAAGGGATAGTCCATCCCTTAGTTTAGCCGTATCCTGCATTTACCCAGATCTCATTCAGCCAAATAACGTTCTGACCACAAGAAAAGGGTTCAACGCTCCATGTCTGTCTTCCCTAATAGTCACTTTTTTAGGAACAATGTACTATAGGTTGTTCTCGTTTCCGTTTGTTTCCAATTTGTGATGTTTGGGACCTCATGTTTTTCAACAGTTTTAAAACTACTGCACTTTATGTAACTTTACAAACGGCACAGACCTTGGTAGCTCACTATATGCTATATATCACTGTAAGCTCGTTTTGGTGTAACTCACATATATTGTTATTACCCGTATATACTTAAAAGCTATTAATATATTTTTATGATACACTGTTATACTCTGAGTATCATATGGCCACTATTCTATAACAACTGTAATGAAAATAACTAAATAGCGCAAAACACGGTAATAATGGACATATAAAAGAGGGCCAGAAACCATTCTAAAACGCGTTACAATGCGCTCGGAATGGCAATATGCTGCTCCTCGAAGTTCAGGTTATAGGCGAAGAGAAAAGAGGGTAGTAGCACAGTACTGGCTAGAGCAAGAACGGAGGGAACGTTGCCTGGAAACTTTCCAATTCAGCAACCGTCTCAAGTCGCTTGTTTAATTCCACCATTGAACGCCCGATTTCTATATACCCCCCTAGAACGCCCAGCAGAGTCAACTGACCACTAAATTTTCTTTTTTCACTATAGATGCTTTTCTTGTAGAGAGTGATAGAACGTCTAATTGAGTTTCCTCGTGCAGATAGATAGGTAGGTTGAACTCTTGAGAATACTTTCATAAAAATAATATAACATTTAAAAACATTTTTAATATATAATATTTAAGTAAAATAATTACTGACATTGACATTAATTAACAATCATGTGTAAGATTAATTTAAAGATTTAAAATTGCATTATATATTATATATAACATATGTATAATGATACAAACCATTATATATAATCATATGTTAATGTTTAATTTTATTTTAGACTTAAAATTTAAATTGTAGCTGTTGTACAGAAGAGAGAAGAGAAATGGACAACTGTATGGAAGATGACAAAATGCTTCTGATTTTGACTATCATTGCATCTAAATAAGCCTAATTGCTGCCATTCCTAGCGTGAAAGTTATGTGATACACCTTACTCATTATACTTGCGATACCGCCGCGGGTGGCCGAGGTCATTAAGGCGCGGACTCATGAGCGGGAGCTTTGGGATTCGAATCCCCCGTCCTCCCTATTGAGGTTTTTTCCCACGTTTTACTCAGTTCTCATTTATGGCAAATGCCGGGAAGGTACCCTAAACTTAGGCCTGAAACGCTTCCTTCCTTTAAAAAGATTCTTTCCCAATATATCATTTCATCTCATGTATCATCAGTGTCCACCATCTGTGGTGCCTTAGTAGTAAAAACGGGCGTTAAACACTAATAATAGAAAAAAAAACTTGTGATGATTTTCTTTTGTGCATAGAGGACATTGAAATACATACATAGCAGGTTAGGTGTACATGTTTTCGTTTAAACCTGAACACTATATATTACATGAATATTGCTTTCAGTTTTCGCTGCGTGTGCTTTGCACCATAGAACATTCAATGGGTGCCATTAAAGGAAATAATGTTGCTGTCTGACTTCCTGGCTACTGAATTCCCTAGTGCCCAGTGGTGTTCTTAAACACGCCTTCTCGGATTCTCGGGGAGTTACGTTCCGTATTGCTGTGGTGTTATACCACTCCTTGCACCTTTTACCCGAGGGTCAATGGAACAAAATATTTAAAAAAAACATGACAATAAAATATTATTTATTAATCCAGCACTGTGAATATAAAGAGATTCTTCCTTTATGAGGAACCTACTAGACGCTTGTCGAAGCTTAACATTCCTCCATACCGTCATAAGAACTACTCTCAGACCACAGACCAAGATGTCTTGAAGGAAAGGTAGTATATACGTTCAGCCCCACATGCGCAGAAGACTCGCACGATTCCTGCTTTCCTCTCTCTGCGTCTCGCTCCGTAAAGAAAGGGACCAGGAGGTCAGGCAACAGTAAGTGGTAACAAATCCAAGGCAGACTTACATACAAGCATTCAAGCATTCTCAGAGATATTGACGTGACACTTCTTGCAGTTTTCTGTGCTTAGGCGTACATAGAAACACAAATAATCTTGTTTGGTTTTTCTTGCACAACCTAACTGACAAGTCTTACTTTTATCAGTTTTAGATGTTCCTACGTCTCTATTGTCAGCATTAGAGTAATGGGATTAGTAGTCGTTGAAGGGCGAGAGAATTTCAGAAATGCCTCACCATTTCTTTTACAACTTTCATTATGCAACACTGAGAGATCTTACAGCCAGAAATCAACTTGTACAAACAATTGGTTGATCATGAATGTGCAAGAAGACATGTATAAGCTGGTGCCTCATCATGCCTCTATCTATAGCCTGCGGTGCATCAATAGTAAAATGGGTTTTAAACATGATTAAATTCCTGTATCGTTGCACTAGGGAGACCTTTTATGTAAACATCTATACAGCATTATGTGTTATTGTGAATGCTGACCGTTTCGGATTTTCTTTTCTACGGTTTCATTTGTCGTTATGCTGGAGTGCATAGTGCTCAGAATAAGCAAATTTTGTTGGTATTTCCCCGGTAAAATGTTGAGAGGAATATTCATTTTGTAAATAGCGTTGGTATGAAATACATCTTGCTCCCTTTTAAAAAAATGTAGCACTTCCGGTGTAGCCGTATTCTATGTTTTTTCTGCCAAATGTTGAGCAAAAATGTTGCAAATGTGAGGGCGTGCATTGTCATGTCATGTTGAAGGCGCCAACCAAGTGGGCGTTTTCGTCGGATGTGTTCTGCAGGCCTCTCAAAACAGTCTTGTAATATTCCCTATTAACCTTTGTTTGCGAAAGCACTTCATGTTGATGAACTATTCCGCCACAGTGGAAGAACAAAATCACCATACCTTTTCCTGTCACCCGAAAAGCTTTGGCCTTCTTTGGCGTAGGAGAATCAAATGCTTTCCAGATTCAATTCACCTGTTTGCTTTCGGGGTCGTAATGGTGAAGCTAAGTCTTTTCACCTGAAATGATGAAATTCAGGTATGCCTCGCCATGCTCCGTTATTAGATTGTTTTTGATTGGTTTATTTATGAACGCTCTTTAACATCTCAGGTCATCAGCGCCCCATTCAACTCAGGGCGTGAAACGGCCGACAAATTTTGCTCAGGGCCTCTCTTTCAGGCTTGAGGTTGTTTATCGTGCCGTAAATGTACGATACGGGACCCACGGCTTTATTTCCCTTCCGAAGGAAGCCATACTTAGAATTTTTACGCCCGAAAAAATCCATCGGTCCTGGCCAGGTTCGAACCCGCGATCTTGGGTCCGCTATTAGACGCTGAAGCTCCGGACACACTCGCACAACCTTTCGTTCGGGAGTCAGCAATTTTGGCACCCTTCTGGCTCAGACGCGTCTCATGTGTAAGTGATTTGTAGAATGGTGAACTCACTATCATGGGAAATCTGTAACATGTCTTTCAGCACATCTACTGTTATTCCGTCGATATTCCCGAACAATGACGAGAGTTGTTATAATCTTGATCTCGTTCATGTAGCGGTTAGAACACCTGAACAACCCTGCTTTTTTGTTGAAACACGGGTGTACATAAACTCTTTACTCCGTCGGTGTAAGGTTAGTTGTGACGGAACATCATTGGTTTAAGCTTGCTATAACATCACGTACATCACATACTGTATTTCTGCAGACGGAAGCAAAATTTCGGAGCAGCGTACTACTCGTTACGAAGCAACTCTATTTATACGCAGCCGACTGGCAAACACTCGCACACACGTAAATGCTTGCAATATTTTTTCCACCAATCACGTGAGATTTGTTTTTCTCATGAAAAATATTTTACCACCGTGTATTCACTATGTGATAAGGAAAAAAAAAACACTCTCAGTCTTTATTGACTAGCCCTCATACTAACAATTTTTGCGTTTCCCTTTTTTTGGTTTTTCTACCAGATTAAAAATCTGTGAGAAATGTTTAGTTGTGATATTTTATTCATTTTTTTAGAATAGTTGCACGATACGT
The DNA here is from genome assembly GCA_030762175.1 of Metallyticus violacea. Taxonomy (NCBI): domain Eukaryota; kingdom Metazoa; phylum Arthropoda; class Insecta; order Mantodea; family Metallyticidae; genus Metallyticus; species Metallyticus violacea. The sequence goes on from CM060846.1 coordinate 135,206,892, forward strand.
AGCATTACATGCTCACCTAGACTGGTATCTACAGGTCTCTTTCCTGAGGAAACTAACATAGAACATATTTACTATGAGCATTTGTAAGCATACAATACTATTTTTCTACTTATAGGTCTTGGCATTCATGTACTGAGTGAAAGAAAAACATTTTGACGAAAATAGGTATTCATCCAAAGTCACAAATTCAGATGATCCGCAGCATGCAAGGTTGTTATTTATGAATTTGCTTCAGATTTCAGAGACAAAAAATATGCCTGTTTCCTTACGTTGCTAAGGGGTAGCTCTGATGCCAAATTGACACATTTCATAATTTCTAAAATGTATATCTCGTCATTGTTTGAGTGAACAAGTGAGGGCCCTCCCCATCCCGTATTCCAAAAATCTTTCAATGATACAAACTTTGCATCATATGCCCCTCGAGCGATAAGTATGACTGATAATGACTCCAACTCTTTCAAACACAATTTCACAAATTATTTTTGACCACAAAGCAATTATATTTCTACTTCGAGCGTAACATAGACACTCTTAATGAACAGACGAAACATTCTGGCTGCGCATTCTTCCATGATGTAACGTTTTGCATATCTGAAGGACCAGCTGCCTCTGGAATAATATTTTGCTGACTCTCCTACCTACACGGTTAGTAGATGCGATGAAAACCCTCAAGGTCATATTCTTGGTCACCAATATCTTTTTTTCTATCAGCGCTCTTTGCTGTACCATCAGCAACCTTGAGACATATAGCTTTGGTATTATATTTTGCATTAACGAAAGTAGTATATTTAATACATTTATGTTCAAGTTCTATAATATTATTAACATTTAATTGTACTAGAAATGTTAAACAGATTGTTATTTGAAATATGTCAACAAATTGTCACGTACATCCTAGTTACAAATACAACACAGCCTAAACAAACTATTCTAATATCAAGAGCAGTTTATAAATACAATTCATACACACAGTCTGAAAGATTAGTATATGATGATTATTGTTTAAGGGCGCAAAACTGGTAAAGTCGTTGGCCCCCCCCAAAATAGTAGAACATTAGAAAAGTGTCACGCTTCTATAGCTTAATAACTTAAACAATTGTGAACATTGGTAAACATAAGGCATATATACAAACATACATTGCATCATTCAATAATTTGTCATAAAATATTACCTTTTCATATATCACTGAAAGCAAACTTATTGCTTTATTAAATATTTTCATTGTGTAAATTTAAGAATTCTTTTAAGACTGGCCTTGCAGAAAAGAAAGGGGGAGTAGTTTGCAAAATAGAGTATCTAGATTAGTTTGCCTTATAAAGTTTAAGGACACGATTATTGAGTCTGTTCGGATGGTGTAGTGGTAACCATACTTGCCACGTAGGCGCAAAATTTGGGTTCAAATCAGACAAGGGTCGATGGATTTCTTCGGGTGTAAAAATCCTAAGAATGGCTTCCCACTCCCGTTTCGTAGATTTACGTCATGTAAAAGAACCTCAAGCGTAAAAGAAGAGGCCTTCGAGCAAAATTTATCAGCCGTTTCACGCCAGGAATGGTACGCTAAGAGGTTAAAGAGCGAGCGTAAAATATTCAAATACAAATACAATATAATTTATGAAATCGGATCTTTATTTGTACTTTTGTTACCTATTAGGTAGTTTACAAAAATGAGATGCTAGTGGTGATAATCTTTACAGAAATTTTTTGATGTAATATGTTGACTTGTTACATTGTGAAGAAGTGTTCATGAAAACGATTTCCCTTGGAAGTATGCACCGTTAACACACACACACACAAAAAAAATCGAATGTGGGAAGGGCGGTATTATAGCATGTATCAGAAAAATAGTAAGGAAATGCATGAACTAGTAAATAGAAAAAGAATATTGCAAGAACAAAATTCAGTGTGTTATAAGCATTGCGGCACAAAGAATTAGGAACGGTTCAGTCGGGCGTATTTTTAAGTTGACTTTAGAGTTGAAGGTATTCAAGGTATTTTTCGTCTTGAATGACCACAAAATACTCAAAGTGACAGAATTATGCTGATAGTAAAATCAAGGAATTAACTCATTAACTCGCCATTGTTTCCTAATACTATGGAAACGAAACAAATTATACAGAATTTATCTTATTTTTCCCGAATGGATCTTCGGTTTTGGTAGCACTGAAAAAGTTTTTAGTAGTATACAAATAAAATAATTATATGCTTTTCTTCTTCTTCTTCTGTAGATAATGGATACCTTCACCTTTCAAGATTCAAACATATTAACGCAGAGATATAATTTGATGCATAAGAAACTGACTTAAAATCATATTTTGAGGAATTTATAGCACTTTGTTTTCCTGAATATTGGTCAACAGTTTGCTGGATGGTTCACTGGCTATCAAAAGAAAACATTTGTTGTATACTGGAAAGTGCATTTGCGTGCTATGTAGCGGGGATTGTTGATAAAGAACCTCGATATATTTCCTTATATATTACTATAAATGAAAACCAGAAGGAAAGAGAAGCATTAAGACTCTTTCTGGAACCAGATGCTAATTACGTTATAGAAAATATAAACTTTGTATTTCATCGTTCCAGAAAAGGTACTCTATTTTCTTATCCAATACAATATTGTATTTGGAAAGTGCAGTGTAAATCACACGAATTTAAGCTTAAAGTGATGTATATTAATGCCCAAAATCGTGTCACATTGCAGCATAATTGGGTTGATTTTATGTTTTTTATTCTTAGAAATTTTCATCTTGCTTTAAAAAAATACGTAATTCTTGGTTCATGAAATATTTCTTTGAACCAACAGTAAAGTTAAATGGGTGGCGTACATGTTGGCCAACAAAAATAAACTTGAAAATCTTCAAAGGCCTATTTAAGTGCAATAGCTCCGTAGATTGTAAATGTAAAGTTGGTCTAAAAATCACCTCCATCTTTGAGGGGGATAGCATCTAACACACTATTTCAAAATATAAGTCTAAATTTCTTGCATGCAGACACAGATTATAATAATTATACTTGAAAACAAGTATGATTTTGATCTTTCAATTGAAGAAATAATTCCTATCGAATTTCCTGCAAAGATCACAGCTTTCAATTTGCAAACAATAAACGATGTCATTTTTTTGTGTCGAAAAGAGCATAAAAGAAAACCCTTTATGAATACAACGAATGTAAAAAGTACCCATTCATTTATGGATGAAATATTTTACTGTAAAGATAAATGGTGGTGCATTGTTTGTTCTAAACTTTTGTTATATAGAAAAGATACTCTGTTTCTGCAACAGTTAAATTATGAATTTATGCTCAATATCGCATGGCATTTGTATTTTTTTATTCTTAGAAATTTCAAATTACGCAAAAACATGCATGATTTTCCTGTTGAATTTCCTACTAAAATCAGAGCTTATTGCTATCATCAATAAACGATGTTATTTTTATGTGCATAACAACGAATGTAAAAAACACCCATTGTGATTGGTTTTATAGAAAAGGTGCTCTGTTTTGTCAGACGTACCTCCCAGATCAATGCTGAAGCATAGTACAACACATGTATTACATTATGTACCTATATAATAGAAAATAAATATTATTATTTATGAATAATTTTTTGTGGTTTGGATCTTTCCTGAACAACCATTCATTTCTATCCCATAACATTTCCCTAAAGGAAACGGGATGACGACGATCCCCGGTATGGACAATAAGTTTTATAATATATATTATTTTGAATAAACTAAAACTGATTTTGTATTAATTAGTTAAACATTGAACAACTTGCAAATTAACCTCCCCGAACAATATTAACACATTTAGACTACACCAACTTGAGTTTTGAATATTGCATGTGAGAAAATCCGGCTAAATTGCATAATTATGTTTGTGAATAAGTTTACCAATGTCATCTTAGTCATAAACTGCCGCCTGTTATTACAGTAACATTGTAAACAAGTTTTGTGTCCCTCTACAAATAGGGGGAATAATATATTTTTGCTTAGTAAAGCAAAACGTTTTCTACGCCCTTACATACACATATAATGCTCACACATATATTAGATTATTATTTTGCACGATAATGTTTTAGTTACTTTGTCATTGGCAATCAAGCTTTATGTATTTCTTTTCCTTTCCTTCATTTTTTTGAATGATTACAGTATTGTTTTCGCACTGTTGATAGTATATAACAGTAATCAACATGTATTTTCTATTATATGGAATTTAGCTCCCCGGAACCATTTAATAAAATAAACATATTGCAACTGAATTAAAAATATCATCTCTATCGTAAGGTATGAATATGTGACATTGTACATTTACATACACATATAATGCTCACACATATTTTAGATGATTATTTCACGATATTTTTATAGCACGTATGCATTTTGTCATTAGCAATCAAGCTTTAACTAAATACGTATTTCCTTTCCTTTCCTTAATTTTTTTTTTTGAATACAGCATTGTTTTCACACAAGTAAAACGTTTTCTACAGCTCCTACACACACATTAATACTCACACGTATATTAGATGATTATTTCACGATGTTTTTATAGCACGTATGCACTTAGTTACTTTGTCATTAGCAACCAACCTTTAACTTAATACGTATTTCCTTTCCATAATTTTTTTTGAATACAGCATTGTTTTCACACAAGCAAAATGTTTTCTACAGCTCTTAAATACACATATAATGCTCACGCATATTTTAGACGATTATTTCACGATGTTTTTATAGCACGTATGCATTTTGTCACTAGCAATCAAACTTTAACTAAATACGTATTTTCTTTCCTTCATTTTATTTTTTTTTGCCTACGGCATTGTTTTCACACAAGTAAAACTTTTCTACAGCTCCTACATAAACATTAATGCTCACACATATATTAGATGATTATTTCATGATGTTTTTATAGCACGTATGCATTTAGTTACTTTTTCATTAGCAACCAAGCTTTTACTAAATACGTATTTCCTTTCCTTCAATTTATTTTTTGAATGATTACAGTATTTTTTTCGCACTATTGATTTTGATAGTATATAATATTGTAACAGTAAACAACACCATATAAAGTATTTTCAATTATTGTAATGTAATATCAACAGTGTGGAATTTAGCTCCTCCGGAATTATCATCACGTATAAACATTAGATAATATTAGAAAATAATGTGTATGTAAATACGACGAAAAGTTTAACTATTGCCGACTATTATTACAGTAACATTGTCTATGTCCTTGATTTCACTACAAATAGAGGGAATAATACGTTTTGCTTAGTAAAGCGAAACGTTTTCTACAACTCTTACATACACATATAATCCTCACACATATATTAGATTATTATTTTTCACATTAATGGTTTAGTTACTTTGTCATTAGCAATCAAGATTTACGTATTTCCTTTCCTTTCCTTCCCTTCATTTTTTTGAATGATTACAGTATTGTTTTCACACTATTGATAGTATATAACAGTAATCAACATCTATTTTCTATTATATGGAATTTAGTTCCCCGGTATTATCATCACGTTTATCTTAAATAACACTAGAAAATAATGTGTATGTAAATACGACTATTGCAGAGGAATTCCTTTCCGATTGGGTTTTTTCAATTCAAACTGTAGGTTAAGGGTGGACATTGAATATTTCGCACCGGCTAGAATATATATAATAATATTTTAACGTCATATTAAACTTCGTTTAACGCAGGCCGTGTCCTATCGACCTTAAAAGCACCAACACTTTTTTCTTTACATTATATATAAAATAAATACGTTGCAGCTAAAATAAAATGTAATATCTATCATAAGGCGACATTGTTCATGATAATTGTTATCTATGAACAGATATTTTCTATTAATGAATTATATATTGTATTGTAATCTAAATCATTTTACTATTATCGTTAACCAGTTAATATAATAAACATGTAGCAGCTAAATTAAAAGTACCATCCCTGTCGTAAAGTATGCATATGCGAGATTGGTATCTGTGAACAGTTATGAACATGCATTTCCTACAGCGAAGTGAAGGGAAAATTATATATTTCGCAGAAGGGGAAACTATTTTCTGCAAAGACGACGTACATTAGGCATTATAACGTGCCCTAATTTTCATACACAGCGAAGTGAAGAAAAAATAAATATTTCGCACCGTTGTTTATCAATCTGTTAGTGAATAAATAAAATTTACTATCGTGCATGTGCATTTTCTATTAATGAAATGCATGTAATGTTCTCTAAAACAAATTTAACATTAACAACAACCGATGAACGGGGAAAAATAATATAATTGTTATCTATTAATAAATTATATAACGTAATCTAAATCAATTTAATATCGACCTTGAAATAGTAAAAAGAACAAACACTTTTTCTTTGCATTATATTTTCCAAATTTATTATAAGGCTACACAGCAAAATGAACGAAATTAAAATTTTCGCACCGCTATTTACTACGTAAAGCACATCAGTTCGGCGAACATCTTTGCATCAGTCACGTCACCACCGTCGATTGGCTACTTTCTCTCCCACCTTTCACAACCGTATACTCATGATGAGACTGCAGACATTTTCCTCAATAATGAGGCGGATGTCTGATGGGAAGCAGGTTCTGTGAAGGACAATGCCAAACTCGCGTATTTCGCCACGGAATGATCGAATTTTGGCGTGAATGCTGACATGTGAAATATGTTATTACGACTTTTTTCTGTAATAAACAACCATATGGAAGGTTAAAAATTTAATTTGTGAATATACGTTCTCCCTAAATGTAACAATCTTAGCCCATTTTTCATTCAATCTAGAAACAATTACACAATCGAAAGATAATTTAATTTTTTTGCACAAGTACGAACTTAATTTTTTTCTCACACTACAATGCTTTTTGTCAACTATTTCACATATTCATACCCATGAATTAATTTTATCCGAGTAAACAGACTGTTATGTCGGAAAGCGAAAGCGGAGCATGCGTATCCTTGTAGCACAAATGAAGCGAAAACTTATTGGAGATGGTGAAAGTAAACTATTTAAAGAAGCTCACAATAACAACCTGACCTAAATTGAACATCAGTCCCTGTGTGACAGTCAAGCAAGCATGTTATGTAGTGGTGATAATTACCGCCCCTTGCGAAATGAAGGGTATTCTTAGGCTGCGGCCGAAACATGGCACTCAACATCTATTTTATATTATGTGGAATTTAGCTCCCCGGAATTAACATCAAGTTTATATTAAATATCATTAGAAAATAATGTGTATGTAAATATGACTATTGCAGAGGAATTCCTTTCCTATTGATTTCTTTCAATTCAAACTGTAGGTTAAGGCTGGACATTGAATATTTCCCACCGGCTATAATATATATATAATATTTTAACATCATATTAAACTTCGTTTAACGCAGGCCGTGTCTTATCGACCTTAAAGCACCAACACTTTTTTCTTTACATTATATATAAAATAAACACGTTGCAGCTAAAATAAAAATGTAATCCTTATTATAAGGCGACATTGTTCATGATAATTGTTCCACCTCTTCCTCCCGTTTAAGACGTTCTTCTTCTTGCACATTAGGACGGAATTTAGTGAGAAAGAGGCCATCGGGAAGAGCAGTGTATGCCTCTCGTCCCCCCACGTATTTCACTACGTTAACGATCGTCTTTTGGAGTGATATCACGACTTTTATTTTTTCTTTATGGAAGGTTAAAATGTAATTTGTAAATATACGATTCCCCAGTCCAGTTGAGCAACAAACTTAATATAATGCCGTTGTCTGAGTAAACAGGCTGACGAAAGCGGTGTGAGTAGCGTGAAAGTTAACTGTTTAAAGGCTGACCTAAATAGAAAAATACGTCTCTGTGTGACAGCCATGCAAGTGTGTGACGGGTGTTCTCGAACTATGGTTGAGGTGCGATTTTATTACGTGCTGCAATTGTGTCTGTTGATTGCTTTAATTACATTAAACTTGCAATTAAACAATAAACTTAACATTTTTAACAAACAAATTGTATTTATATTGAACATTCCAGTAATGCTGCATACACTTTTGCGTTTAATAAATACAGTTTTTAATTTAAACAATACAGATTTGTATTTAAAGATATTTATTTTTTGAAGTCAATTGTCTTTTTTTGCAATAATACTGTTTGTAGTTTAAGACTCATAGTTGTATTTAAATATATGCATATTACCCCAAAGAATTAACACAATAAACACTTCTTAAGTCATCCGCAACAGTCCCCACCCCAACTTCTGCGCCCATCCTCAAATAAATACAGTTTGTAATTAAACAATACAGTTTTGAAATGTTTTAAATTAACAATTGTAAACAAATATATAATTTTTTTCATAAATATCGTATTTTACATAATTTCAGTATTTTAGTATAATTTCAACATTTTTGCATAACTGCAATATATTTTGCACAATTAAAAATTTGCGTATGTTTTAATATATTTTACAAACACACATTATGCTTTATATTCAATAAAATATACCCATTCCGCCCTATTGAAAATGTAGGTATGGAAGAAAATTCCCACCATTTTTATAATTATATGTATGAAATAGCCTATATGTACCTGTCAGTTACTGGATGATCTGAGTGTGATGACCCACTATTTTAGTATATTAAATAAAATTATTCCTCCTAAGCCGGCTGTTGCTGAACGCTGTGTCCGAGATGCATAAAATTCCCATCACTTTGTATAATTATGTCTGTAGAATAGTTCCTCCTTTGTTGACTGCTGTGTCCAAAATATCTCACCATTTTGTATAATTGCATGTATAAAATACCCAACATTTTGTATAATTATATATCAACCGTTTTGTGTCCGCCAATTTATATAATAAATAATACCCCGACTTGAATGACTGTAGCTTGTTACTGCGCGCGAAGCCACTGCTGGTTCACTAGTGGTGCTGGCCGCAGAAGGATCAGCCCAGCGCCTAAGTAAGGACAGGCACTACTTACTGCTAGCCTTTACTAATCTCACCAAATATATTAGCGATGCTATCTCAGATCAAACACAATAGGTACAGCTGGGACAAAATGTATCTATATTAGATACAGAGCATCTATCTCGCGATCAAATATGGACTACATCAGATTAAGGTCTATACCTGCTTTCCAATAACAGCTCGGAAGAAAATGGCCATGTATGGCTCAACATAGGGCTCTAGTTTGTTTTTTACCAGTCTGTGTATCTGAGTCTCCAGTTGTTAATTCAGAGTCACCTTCATATGAAATCAAGGAGCAGAAAGTGCTCAGTCTAAAGTAGGTTATGTTCCAACTCTCTCATAAACGAAATTATCTGGTTAAAAATACACGGCGAAATTTTAACTAGTGTTGTAACAGTGTTTTAGCATTTTAAAGTAGCTCCGCAGTAGTAGGTTTATTGAAAAGTGCTTCTCAGATTCAGATTTAATATTAACAAATTTTTGTCAAAATTTAGAAAAGTAATAAAATTAAGGATTATGTGCACAAGGAATATGCTTTTCTTTGTGAATTATGGGAACAACATCTAAATGAGATAAACTATGGAATAATTGTGTATAGTTCCGCAAAACACTAAAAACCAGTTTTATAGCCACCAACCAATGGGATATCTTCTAAACCAATTTTTCCCTATTTAGAGCGTAATAAGTATAAAAATTAGGCAAAAGAAGGAAAATTTGCCATACTTAAACAGGCTTAAACTAAAACAAGACATATACACAGGTTGGGCTTGAATGAGTGGCAACCTATATCCAGTCTGATGAAATTTTTTCACTTTTCAGGTGAGAGAGCTCGTGTGCTGTGTATGCGATCCGCTACGTCTCGCTGGGCGGTGAGTCAGCTTGAGGAGTGTAAAGTAGTTTGATCATAAATACTTCAACAACTGTTTACGAATTAATAAAATATAATTACTAACAGCATAACTGAATTTACTTTTTCTGTAATATATAAGGTATATACACGTACCTTAATCCAGAAGTGGATGTATGCCTGAAAGAGGGTCTCAATTTCATCTGCACTGTCTGTTGACTAGCCTTCACTGCTACCTTCACTGTCATAATCCATCTCATCTTCATTACTACTCACAATACCTATATTTATTGAAATCTTTATAGCTTTCTCTTCCGTTACCGAATCACCATGGCATGTTTAACAGATTGGCAGCATTTTACCCAATCTTCTTTGCCTATTCACTTATTGTTTGTGTAGTCAATTGTTTTAAAAAGACAGGGAATAAGAACCAACATTGTCGGATGATATCCCCCGAAAGCCAAACAAGTTCCATTTTATTTATGTTGTAGTGGTAGGGCGGTAGCCATAGTACCCGCGTTCTTTTAAAAGCCTGCCCACTGTGTATACAGGTTGAGACTTGTTTACTGTAACTATTTCCATTAATTATTTTTAGTTAAACCTTACTCTGCAGTGAGAATTTGATTTTTTTAAACAGGAAATGATATCAGCTTATAGAGGCATTTGTTGGTACTTTATTTTCTTGCACTGTGTGATATAATGCATTATTTAAAACAGCAAAGCATGTAATGGCATATACGGCATTAGACGTTCGTTTAACTTTTATTATAATTTTCTTCATTCGTTTCATCTACATAGTCTGCAGAATCATAATGGAATCATATATCAACTCGGCCCCCTCGACGAATCTCATTTCACCCCCAACAATGGCCCTCTGCCCAGCACTTTCGTTTACGTACACACCTTGCATATCATCATACTGCCAGTATAGTAAGTATGAACCTATGTTTCATTTGTATAAACAATTTGCTTTTTTTGGCCTTTTTTCATTTTTTCTTAGTGTTCTCAGGTAATCTGCATGACGTGCATCAATGTCGGGGTACTCCATTGAAATGTGTAGCAAGTTTTTGCATTTCTTGAAGTCCGTGCCTTTCAGTATTCTCCAGAATGTATCTTTTCCCCCTCAAATGATATCTTTACCTTAACAGCATTCGGGAGTTTTTGTAACTTTGGATTTTTTTTTCTGCTCATAAAAGTCGAAAGATGTTCTGCACATGACACATTTTGCAAAATTGCCCTGTTCAATTTTCTTTGAATGTGAGCAGCTTTTACCTTGAGTTAACAATGTTACTCCAGTGAGCTTTAATTTCTCACCTTCCTCCACTATACCATCTTCTTTCACCTTTCCCCACTGCCGTTGTTGCCTTTTTATGGCATTCTTTGAATGGTAAGACCTTACTTCTTTCTTCTTTACAAAAAAGCAGCACATTATATATAATCTGCCTGCTTTGCGATTGCATGAATTCGCATGATGACTTTTTAGGCTGAGTTTCCATTTGCTTTAGTGCACGCACACTTCTGATACCGACTAGCTGACTGCACGCACTGAACTGCGGAGTTCTTTTTACTGCAGTGCTGTGCATAGTGCGTCAGAAATTGGCAATGTATTACAGTATTGTAATTAGGTTGGCGCTCGAAGTTCCGCTACCTACAGTCTATAGTGTTTCTTCCGACAGGTGATGTGACGTGATTTGCCTTGCCATTGATGTAATATGATGTAAGCAGCAGTTGCGGTCTAATTTTGCTTGCGTTCTGTGCAGCAGAGTCCTGTGTACGTTCGAGAGCATTGAAGGACTGCATAATTATTACTGATGAGCTGTACCGAACAACATGCAAATTGTAGTGTCTGACTATTTATGTAATTGTGTTGTGTTATATTTAAGTTAATTACGCATACAGTTATGTTCAAAGTTTTCCACAAATGCATTTAAATGATGGTTTTAACCTGATTTCATTATTAATGTGACTACTGTGATGATTATGATGATGATTATTTTTACATACTCAATATTTATGGATATTGCATATAAATAATATATTTAATATTTACTATGGAGTTAGGGAATCACAAGAAAATGTAATATTTTGTAATATGTACTTGCTTATTTTGATCATTTATTTTTCGCTCAGCGCCATAGTGCTCTTAATTGCATTTTAAAGAATTAATTATACAGCAGTGTTACGTCATGGAACATTAAACATTAATAACATAATAATCCAGTTAGAGTTTGTATCTATAAATATTGCATGTAAAATCTATATATCTGATCCACATTTATCTATGTAAAGCAGAAATTTGAAATTAATTCTTTTTCTAAGGTGAAAGATTTACTTCGAATATCATAATATTTATTTCATTAGTCATCTGCAATCCGCAAGAAAATGTCGAAAAGTTTGAATTTATACGGAAAAATACATGACGGGTTCACGTCAGCTATAGCAAAGAAAGGTCTTAACATGCAGTTCAGGTTTTAGTGACTGGCTTTTGTGCCGGTCCTTCGGCTCTGGAAGAGCACACACCTATCACGCCATCGGAATTCTAATGCCCGAGGTTTGTAACACACAGTTCTTACGGTATTGTACGGAATGATTCCGTATTTGTCAGTATTCACATCTTTAAAAAATTGTGGCCGACCAATTCCACATACATTCTCTCAAACAGGCAAAAAAAAAAAAAAACCCTAAGCTATTTAACATATTTTTAACCATAAGGAAGTACATGGCTTAACTGGTTCGCATGGCAAGAATGAAAATAGCATTTGGACAGAATTCTCTCACTAAATTTCTGAGCGCCTTTTCCTGCCATTATAAAGGCTGCATCATAAGTCTGACATACATCTTTTTTTTTTTTTTTTGGCAATTTTCCAATCACGAAGAGCTTGAAGTATGTCTTCTGATAGTTCTACAGCTCTTTTATTCCTAATTACATCATTAAAACCCCATAAATCTATCCTCCTTTCTCTCATTCGTTCAAATTTACGATCTGAAACTTCTTTGATATTCTGGTGGAAAGAATTTTACAGTTACAGGATAGCGCCCAATGTTATCCTTTTTGGGGATTTTAACGCGAGGATAGAGAGTGAGAATATTTCTCTGGAGGCAGGCGGGGAGGGAAAGGCGGATCTACGCGGCGATAAGCGGAGTAACAAGGACAGAGTAGTGAGGGCTGAGGGGAGACAGTGCTTCCATTGTGCGACGCTTTCTCATTATAAATCCTGAATGAAAAGCACGGCCAAGATCTAGAGGAAGATCTACATGCACACAAACGGAAGGAGTGTGATAGATTTTATTTCTGTTATTTTATAGGGAATGTTACCGATTTTTATATAGCGGACCGTATTGAATCGAATCACTGCCCTATCGTTTTGAAATTGGATGCGGGAGTATATATGAATATACGAGTAAACGGGAGGCAGAAGAGGAGGGCGATTCACAAATATGTGTGGAAGCCGGAGAAGTCCGATAATTTCTTTAATGATCTAAGGCATGAACTAAATGTAAGAGCATAGTGGCTGCAGAACACATGCAGGATGATTGTGTAAAACTGCCGCTAACCTAAGAGAAAGAGGAAACCATCGGGAGACTGATATGACGATCAACATAAAAACACAAATAAGTAAGCGAAAGAGGTGTTAAAGTAATTCAGATGGGAAGGGAGAGAAGATTAAGGAAAGAAGTCGGGAGGGGAATAATGCTAGAACACAGCAAGTAATAAGAAACATTAGAAATAACTGTAGGGCACGTAATGAAACGGCCACCTGAACAATGAGTCGAACACTTTAAACAATTATTTGGGAGGAAGGAATGAAGGACAATTACGCAGGGGTACAAGGGTGGAGATGGATGGAAATACACATACTATACATAGATATTGCTGCGTGGGAGGTCTAGCAAGCAATAAAGTGTTTAAAAATGAGTATAGCTCCGGAATGGGGATGGGTTGCTGCCGAAGGTATTCAAAGAGGCAGCCAGTGTTATTAAATTTGGTTTGGTGATGCTCCAGATACTTAGGAAATTTTTTGAATGCGGAAAGTACCCTACCTGCCCGTGAAAGGAAATAATTCATTCTATTTCTCTCTCTCTCTCTCCCTCTGTGCATATATATTTTGTTTTAATTCATTTAATCTTTAAGTAAGGAAATACCAGGCATATGGGTACATTGACGCTACGCCACTGATTTTTGTGATTTTTCTGTCCAAAGTGATCATTTGACTTGTTTATTTAATTTTCTTCGTGGACACATGATTTGCAATTGTTTAATAAGCGTTAATACCTATCTGCACTGCTATTGGATTTATTCTTAATGCCCACTTTAGATTTTTTTTTTCCTGACCAGATTTTCTTCCTGTGGCTTCTCATTTTAGTGTTAAAACAATAATGCTGCGTTTACTTGATTTTAATGCTTGCTCTATTTTATTTTTAGCGATGTAGTTCATAAGAGAAATGAAACATTACAACCAAAAATGATAGTATTGTAAAACTGAGGTGCAATTAAGATGAGTTCATTGAATTGCATTAAGAAGATCAACAAGAACGCAAAATTTTAAAAGCTGTTGCATTTAAGATGTACATAAATAAAATAACCGTTGGTCAAAGTGTTACGTTATATCTCTGTAGACAAAAAAGTATTCCATTATCAGGATTTAGAGACTAACTTCGGGTAACGTCGGCAGCACTTGGTAAAGCTGGATTCAAGTGGGGAAAATTAGTTATCGTTCCTATGTTTCCAGCGAATGATGTGTACGTCACATATTTCTCATCTAGTTACCGTTTATAACATGTAATCATAATAGAGAAAATGGCACAAAAACATATCAATTCAACCCTCTCCTTATTCAATTTGCTGGATCAGATATTATATTGCACGTAGACAAAAGAGTGAAATATACCAAATGTTGGAAATGAAATTGTAACATAAAAAATTAACATATTTTTAAAAAAAGAAAAATTAAACAAGTAAAGAGACCAGGCGGGTGTCGAACCTAAAACCTCCTATACCGCTGGCTAGCATGGTACCGCTGACATGACTTCATGCACTCAAAATTCTTTCTAATGGACGTGTGTAACGCAATGCAATTTACTGGACATAAAACGGTTGGTAATATTCGCATGTGGATAAGACTTTGTGCCGAAGTGAATTTAGGACTTATTAAAACTTCAAAATACGAATGATTAAAATTTGGTTTTCGCTGCAGATCCTCGGAAAATGAGCAATATATTTACAGTATTACTGATTTTTAAATCTTATAAAGAGCAGTAAATATTTTCTTAGAAACATGTCTATAATCTGAATGTGTGCAAATATCCACGCGTCAAACGAAGAGCACCGGAAAGAGCACAATAATAATTTCAGAAACTAATTATTTACGAAAAAGTTTAAACCAATCCTTGTTAGCCGTAGATTCCTTATTCCATTAACCGTCGGCCCTGGTAGTGTAGTGGTAAACACACTTGCCTTCTAAATCCAAGATCGCGGGTTCAAATCCGGCCCGGATTGATGGATTTTTGGGTGTGAAAATCATAAGTATGACTTCCTTCGGAAAGGAAGTAAAACCGTGGGTCCCGTGTCGTAGATTTACGGCACGAAAAAGAATCTCAAGCCTGAATAAAGAGGCCTCTGAGCAAAATTTGCCGGCCGTTTCGCGCCCTGAATTGAATGGAACGCTGATGAAATGAAATGTTAAAGAGCGTCCGTAAATAATTAAAAAAAATCCAGTAACCATTATCGTATCCGTAAAATTTTATAATGTAGGTAAATAGTTAGTAAATATTTGCCGAACAAATGTCTGAAAGGATTACAAGCCATAAATAACTGACAGATTTTTGCAGAAAAAAATGGAGGCTTATGGAAAAAATATAGTAATAAGAATAATAATTAAATTATATAAGAATTGCGCAAATGAAAATTCTTCTGTTATGGTATAGCTATTTCAAAACAAAGGGATTTGTGTTTACTCCGTCAGATAGCACTCTGTGTCAAGAAATAGTTGGCACTGTCTGAAAATGTGTAGTTTTCATGTGCAGAAGAACGTGAATTGGTACGTTCACCGTAATGAATTGCTTTAAGCATACAAAGCAAACACTTATTCAATTTTAAATTCAATGCGTTCAAAATTTTTTGTCAAACGAAAAATATTTAAAGGACGAAAGAGTGTCTGCTAGGCAATATATCAGTGCTGCTGAGCTCCGTGAAGCCCTTAACAATTGGTTCCACAGCCAACATGGACTTCTTTGCTTAGGGTGTTCATAATCAAGTTACACACTGGAACAGTTGCTATATATCACTTCTGTATGTGCATATATTCCTTCCAGTAAACTTTACAGAATAAAATCAATGTGTCTCACTTTCATTAGGGCAACTCTTATAATCAGAAGAGCCAATAGTGCATTGTTTCAAAAGTATATTGGGATTTTGTTTAAGGAAAATTAAACAATGACTGTAAAGCCCATTTTAGCTACTATGCATATAAATTAGAATCGTTCCAGAGAAAGTATTTTCCTATATCAAAAATATTACTGACTAAAAATCAAAATTCATATAATACATCTTACAGAGACAGTTTGGACATATTTTTCAATAACTTCTTCAGGCTGAAGGTGCATTTGTATGCAAAGAAACTACTCATTTCCATTATTATTGCGTAATAAAAAGTATTCTGAAACTGAATCTGGAATGAGAATAATTCCTGATTAATAAACCCTGGCCACATAGCGGCGTTTGATCGCAGCTTCACACATGCGCAGTATAGTGAAGAAAATGGCGATGCACATAATTTTGTGTTTGAAACAACGCGCTATTATAGGATTCTCCAAGGCAGAGGTTTGTTCGCCCATTGACGTTTGTAGACGAATCTAAGGCGATGTCTGCGCGGATGAGTATTGTCAATGATTAAATCGATTTGTTTATGGACGCTCTTTAACATCTCAGGTCATCAGCGTCCCATTCTATTCAAGGCGTGAAACGGCAGACAAATTTTGCTCAGAGGCCTCTTCTTTTAGCTTGAGGTTCTTTTTCATGCCGTAAATGTACGACACGGAGACCACGTCTTTACTTCCCTTCCGAGGGAAGTCATTACGAAAAACTCCATCTATCCTGCCGGGTTTGAACCCGCGATTTTGGGTTTCGGAGGCAATTATGGTTACCACTACACAACCAGAACCGACAAAAGTATTGTCAAGAGGCGAAAAAGATGTCTGAAACGCGTATCTAGCCACGATGAACCTTAATGATCATGCCCATAGTCGACGATTCATTATACCCACAAAAGCAAGGCATTTGTGGGGACGAAATGCTTCGGGATTTCACTGAAGCGAAATCATTTTTTGTGTTATGTTTTGTTTTATTTATCTTTTTTCAGCATTTGAGTACAGGAAACTACGAGCACAATGGATCTCACACATGTTGTCTAAAGAAATTAAATAAAAACTGAAGCAAACTTTTGACTAGAAATGCATAGGTAGGAAATATTTTGCCTCTTCGGATTTTTGGTGACGAATCTGAGGCACATTATTTTGAAAAGTAGTGCCGGTCAATGGAATATAGCAATAAGAACTCATCAATCATTCAATATTCAAAGTAATCGTCTTAGGGAAAAGTGTGGTTAAGTCTTTTAGGACTGCAACTTCAAATTTCACACAAATTTCCGGAATATTGTAACACTGCCAAATCCGACAGATATGTGAAGACATTTTTTGGAACTTTGCGCATGATTACTACGGGATCATTGTGGCAAACAGGAGTTATTCAGCATGACAATGCTTGTTCAAGTACGATTAGGCAAAATCCCAGATATACTTAAGATGTTTTCCCTGACACGCTCTTTATATGTCATCTAGTTTTCAATCGGGCAGTTATGCTTTGTTCTTAGAGTGATGGGTTTCAGTTAAAAATACAGGAAATTTAGAAAAGGGTCACCCAAGTACATTGATCCGAAGTTAAAAGAATACCTGAAGAGACCGTTGCACTAGTGAGGAGAAGATGGAAACAGACTTGCGTCTCTACTGGCGGAAGAAGACATTCGATTTCTTTGCCCAAGGAAAGCAATAACATGTCCGGCTTTGGCGCATGCATATGTGGACAGAAATGGTGACTACTTGGAAGAGGAATAAAACCATCGAGCACACAATACAGTACGCTTTCAGCAGTGATACATTTAATGCAAGTATTAATTGAATATCATTGAAAATAACGCCCAGGAGCTATACTTTTAAACTGATTCGAATTTACTATTGCTGGTACTATTGCAGCCAATATTTTATTTTTAACACAGAAAGAGCTATATGGGATGCATTTGTTCCAGTTAAAACGGCAATAATAGTAATGAAAATAATAATAATAATAATAATAATAATAATAATAATAATAATAATAATAATAATAATAATAATAATAAACCCGCAAAAAGGACTCTCATCACGAATTTTCAGAGATTGTTCAGGGTAGTTGGCTGTGTATTTTGATGCATGGAATCCATGGTTTCCGATGACTCGTTACTGAGTAATTGAATTTGTTTCCTTCTTTCAACCCAATACTGTTTGTTATGCTAATTTAATATTGTTTCACTTTTAAAACATGATCATGTTTATTCGGCGCAGCATTTTTTGGCAGATTGTTATAGGTTTGCATTGTATGTATATAGTGCGGAATCTCACTTGAGGTTTGAACTCTGAATTCGTATTTGACAATAAAACATTCCTTAGACCTCTCTCAGATAGTTTACTATAGTTCAGTAATAACGTGTACACACACTTTACAGTAATAAGATGAATCGTTTTACTTCGCAGAGTTGGTTGATATGCTCATGAATGGCAATGAAAGAATTAGTCAACGACCCTATGCAGAGCTCTTTTACCACTGACGACAACCTCATCATCCCAAATTTATTGTTGCACATAGGCACCTGCAAACAACTGAGTCCTTCAGTGTTAATATGCACGATGCTGTTTGTTGGAAGATCTTGAAGAGGTTTTGAACTCAGTTACGACAACCCTACAAACACCAGTCAGGTTATTACGCAGAATGTGAACGTAAACCATACATTTTACATGAGCAGCAATTGAACCCGTACAATCCACACAAAGTTCACTTATTGCAGCCAGAAGACTTTCCACGTCGAGTGAAGTTTTCAAATTGGTTCTTGCAGTAATGTGCAGAGAACGAACTTTTTACAATTTCGGTGCTTTACAAAGAGGAGGCAATGTTTATGATAGATGAGGCATTCAATAGCCAGTTATACATTTGTAGGTAGAAAACCCACATGTGTTGATGCGTCGAGCTTTGCTGTGAATACATGGGCAGGTATAGTACGTGATTGTGATTGGTTCATATGTACTTCCCATGAACGGGGTTGTACATTCGTAGAACACGTCATACCAAGTTACCTGGAAGATATACGTCTGATAAATCGAAGGCGCAAGCTGTTAAAAATGATGGAGCACCAGCACACTTTGCAGGTGATATTAAGCACTACTTTGATGCATGGTTTGGTAGTTCGTGGTGGTCCTGTTCCACAGCCAGCTCGTTTATCATATCTGACACCGATGAACTTCTTCTAGAAGCATGTAAATAGGTAAGTTAATGTGACTCCAGTCGGCACTCCCATAGACCTGGTTGCTAGGATTGTCGCAGCTGCAGAAGAAGTATGCCAACTTTTTCAGATGCTAGAAAGTGTGCAGGAGTTCATAATGCACCGCTTATACTTTTTTTCAATAGTCAAAATTATCATTTGAATGGCTGTGTTACAAAAAGATCACTTATGTAAAAAAAAATCATGTATGATTACCGCAATACAGTATACTCTTGTCCTAGGATTCTTTCATTATTCATTGTAATGTTTTGTAATTTGTCAGCTATTTATTTATTAGTACACTTTTGTTATTAATAATATCAGAAAGCGATGTGTAGTTGATTTCTTTTTATTTTTAATGTATCAGAATGCATCTATTACCGTATCGAATGACTTGGTGGTAAGGAGGTTCCTTGTGTCAAAACACTCTATCAAATCCCCTGATTAAACTCTAAAAGGATTTTGGGTAAATTTCGCTGCCACAAGTTATACATTATTATTATTATTATTATTATTATTGTTGTTGTTATTATTATCATCATTATTATTGTTGTTGCATTAAAGCAAACAGCTAGCATTATTCTGTAATAGAACTTTAAAGAAATACCTACACGTTAAACATATTACAGTAGCGCAATTTTTAGAAACCAGAGATGTGATTTGTCTGTCTTGCTCGATTCCTGTAGTTAATGCATTCTATTAGAACACGTCTGGTTCATTTAATAATGTGAAGCGGTATATAAGGTCTTAAAATGCTATCGTCACGCCTCTTCTCGAACTTGCACATCAGCGCAGAGATCGCTTTCAAGAGGTACTTATTGTGCAGGATATCGACCAATTTCTACGTGTTGCAGGACTGAGTAATGTTAATAACCGACGACGCCTTTTCATTTTAAAGCCATGTGCATGAATTGAAATAGACACAATTTCATATTCCTCAAGAAAAATATCAGTAGGCATTTAGGGGTTAAATTGGAAAGTAAATCTGGTTCACTTATACGAAAATTTGGAGCCCCATGCAATATAAAAATCCCAGTTTTCTGTCAAATAATATCTAAAGTATTTGGGAAGACATTATAACACGAGCCAGGATACATTTATTATATGAGAAAAAGTCAACAACGGTTTACTTCTACGCCATAATAGCTTTGGAGATTGCTGGAATTGTCCACATCTTGATGAAATTGTTAATTTCATCGACGTTCACTCACTAACGACGAGCAGCATGAAATTCCCTTACGACTGCAGGAAACGTACCGAATTAAGAAAAACCTCCAAATAATGGTCACGGAAATGTCGGTGCATCCAACATGCTGGGAGAAGAGAAGAGAGATACTTTTCAAAAACATAATATTCTGAACTTTATTTAATAGAATTAAAACATATAACATTCGCAATCACCTCTACAAAATTTAACTTAAAATGAACATTACGATCATAATGACAATACCTCAGAAGCGTTGACGTATGGGGCATCAGTAATTGCAAATTTAACATACCGAAACATATAGCAACTAAAATTTCACAGACTGTTTCATAACAAAACATATAAAATGACACAGAAATTTACCCCAAAGAACTGTGCAAGATATAATCATTATTATAATATTCCCTTCTCGGATTGTAGACAAAAGTATTAAAAGATGATTTCGATATTTACTTTCATAAATCAATAAATCACACCACATAACAAATCGCAATCTCAGAATATAGATAAAATGAATATTTGCGGGGATATCATCCAAAAACAAGAAATATTTATTTATTTTTTCATATTACTACATAATATTATGTCTAAGTGTATTATAACCTCGGAAAGAGGAAAAAAGAAAAGATTTTAGGATTTTCACTCAAAAGCACTAAAGATTTTTTTACTTACTTTTATCAGATAATTTCCAAAATGACGAAGTAAGCCAAGTGGAATGAATATAACCATACTAAAGCAAAATTCCTTATTTCACTCCCAGAGCAAGAATTTACCGAACAATAAAGCCACAAAATTCAGTTCACAAAACCCAGCAAACAAGTAGTTTTAAGTCAAAAGAAAATAATGTAGGTCAACGGAATTATATTTTACACCATTAACATTGGGATTCTGTAGCTGCACAATTTAAAACACTACTATGCATCTAAATTACTAAATATCTGAGACGCTGGATGAACGAATGCAAAGTTGGCTGCTGCCGTAACAAATTTTTCACATTCATACAAAAAAATATCTAATCTCCTCCTCGTCCAATGACCAACTCCTCCCCTAGAAATGAGGAATAAGGTTTACAACATGAGGATGACGTTACTTGCTCAACATTGTCAACTTCCAATTAATATGAAATATGTTTATATTAGCATTTAAAAAGAGCAAATTTGGATTTTATGTGAAATAAACTAAACACGAAGATATTCTGGATTGATTTGTACATAAGCTAATCATAAAATATTCGTAATTTTATAATTATGCACACATAGCATAGTTAATTTATTTTCGGTCAAAGGCTGGAAAACGTACCAATTCATCCAGTACTGAAATACTATAAATGTTTTAATTTTTGTTTTATTTCCATTCGCATATAAAATGCGAAACCTAATTTTAAAAAATTAAACACATATATTGCAGTACTGTGCAATGATTAAATATTAATTGTATATAATATTCTGTACAGTGCTTTCAAATGGACATAAATCCGTGAGAGCGCAGCTGGCAGCACGATGTCTGCTTGCTGAGTCGGATATGCATAGCCCCTCAATTCAAGCTTATAGATCTCCTATGTAAATTCAATTACAATAATCAACTATCTTTGTCATAGGGAATTTTGGAAATCATGTTCTTGTCTCACCAAATACCTCTCACGCCTTTTAATAAAGTTTGTATTAGGTTTGTATTAGTGCACATTATTTCTTTTGAAATAGCTGTAGTTTTTCTTTTTATTTCGGCTTTCAGTTCTTTCAACCTTTGCAGATTGTTTCGATGTACTTTATTTTTTAATTCTCTCCGTAAATAGACAAATCAGTAAATTCGTTTAGATTATATTATAAAAAGAACGAATTGGGCTTTCTGTGTTCTTAACAATGAAACCTGAAGACATATTGTGTTTTCTCATATCTTTATAACTTCTATATGAACAGATCACTTCCTTGGTATTTGCTTGTTTTTGATATATCTTAGGCCCCCCACATCAGTGAACCATAAGTGATTATGGATCTTACTACCGCAGCGTATAATCAATGCGCCATTCGTGGTTTCAGCCGTGTTCTCCCAGCAATTCTCTAAGCTGTCTACAATGTCAAGTTGCTTTTGTTAATTATTCACTGCAAGTGATAATTCCAGTTTAACTTACTATCTAGATCTAGGCCTAGATATTTAACTTAAGAACTGGTTTGTATTACTACTGTTTACAGTAATCTAATCTAAGATCTGTAGATCGCGATGTTAATAATTCTTTACTAATGAAAAATATATTCATTAAAAGTTCCTTCAAGTTTGTACGTTATCATAACATCGGCAACAAAAAACGTATGGGAACATCATTTATAAAATCAATGCATTTTCCGCAATGGCGCGGAGAATGACTGACATTTTTAGCGTTCGGTTATATCAAGCTACTCACAGTAGAGACCTTGGAGAGCGCAGTTTTATTTACTTGGTTTGTTTACTGGCAGTCTTTAACATCTCAGGTCATCAATACCCCATTCAATTAAGGGCGTGAAGCGGCCGATAAATTTCACTCTAAGCCCTCTTCTTTAACGTTTCAGATTCTTTTACGGGCCATAAATGTACGACACCCACGATTTTACTTTTCTTCTGAGGGTAGCCTTACTTTGAATTTTTACGTGGGAGTACAAGAGTAAGCCTCTTGTCAGGAGGGCGAAACATTACTACAAGTCCAACGTCTATGAAAGCAAGGTCGCTCTGTAAGGAATGCAAAAATATAACACTGCTTGGAGCTGGAGAAATGGCTAATGAGAGAAATGTGCTGATAACGTAACGGTGTCAGAGAAGCGCATTGTTCATGGATAGCGCATGCACCGTAAACATATATTTAGTAGCGCCTGTGCTTGTGCTATGATGCGTTAGAAAATATTTCCCTCGTATACAGCTAACATGCTTATTATTTCTTAACTTAAATGAATAAATTAACTTAAATGAACTTAAATGAATAAAATATAATTGAGTACTCACTTTGTGAAAGTGTATCTGCTCTATTTATTCGTATAGGAGAGGCAAAGTCAGAAGTCTCATTTTCCGAACTGCAATCAATTGAGTCACTAGTGCACTTCTATCTCCTTCCAAAGAAATAACGAAATTCTCGATGGCGTCCTCCAGCAGCCCATCCTTTTATAAAATCTGTTTCTCTATCTTATCATATGATTACATTAATCCAACCGTTTTCAGCAGCATAGGTGCTGATTCCTAGGGGCCGAAAGTCCCTGTGTTCTCCTATAACTTCACAGAGGAGGTGAGTTTTCCCAATATTTCCAAAGGGTTATGATAATACCCAATGGTTATGATAATATCAACATATATTTATTATTCAGTTTGAATTTATTTCGTCGGTCCTGGTGGTGTAGTGGTTACCATACTTGCCTCCTAAACCCAAGATCGCGGGTTCGAACCCGGCCAGGACTGATGGATTTTTTCGGGCGTAAAAATCCTAAGTGTTGCTTCCTTCGGAAGGGAAGTAAAGCCGTGGGTCCCGTGTCGTACATTTACGGCACGAAAAAGATCCTCAAGCCTGAAAGAGAGGCCTCTGAGCAAAATTAGTCGGCCGTTTCACGCTCTGAGTTGAATGGGACGCTGATGACCGGAGATGTTAAAGAGCGTCCATAAATGAATCAATAAAAAAAATCAATCAGTTTGAATTTACTAAATTATTCCGGATTTAACCTCTTTGTACGAATGATTTTCATTTTTTAATTGTTCCATTGTCAACTTGTACACCTATAAGATAATTATTCAGTTTTAAAAACGTACTAAAGATATCAAATGGATGTAGTTCTTTTTAATGCAAGCGCCAATTTAAACTGCCACCGCAACACAGCCGTTCTTTGGACTTGGATTATTCAGCTGACCAGTTCATTGAGAGAAATGAGTGGCCGCGGCAGAGTTCACCAAGCTTTCGTTAAAAAAGATAATTCTTAAGTTTTTTTTTCTTAAAATGTTTTTATTTGTTTTCACGTTTTCTGCCAACAGGTTGTGTGTATATATATATATATATATATATATATATATATATATATATATTATGGGTATTGAACAATTACATAGATATTATTTCAGTTGCACCTCATGCCTAGAACAAATATTTACATTTAGTATATAAGTTTAGTATATTTTGTTTTACAAAAATATTTATTTGATCATAAATTGTATATTTGGGAGGGCAAAAATATGCTAAATATACGAAAGTAAATAAAGTACTTTAAATTTATGTACGTAAAAATTACGCTAAATATATGTAAGTAAAGAATGATTTGTACTAAAACTTACCTGAAACGATAAACACGGTATTCATTACAGTATCCTGTACAGTTAGCTTTGCAGTTCCTATTATTGTAGTAACTCAATAAAAACACGCGCAATACAAGACAA
Source organism: Metallyticus violacea (assembly GCA_030762175.1). NCBI lineage: Eukaryota > Metazoa > Arthropoda > Insecta > Mantodea > Metallyticidae > Metallyticus > Metallyticus violacea. The sequence goes on from CM060846.1 coordinate 135,231,844, forward strand.
GAATCTACTAGCTATATTATAGAGGTCGGCGGCTACGTTCAGAGGCGAAGGAAGCAACTCGTAATTCCATGTTTCAATAACGTGTAAAAATTTATTTCTCCACTAACATTTTTTTCTCTCTTAGCAAGAATTTTGCTCAGCACCACGCAAGCTCAATGGAGTTCAGTTCATACATGTATGGCAAAAAACTTATTGTTCCGTAACCGTGTAATTTAATTATTTTTCAATACGAAACACTTTTTATGGCCATTTATGTATATCTATAAATACGTAAAATTTAGTTTCTCAAGTCCGTAGAACGAGCAATTTAATTATTTTCCAATCACATTATCACATCGTTTACGACAGTGGTACACGTCCCGCAGCACGCGTTTAAACGACGTCACACTATCAAGGTCGTCTGCTAGGAGCGCTAGTGTCGTGTTTTATCGGTGTTAGTTTTTGCCATTATTTTATTTACTTGTTCCTTACAGTTCTAGTACAAACATGACTTGTTATTAGTAAGTACATACATTGTTTAATTATTTGATTTACACAATGGGCTTAGAAAGGTGTAAAATGGTGGTCTGTCGAAGTGGATGCTTTTCCAAGTTTTGTTATAAAGTTGAGTGCACCTTTTAAATTAGGCAAAGACGATTTTGCAAAAAGGTTTAAGAATGCCTACTAGTCTACGTCAATAGGTACCATTAGTGCGAGTTCATTATCTTATAACGATGTTATAACAGTGCATTCTATGCCGTTGTGTGTTTACAAACGAAATTAATATTTACTTTTTATATACTTTTCTGTACATAATTTTTTGAATGTGAGAATGATGAGGAATTTGGAGATTGGGAGTAGAAATGTGAAGGATGGAGTGCAGCGTTCGATGGTCGCAATTGAGTGCATAGTGAAATTTAAGGACAAGTACAGAATGTAACGGTGAATCAGGGAGGGTTTCGGTGTGAGAGTGAAATATTTGAGTAGAGTGTTTAAAGTGGCGATAGAAGGTAAGCAAGCAGTTAAAGGTAAAATGAGAGGGATGGAGGATTTCATTCACCGCTAGTGGTGCCTCAGTAGTAAAAACGGGCGTTAAACACTACTCAAAAAAAAAAAAATTTCGTTCATAAGCTGAAAAGAGAGTTTGAAGAAAAGAAAGATAATGTAGATAGGCACCACGAATCAGTAGGGCGAATAAAAGTAAACATATAGAACGTGTATGAGGAATTTCAGGCATTGGAGGGCCTAATAAGTAAATTGGGCAAGACTTGCATAGGTAATGCAGATGAAGAGGATTTTGAAAATAGGACTGTAGAGAAATGCAGAAATGAGTTTAGGTATCGGGATAGCTTAAATATTTATTTGCTACTAATTGTAACCCACTGGTCACGAGTTCGACAAATTTCAAAAATTTAAGAAAACATAACTTCTAAACCGTGGATGACAGAAAGAATACAAAATATATTTTGGAATTGGGGTGGCCTAAACATTTATTTGAAATTACTCGTAACTTGAAGGTCACGAGTACGATACAATTTAAATGTTTAACTTTTAAACCATGAGTGAGAGAAAGAAACGGAAATAAAAGTATGTATATGAAAGACCAAATTAATATGTTTGATACTTCTTGTAGCAAACGGATTCCATTTTCGAAATCCCTCATATTAGTAAACCTGAGTAGCTGGAAATTCCTAGAGAGTGGAGAGAATGGACATTGTATAAGAGAGCGTTGCATTATGGGAAGATCCATAGCTTTTGCACAGGTGGGAATTATGCTAGACTATGAAAAATTTGTTATAATCATTCTCATTGGACTTGTAAATTCTTTTCACATATTGTGCGTGTTTTTATTACCTTACTACAATAATAGAAACAGCAAGGCTAACTGTACAGGAGACTTTATATGAATAAAATGTTTATTGTTTCAGGTAAGTTTTAGTGCAAGTCATTATTTAATTACTTATATTTAGCGTGATTTTATATACATAAATTTAGAGTACTTTATTTACTTTCATATATTTAGCATATTTTGCACTCCCAAAGACACAAATTATGATAAAATAATTGTACATATTTTTATAGGTATGAGGTGTACTTGCGGAATGGAGGGCGAGGACTTGATGTCCTGCTTTATAGATAAATTTTTTCTTACCTTCTAATGGTGATGTCGATTACTTATTTAATACCGCCACGGGTGGCCGAGGTCGTTAAGGCACGGACTCGTGAGCGGGAGGTCTGCGGTTCGAATCCCGCCAGGACCGTCCTCCCTGACTGGGGTTTTTTCCAGGTTTTCCTCAGTCTTCATAACTGGCAAATGCCGGGGAGGTACCTAAACTTAGGCCTGGAACGCTTCCTTCCTTAAAAAAGAAATAAATCCTTTCCCAATTAATCATTTCATTTCATGTATCATCAGTGTCCACCGCATGTGGTGCCTCAGTAGTAAAAACGGGCGTTAAACACTACTCAAAAAAAAAAAAAAAACTTATTTAATGACAGTGATTTTGAAGAATTGTCGGTAAGTTCTAAATGTTTATTTACATTATTCAACTTCGTAAACAAACTTTGATGAATAATTATATTCCGGATTCTCAGAGACCGATATAGCAGGTCGTTCTATGCTTGAAAATGAAACTGAAGAAAAGTGCTTTACCAAAAATTTTTAGATTTTTTTTCAAACGAAAACCTGTTGAACTACAAATCCGGATATTTAAATTTATCCATTATAAATTCAAATCACCCTTCCCAATATTTTAACTCGAGCATTCGCAGAATCGAACAAGTTCATCCAGAAGAAATATAAAAATTCACAGAAAATGAATGCAGAGCAATAGGAAAATTTTGATTGCAGAAGCTCTAAAAACTAATTGTGTGTAGAAGCAGGTTCATGGTTCGTACTTCAACTAAAACTATATATGTCCCAAAATAATGCAATAATAGAAAAATGAATGGGGACTAATTTATATACCTAGAGCCATAGCAGTGCGTAAAGCCAAAGCTGATCGCGATTTTAATGATGAACGGTTAAGCGTTATGAATTAATTCAACACTAGGATCCAAAAGTGGACGAATTTGTAGAAAAAGACAATATTATGTTTACTTTGACGATGATATGTTTAAGTTGCAGGAGGTTGAAAAGTTTAACCAGGTATTACAGTACTATCACATCGTTTATTCGGAACATTCAGTATAAAATGTGGTATACAGCTCAAGTAATAATTCAGAAAAGTATTTAAAATTCGTATTGTGTATATAATGGCCTCTTTAACATTATAGTGGTCTTACACAGCACTTTCAAATACAAATGTTATTGCCGTCAGTGTTATTATCCCTCATTAAATAAAAGGGAGATGCATCTTAGCGAATTAAAATGCAGAAAATGTCTCCTTCAGTGTATTTCAAGTAGTATGTCGTTTACAACATTTATTTATTGGGAGTTTATCCAAAACGGTATCTGTTTCGATGTTGGAAAGGTGTGTCCAAGATACTGGTTAACAGTAGGCGATGGAGTATATACCTTACAAGTGCAAGGAAACATTCTGCAATATATTCAACATTTGTGTGGACGCAAAACGCCTATGTTTATTCCTACCACAAAATTCAGAGGAATGGGAAATAAATTAATTTTTATGTTTATAGATTTCGAGGGCACGAAAAACAAGGCACATGGAGGAGATGTCCAGCCTTATGAGTATATCCCGAAATTATTCATGCTATATCAAGCCTGTATGGTTTTCATTGTCGTAAAGCATATGATGGAGTATTGTTCGCAATGTGGCATAAAATAATGTACTTTTATTAATTACCCTTTTAAGGAACTTTTAATCGCATTACTCACTGTAGGTTTGAATCTTGGGATGTAATTGTCATCGTAATCTTGAATCCTATGGTGATAAATTTCATCTTAAATACATGGTGGGCAACCGAGAGTGAACAACTGAATTAATAATTAACGAAACTCGTTTGTATAGGGTAAAGTGTGAAAAATAACATTTATGAACCCGTTACACCTCATACCTATGACATTGCACAAATTACACAAAAAGTCAATCACACGTAATGTAATGGATATTTTCCTTACGTTTTCAATACAAAAGAAAAAAAAAACGTGGCTCCCAAACTCGTTCAAATAAGGTTCGTGGATGCACACAGGACCTTCGAGGAATGACTCACAGAAAAGCAGTACTCCGGCTACTGTTTAAAATGAAGCAAGAAATAGATCCTCTTGTAAAATGGACGAGTTTGTTCTTTACAGGAGGGTTCCACATTACGAAAAAAATATTGGACGAAAATAAATTGAATCAATTTAGATAGTGCGTTACAACTGTTCATGCATGCATGATTGTCTCCTGGAAGAGATTTATGCAAATAAATATGATGCCAAAATGCCCGCGGGTGGGTACATTTGTCGTATATGTAATCGCAGATAGTGTGCATATGGCTGTTGTAGGCAATGCAGCAGGAAAGGGTAACTATTCAGCTCGTCTTTAGATGCTGGTAGGTAAAAATAATGAGGCACAAAATAGACGGATACAGAGAGAACACAAATGGAATCTTTGTATATTTTTCCCCAGATGGTTTTATCATGGGTGAAGGCGATGCTTTATAAATTCCCACCATATTGTATATAATACGGGAAATGAGACCATAGCCTCTAGATACGAGGGTGCTAAAATAATATCAAATATGATGAAAGATGACCGTTATTATGTGCTGGAAATGTGGAAATGAGCGTTTAACGATATGATAAAGTCAGACGTGTTGCTGGCACAAATGGTTAAGTCATTTTATGAATCATATCCAGAACCTGTAAATCAAAGAGATGCCTTTTTCGGAAGTCGAACCAATGGAATAAGGAGGTCCTGGGGCTGAAAAAGTAGTTTACTACGAATATCCATTTGTAAACGAACCCTACTTGGTTGGATTTCCCAAAACAGATTTGGATACATTCCTTAATTAATATGAAGTACATGGTTGTCTCATTAAGTGTAAAATACCATCCCCGTCAAATATTTACCGCTCTATATTACATGTCCAAGTTAATGACAAATTGTCATTCCTGCTATGCATGGTGTGCGAAGAAATATCAACAGCAGTGCTATCACGGTGACGAAAAAAGGTCCTTACCTGATATGTGCATGAATGTATGGATGGTAGACGAGGCTGAAGTTGCTCATACGAGATATGGGAGTATGAAACAGTGTAAAACGAACCAAAACAAAAGGGACCATTTCAGGAATACGTAAATCATTTCCTGAAGATTAAGACGGAGGCCTCTGCCTGGCCCTCCAATTGCAATACGCCCTAAAAGAAGAGCAAACATATCAAAATGATTTTGAAAAAGACAGCGTGTTTTGGACCCGAATGCCATCTATTGTAATTCAGGTAGGAGAGAGCTGCTGAAGTTGATGTTAAACTGTTTTTGGGGTAGATACAGGTAGCAGGACAATCTTCCCATATGCGAGCTCGTGAGTGAGTATTAACGTCTGATGCAACTTCCCTACGATGCAGTTGTGAAGATACAGGCCGTTCTACCTGCCAAGTATGAAATTATGTACGCGGTTGGAAGTACAATGAGCGGAACCCTAAGCAAATGTTCCAACAAAAGTTGTTATAAGTTCATTTACCACTATACAATCTCGCTGGGAACTGTAATTCTATCTTACAATTAAAGCTATGTGTAGTAGCAACTTTGACACTGACTCCATTATAGCAAAGTAAAACCTAAAGTGTGGCTTCTCAAAACAGGATCTTTCCTAGAAGACATAACAAATGAAGTGTTGAAACATGTTGAAAGTGCCTAAATTTGGCAATTTGCATTCACTAGGCCTAACATTACACATTTTATGTAAAATGTAAGGAAAATAGATTTGCTACATGTAAAATGAAAGGGATTATTTTGAATTGCCGTAATTTCAATAACAAGAATGGCAATATATTTAAGAATTTAGTTCTAAATTTTATAAAAAAATTAGTAATTATTGCCACCGACAAATCACAAGAAAACGCCAATTGACGAGGGTAACCGAACCTTCCTCTCAAGCATTTCGAATGGTGGTAGATAATCAATTGCAAGACCACGAAAGAGGATAAACGTATCCCTACGTTATAAAAGACGTAGACCTACTAACACGTGACGTAGTAGCAAAAAATGGCAACGAAAGAAAGTAGGAAAAAGTAGAGGAAGAGGAAAGTAAATTTAAAATACAAAAAGTTGACATTTACCCAAACTGCTTTACGTAAGCGTAAATCGCAGGAACTTCCTCTTTATATAATGGAAAAAAAAGAAAGTTTGTCATATAACCCCATACTGAAGGGCGCAAGAGGAAACCTCGCTAAGAGGAATTCACATCAAGCAAAAGGTGAAAATATGACGAGATTCCATTATACAAACGAAAGGCAGTATTGCGTCTTGAACATGGAGAAGATGAAAGAAAATAATGAACCCATATGTCCCTTGGCACATTTTAATTGCGAATGAGAATATGAAGACTGTAATAGGCTCGTCCTTTTTCTCGTAAGCGTAAAGCTGGTAAATCAAGTTTGAGCACAGTTTAAAACTCATATTTTGGAACCTACAGGTTATTTCTCTATAAACTTAACCACTGGGAGAATTTACATTTAACCTAAATGCGCCGGAAATGCTCAACAAGAGACGATTTAAACGAGCATATCCAGGGAAGAACGTGGAAATTGAAGATCTCTTTTTGGGATAAGTGGTACCCAACAGGGGCAAGTTTAAGAGAGTAATCCTTGGAAAAGACGTGGGATTGATGGATCTCTCTTTGGGCAAAGTGTTTCCTGACAGATGAATGTTCAAGAATGTACATCCCTGTATAGGCTTAGAAATGACATAGGATGTTCCTCAAAAGTTTACATTTCCCAGTCGCATAAAGGTCACGATGTGGATAATTCATCTTTGTTAAACGCATGATTGGCAATCTGGAACGAATAATTAACAATCCCATAAACAGGCCTATATGGTGTTACCGTCGCAAATAACTACATAGGTTTGGTTCAAAATTCAATCATTGTTCGTTTAAAGTAATGACTCGGATATGCATTCCTCCCCTGCGGAGCATTAAAGAGGGAGAATTTGCAATTAATGACGATAGGATGTACGAAATTGGCTGCACCGATGTATGCAAAATTTTCCCAAGGATTTGAGCCAGAGAAATTTTGGCGTCATGTACACATTACAAATCATATCGCCTCAGGGAAAAATTCCTACCATTTCCTGAAACGCCAATTACACGTATTAAACAAAGAGCAGAGATAAGATGCAGACCAACGAACTGTTTCAGCAAACGTTTTTCTGAAATTTGAAAATTTTACTAGAGGCATTTCAAAAGGCAACAGAAAATCTGTTCGATTATTTGGTTGTAAACTGTATGCAGATACAGGATACAACCGGAATTCAGAGAGCAATCGTTTTACTTTGTTGCACTATAAATATCTTCTTACTTACCACTACAAAGTTCATCTCTAGAGGGCTGATTAGAGTGACTGTATTCATGGTGTTTACAGACCCTTTACCATAGTATGCTTATGTTCAAGCAGAGAAGCGGACTGCACAAGTAGCTCGTGCCTGCATTGTCCATACGGTTGAATAAAAGGAATGCGTGCCTATGCTGCAAATGGTAGCTACTAACGATGTACTTGTACACTATACTTATGTGCAAAGTGAATATTATGTAAATTGTGCGCTACAGTGGCCCATGCGGAGATTGTCGAAGATGAATGTTCTTCGTCTCTTACTGAAACAATATCGTGAGAAATCGCAAAGCGTATTAGGTACATACGAATAATAATCGCACCGACAAGCTCACTTATTCCACCTTCCATTTTCATCTCTTTTCAAAAAAAAATTTCAATTCAGGGGATACATCAAGATTGTTTCCGCTAACCGTTATCTCAAACAGGCCAAACCCACCACCAAATTCGCTCACTTGACGGCTCTCGCAAAGATTAACGCTAAATATCACTTCGAGGATGTAAACTTTTAAATCGCAATCATACTCAAGGGAAACCCGGGAGCTGAATTTAGGGACGTTCGCTTAGGAAAACTATCCCAAAGAATCATAATTGCCATGACGTCCGACAAAGCGTCATCATAACCGCTACAACCAAATTTCAACGATGACCACTTCTTAGTTTGCTATCAAACGCTCCAGGATGGTTTGGACATATACTTAAAAAACAAGGGCTCCGTCATCAGCGGAGTCGTTTTTGCCAAGGGATACACCATTTAAGCTTTCGATCTTACGTAAGGCATCACCGCCAACAACGACTTCGCTTCCAGTCTTCACTACGGCAATATTTCTATAAAGATGGAATTTAAGGAACTTCTATCAGGATCTGTTAATGTCCTCGTTATTTCCTAACCATATCGAACTTTGGAAGTAGACGTACACAGATCCAGACTTATAACTGAATACCAAACCAATAAACGATATTATCATAAAACATCCGAAATTCGTCAGACTGTTCGCCCTGATCAATTAACAATTACATTCTTGGAACGCCACCGCCAGGGTGGTCGAGGTCTTTAAGGCGCGAACTCCTGAGCTAGAGGTATTGTGATTGATTCCCACCAGGACCAACCTCCCTGCATTGGTTTTTGTCGGATTTCCTCAGTCCTCATAAATGCCAAATACCGGTTAGGGCTGGAATGTTTCCTTTCATAAAATTATCCTTTAACAATGTATCATTTCATTTCATGTATCATTAGTGTCTACTGCCTGTGGTGCCTCAGTAGTACAAACGGGCGTTAAACACTATTAAAATACCTAGGAATGTCCTGTAGCCTTCTTCGTCAATGTAGACTCCAGCACAAAACCGGGGAAAACTGAATTAGAAAATTCATTGCAAGGGACAGATGGAGATGTATTTCAACAGCTACGGACTACCTCCTCTCATGCCTGACTTTCACAGTTTTTTTTTCATTATCGCAATTAAGGCAAAAGAGGGCACTACAATATGTACGGGTTACAAAATAAGTACAGTACTACATGTGGCCACTATACACTTGCATACCTGTCACACTGCTGCTGCAACTTATCGACATTCAATATTTCAAAAATTCAGAATTTAAAATTACACTCATAAGGACAAACTTATTCTACACTGAATCATACGAAACCTTTGCACAGTGCACCTCTGCGCATCAATCCTGCCAACTTTAACGCAGTATATATAACGTGAACTTCCATTCATCCAGTCCTACTCTACTGCGAAACGACAAGCATGTAAGCTACATTCTTTATCCTCACACTACGTCAATTATGTCTATTCATCGTTAACGTCTCCGTATCTTTTTTTTTTAGCTGTGCGGGCTATATACACTTCTTGAACGAGGCTCATTCAGAGTACCTCTACATCGTAGGAACACCATTAGTGTACTCCATCACATCTCGCATTGCGGAAGACAGCACTATACTATCCTCCACCCTATTGAAAAATGGATCAAACTCGCTGAGGAAGCCGTTCCGCTAATCCACTAACATCTCGACCCAAGCACTAAAATGGAAAAATTTAACAAGATTTCCATTGGGCAGTAAATACAAGTTCCACGCTATACTTTTTTTTGTATACCTGCTGTCATCATTAAAAACTATGAAAAATAGCCAGGTTTCTCTATCTGTAGTAAGGAGTGGTGAGAATAAATTCCTAACTCGACTGTTACAAACCATCTTTTACTTCAAACACAAACACACTATAACATTTTTCAAACCGTCCACTGGAAGTATGTAGTTAACTTTTGCAAGCTTTCCTTGTCGGAACATGATCACTTAACCGTGCTGGGACGAGCGCGAAAGAAAAGTTTGCTTACCTTCTGCTTATAACAACCTCTTTGAGGACACAATTCGCCATCTCAACGAGACATTATCCCAGATAATATACAACGGTACAGGGTTCCCGCCCAACGGCAGCAGAAACCATATCTTCAAATTTCTGGAGCTACCTACAGACTTACATTATAAACTTCGTTGTTGGTATTTACAATACTTTTTTCTCTCATTTTATTACATATCTTTCTAACTATATTGTCTTTTAACAATAATTCTTACTCTCTTTCAGGCAAAAACCTACTAGTTTCTTTTCGAACTGATGCATACTACAACACCTTCATCAAATCTACCCTCATTACCGGCCAAAAACACAAAACACTTAACCATCCGAGTCAACAGTTACCACCAACACCCTTCAAATTTGACTCCATTTTCTTAAACTACGCCAGTATTTTGACAACACAAGATATCGCATACACAAAGATAACGTTTACCAGTCACTTAATTTCATTATTTCTTGTAAAATTATTGGTCAGAAATTATCTAATATATGTAATAATACTTCCCACTTTATTATTAAGAAATAAAACCGGTTTATACTAGTTTAGCTCTATTTTCCACTAGAAAGAATAATTTTTTGTACCTGTAATTTACCTAGTAAAAAGCATATGTATCAATATTAATTAAAATATATGTGTACCTCTAAGCATGCATGGGAAAATAAATAAAACATAATCCCTTGCACTTCAAAACATAATGCCAAAAACCTGCCACAAAAACGACACAAGCGTCCCTAGAGGACGATCTTGGCAGTGTGATGTCAGTGAAACGCGCATCCTGGGATGTATAATACTTTCGGCGTCTATTGAAAGGGGCTTGTATTATTTATCGGTCCTGGTGGTGTAGTGGTTACCATACTTGCCTCCTAAACCCAAGATCGCAGGTTCGAACCCGGCCAGGACCGATGGATTTTTTCGGGGCGTAAAAATCCTATGTATGGCTTCCTTCGGAAGGGAAGTAAAGCCGTGGGTCCCGTGTCGTACATTTACGGCACGAAAAAGATCCTCAAGCCTGAAAGAGAGGCCTCTGAGCAAAATTTGTCGGCCGTTTCACGCCCTGAGTTGAAAGGGGCGCTGATGACCTGAGCTGTTAAAGAGCGTCCATAAATAAATCATTCATTCTGAATATTACGGAACAATCTCCATAACAACAGTAGCAGCAGCAACAACAACAACAATAACAACAACAGTACTCTTCTCTGGAAGATGAAAAGCTGATTGTTAATTCAACACTTAAACTTTATGAAATTTATTTGACTGTGTTACTCTACCTAACTTTTGCCTCATGAAAAATTAATAATGAATTCTTCACATACCTTTTTTCAGATATAGCATGGACGACTATGAGAACAGTTACCGGAATTTGGCTTATTTAATATGCCTGATTGAATTCAATTTTCCAGCTTTTTGTAGTTGCTAAATAATTATCTACTTAAGCCTCATCAACATTTACGATAGAACTAAAATTCATGAGTAGCGTATCCCACTATTTTCAAAATTATTCAAATCCATTTTTATATAATCCGGTATATTTCTTAAATTCCTGGTGCAGACAGAGAAGGCTTCAATCCCTTCACTCTTATTCTGGTAACTTTTCTTACTGGGACACTTGTATAGTGGATGCAAGTAAGTTTGACTGTTTTAAATTGTGCTGTAGTTTTTCTTGTTTCCAGTACTCATAGATGCAAGAACATATTTCCTTTTTTCGAACTGTTAATGTGTATAGTTTTTCCTTGCTTTCTACATCCATTGTTTGCATCTATAGTGTTACTAGTAGAACATTATTTACGTAAAGTTATAAACTAACTCTAATAGAAGCATGCGATGCAAAGCGTTCAACTGTTTCTGGTAATATAATGCTTTATTAACTCATTCAAAATTAACAAACTCCTAAGCATTTAAATAGGTGATGCATATACGAGGGATGTTCCAAACGTTCTCAGCCTGACTCATGCATGTGGTGAAGATGGATAAAATTACTATAATAATTTAGTATCTTTCTTTAGATGGTGCGTTGTAAAGTTTGAGAGGCGTACTGTAGTCACTTGTTTGTAACGATCGTGAAAACAAACTAGTATTAATGCTTTCTACAAAATGGACAAGAGTTAAATACGAGCTGTACTAAAATATTTCTATTTGAAGAGTTCAACCCCGGCAGAAATTCAGAAAGGAGTTAGATTTCACATAAACGATACTTCCCCTTCTTTCTCCACGATTAAAAGGTGCGGAATTTAAGCAAGGTTGCATTTACATTTAAGATGATGAGCGCTCAGGACATTCCAAAAGTGCTACGACCAGCAAGGTTGTGACAAAATCTACAATGTCATACTCAATGATCGCCGATTGAAGTTTGTGAGTTCGCTTACTTTCCAAAAAACTCAATAGGCCGTGTTCACTACATTTTACATAAGAAACCTTTCTGTTCGATAGGTCCCGCGTTTATTAACTGGACCGAAAATGATTGTAATGAACATTTCTCAAGAGGGTTTAAAATTATTGAAATTAAATTCTGTTGAGTTTCTCCGACGTTTAATGACATAAAATGAAACATGGATTCATCATTACACGCCAGAGTTAAAGAAGCTGTCAAAACAGTAGGTAGAAACAGGTGAAAGTGCACCAAAGAATAAAAGGACGGTTCCGTCTTCAGGAAAAGTAATGGCTAAGGTTTTCTATTCCCATGGTATGTTGCTCGTTGACTACTTACAGAAGGCACACCGTCACGAAGAAGCTTTAAGCTTCACTACTGGATGAACTGAAGGATGTTATTCAAGCAAAACGTTGACACTTTAAGGAAAAGAATGTTTTCTTTCATCACGATAATATGCCTTCATATAGGTTTGGAATTGTTGCTGCAAGCATGACCTTGGCTTTCAAGTGCTTCCGCATCCACCATATTCACCGGACTTAGCCTCCAGATTTCATATTTTGTTCCCAAACCTGAAGAAATGGAGTCGACGAAGATTTACATCAAATGACGAGGTTGAATCTATAACAGGCGCTTATTTTTCACAGTTGAACAAATCTTATTTTACTGAGTGTATTATAGACGTGAAAAGTCGTGGACTATATATATATATATATATATATATTGATTAACAATGTGGATATGTTAAAAAAAATTTATCTTATATCGTGTGTTTACTTGGTCAGGCCGATAAATTTTAGAACGCCTTGTACACGTGTTTTTGCGTAACGTTTTACTTGTCAGCTAGCCATCTCTTAGGTTCCAGCAGTAAATGCTGCCAAGAAGAAATATTTTAGTAGTGTTTAACGCCCTTTTTAACTGCTGAGGCTGGACACTGATGATACATAAAATGAAATGGTAAATTGGCAAAGGATTTTTTTAAGAAAAGAAGCGTTCCAGGCCTAAGTTTAGTATACCTTCCCAGCATTTACCATTTATGAGGACTGAGAAAACCTGGAAAAAACTTCAGTCAAGGAGGACGGTCCTGATGGGATTTGAACCCCAGACCTCCCGCTCAAGAATCCGCGCCTTAACGACTTCGGCCACCCGTGGCGGTCCCAAGAAAAAAGAAAGGGTTAAATTCAGAAAAACTAAAGCGGAAAATTAAGGCTAAAACTTTAATGTTCAAGTAGCTCAGAGAATTAGGCATAAGGTAAAAGAAATGAAGAGGGAAAGTATCTTGTCAATACTACAACAGCAATTTTTCGTCTATTGCATTCACTCACAAAGTTCATTATGTGAAAGTGTTGGATGCACATACTTCAGAGGAACAATTAGTCAGACTGATGCACAATTTCGTAAATGAAAACAAACACAACTTTGATAATATTAATAATTATTTATTACCTGTTGTATCATTATAGTGTTCTTGCAGTATGACATGATCTCTGTGTGTATGTGCGTGTGTTTGTGAGTATGTGACGTGATTAATATGTAGCCATGAAAGGTGTTAATCTCTGCAGTATGGTATTCTTTTCTACACATTGCCCTTTGAATGAAGGTTTTTATTCTTTGTTGGTCTATATATAAAAACCTTGACTTTTCTGGAATTATTAAAGTGTTCCGGAATAATGGCAAAGAATTCTTTAATGTTCCAAGTTTGACTATTAGTATCTATTTTCATTTATGTTATTTTAAGTCTGTCATATGTAAAATGCTTAAATTATAAACAATTCCTAATTTTAGCATTACTGATCACATAATATTTATAATGTGAAAATTATCATATGAAATTTGAGTATATTTAACATCATGCCACAAGTATAAAAAAGAAGTAGTAATGTATATATAATATTTATCTTTTTATGTAATTTCACCCGGGATATGAAATATTTCTAAACCCATATATTTGGATAGCAGAGAATGTATATCATCAGATGATGGCATAGGCAACAGGTTATCCCAGAATGCCTGTGTGTGCTTTTCATGGCAGAGGATTACTCGATTTTCAAGTATAATGTGTAAGTTTCCTCAATATTGCTGGATTGATATTAATAAATTCCGAAGATCGTCTTTCAATTCGTCATTGGTGTTGTAGCTTTTGCCAGCAACCTTACGTTTGATGTACCCCGCAGAAAGCATTATCACGCGATGATAGGTTGGGACTTAGGGGTGGTCACTCTAGAAGTACTGGAAACTATGCAGAACCACTTACAATTCATTTGTCTCCAATCACTTCTTAGAGATATTCCCTAACGACAACTGTGTAATGTGCTGGTGCTCCATGTTGCTGGAACCATTCTTGTACGACAAGTCTTCGCACTTGCAGTTGAAGGATAAATCAGTCACGCATCACCTTAAAAAATGTCCGCAGGGAAGAGACAGACATTACAGCCCACATCCTCACATGTGGAGATTTTCCTTTCGATTTCTTCAAAGAAATGGGGTTGTCCTTACTCCAAAAGTAAATGATTTTCGCCTTTACATTACAGTTATTGGCACATTCGCTGGGTAATAACATTTTCCCACGCACAAGGTTTGTTTGAAGTACATTGAGAAAGAATCCACATGTCATAATATTGACTGCGAAACTCCCATTTCAAGCGATCTCTTACGAGCGGGCATCTTCGTAAGCTTTTGATGGGTGAGGCAGCATCAACACAACTGTCTATTCGTGCTGATCGTCGTCCTGAACGGGGTATATCTTTGATGAATGGATTTTCAAAACTCTCCTATTGTAAAATATTTTTGGTATGACAGTTCTATTAAAACTTGCAGCGAAATCACTTTGCATATCCCTTATTGACGTTTCTGCGTGCGGTCGCTCATGACTCATTTATTTCAATCCGTTCCTCTATGGTATATGTTCAGACATTTACCACCACCTGCTATGAAAACAACAGCAAACAGCGAGAGTCATAAGGATAATGGAGCCTTTGGCTTTTTCTATAGATAATATGTATCGATTTCAGATATGTCAGGTAGTCACAAAGTGAGGTCAGATAGACACGAAGCATTTTTTGAATCCTAATTTCATTAATGATTATGTTTTAGTGATATAACTTTAATTTATATTTAAATTATCCTCTACAAACAATTTTTTTAAAAATATTTTAAAATACACCTTCAGAGTAATTTTGAAAGAATGCGTTTGATCCGTAAATGCAACTGGTAAAAATGTCAGTTGCTAACGAAATGTTTGATATTAAATGCAAAATATAATTGTTTTTTTCTAAGTCGTGACTTTCATAATCATTTTATTCATGCTTTTTTTCTATCGGAAAGTTAAATACACAGTTCAAATTCTTACTCATACCAGAGGCTTTTCTCTATAAATTTATAAATATCAAGTCATAAATGCGATTTCTTTAAAAGAATTAGTAATTCTAAATTATTTTCAGGGATCAAAACCACATATAATCTTCGTTAATAATACACTTCATTTCGTTGAGATCAGTGCACTTGGAGATCTTGTTCTAAATATCCTGTATATTTCCATTGGTTTAACTTATATTGAAGTCAATCTCTTTAAGAACCAATCATAACTGACCGCTTCACAATTAGATGATGCGTAAAAGGAGTTTGTTCAAGATATTCATTGTGTTTTTTTCCCTTACACGTAGCAAATATTTAGAAAATTAACATAAATTTTAGATTAATTCGTTTTAATTTAAACAAAACTAATAAACATTTGCAGAAAATCATCAAACCTCTTGTATTATTGCCATAATGGTGGATTTTATTGTTATTTTTATTATTATTATTATTATTATTATTATTATTATTATTATTATTATTATTGTTGTTGTTGTTGTTGTTGTTGTTGGTTTTGTTGATGATGTTTTCACTTACTTATCCCTTTCCATAGCAATGAGCCTGGTGTGTCGCTATTACGATTTTGACAGCACTGATAAGCCAAATACAGATCATTTATCATATTCCGTTAATATGCATGTGGGTCGAATAACATTCTTCTTGAATCTGTTTCCTTTCGTAGTATTAGAAACAATGTAGGCTAACGCAAATAGTTATATAAGGTATCTATGATGTATGCAGGGTTACAAAATGAATAAATCATATCGTTCCACCCCGTGCTTCCTGTATCACTAAGCGTAAAGACAGTTATGCTACATTTGATTGCTTCAATTGTTTTTGGATGTTATATTCTCTTCACCCTTTTTTCAAACATTTCTTTCTCCTTTGCTGCAACATGTGTTAGAAACTAAAGTTATATTGCCGCTTTATTTTTTTAATTAGTATATTTAAACGAAATGACAAGTTATCTGTAAAATAATATATAGACTGCATGAAAAATATCTACAAGGAATTTACAAGCAGTAAGAGGCTAAAAAATAAAGGAGCCATAAGAATAGGAATAAATGATCTCTGACGCTTATTTTTGGAAACCAGGCAATAACTCCAATGTATTAATGAATGGTTAAGAGGACTGAAGACTGAATAGCTTACCTTAAAAAGTTTATTCTGTCAAACAGATGTCTAAAGTGCTAATTGATTTTCGAACTTCATAAAACTTACCTAATTAGTTCCCAAAAGACTGTACCATTTCCACAAAGACCTCTACACCTAATGACAGTGCGTGACTTGTGGTGAGATTGAGGAATAGCCTGCTTATAACTGCGTTTCCGGAAATGACATGTTTAAATTTGACTGGCTATGAACAAGGTAGCAACGTATCTATGAGGCGATGTATATAGGCTCCACAAGACCAGTCATTTCCAATGTCAAAATACGTCAATCCTCTTTTTTGCTCATGTATGTTTTGTACATATATTATCCGTGCCTTTAGAACAACCTATATGGACAATGTTGATGTTTTATAACTTCTCTTCTTTATGATTATTCATACAGTCGTAAAGAACAGTGTATAAATGCCTCGTTTGTTTTGTATCGTAGCGTATCTCTTAATGGTAATGAAATTAGAAACTAGTTCAAAATTAAACATAACAAGAGCGAGCAGAATTTACCTTCCCTTTCAGTAAAGAGGTAAGGAAATTGCTTATATACATAAAAGGTAGACTTTCCTATGGATTATTGATTACCAGAAAGGGTAGTACAAAAAGGGCAAGTATTTAAAATAAAAGTGCAAAAATTGTGAAATTTATCCTTTGTCTATGTTTCCTTGGATACTAATGAAGCGCAAGGTAACACATTAAACATTAAAAACTACAGTAACAGCATTATTGTTTTAAAATATAATTTTGAATTTTAAGGAAACTATTAGTGTTACAATTTATGGAATATTAGCACTCCTTTACCAGGCTTTACTCTGAATAATCCAGTTCCTACTTATGTTCTTTCAAAATATTTCCTCTTCAGCATTTGCTATCTCTGTAGTTTCAGGACTCTATACAAACAGTAAGATAATGGGAAGTACGAGGCTTATTACAAAGTGCATGACATTTTTTCAGTGCAATCTGGCATTGGAATAAACCAATACTTTCGAAAGTTCATACCATGGCTGCTAGTTTTGGAAAATGTATTAACACCTTAGTGATAGTTTCTTCATTGGTATCTTTCCAAAGGGTGTATGTTTTCTGCACTGATAATATCATTTTGACACTAATGTGTTTCTGAAATTTGGGAATATGAGGGGACAAGTGATCATTTTAAAAGCGCATAATTAAATTTTTCTCTAAATTGCATATAAAGATTACGAACTTAGATAGCTTGAGATAACTATTTGACTGGAAATAGTTTTCATATTTCTGCAATGATTCCTCTGTGTTCTTAAGAAAAGTAAAAGTTGTCATGGTCCTTCAGTTTTATCTTTGTGACTGTCATTGTTCAAGAATGAATGTTCACGTAGGGGAAACCGCCACGAGTGGCCGAGGTCGTTAAGGCACGGACTCGTGAGCGGGAGGTCTGCGGTTCGAATCCCGCCAGGACCGTCCTCCCTGACTGGGGTTTTTTCCAGGTTTTCCTCAGTCTTCATAACTGGCAAATGCCGGGGAGGTACCTAAACTTAGGCCTGGAACGCTTCCTTCCTTAAAAAAAAAAAAAAAAAAAATATCCTTTCCCAAATTATCATTTCATTTCATGTATCATCAGTGTCCACCGCCTGTGGTGCCTCAGTAGTAAAAACGGGCGTTAAACACTACTCAAAAAAAAAAAAAAAAAAAAAAAACGTAGGGGAAAATACTGAATTACTTGATAAAATCTGTCAAAATTCGAGAGAGAAATGTATTAATCGTTTGATTTTTAATGTGTTATGAGCACCTAAGCTAGTTACTTTTGCGGCTATGACTGCGAAGATTGGAGCATGGATGATTTTTATACTGTAGAGTTTGAAAAATGCTGAACTTTTACTGATTCATGCATACAATATACTTAATATTCCATATCCATGGAGAGTACTTTTTGGTTTCCTAGTTAGCCTATTCTTCATTAAATCAGCGATTTAGAATTAGAGTACAAATAATTTAAACCATCACTACCTATTGAACATGGAATGAGGTAGGAGTATGTTTTGCATGTAATCAAAACTTAGTTTTCATTATGGTAGCATCTCTCATATTAGGGGAAAGAACTTTTAGTTTACCATAGCATTTCTTGAAGCATCATTCATTCAGCTACTCTGCGGAACGTTTTGCAAATTCTGACACGGTGAATCATTTTATTTTTAGAGAAATTTTCCACATTTATTACAGGTAAATTTTAAGGACTTCCAAATACAGTTTGAAGGTTTTATTTAAAACAAATAGGTCAATTTAGATCCATTTTGCTTTCTTGGAACATAAAATGCATATTTTACCCATACTACATGGCATGAAAGCACTATATCACCATAATGTGTGCAGCGCCACGGATGAGCGAGATCGTTAAGGCACGGACTCGTAAGCGGAAAGTCTGGGGCTCGATTCCCACCAGAACGGCTCTACCTGACTGAAGACTTTCCTCAATCCTCATAAATGGCAAATCACGGGGAAGTATCCTAAACTCAGGCCTGGATCTTTTCCTTCTTTAAAAGATATATATATTTCCCAATTTATCACTTCATTTCATGTATCATCATTGTCCGCCACCTGTGATGCCTCAGTAGTATAAACGGGCGTTATACATTAAAATGTGTGCTTTTGTGCGGAAATTATTCATTATGACTTTTATTTTCACACGTCCTTCCCGAATAACATTCGGATTTTACAGGAGACTTCTTAGCTTGTAGATATTCATCCTCAATTAAAACTAGCACAAGCATCCCATCTGTAAAGAATGAAATTAAATTAATGCTTACTAAAAAATTCGTAGTTTAATGGATGCATTTAAAAGAAACTAATTAAAATGAAATTTTCTGCTTTTAGGGTCAGTCTTTGACTATAATCTTTTCCATCTATCAAGCTCCTCAGAAAATTGTATTTTTCATTATTATGTTTAAACGTATTGTGAGAATAACGTGAGAGCACTGCATTTGAAAACAAAAATACGTTCTTGTCCACGCTAATCACGCCCACCTCTCCATGTTTGGTTTAATTTTATTTCTTAACAAAAGAGGAGACTAGATCCCCTTTAGAGGGCTAAAACTAAGAAGAGTCGACAAACTGAAACTGGATTGTTAGGAAGATGTATACCTACACAAAAAATGTTGCTTAACAAGTACAACCTCTATTACAATTTTAGCACATAGTAAGTAACATTAAATCGGGCAGTGCAAAGAACAGAATTGAATAAGAACTCTTTAAATGCAAACAATATAGCAAAGTTAGCCTAAAGGGTAACTTCAAAGTGAAAAAATTACAATTTCTTATCCTTTTGAATTTAGCAACTTTGTAACCACACGCCAAAAATAAATGAGAATGCATAATAATCTCAGCGAATTCTTTAAATATGTTTTAAAATACTTATAAGAAGTCCAAATTCAGAGGAAGAATATACATTCCCCTCAGTTGAATCGGATATCTTCTGGGCTACAAAACACTACACTTACCAAAAACTCACGAAGAGAAGTAATTTTGTTCGAAAAGGGTTAATAAACTGTAAAAGTAATTCACTAATTTTGAAGCCAAAAGGTAGAAACACTACAAATTTCTGAGAATTTACAAAGTCAACACCAAGCCCGAGTGCAATATACACCCCTGGAAAGAAAGGAGAGCGTGCGCAATGCCAAGCCGTGTGCTTCCTTGCATACCAGTAAAGGAGAAGGAAGAGGCAGGCTAACGCGACTCTCATTGGCGAACGTGCTTGACAATACATGTAACGTAAGAAAGTCTGCTACAGCATTGAAGTCACTAATAATATGTTTCTTTTCCTCATTGATGACTTTGGAAAAGCATTTCATCTTATAGTTGAAATCCGGTCCGGTAGTTCTAAATGAAAAAAAATGTTTCAGTTTGCACGCTCATCTTCGTTAATATTTGTTGTACGAATAACGCTTTGCTTATAATGTATGTTTCAATTTTTTCTTTTCTTGTCTATGAAGGATACTCAGTTTCATTGCTGCTTAAAATGTATTTATATTACAGTTTATACAGCTCTAGTCGGTCCTTGTGGTCTAGAGGTAACCATGCTTGCCTCGTAGACCCAAGATTGGGGTTTAATCCCGGCCAGGGTAGATGGATTTTTTCCGGACGTAAAAATCCTAAACATGGCTTACTTCGGAAGGGGAGTAAAGCCGTTGGTCCCATGTCGTAGATTTACGCACGAAAAATACCTCAAGCCTGAAAGAAGAGGCCCCTGAACAAAATTTAACTGCCGTTTCACGCCCTGAATTGAATAGGACACTGATGACCAAGTAGTTAAAGAGCGTCCATAAATAAAGCAAATAAAATAAAGCCTCCCTTTAACGATATTGCAGAGGTCAACAGGCATCAGAGAAGGGGAGCTTTGACTACACCGGGGAAGGGGCAAAGAAGGTCATCTGACAAGCCGCAGTAGCAACAGGTGAACAAAGAAGTGGGAGAAAAAAAAATAACAGCAGGAAAACCCTCCCGCAATTGGTTGCTAGAATGTGGAAGGTCTGGGAAGAAAAGTTGGTATGGCAGACTTTCGTTAATACATTTGATATATAATGTCTGTCAGATACTTGGTTTGATATGTATTACATATTAAGAAATTTCATTGTCCTAACAAGAAAAGTGTGGTTAGGGGGATGGGGGGAAGATGGTCATGGGGATTATCAATATTAATGAGGAAAGAAATAGGGGGGGTTCAAGGAAGCTGATATACATACGGAGGGAACACTTTTTTGTTATTTAGTTGTAGAAAGGATACAATTTTTATATACAAGTATCTAGAATGTACCAACGGCTTCAAAATATTTGTAACATATCTTTTCTTGAGGATATAACAGAAACAGTGGTGAAATTGTCATAAACACGTCCCAGGGCCACGATGGTATAACTGGGTTATTTCAACGCAAGAATAAGGAAGGAAATTATTTCACTAGACCATTGGGGAGGAGGGAGGAGAAACATGACAACATAGGGGTCTGAATAATTAGTCAAGTTAAAGTAATATGCTGAGAGCAGAGAGCTATCTGCGTTTTGTCATGCACTTGGTCTGGAACTTTTGAATGGAAAATACGTGCAGGATCAAAATGACCATTTAACAATTATAAACACTAATAGGGGAAGTGTAGTAGACTATATAATTTCCACTTCTGGCGTTATACTACGTAATAGAAATTACTGGGTAGAGGACAGGGCAGATTCATTTCATTTTCCTTAGGTTTGTGAATGACAGTAAGTAAAAAGGTAGAGGACGATAGAGTTAGCTTAGACATGAAAAGGTTAATACCACGTTACAGGTGCAGGAAGAGGAAAGAGATAAGTACCAGTAACGACTCTCAGAGATATTGGGGGCCATCAGAATGATTCTGTATATCTGATGACATCCGCAGCACAATAGGCGAGAAGTGGGATGACCACCTGTGGTGCTTCAATAGTAAACACGGGTGTTAAACACTTAAAAAAGAGGATGAAATGAAATAAAATATATATATATGTATACATACACGTATATATACATATATATGTATTTTTTTCATTTATTTTACTTGAATGATTGGAACAATCATTCTATTCTTGCTGATAGCTACGGCTTATATATGGGTCGCTTATCACTGGCGGATACTATGACAATGCATGTAGAGAGCCTAAGCGGCTAATATGCCAGGCACTTAAAGTATTTTGAAAGGAGAGAAGGGATAAAAGACAGGTAGATATTCACAGTGTCATGGAAGCAATACAAAGAGCTGCTGGTTTGTAAACAGGAGAAATAAAACCGCAAATTAGTGAAAGAGATTACAGAGGCAGCGTCCCACGGGAGGGAAGATAATGTTTGGATGATACTGAAAAGCGTGAGGAAGGGACCTAATTTTTATAACTGCATAATTCCGGAGAATTCATTTACATGAAATATTCGGGGGAGGGGGATACTGGCAGCCGCCAGCACTTAACGAGTTGCAGCTATTAAGAGCACCCCCAAAAAATGAAATTATGGATGGGAACATTATGATAGAGGAAGTAACTAAAGCAATAAAAAGCTTAAATTACAACAAATCACCTTGACTCGACGGACTGCAGTCAGAACAAATAAAGGACGGTTTAAGATGTGTAAGATTTATAGATATGATGACTAAGACTATGAATATCATTTTCAATTGGGGGTATATATACAGGAATGGACAGTGGTAATTATGTGTCTCATGTTTAAAAAAAGAAACCCAAAATACTGGATAATCATAGGAGGTGACACTTCTTCAGGTAATGGAAAAACGTATTAAAAATGTTAACGATAAAACTAGGACATGGGTAATAGAATGCAATCCACTTTTAAAATTACATGCGAGGCTTAGGGAAGAATACAACACGGTAGAAATAATTTTCTTTTAGACACGCTGAGGGTGAAACAAACAGAAAAACAGAGGAAAAAACTGCATTGGGCCGTCATAGATTTTCGAAAAGAGTTTGATTTCGTTGAAAGGCAAGCCTAATGGAGTAATTATGGTCTAAAGGATATTCAGGTAAAATGTTAAAGGTATTGGAATCAATATACAGTACACAGTTCTGTGTATAATATAATCGCAATAAAGTTTCAAAAGTGTGATGACACGGAAAGGAGTAAGGCAAGTCTGTATCCTATCATCCCTCATTTTCAGTTTGTTTGTAAATGATATACCGGAGAAAATGTGTGTTGCAGAACCTGCTGCCCCGAATATAGGAGGCATATCCATACCAGTTCTCCTTTATGCGGACGATCTAATATTGATATCCACAACAATTAATGGTCTGCAAAGGGAACTGCGCCTCTTAAAGGTATATTGTCAGAAATGGATAATGGCAGTCAATGAGTAAAAGACCAAAACAATGTCGTTCAAGAACGGTGCAGGAAAGATAGATGGCGATATCAGGTCAGGTATTAGAAAATGTGAAGGATTTCACATATTTGGAAATCACCTTAGCTACGAACGGGAACTTGGTAAAACACATGACCGTCACAAAACGCAAGTGTATAATTAAAAATATAGAGGCATTAAAGATGTTGGTAAAAATGCCGAAACACTACTGAGAACAATCAGGTGGTGTATGGGGCTGTTGTTTCATCAACTATGACGTACGAAGTCAAAATTTGGAGATGGGCAAGCACCGAGGAACTAAACCAGGCCTAAAAATTTGTTACAAGTAGGGAGTACAGAAAATTGGGGATTCTTACAGATTTTGGTATCTTTAATGAAAAAGTAAATTTAAAAATTAGAACAATTAAGTGCTGGTTAAGAATAATATGGGGGTTCAAGCACTTCTTCAAGCAGTTTGTCTGAGGGAGCAATTAAAGAAAGGGTGGAATAGCGGTTGGGTATCAAAAATAATGAATGGCTTAGACCAATTGGACCAGGGTATATTTGGTTAAGGAGAGAGGAGGATACGCACAATAACTGGAAAATAGTTAACAGACGTCTGCAAGATATACATAGACAAAATACTGAGACTCAATGCACAGAAAAGTTTCGCTTAGCCTGCAGGCTCAAATAGATCATGTGTGAGTAAGGGGGGATTACCTAGATGTATGTGAGAGAGCAGAAAGAAGTGGACTCGCATTGGTGCATGAGACACACACACACACATCGGGAATACTCCCTACGAAGACCAGACAAAGAAGGTTAATGGCTTTCGAGAAGAGAGGGGGAGGAATGGTGAGTAAAGGAAAGAGCGGCTCAGGGGTAAGAGATATATTCATGTTTTATACTGTTTCTCCTTCTTTACCTATTGTTATAAAAAACAACAGGAATAGAAGGCAAAACAGTATAAAACATTTAGACACAGATTATCTCTCTTACAACCGCCTGTGAAACCGCCACGGGTGGCCGAGGTCGTTAAGGCATGGACTCGTGAGCGGGAGGTCTGCGGTTCGAATCCCGCCAGGACCGTCCTCCCTGACTGGGGTTTTTTCCAGGTTTTCCTCAGTCTTCATAACTGGCAAATGCCGGGGAGGTACCTAAACTTAGGCCTGGAACGCTTCCTTCCTTAAAAAAAAAAAAAAAAAAAATATCCTTTCCCAATGTATCATTTCATCTCATGTATCATCAGTGTCCACCGCCTGTGGTGCCTCAGTAGTAAAAACGGGCGTTAAACACTACTAAAAAAAAAAAAAAAAAAAAAAACAACCGCCTGTGGTGCCTCAGTAGTGAAAACGGGCGTTAAACACTACTCAAAAAAAAAAATCTCTCTTACATTTCGAACTTCTGGAGTTCTTCTAAGTTTAGAAGAAATATAGTGGGAGATAATCCGTGTCTTTCTAAGTGTTTAATCCTTTTTCTACTTTGGTAGATATTGTTATTTTAGTTACATTGTTCGTAATGTTATTTTATTTTCATGTATATATATATATATATATATATATATATTAAACGAGTAATTGTGTATGTAATTACTCATAGAAAATCTGTGATTTAAGTATATCGATGCGTTTGTATACATACCTCAGTAGTAAAAATGGGCGTTAAACACTGCTGAATCAAATGCCTATATGTAGGTATGTTTTGATTGTTACAATGACGGTATTATGCAACAGTTATGTTACTTGTGTGAACTTTAAAACTGCTACAAAAAATTCATTACTACCTATACTACTGCTAATGTTACTACTACTATTACTACTAGTACAACAACGACTACTATTACTACAGTTTATGCCATAACTGATAACACATAATTGGTGCAAAACAGTTAATGTTGAGAAATACTAAAATGAAACCCATACTAACAAACTGTCTAAAAGGCAAACAAACAGATATTCCCAAAGCTCAGTTGTACATTTATTATTCTGGCAAAGTTTACTGCAAAGCATATTGTCTGGTTACACCATAAACTACCTTTCGTGAGAAAAGCGACTAATAATATTAGTAAGCATTAATGCAATTTATTGGAAGCTTTTAGGAACTGTATAAATGCAAGCTTAAAAAGAAACTCATTCTGCAATAAAATGTGGATACAATAAGGTAAATTATTCCTTCCTGTGTTTTTATTTTTCTGAAATATCATACAGTTTTTCAGTTAATTCTGCTGTAATTTATTTTGTACGGAAAATTTTTGTTGCAATTTCATACTTTAAATATTTTAATTGCATTTTTAAATGTATTGTGTCAATTTTTGAGGTTTAAGAAACGAATTGTCTCGTCTGAGAGAACCTATTTTAGAAGATTAGCTTTTATTAAAGTAGGAATTACCAAATTTATAAAGCACAATTATTGACTCATCTGAAATTATTTGATTGAATTGCCATATCAATATTATTTAAAAATAGCCCAACAATGGAGAAGGTATATAAAAATAAATTTCTGTATTTGGGATGTTATGAATATCAATATAAAGATGTATAAATGTTCAACTTTTACAAAATACCTCAACATACCTAATAAGTTCCAGGTTTTTATTTTTTATCACTCAGCCTTTTCATGTATAATAATTACCTCTTCTTGTTTTAGTCCCTGAACGTATTCCATTAAAGCCTGTTTCTCTCTGTGAGCGTATGAATTTTTTATAAGTCGAAGATTAAATTACCTTATTTATGGTAATATAATATATATTTATGTGTATTGAGCAAACACTTTTAGCAAGTTTCAATAGTTCCTAATTAATAGTTTCTTTATTAATGGTATATTATATATTGGTCGCTTTTTGGAGCCGCTAGTGTAGCATCTGCTCATTGCCAAGTAGTCGTCATATGTTACACAGAACTACACCTGTTTTTAGAATACGTATACCGTAGTGAAATAACCTAATTAATGGTTTAGACCTCCACATCCATAAGAGTCGTTCAAAACTCGTAGCAACTTTCTTGTCATGCTAGTGTAACTGTCCTAACATCTTTCATACTAAATACTTTCAATATGAGGGATTTTACTTCCCTTTGACAACTTAGTAAAACTTACCGATGAACTTAATCAGGTACAATCACAGTTTCTAAAACGGTTGCTACAAGTAGGGAGGTACAGCATATTGTGGAGCTCTTAAAGAGTTTCGTATTTCTAACGCAAGTTTGAATTTAAAAATAAGAACAATTAAATGCTAGTTAAGGATAATACGGGGCAATCAATCTCTTCTTCGAGCAGTTTGCATTTAAGTGAGCAAATAAGGGAAGTGTGCGATACGGGATGGGCATTAAAAATAAGGAAAGGCTTAGACAAAATTGGATTGGGGTATATTTGGTTAAGGGGAGAAGACATTACACGAAATAGTTGGAAAATAGTTAACAGACGTTTGCCAGACATAGACAAAACATTTTGTCTCAATGCGCAAAAAAGTATCGCTAAACCTGCAGGTTCAAATACATCCAGTGTGGGGGAGGGAACATTATTTAGGTATCTGTAGCAGAGAAGAAAGAAGTGGTCTCGCATGGTTCAGGTTAGGGACTTGGAAAGGAAACAAAACAGTTAGTGCTCTCGGGGAAAGAATTTGCCAATTATGCGGAGTAAGCGATACCTGCAGGCATATTTTGGCAGAATGTACGGAAACGGAGATTTTAAGAAATTAGCATTTTTCAGCGCAATTTCTGAATTCCAATAGAAATTTGGACATTTACCGAGAAGCGTTGGTGCAAGCGAGATACACAATTTGGGAATATTTCTAGAGAAGACCGACAAAGGAGGTTAATGGCTACAATGAAGAGAGCAGAGTTGGAGAGGAGTTGTGGGTAAATGGAAGGGGGCTCAAGAGTAAGGGTTCCATTCATGTTTATGTATTTGAATATAAAATTATTAATTGAAAACGTAAATATATTGAACTATTTGTAAGTATGCACGAAGATTTGTATGTATGTAGGTATGCGCGCGCGCGTGTGTGTATATATATGTGTGTACGTATGTGTAATATCCTTTTTATTGTTAGCATGTACTGCCGTAAGGCCCATGCGACAGTTGTATTTATTTGAATGTATTATAAACCTTCCATTACTACCACTACTAGTAATTTTCAGGCTTCCTATAATATCGCTGTACAATATTGCTGGCTTAGTAGGTTACGTGCACTTTTATATATTCATGGGAAATGGTACTTTGTTCCCTTACAACAGCATCCAATATAGTCTGTTTATCTAGATGATAAGTAATTTGAAACATTCATTATTTGAGGTGGGTGCATATCATCCTGATTATACCTCTCAACATAAAGTAAACATAACTGAAATTGAATAGATAATATGTAACATTCAATATTATCTGTGATTGCGATATAAACCCTAACAGGTGTGAGTTAGATGATCTTAGTTGTATATATTATATACTCTTGAAAATGCATGGAATAAAACAAGAAATAAAGAAAAATCAAGTAAAAATGTATAAGTATAGTGGGCAGAGAAATAGTATTTAGCACAAGAGAAATTCAATAAAATGTATGAACACTTAATAAATAAATTTTAAAATTTGTGGTTAAATATTAATGTGCTCTTTTTAATCTATAAATTAGCTTAATACTTTTGAAATGGGCAAGAAAAACAGGTTATTTTAGATTTATAATAAAACAGCAGGTAAACACTAAAATGAAATAAATTGTTACAAATCTTCCTATTAATTTCAATACACCATTTAAATTGCTGATATTTATAGGAGGAGAGCAAACAATCAGTTACATTAGCATAGATAAATGTATTTAAGCCAAAATAAAACGATTGAGACAGAATATTTCCATTAAAAGGAATAAAATTTATTTTCATCTAAGTATCTACCCTTGGCATTAATAACGGCTTAAAAAGCTCTAGATATTTAGTATGGAAGTCCCCAGAGGTATTCTGATCCTATATCCTTCTATACTTGATAAATAACTTCCCAGCGGTGGCCCTAAGCTGTTTAAATGAGCTTCGGCAATAACTCCATTCACTTCGCCTCATAAAAATGTGTAGGGGTTGCAGTCCTACCCTTGGCATTCGTCACACTCTGCTTTTCATTAGATGCAATGTACCTCATGCATTATCCAGATCAATATTTAGGAACATTCACTTATTGCAAAGTGAAACATTTCCCCCCTATATGCAATCCAGATTACTGTGAATGGCTCTAAAGGCTTTTATAATATTGTATGTGATTTACTTTCCTTGAATTTTTGCAAAACTTCAACTTATTACCCAGAAAATATCCCTAAACCGTAATTAGACTCAAACTATTTAACAGTTACCAGAGCATACTGGTGCGAATCCTTCTATCCTTATATAGTTGGAAATATTTTCTTCTCCTGGTATCAAAGCGCTCGTACTTGGATTTATCTGAGTCACGTACTTGGACTTCTCTGCAGGAGTTTATGTTGTCTATCTCATTGGAGTGATTTTTTTATGTTAACACGCCTTAGATTTTTTTCCTCATGCTGCTTTGCATCAGCTTCCGTGGTCTACTTTTTCCAATTGCAGTATATACAGTTTTCGTGTTCATTTCTACTGGTTCTGCACGTATTTGTAATAATGCAATTTTAAATATATCTCTTTTACTAATAATTTCAATGAATTTATCCTACCCTTTATAATTTTTGCGAGGCTGTGCTCGTCCTAGTAAGCTACCAATATTTGTGAGGCGCATAAGGATATATTGTAACCCCCCCCCCAAATAGATAGTTACATTTCTTTACAATTTGAAATCTACCTTTCTCAGTGCCACACTTTCAGCACATTTTTCAAATATTATTTCTACCCTTTAAGTCATGGCAATAATGAAATCATGTTAAGTATTACCAAAATAGAGCAAGTTTATCTAGCAATACGAACGATCTTGATGTACTGTGGTTTATGCAATGCAGGGAAAAGAACTAATGACAAGTTATACGCTGCATTTGACTCAGTCAATGAATCAATGTTCCAGGTTTCTGTAAAATATGTTCCTGTAACATAAAAACATATTTTTTTATAAAAAGTATAAATCGACATTATAAAATAAAATGCAATTTAATTAAACATAATCATATGCATCGTAATGAATTTCAAAATATTTATACTAAATATTAAAGCATAATATTGAAGCTTGATCATAATTTTAAAATAGATTTCTTCAAAATGATATTTGTGTTATATTTATATTATGAAAGGCAGGATAGAATTTTGTCACATTAGTATATAATACAATACGGGGAATTGAAATTTTTTTATTTACTCAGTTCCTTGTATGTATAAAGCTTCGTTCTAATAGCCCCGCTTATTTTTCCCCTGATTGTAAATTGGGGAGCTTTTTAATGACCTTTAGTTATATAAACTCAAACTCAGTCTCGCAGGTAGCCAATTTAGTAACAGGCAAAGCAAAATGTTGCAGATGGCACGAAACAAAATTACGGATAGCTTGGACCTGTGCTTTCAATTTTGAGTATAGAATCAACTGTATGAGGATTGTCGACAATATAAATTTTAACATATTTTCACTAAATAAAAGCTTCCCAAACTGCAGCTCAATCATATAAGGTAACAAGCAATTTTTATCCTTTTTCAATTTTTCTAAATTTAATTTTTATATCTATGGAGCTATAGGTGAAGGAATCCAAACATAAGTAAAGGAGTTTAGGTGGTAAAATAAGCAACCGTAACTCTATGCGATGCAAAAATGCCATTACTTTCGTTAATCTAAATATGTTAGTGTTATAACCACTGCTGTTTTATACATGTACGAGATTGCTTACTAGCTCCATGTAAGGGTTTTTGGATTTAACAGAGCATTTGCTTAATTAGATAGAGGAAATCGCTGAAAATTAGTCATTATACATTTGGAACATATGTAGAAAATATCATTGGAAAGTGTGGGAGAATAAATTTATCTTCCTTTCACCCGCATGCACGTGAGGACCAAGTGGGAGTTGAGATGTAGAACAGGCGAAAGATGCGCGTTACTAAGATTTACGGCATTGTCCGTGTTCTTGATTGTGCTATAAGTTAGTGAGCTTGAGGTTAGTGCCCGCCCTCTACGGAGTCGAAGCTTGTCATGAGAGATCGCGGAAAACGGACGCAGGCGCAGAAGGAGAGACGGCCCGTCGGCTGGGCAGGCTGGAATATTGAAAGGCAGAGGGGGTTTCACCCACTTACCCTACAGCATCCGAAAGAACGCGTGCCTGGCCCGCTAGTGTCGGAGAACGATCGGTGTGAGCCCGAAGTATCTTTCGACTTCCGTAATTTGTTCGGCATGTCTAGTGCCGCTCTACGCTAATACCTGTTCCATTACGAGGATAACATTCTGTCATTGCCGTCATGGTTTCCTGTGTGTTTTCTCTCAACCTTACCCTGCTGGTATTTATTTACAGAGGTAAGCCCTTTCCTTGAAATACATAAATGAAGTTCCGAATAAAAAGTGAACTCTACATAATCGCAGTTTCCCCGGAGTAAATTCATGTAGTCATATTTATAGGTGTAATAAAATTGAGTGCTATTTACTGTCTCAAATAGAAACGTCAAATTTACGTGTCCTCCGTGACAACACCACTATACTGAACAACAATGTCACTAAACTTTGGAGAGCATGTAGATCTTTAAATCTGCGTTGAATTCAGCGATATGAATACTGAAGAAGCAAATATTGAATTTAGTTATGATGAAAAAAATTAAAATATATTTTAATTTATTATAATTGCGTCTTGATGCTACAAGTGACCGTTGTAGTTAATCGATTTGAGTTTGAATCGAATGTTAAATATTCTTCTTTTAAAAAGGTAGTGGTATGCATTCTGCTGCTGCATCACACACGTGGATGTTACTTTATGAATTACAGCATAAGCAGTTGAACGATCTAATTTAAAATATCTTTTTCCTGAAAATTACGAGGAGACATTTGCGCTGTCTAGTTACATAAATCTGAAGCCTATGCTTCACATCGTGCTGCTTAGCAATAGTTTGCTCTACTACAATCATTCATGTTAGTTAGTAAACTTGCGAACACCCTAACTCGCATGTTAAACAATACGGCAATAAGTGCTGATAGTAAGCTACCTTGTTATTTATCTTTGTTACTTTCCTGCGCC
The DNA here is from genome assembly GCA_030762175.1 of Metallyticus violacea. Lineage (NCBI taxonomy): Eukaryota > Metazoa > Arthropoda > Insecta > Mantodea > Metallyticidae > Metallyticus > Metallyticus violacea. The sequence goes on from CM060846.1 coordinate 135,263,504, forward strand.
TTGTGTGGAAATAGGGTCTGTAGAAATGCTACTTATTTTATAGCAAGCGATAATCAGTTGCGTTTCTTTGTAAACTAGCATTTGTCTTTATTGAACATTTTCCAAAAATTCGCTTTGTACAGCATGCTTTAATGTCAAACGCATTTAGCTTACCTACTCTTGTGTGGATGTACAAATGTAATTTTTATTATATTACGGAGTTGAGTGTTGTGATAAAGAAGAAATACACTTAGCCATAACACCCGATTCCAAAGATATCAACATGTATATATATTACGGATTACTCCACAAAACTCAAAGGATGAAATAAGCAATCATACTAACATACTAGGAACAATTTCAAATAAGTTTTACAGATCCACTTTAATCTTTGATATTGTTGCATTTCTTATGGTTTAGAAAGTGCTGTACCTTTCATTTTCATTCAAGCAATTCCGCTTAACTAAATATGTAATAAAATTTTGCAATTAATGTTTTACAATACTTCTGAGAATATGATATAGTAATTGAAATCAAAAATATGAGGTAATGTTCTTGCAAGCTGTAACGCTAATATGCAACGTTATACTTTATACTTATGTTTCCATAATAGGACATTAAGCAACTTATACCAATAAACCCATTGTATTCATTTTAAAATTCAGTGTTAATTGAATGCTCTTTATTAAATTAAAGCTAAACACTCCAGAAATGTAGGAGGTTTAACGCAATGAAAGCAGTAAAACCTAAGCATTCTTAATTTAGAGGAAAATGTTTTGTAGAGACATTAGAACATGTATACTAGTTTATATTGAATCATGTAATTTCCATAAGTTAATCATCACTAGTTAATCATCATAAGTTAAGTATCACTATAACTAATCTATGCAGTGAATGTTGCGGAGTTCACGGTTATCATGCTATCGACCACCCCTAGCATGGACATAACAAGCAAAATTAGAAGTAATACATCAAATGTTATGAAACAAGTGATTAGAGCTATATTAATATTTCAAATACTTATAGTTCCCACAGAAAAAATTACTCAAGAGCCTTGACTGAAAGCTTTCCTATGCTAAGCAAATACCTTGTTAAGCAACGTTAAACGGATTGGTTTTCATTTAACGGGAAAATTGTTTGTTTCACGGTAAATCATAGGCATAAACACGACTATGAATATATATCAGTACTCTTAGGGAAGGCGTTATCACCAACGCTCGATTAGGTACAATAGGAACGGAAAAGTTAATTTAGTTTCACTTGTTAAATATTAGAAAATGCCTGTTGAAAAGGAATTATATTTATAAGATATTAAACATTTCAATAAACATTAATTAGCGGGAATAATAGGAAAAGTTATCGTTCTGTGTTACAAGATTTTCATGCTATCTTTGTGAAATTTTTCCACATTGTTTTTCAATCATTGCTAAGATCATTGCGTTTCCTATTAGCAGGAGTACTTCTTGTAATTTAATTATTTAAATTTTGGAAATAACTATTTTATTTTTTCTGTATTGTGAAATGTATATACATACATTATATTTCCTGGAAGTCACCGTTCTATTTTTCTAAAAGTATTAAAATAAAACACACAGAGAAGCAGCAACAGTGCATATTAAAGAAAACAGGAACATTTATGGACGAAGAAGATTAGTGATAATACTTTAGGCAAACAGTTCTTAATAATACCTAGGAATTCTTAGATTTAAAGTTACTTAAACGCCACTTTGGACATTAGACGGTTTACAGATGTATTGAATCATTTATTAATAACAGTGGTGATTCTGTAAGGCCAACAGCATTGATGCAAACATTTTTAGAGACTAGAAATTAACACGTTGGGGAACAAATAAGAGTTAAAGAGAGTAATCATGAAAATAGCGAATTAAACCAGTCACTTTCGATTTTAAGGTTCACTAAGTCGAATAAACGATCACCGTAAGGTTGATAAACTGGTTTGAAATTGTATACCTCATTATCAAAATACTACGTTCTCTTGCCAAATATTGGTTTATGATCGAAAATTGAAAACATATACAATTGACTGATAAATTGTACCTAAGGAACTTCCCTGGTTTTCTTGAGCTGAATAAAATGTTAGCCACTTAACTTAATTATACAGTGCTGGATAAAACGATTGAGCGCAGTCTGAGAGCAGGAAATATTCTATCACCACTTCATTTTCGAGCGCAGTTCACCGGGTCGATATCGTCGAGTATGCCGCTTGTCTTGTTACTGTACATCAGCTGTGTAAACAAAAGCATTTGAGTGTGTAGAGAAGTGGCTCAGGGCAACAACACGCGCTTTGAGCATTAGTGATGCAGGTTCGAGTCTCATAGTCAACTTTTTTTTTTTTCCCGACGCCGACCATGTCACCTAAAGTGTAATGGATAAATGTGTTTCTCTTCCACTGTTCTCATTCTTACATTAATGCAACATAAGCTTTCTATAATTTTTGGTTATATATTATGTATTAGGTATACACACATGTTGTGGATATTTATCATAATCAACGCCTCTAAACTTTGGTGATAAGGCCCGATATCAGTCTTTTCCATTCTTCTTTTTTGTCATTTTTATCGATGTATGCTCATTTCTATATACTACCAACAGATGTGGTCCATCACATCCTACAGCAACGCTTTCGTTTCATTCCTAGCAGTTGCGGGGATCACTGTTAAATGCATTGCTGTTTCCAAACCTTTTTCACGGATTTATATAGCCACCAGAGCAGACAGTATTAATGTGTGATAATCCATCGTCCACTGCAAATAGGCGGGCGAAAATTTACCTTTAAAGTTGAAAAGCTGCTACAAGGAGAGTATAGGCCACCCATATTTCTCCCACAGGACGCCGGCAGAGCTCGAAAGGGACTTCTTCCGAACGACCAAGGAGTATAAGGATTTGTCTTTATACCCGGATAGTGCATGGACTGTTAGCAACAGTTGCATTTCGGTGTAAATGTGTAGAAGTTTTAACTGACGCCCACATAATTGACATGCTGGCATTTGCACAGCTCTAGGAAAACTTCGATTGGGTGACTTATTTGAGTACTGCAAGTGCCTCTTCTACTGTGTTTATTTACAGGCCAAGAGCAAATCGCTACAAAAGGCGCTATCTAGCCACTCGTGCAACGAGAGGCCGAATGAGGTAACTTGTTGGATGTATATATCTGGGCATGGATCAGAATGCTGGAACGTGCTCATAGAAGACTGGACGACAGCGCCTATACTGACATCCAGTACACGTTCCCTTCCTGTCTGCCCGAAAACGTTATCCAGAAAGAATTTTGGCATTCCAGCAGCATAAAAATTTGTCCATACTTTGCCCATGGCCTAGAAAAGATTTTCGGAGCCCACAGATATACCCTGGGCTCCAAAATCACCAGATTTCAACCCAATAATCATGATTGATCGAAAACCAAGAACAGGCTTTCTCGCGTTTCCAGTTTCACAAGTGCTGTTGCAGCTCTGGCATGCCACAGAGGGCACTTGGGAGTCACTAGCAACGGACTGCAATTATTTTTAAAAAGTTGGTAGATTTCATGCCTGAAAGACTGACGGCAGTGATAGAAAATCCCGGGAACCATACAAAATATTTTCTATTATTTATTTTTCTTTATGTGTTCCTTTTTGTTTTGTATAAAAGGGATAAAATGCAGGCCTATATCTACAATCATATTTATTATTTTCCCCCTTTGACGAGGAGAGTAACCACATATACTCATATAATGAACATAGTATCATTAAACACGAATATGCAGAGCGATTTTATGAGTATTTACATTAATAAAAACAACTCGTTAATTGCTGTATTCGAACTTTCACAGCTATCACAATGAATATCCAGCTCATTTAACTAGCATTGAGCATTGAGTCATTTCTACAACGGAAAGTAACCTTCTCGGTTTATGTATTAATGTAAAACTATTCGTTCAACTCAAAAGAGTTCGTGATACAATATGTTTCTATTTTTGCGAAGATTCGTTTAAGAATATTACCTAATAAATTATTTTAATATAAAGTAGTATTTCTTAACCTATATGTATATGATATCTGGTTTGTAACGGAATGCATGTTTATATGTGAACTTCGAGCGTTCCCGCAAAGCCGAAGTGATATTTAAGACATCTTACCGCGCTAAGTCATTATACAAACTTCAGAAGCAGACGCGTGTATAGCTGAGCGGACTTCGTATCTATATCTAAAGCGTAGCAAATATGTTCCATGCTCTTAATACATTTTTGGCCAGGTGATTAAATGACAAATATTTCTAAATCATTACAGTATTTTGTGGGATAGATGTGTTTAGTAATCCCTTAAGTTCTTAAAATCCCGAAGGAGTAGCAAGGAAGAAATAGGAGAGAACACACATAACGTAAATACAGGTATGTTGCTGTAAAACAAACAGTACTTTAAAGCAGTTCTACTTATAGCTGATATCAAATAGGATATGGTTACAAAGATTTACATCTTAACAAACACAGCAGAAATAATGACATGTTTTTAATTTCACTGACATACATGCTTAACAAGGAGTAACGGGTTAGGTGGCGCGAGCAGATTCAGGAACTCATTGGCGCCGACATTTATAGAATACTTAGGGGGGTAACCTTCCTCTGTGACATTTGCATATGCATACGCCAGAGTTATCAAAAATACAAAGTTTATAAATGTTCACTCCATTGTAACTAAAAATAAAATATTTATTAGTTGTATGCATTAATCAGCAGAAAAAATAAAGCAACAAGATTATATTATAAAGTAATCATAATTAAAATACACGTATTTGTTCAAAAACTCTACTGTTACATTTTAGTAAAAGTATCTATAAACAGAAAACATAAAAATCAACAAAAATCATTAAATACATAAAATAATAACTATAAACTGAATAAATGCCTATCAATAAAACATTAAAAAAAACTCAAAATTATCTATTTTAAATGAATCCTGGCCTACGTCTGCCTTCGCAACTCATTTCTTCCGAAGAATTAATGGATTATACCCTCGAGTCCTAAAGAGGTGGTTATGTTAACACTGTGTTTTTATTAAGATGGTTTTGTCCCATGGACGATCTTAATAGTTCCTGAACCTTTAAAGTCTCGCGAGTAACAAACCTTACAGTAGGACAAGGGAACAGTTAAAGTTGTATAAGTTTGTTTAACTTCCGGAGAATTTCGGGCACACAGCTACCACTTTTCTAAAACTGTACTGAGGAAAAGTTATGTAGGGAGTTCTTATTCAGCTTTGATTCCAAAATACCCATCATAATGCGGTGCAATGTCAATCTATCAAAATCAATAACATCAACTACAATGTCTGTAATGTCATAATTTATTTTAGAAAAAATAATTGAATTCAAACGTTAATTGTCAAATATTATTATTATTATTATTATTATTATTATTATTTAAGGTACGTATCTTTACGGGTGGCAAACTGTGAATCTTAATCCTTTTGAAGTGCACTTTAAACGTGGTAGCTATAGATCTTGTAAGCGAAGAAATTGGATGTTTTTATGAACCGCTTGGTGTGCCGACATGCGCAAGGAAATATATTGAGATGAATGGAATTATCGTCGTCAGTATTACTCAATGTTGCTGTCGGTATTTTTCTTTCAATTTTCAATATGAACTTCCCCAAAATATATATAAATATACGTTCATAATATCATCCATCACCTTTGGAAATGTTGGGACAGTTCAGCCTTCTCAAAGGAAATTTTGAGCCCCCTCCGGCCCCTAGGAGTCAGCCGAATAGACATCTGACACGGCGTGAATACATCCATCTAGTATGTCAAAAAAGGAGATAGACAAGAACTTGTGATGCGTTCCATACTCTGTAAAACGGGGAGGATAAAATTGGTATATAATTATGAATTACATGGTATCTAAATTAGAAATCTTCTATTTATTTTATGAAAATGGCACTTGTTCCTGAAAAATTAGGACAGTTAATGGCTACGTTCTATAAATTAAGACTCACAGAAAAAGTTCAGGTATTTAAATCCTGGTGTGGATTAATATGAACAAATACAATATTGATTGAAATGCATTTACTTATATAAATTTATACTTTTTATGAATTCAGCTTTAAATTTAATGAACTATTAGTATTTTGGATTTCGTCCTAATATGTTCCTGTGCCCTACTTGGCATTGATTTCACCAAACGTATGCACTTATATTGAAATTTTCTACAGTAAAACCACACGAAAACTATGTTAAAATGAATTTATCTTTAGTGGAGACTTTTCTGAGCTCATCTTTAAATACAGACCATAAATTTCCAATGGGATTCATGTCGGAAGAATTATCTGGCTAATACAAAACCAGAATACCCTAACCTTTTATGAATGTTATTACTTTCTTGGAAATGTGATACGAGGCAGATTTTCTTAAAATAGTTTCTCCTTCAGAACACAATTTCTGCAGCTCATGCAACACTCTTTTTCCCAGTATTGTTCGTAATTCTTTTGCATGGTACCAAAGAACCAACATCATTATATGACAAACAATCCCATAACATTTTCTTATCATTTAATGAATTTGCTGGGGTGACATCTTGAGATTCTTACAGGTTCACAGATGCTGTACTTTTAACGCCCTGAACGCAAAACTGGGATTTGTCAGAGAATAAAAACCTTCTTCCAGCCCTCAACATTCCCATTCTTGACCATTCTATTAGTTCCTCTTTTTTTTTTTTTCTATCAGAATCTGTTTCTCCATTTGTTCTGTTGGGAGCTGTTCCTTTACCTGACGTCTAGATTCTTGACAACCTTTTAATATTCCCCGCTGCACTGTGGAATCATGTACCTTAATTTAACTTCAGCTCGTCCCTTCTGTAGATCAACATTTTTTCGGGGAGGGGGCTCAATTTTGCTTTTCCTTATTTAATAGACATCATCTTTAGCAGTTGTAATACTTTTTCCTTTACACTGTCTTTCTTATGCGGCTAATTGACCCGATTTCTGTCTTGAACTTAATAAATTCATTGTCTGCACCAAGATTAAACTTATAGATTTCTGCTACCTTCCTTGTGTTAATGAAGTATTGTACGCATGGATATAATAGTCGATAGTCTTTTAGATGTCAAGATGTCCACCTTTCAACACAACACAGAGATGAATAGTTCCGTACTAGCTCAGCAAATGATAATATTACTATCAATATGCTTAACGAGAAGCAAACAGTAGAAGCAACGCTAGCCTTAATCCTAATTGTTGCGTAGCTGTAGACAGGTAGAAAACGAAACAATGCAAGACTGTAAAAGTCAGCCGTGATGTAACGAAATGTTACTATTTCTTCTTGTTATTGTTCTTCTTGTTCTTGATGTTGTTCTTCTTCCACCTTTCCAATATGGGGCTCCCCAGTTCCGCGCAAAAGGTATGTTATTCTTTAAATTGATCTTTCCTCCTAGTTCTTGGGTGTCCTATATCCCGTCTTCCATTTGGTTTATAAAGAAAAACTTGCTGTAGTAGTCTGTCCAATCCAATCCAATCCATCCAATTTATATCCTCTTGACCGTTCTTTCGGTAGTAAATTACCTTTTGTACTATATTATTTCTTACATCCAGTTTCATTATTATGCCTACATTTCTCAGTTTATCTCTTAGAGATACTCCCAGTAACCTTCTCATACTCATAAATTATAGTTGTGAACTTTCAATTATTTTTTATTTTATTTTTCCTCATCCATCTTTCAATATATAGAGTAGCATTGGTTTCGATATAATATTATGTAATCTGAGTTTGGCTTCCTTCCTCAATGAATTTCCCAAGTATCTATTGATGCATTCATTTATTGAGTTATATTATATTACATTGTTGTCAACATTTGTGTTAAAAGTATAGATTGATAGGTCGCAGCTCAGATATTTAAAATTATTTATTTGTATTATCTGATCCTTTATTACGATTTTAGCTCCTCTGTTGCACTTTCCTTCCGTAATCATCATTAAATTTTGCTATTAGCGATTTTAATATGGAAGATTCCTAAAACTGTATTTAACTTTGTTACATTTTCTTGTAATCACTCTCAGATTCGGCCAGCAATACTTGATCATCAGCAAATAGTAGGGTGTTTATTGACTTAATTGATTTCAATCTAATACGTTTGAAATTTAACATTTGCTATTCCTGAATAACTTTATACATTATATTGGGGACAGACCACATTCCTGTCTAACACCTTGGTTAAGTTAAAAGGAGAACAATTTTAAATAATATCTGGGTATAATCATATAGTAATTTAATTGCATTAATCGAATTATGGGAAACGTAATAGAAGTTCAATATTTCCCATAGTTGCTGTCTATCTGCTCACACATATGCTTTTTCATAATCTAAAAATGCGCTAAATTGTAGTAGATTAAATTTACTTCTTTTTTTCATTAATTTTTTCATAACAAGGATTGCATGATCTGCCTTTCCTAAACCCACATTGTTCCTCAAATAGAAATTCTTCCCCTATTGGTTACAGCTTGGATTTTATTATCGCTATAGATTTTGTGATCTAAACTTAGTAGCGATATACCTCTAGAATTAGACAAATGTGATCTATTTCCATTTTTGTGTAAATTGATTACATTTTCCATTTTTATGGTATTTTACCATTACTCCAGATATCATTTGTCAGCTGTGTAAGTCTCCTTTTACATTTTAAATTGGCATATTTTATTAAGCCAGAAATAATATTGTCTACTCCCGGAGCCTTTAATTTTTTTTCTATATTTTTTCTAAATTTTTCATAATAATTGTATTTTATTTTTCTGTTATATTTATATTCATATTAATTTTCCTTTCGCACTAATAGGCTTTTATAAATGTTTCTCATTCTTCTGTAGATATTATACAAATTGTTGCTTTATCGTTCACATCTTCTCCCAATGTACTATCTTGAAGCCGAATCTTTGTGCATCTGTTTTATCATATTCTAATCTCTTAACAAATTGTTCCCCTATTTCCTTATCGATTTGTGTTGATAATTCATGGACTATTGCTCTTTGTTTTTGTATAATATTTGGTCTTCCTGTTTTTTCCATTAATCCATTAAATATAATTATCTTTCTTCTTATTGATGGCATATTTAAATATATTATTTCATAATTTCCACCGTTTAGGTCTTCGTCTCATTCGTACTTTTAATACCTGATTAGCTGTCTTCATTATAATTTATGATAAGATTGTCCAGTTTGGATTTATTTCACCTGTTCTGCCTCTTAATGTTTTATGCATTCTGGTCATTCATATATATGTATATATATAATATAAAAGAAAAATAAAAACACAGTAACACTATTAACAATGTAATAAATTAACAGTAATTATAATAGTACAAAAGGATAAAACACTATGAAAAAGTCATACTGGAGATCGCAAGTAATATATATAATATAATGTGTGTGTATATGTACATTTCTTATTCCAGATTGCTCTAATTACTTTACCTTAAATGGTACTTACTCAGTTTTTTGTATTACTTTTTTATTATTTTTTCAATATTTATTTTGTCTTTTAATCTTTGAAGCAACAAAAAATGCCGCTTATCAGCTTCGGCTCTTCTAAATACTATTGTATCTTGAAAGTATGTCCTTATTTTCCTATTTCGCTATAATATTATCAATTATTGCTTTCTTGCTCGCTCATACTAAGTAAACTTTGTGGAAGAAATGTTGGTGGGGGATGAAAATTAGGTTCTATGGGTGTTGCGTTAAATAATTTATGTCCGCTGATCGGAGGTTTAGCCACGGCTGCTGCAGACCTCCGCCACTGTTCTCCGATGACATTATCTCGAGGACGTTCCGCTGGATTTTGGCAGCTGTGTGAGCTGACCGCCGGGCCTGAGACGGGATTCCGACGCAAAAGAAGTCGATAAATAACGCTTTGTTATTTACTTGTTGATATCGTTTATTCTCCAAACATAAATATTCGGGCAAACTCACGCCTCCCATAGAACCACCGGCAAGATAATCTTGGCAAACGTGTGCGTGTATTGCGCTGACCAAAAGCTGCCGAGTGGGAAGAGATTGTTTATTTAACTGAATTCTTAGTGCAGCTCAATGATGTATCAGAAGCTAACGTGGCGATTGCCGCTCAAGCTTCGTTGTCGGAACTGGTATTGGTACTTAGGCTGCTGTTTCGCTGTTCTCCGGGCGTTGGCAGCCACACGTATCTGGGCCCGGAACATTCTGAAACTGCTCTCCTTTTGGAAAAAAATCTATTCCTTTAATACACAACACAAAATGACGCTATTCACCAGCAACGGCGCGAAATATTCCCGCCAATTTTGTGTTAACGTGTTTCATAGGTGAGTGCTTACCCTACTTTTTTGAGTAGTGTTTAAAGCCCGTTATTACTACTAAGGCACCACAGGCGGTGACACTGATGATACATGAGATGAAATGATATATTGAGAAAGATTTTTTTTTAAGGAAGAAAGAGTTCCAGACCTAAGTTTTGGTACCTTCCCGGCATTCGCCAGTTATGAAGACTGAGGGAAATATGGAAAAAATCCCAGTCAGGGAGGGTGGTCCTGGCGGGATTCGAACCCCAGACCTCCCGCTCACGAGCCCGTGCCTTAACGGTCATCTGTGGCGGTGCTTACCTTACTGAATTTCATTTCTATTCGCTGGAAAATTTGAGTCAGGCTTCGCTATTCGCCAATAAGATGAATTTAAACAGATTTCATACATTATTATTGAGTTTTATACGAACGCCTGCAAATTTGTCACCAAACGGGCCGGCTTCTACCCTGAGACGGGGGGCATTTTCAACCCTACCAGAAGGGGTTACCTTGCGTTGTATGGCTTTTTGCCAAGTCTTTCTTTGTTCGGAGAAAGACGAGATTTTTTCTTTGCTTTGTTACATGTCTACACGTTATCTCTTAAATATTACCAAAATGGTACTTTATAAACGCATTTAAAAATTATAGAATATTAATTCTACATATACGGGCTATGTCATTAGTGTTTCTCCAGTGAAAGACAATGCACAACATCCTTGGTCATAATTACAGAGTTATTTTAAAATTACAAATATTAATTATTTCAATTACTCTGTAATTGACGGGGAACCAGATACACTTTCAACTTATGGATATCTTTATGTGGATAGACAGTATTGATAATTCTCATGTAATTAAATGTGCAGATTTTTATTAACTGTTGTTCCTAATTATGTTTTGTACTTTCTCCGTGGGGTTCGTTCACATTAATTTTCACCAGGATATACTACACTAGAGCAACAAGACTTCCACAGAGGGTGGTTCCCTATTACCCATTTTACTAAAAAAATAAAATAGTAATATAAAAACTATTTCGTGTTTTTCAAGTAACGCAATTTTATTTTGTTGCTGTGTTGCTGAGTTTAGGTTAAATCATTATTTCCAACTGATTTACATTTGTGTTGTTTTGCTGGCTTTTCTGATTTAAGTACAAAGTGCATCATTGTGACGAACAGAAAGTAATTACAGGGACTAATTAAATGTCCGAAGAAAAAAAATGTAGACAATCCACATTATTACGCGCAGAGAGTATATTTCAATGGAAGTTTACTATCCTTCCTCATTAAGTAATAAGACGTGGAGAAATATTTGTACATGCAATTGATATAGGCATTTTAAAAAGAACAACTTATATAGCGGACAGTAAAAAGGGATTCGTTTAGCATGTTGATGCTACTAATGAATTTCCAGAAAAGTAATTCATTATCAGAGCCGCCGGAAAGCGTAAAGATGTGCAGAAAATGGAATTTATATTGCATACTGTAATAAATTTCATATCACTCTTGGAAGGCAAAAACACTGTGCCTTGGAAGGCTAAATCGTAATAAAGTTTGAATATTGCTCCCAGTTGAAAGATGAATTAAAGGAAATTAAAAAATGGACAAATAAATTCAGCCAAAGTGAAAATGTGTAGAGTGTACTCATAAACAATGCATCAGTAGGCTAACCAAAAGTCATGTGTGGGTGGGTCAAAGGACGCTTAAGTAAATCAAAACAATATTGTGAGCTATCGTGGTGAAATGAGTTCTACCAACTGTGAAACTCATTCATTATCCTCATACTAAACATGTCATCGTGTTGGCAATGTGTCCCATTATTCAGTTCTAATGAACTAACCACCTTACACAATAAATAATAAGCAGAAAATACAACAGTGGCTACGTAAAAAGCAAACTTATATTTCACACAAAAAGAAACAAAGCTATTTTTATATAGAATCCTTCTACACTAAAAAATCATTATTCACACTTTTAATAAATATCCACTTAAAGTTAATTTAGAACGTACGTGTTTTAAAACTCAGATTTACGAAGTATTCGCACCTTAGTAAAACTCTTAAATGGTGCATGTGGGAAGCTGCAAAACATTCTTTTTAAAATTAAATCCTGGTCAAGAATACGATACTTTACATTTTACATCGCAGTAAAGCATGTCCCGGTGTGACGTGCCTGCATGCTTCGCTAATCAGCACCCGTAATGGTTAAGGGTTTCTGGTTCCTCTGCATAGACCCTTTCCTTTAAATAGCCTCACAGGAAGAATACATTGAAGTGAGATCAGGAGGTCTGGCTGGCCAAGCGACAAGTTCCCCTTGCCCAATCCAGTTTTTCTGGATATACTCTGTATAAATAATTCCGTGCGATTTAGGGATCAGTTAGGTGGCACTTCATCTTGCTGGAACCACATTCTCACCCGTTTCATAAGTTGCACACTTTGTGATAAGAGCGGCTGAATTTCTTGTATAAGCTAAAGATATCGCGGTCCCGTGAGTTTGCCTTCAAAAAAGTATAACCCTATTAGGTTATCATCTATAATCCTACACCACACTTTGACACTCCACTGAACTTGAAATGTAGCATCTTTCACCCAGTGGGGATTAATTACACTCCAGTAATGCATATTATGTCGATTCACAGTTCAATTGTTGTGAAACATGGCATCGTCACTAAAAAGCACATTGCTTAAGAACATGCCATCAGTTTCTACCTGTTGCCATAACCATTGAGAAAATACCATCACACTTGGTTCGTAGAAAGCCTTATGTAGTTGAGGATGGCAGGGATGAAATTTATTGCGGTGTGATATTCTTAAAACTAGTGCCGAGCTAATGTTCATATCTGTGCTATGGCTCTAGAACTGATATGCGAATTGTTTGCAATTGCATTACGCACCATATCGTAATTATTTCTAGAAGTAATTGGAACACCCCGAACAAGAGGTGATCTTTTGACTGACCCTGTTTAACGGAGGCACCTTTTTACTCTTCGAAACGTATGAGTAGTTTTTTAAGTTCTTCCTGGAAAAAAATTTCTCGTACAAGCGTCTTATTTCCTCTGTATTACATCTTGCTTCACCATAGCGCAACAGCATGTTCACATATTTGGCGTTGGTGGTATATGTGAGTAACAACCGAGAATCGTAGAAAGATTAGAAGTACCTACAGCAAAGCACATGGAAGGTTGATTGTCAGATTTCGGCCCAGTTACCGGGACACTTCGCATTTTGAAGGATTTACAACTGGATTGAATGGTGAAGTTTAATACCGATATTAAGAACGTACCTGTGGACTATGATTTTATTATCGTGCTTATTTTTATGTCCCAGATTAAAGGCTTGAACCATTTTTATCTGTTTCATCTAATTTATTAATAATGTTCACATAATAGTTTTGTGTCGAAGCACTATTTTAATTGGTGCAAAAAAGTAAAAAAAATATAGTGGACCTGCTACGAGAGACACGGACCCAAATTCTCAGAAGATAGCATTGAACGAAACGTAACATGCCCCTTGACCACTCAAAGCTTAGAAATCGCAATGCTAGTTGAATAGCAGGACTTTGCTCTCTCCTCGAATCTTTCTTTACTTGAATATTATAACCAGAGCCCGGATTTGTGTGTAAAAACATTTTTTTGCTTAAGAATTACATTCCTAAAACCAAGTAGTATAAATTCAAAATATTATTGCACATAAAAACACATATTTTACAAAAAAAAAAATGTAAATAAATATTTCCGAAAATGTTGTAAAAATTCATATTTTATATACTTTTCCGTAATTTTAATTAAATATTTCTGTTCTTTTTGTAATAAATATATATTTTAATAATTCTTTCGCAATAAAGAAAGAAATAATGCAAGAACTGCGTTAGCACAAAAATGTTACATCAGCTGCAATATTATCGTCTCAAAATACTTCCCACCCGCCCACCTTATGGCTTATTTTCACACGGTATAAGGAGCGGGAAACAACCGTGATAAACTCTGTGAATCCCCGATGTGCAGTCAAGTTCGTAACTGCGTATCTGTTTCTGTTTCAGTCGGCATCCAGTCTAGGTAGTAAACGTTTGTGATCTTAGGTGTGTGAATTATTATTAAATATGCCGAAAGTGAAATCAAGTGTGCGTGAACGTTTACAGAAATACGTATTGCAGTTTGAAAACATTTTTACCCCTGACGGTAGGATATTATTTTGCCAACCTTGTGGGAAATGTGTAAATGCAGATCAACGATCGCAGATAATACAACATTTATCTGGAAATAAACACATCGTAGCTTCCTCACGTGTTTCCTCGCGGCAAGTTCTTATAGGAGAACCTACTCCATCCTCATCTAGCGTTAAAATAAATTCACAGTATTATTCAGATTTATGTGAAGCACTTGTTTCGGCCGATATACCCCTTTTTAAGGTAAACAAATCCAAATTCAAAAAATTTCTTACCAGATATACGGATATAAACTCTCCTGATGAATCAACTCTTCGGAGAAATTATCTCCCGAAGTGCTATGATGAAACATTAAAATACATTAGGTCAGTATGTGAAAATAGGAAGATCTGGGTGAGCATTGACGAAACTAGCGATTCTGCTGGCGTTCGAAAAGTGGGAAATGTTTTAGTGGTGTGTTGGAAAATGATGAAAAATTTCCAAACAACAGTTCTTGCTAAATTGTAAACAATTGTCAGATTCAAATCATGTGTCAATTGCTAGGCTGTTCAATGAAGCTTTGCAGATCTTAGGACCAAATGTTGTGAAGTACGACAATGTTTTGCTTTTCATAGCCGATGGTGCGCCATATATGAAGAACGCTGGTGAAGCTCTTTGTGTAAGTTATACTAAAATGATTCATGTGACATGTATCATACATGCTCTACACAGATTGTGAGACAAAATTCAAACACTTTATCCTAAAGTGGGCCAGTTAGTGTTAAACGGGATTTTTTTTTTTTTTTTTTTTTTTTTTTTTGTAAAATCACCAACTAGAGCCTATCTTTTCAAAGAAAGAAATCCTGATCTCCCACTGCCTCCTAAACCCATAGCCACGCGTTGGGACACTTGGCTAAGTGCAGTTATGTGTTACGCAGACAATTTTGAAGCATTTATATGTGTAGTAAGTGAACTGGACTCTAATGAAGCATCTTCAATTCATGTTGTTTAAAATTTAGTAAAAGACAGCAATTTAAAATGTGACCTGGCTTTCATATCCGCCAATTTCGGATTCTTGACTCATTCTATAAAGAAACTAGAGACTTCGGGGGACTTATTGAGTAATGCAGTTAAAGATATAGAGTGCGTTGAAAGACAACTGGACGCTCTTTCCAATTCGAAAGTCGAAGTCTTAAAGAAAAAAATGAAGGATTTGTTTGACAAAAATGCAGGTTACAAAACCCTTAGTAAAGTAGGATTAATTTTGGAAGGCCAAGGAACAAGTGAAGTTGATGGAGTGTATGTTAGTGATATGCCCCGTTTCGAATATGCAAGGTTAACCTCTTGCGACGTAGAACGATCGTTTCCTCAGTATAAGGCATTATTTCGTGACAACAGACATGGATTTCTGATGGAAAATTTGGAGAAGACGTTAGTCGTTCACTGCAATTCCAATCAGTGTTCCACATCTGATGATTAGGAGCAATTGGTGAGTTAACTTTTTAATGTTATATTAGGTGTTTGTTTAATTTAAAAAAAAATATTTGATATTTTTAAATGTTTACCAAATATTTTTTTAAATTTTTTGTCACATAAAAAATAAATGTACTTAAGTTTTTTAGCTAATAGAAATCCGAACCCTGATTATAACCTTTTAATACTGCTTTAAGCTTGTTTGGAATTTTAACATCAATATTAACTTAGCGCAAAATGGTACACCTGACATAAAAAACGTTATATGCCTAGATTATGCCAGAGTTGTATTACTAAGTTATAATCATTCATGTGCCTATACAATATCCATTATGTAGGCGTGTCTTAAATTGACTGTAGCCTATAACTTTCCACTTTGCATAAATTCTCCATATTGTTTTAAATAATTTTGATATTTAACGCATATGATGGATAATTTGTTCAATGGGAGTATCCATGTACTAGGTAAGAATGTATACAGTAGAAATAAAAGTTATAAAAGTTGTATAGAAACCAGTACAGTTCTCAGTGTGAGAGTACGATGTTTTTGGAATGAATTTATATCACGAGTACCTTCTGTCCCTTAAGCCACTTATTGACTGAATTTTAAACGGTCTTTTGTATATGTATATGTGTGAAGTGTAGAGTGAACGATGATTTTTTTTTTATTTGTTTCATTTATGGACGCTCTTTTACATCTCAGCGTCTCATTCTATTAAGGGCGTGAAACGGCCGACAAATTTTGCTCAGAGGCCTCTTCTTTCAGACTTGAGGTTCTTTTTCGTGCCGTAAATGTACGACACGGGACCCACGGTCTTACTTCCCTTTCGAAGAAAGCCATACTTAGGATTTTTACGCCAGAAAAATCCATCGGTCCTGGCCGGGTTCGAACCCGCTATCTTGGGTTTAGAAGACAAGTATGGTTACCACTACACCACCTGAACAGACAGTGAACGGTAAAGATAGATATAACACGCATTTGTCATTTAGCGTGTTGCATGAGTTGGAAAAAATAGGGGCTGATGATTCATCTGGTATATATACACATAGTGCTGACTGTATTTTCGTGTTATGAAACTCTATGGCGTCCATTCAAATGGGTGGTCTTTAAAATCTGCTCACCCGCTTCGCGGCATCTGGCGGGTCGGTTGTCAGAGCGGTGACTCCCAGCAAATAGGATATAATATTCGCGCAATTGATTCAATTGTCTATATTACAAACACAATATAACGAAAATAAGCACGACAGGATATCTTGGAAATGTTACCCTTCTACATCCACACATTTCAGGCATCCTTTTGGAACATTATCATTCCCAAGCATCAATTCATCTTTCAAAATGGAGTCAATATATTCTTGAAAATATTCAAGGCCACTGTTGTCCACGAATTGCAGGAAAGCAATACTGATATTCAGGAAAATATCTGTAATTGGATGTTACAAAGCGTTAATGATAGAGTAATTTATCCACACTTAATATACTTTAGTGAAGAAGCATTGTTGCATTTACATGGTCATGTTTCAATGCAAACCAAGGTGCTGAAGCATAGTAAACCAGATTTTACACATGAAACTCTTGCATGACGTTTATGGTTCGCAGTAAATGCACACATTTTTTATGGAGGAGATTGTAAAATAACATTTTTGAAACAAATATACTGATGCTTGTGAATGATTATTTTTTACAAAAATGTCAAAAAGTGAGGACATAGTAGGAAATTATTTCCAGCATGTTCTGTCATAAGGTACCTCTTATTTTCATTATAATTGTAGTTTCAATTTGATAGAACTTTGGTCGGCTGCGTGAATTTTACATTCGCTTTGCCGGGAGTTACCGCTCTGACTGCCAACCCACCAGTTCGTGAAACGGGCGGAAAAACCATGAAATATACAGTATCTTGCGGGATACACAGCAGTCCTTACTTACGAGTCATATCAAATATTTCTCTCAGATTCCGATAAACAAATGTCGGTTATCTCAAATGTGTTCGACAATGACGCATTTCATATATCTTCATTTTATTGACTTTACGTTTAGTTGTCCCTCCATTCCTCACCCAGACACACGAGGAATTCTGTGCTCATCAACTGGAGTCAATTGGCGGGAATATAAACGTTTTCCTGAGTTTTCCCTGAATTTGAAAAGGCAAATAGAATTCAACTTTGGAAGCCGACGGACTGCAGGCTCAGTTAAATCTTAATACCATTTCATTTTTTGCACTACAGACCCATGGAAATTAATCATTCTTGGAACGGAGCCATTTAAATATATAATTATTAGAACTACTACCAGAGAGCATTTAGGGCAGTGTAAAAACGTTCCTTTCTCATTTTGTGCAGATTTTTAAATTAATATTGCCCAGGTGTAATTTAAGCTGCTTTAATGGACTTAACATTATTTTCAGTTTTGTAATTTTTGCTTTAAACCATAGTTTACAAGTTTAATCACTACTTAATATTTGCTGCTACTTTATTATTAAATTTTGAGCTGTAATATTCTTAGGTTGTGTTAAGATCAAATGAAAAATTATGAGCTTACTAAAAGTCATACGTTTCTATATAATTATGGTTTCGTAATAAACTACTCATTTATCCCAAGTAACTTATTTTTTTAGGAAATATGTGATCATTTACGCACAATTAAATGAATTCCCTTGATTGATCTAATAATAATTGTCATTTGACATCAAGCGTTGACATATATAAAAAATAAAATATATAATTAGGTTATACTTGCACTACCATAAAAGAGTACGTTAAGTTATTAACAGTTTTAACTAACTTTAACGCTGGGTGTGGCACCACTAATATAGTTGTTGACAAGATCACTACCGTGATTGTGAAAGCGGAAAGTGCGGTGGGGTCGAAAGTATAGTCGCTTCAAAAAGTTCTAAACAGTGTGTAGCCCGAATAGCATTATGGAAACAATATCTATAATATGATTAATGTACATCGATCAATATTTATACAACAATTACAATAAACGTAAGAGTATATTTATATATATATAATTTTTTATTTTTTTTTAACGCCTCGAACAAAGCAACTGTAATTAAGTTCTTGCTTAAATGACCTGGTCTTTTCGCGACAACTGTACAGGGTGTGAATGTAGGCATTTCACTTAGTTTGCCACCTTAAAGTAAGGTGAAACGGGCAATATTTGTAACTGCTGAATTTTACATTTAATATTTTTCAATCTCCCATTCATTAACAAGATTTTTCCTTAGTGCTTAGCCTTGTGAATTTGTAATTATTTGGTGGTGCCTGTTCTATAAATACTGCAATTTTTCTTAAGGATCACATGAGCTCAAAATAAATCCAAAAATAAATTAAGGGCAAGTAGATGTTTAGATTCCTAAGTTTTTATGAACATTTTCATATATTTCTTTTAACATATCGTTGATTCGGGATAGTGTTCTATTGCTGTTTTAATCAGCATTGACTAACGTAGATGATCAAATTATGCATTGCCAGCGATTTAAATAAATTGCATAACAAAACGTAGGTAGTTTGAGTAAATCAGGAAATTTTCTGTACAAAGATCTGTCAATAGTTTACATACGCAAGAAAGTATTTGAAACAAGAAAACAAATTTAATATGCATAATGTGATCTATTAGGTTTTGAGTTTTCTAATTGTAGCAGTGCAACTCAGCTTATAGAAATACAGCTTTTCTCTTACACTCTTTTTACTATATCCCTCAATGCATAAATATTGATTATAATTTTTGTTAAGCAAACCATTTTTTTTTTAATTTTTAGAACAATGCGTGAGTGTAACATATTACGTTTCCAAAGCACATGTACGTACATAGCTAGCAAATGTGCTGCAAAAGCTTACTGTCCAACCTTCCTCTTTGCTTAAAATGTTTTATATCGTGAAAAACAGTTTATATCCCTTTGGTCTTCTTGTATATATTTTATGGTACTAAAGTATGGGGAACAAATTGAAATTGTTAAACCATGCAAACTATAGCTATATATCCTATGCTGGAAGTGTCGGTCTTGAAGTATTAAGGCAAATTATCGGCAACTTTTTAAAGCAGTGTTTTATGTAGTCCGATTTTACTACTGAGACATGCCCGGCGGTGGTCACTGATGTTAAATGATAAAAACTATTAATTGGCAAGAAGTTCGGTAAGGAAGTGTTCTAGACCTAAATATAGAGTGCTTACTAGGCATTTGCCATTAGTGAGGCCTGAGGAATATCTGGAATAAATCTCATTCAGAGAGACCGATCCAAGAAAGATTTGATCCGCAGACCTCCCGCTCACGAGTCCGTTCCCAAGCTATCTCGGCCTCCTGTGTCTAGCCGCTAGTTTTTAGGGAATTCTGAAGGAATGTAGTAACTATTGCGGCTGTACCCATGAAAATATAAATGACATTTTTCATCAAATCCCCATGGATTATGTCTACTAGGCACCAAAATGACGATGAAAATATATAAATGTTTGTTATCGCTCTAGCGGTCGCAGTTTTTGTTTTTATCAGTGAAACTCGGCATATAACAATCAATTAACAAATTATTTTTTAAGTTCATTAACCATTGGAGGTGAGGATCAACCTAAAGCGAAAATTAAAAAAAAAAATATTTCTAGCGACTGCAAGTTTTCGTTTTTTCTAAGCGAAACTCAGCATTGTCATTGAAATAAAACAATAAATTTGGTTTCCAATATCAGCGAAATCGAGTTATTATGAATGGGAGTTTACCTGAAGGACAAAATTTAAAATTCACTCTAGCGACACCAATACCTTATTAGAAAGAAACTTCGGTATACACCATTTCCATAAAATGGGAATGAATAGTGTTTAACACCCGTTTTTGCTACAGAGGCACCACAGGCGATGGATACCGATGATACATGAGATGAAGCGATATATTCATTTCATTTTATTTTTCATTTTATTTTTAAGGAAGGAATCGTTCAAGGCCTAAGCTTATGGTACCTCCCCGGCATTTGCCATTTATGAGGACTGAGGAAAACCTGGAAAAAACCTCAATCAGGGAGGACGGTCCTGGCGGTATTCGAACCCAGAACTCCCGCTCACGAGTCCGTGCCTTAACGACCTCGGCCACCCGTGGCGTTTACATAAAATGGGGAATATAGTTTCTGAAAAGTAGGGAAATCGGATCATTTAGAGAAAGGCTATACCTGAAAACCGAAATTTAAAATAATATCTAACTTTTAATTTTATCTCAATTGTTAATAAAGTACCAATTAACTCATAATTTATAACGATGCGAATGTTTTATTTTTAACAAAAGCATTTTGAAGATAGGAACTTGAAACTTTAATCTATTACAGCCACGCTCATCGTATACCCAGCCAATTTCAATAGAAGCGGCAAACTTTTGATGTGACCGTTACCCGATATCCTAACAATAACATTGATAAACTTTCCTGCTGCTGTACGTTTGTCTGCTGTTAGTCCTAGACTACTTTTAGCTGAAGCTAGTACACCACTTAACATGGAGTTTGTCTGCTGTTAATTTCTAGACTGTTATTGGCTGAAGCTAAAATATTATTGGTGCAGTAAGGAAGAGAAACACTATCTAAACAATTGATCTCAAAAGAAAACATGGCGACTATAAGCTGCCATTTAACATCACTCCGAGTGGATTTTTGCTGTTTTATATCCTAGACTACTATTGACAGCATCTAAAATACTATTGTTGCGGTAAGATACAGAATCTCTACCGCTATATTATCAAAGGCTCTGAAAAAAAAAAAGGTGGTGACTAATTACACAGGTTTGGACTGTTTTCTATACGAGAAGAGAAATGACCAGAAGTGAGTGTTCTGAAATGTAGGCTCCTGGCATTGGACACACGTATCACTGCTTCCTCCCAATTTCTGTAAACTCAACGTATAACCTCTCTGCTCTGTAATAACGTTTACAAGTTCAACTTAACGACAAATTCACTTATTTTACTCCCCTCCTCCGTGACAGACTTTCTATATTCATATCTGGAAGAATTGCGTGGTGAATGAGTATTTATTTATTAATTGACTCCAACTATGAAGGCGTGCATAAAAGCTGACATTAGTTCGCACAATGCCTCTTAAAGGAATGCACGTTATAACTCTTATGTCGCGGTGTAGTCGGAGATCCAACTTTTTAAATCGATTCCACTAGGGAGACAAGGATACATTGCATACAATAACACTACTGTTACTACTGCCACTGCCCTGTTACCAACAGTATCAAAGAAATTGAGTACGTTTGGTAATATTGATTTTGTCATGTGTGGTCCATATTAGCGACGCTCATTTGTTAATTATACTGCAGCATTTTTATATTGTATCGAGAATTTACTATTCCTCCTTCAGCTTTTAAAACCTTTTAGTGCGGGATAAACAAATCTTTTAAAGTGGAGTCGCTCTGCTGGGTTTATAAACAGTTAAAAGGGAAATATTAAAGCTTTTTGCTTCGGAAAGCATTTAAAAATGTAAATAATTAATTATAGAATAAAAGTTATTCTTAAAAATTTCAGAACACTAATGGCATATACCATTCCACAATGGCTAAAATATTTCCTCCAGATTTCATTCACTTCTAACACAATGGTAGCCTTTGAAGTGATAAAAGTGTTAAATATATTTGAATATATCATAATGCATATGATTAAATACACCGCCTAAACCTGGTGTCTCTCTTCTACTGTGATTTTTTCCAGCTTTATTATTCTCATATCCCATCCCTGCTGACGTAAATTATAGTGATCTCGAAAGAGAAATGGATAGTTTTAATTTATAATGACTTTTTAAAACATTTTCTCATCTTCTTTTATGGATGTAAATGCACACAATGAGATACAAATCTTCCGAAATAATACCATTTTGTCACTAGCCGTATCATTAATGCGTTATTCATTTAATATACCTTGTATTGGTATACGCATTATGTTTCACTGTCAAATTATAAAACTGAAATTCAAGGTAACATTGTGGAGAAAATCACAATTTATACTAGTTAAACCATGAAAAATAATTTTAGTATAATTGTGAAATATTTTCTAAATAGAAAGCAATTGAACTAATTAATGAAATACTTTCATAAGTTAAATTTAATTACGTGACTACGTGTAATAACAATTTTTTCTAGTATTTGAAATACAGATCTCAATGTGTCTCTCTAGCTCTTAGATATTAAGCTTTTTTGGAAACGAATGGTGTATCGGTGATTAAAGTTCAATAAAGCACAAATGAATTAAAATTAATATTATTATTATTATTATTATTCAAAATTGTAATTATCGGCATTTATAGATTTTGCCAATTAGTAGCAAGTTTTATCTATGCCATTTTAATACAAATTATGCCTTATATAGAGGATGAATTTCTAAATGCAGTTTCAGCTTATGTTGATTATTTAAGATTTTATCCCCGTGCCTATATTAGAATAAGTGGATGTCAATTTGTGAAAAGTCGACTGAATATTGGATCAGATCAAATTTCGTTGCCCAGGGCGTTATCATGAGAAAGAATGGGTCGTTTTAAACTGACAAGGGCTGATTATTTTTATGGTAGCTTTGGATACATATTTTCATATTTTTGACAACACTTCTTCGAAACAATTCTTTTGCAACGACTGTATATTAAACTAGCCGCAAAGCATCGTACACTGCTATAACCTTCATCTGGTGTAATTTTGGTTAAACGAAGTGTTTCAATGCCTCGTCGAGACTCAAGGTCATTGTGCCAAACACTTCACGATTATTACAGAGAATGTACTTTTCATCACAGATCCCAATGGGACAGATTTTGTAGTGTAAAAGCAGTGAATAACGGTTTTGATTGTTAATTCATGTGGGATCCATTTATTAAGAGGTATTTTTTCTATTTACAAGTGATTACGAACAATTAAAGGCTCTAACCGGAGTTCCTTAGTAAGTTCTCAAGTAGCCTAAGTGTATTTGCTTTGACAGCTTCTCAGAGTTGATTATCAACTTTCCTCATCTTCAAGGCAGAGATCCGCAGTTCGAAATTTTCGAATTAACGCTGAATTATGCGTTTAGAAGTGCTTCATTCTCTCCATGCTTTCACATTTCGAGCGAGTTGTGCGGCAGTGCGTCTGGGTAATAAGGGGGCGTTTCTATCGGGATCACTCCATTGTCATGCAAATCTGTTATTCGGCTAATTTGAGGCTGCTGATTGCAGTGGTGACAGTCACTTGTTTCGGAAATGTTAATTGTTTAAATATAACGCTCTGAAACACTGTTACGTAGGTGACCTACGTTTGCGCGCAGTTTCAGTGCAGTAGTTCCACTCGAAGGTCTTGATACAGAAGACAATGCTTCAGCGCATGTTCTTCCACTACGTTCAGTGTCAGCTGTAGCAACCTGCACCCGTTCCTAGCTGTACTGTTCATTGTTATCTTTATTTAAAAGTATACCAGAAATATAAACTAGATTAAGTGAATCTTTTTCTTTCGTATTATACTTTTTAGTGCATGTCTAATACTTTTCAGATGCACGTTGATTCCTAATTTATACTCGGAAAGTTTGCAACCGTTTTATTCAACTTTATATAAGCTGATCATATGACCACCGCCACGGGTGGCAGAGGTCGTTAAGGCCTGAACTCGTGAGCGGGAGCTCTGGGGTTCGAATCCCACCAGGACCGACGTCCCAGACTGAGGTTATTTCCAGGTTTTCCTCAGTCCCCATAAATGGTAAATGCCGGGGAGGTACCCTAAAACTTACGCCTGAAACGTTTCCTTCCTTAAAAACCATTTACCAATATATCATTTCATCTCATATATCATCAGTGTCCACCGCCTGTGGTGCCTCAGCAGTAAAAATGGGTGCTAAACACAATTTAATGATTATATGAGAGGTGGTAAATATTTACCTAAGCTGTAATTCTATATAATCCACAGTTTTTAACTGTAATTTTAATACAATGTAGCGCAACAAAAATGTTTAAATATGTTACCAATGTAATCCTTTCTGGAAAGTAAAGAATTCGACATACTTAATTTTTTAGTATTAAGCTGATCTTCAGATCATTTAAAGAGTTAGGAGATCACTCTGAGCTTGATTTTAAACAGTATGAATTGCAAATTGTAGAAACTATTCTTAATCCAATTAATGTTACTTTATCACACGTTGGTTGGTTGTATATCCTTAATTGTAGTTCATCAAAGAAGTAACATTATTACACTTTAAATACATTTAAATATGAAATATTCATTATAATGAAATAAAAGATTCTAGCCCCCTCACTTTGACCATGTTCTTGTACTAAGTGTGACGTTATGTCTCAACAGGCATTTGTTTCCATTTGATGAGAAGCATTTAGAGAAAGCTTTTCCGGGAACACATATTTTTCGGAGATTCCTTAGTGAATGCACAGCTAAATGATATACCCATTCTTTATTATTGCACATGGCAGATTCTTACTCTCATATTCTGCTACTCTTTGAGTCTTTTGGCCTTTCGATTAAAATTTCTCCCCAAAAGTTTACCCATTATGTCCTCCAATTCTTGAGTTTGGTTTTAAAATACATATTCCAGAAATATTTCTGTTTCCATTCTGCTTTAGTTTCGTGTTCATTGATATAAATATTTTTAAAATCATTCTCCTAATATGATTAACTTTTCTGTTTCCTCAATGCAATATTTAGCCCATTATTGCTTCATTTTGGTCCTTATTCCACCAGTGCTGCCCACGTGTATTAGGGTTAAGTTCTCCTATGGTAAACTGTGATAATTTTTAATAAATTAGATCCATTTTTGCCACCCTTGTCTTATTACGTAACACATCTTGTAAATTAAATAACTTACTTTTAGCGCCTCATGATTTTTAGCTCCTTATACTATTCAAGAACTCTTTGCGAACGTCAGTTAATTTTTGTTCACATGTTTAACTCACAAAACACTGGTATTATAGGTTGTAACATTTAGATTTATTTACGAACTTAAAGCCTTGGGGTAACCCCAATGCGAATTTAAACACTATCAACTTGTAGTAACAGCAACTAAATTAATTAATCATTGTGGTTACATTTACAGACCTAAAGGGATCCGTAATATCAGGTCCTTGTGAATTTGCGAACAGAAAAGACGGATATATCAACATTAATAAAAAGTATTGAACAATTATCATCAAGAATACAAATGTCGTATATTACCACAAACCACCGGCTGTGGTGCCTAAGTACTAAAAACACTATTTAAAAAAACAAAAACGACAAACTGATGAAATTACGCTTATATATATCATTATGAACCAATTATTAGTTGCACGAATTAAATTTCAATGTTAAACAAAAAATATTTAAGTAAACCTTTGAACCTTTTAAAACATTTATAAATATTCCTTTACGCAAAAATGATATGCTGCAAAGCAATTATAATATAAAAATACAAAGAAAAAAACGGTACTGGCTTACAAAGGCAATAAATTAAATATCATCAAATACATATAAAGCAAGTCCAGAGTTCTTTAAACTCTTTAGTAAGAATTCTTGTCCCACCCCAGCCCTAGTACTACTCGGGCAAAATGCTATAACAATGTCCTGAGGCAAAAACGCTACATAAAATAACATTTGAAATAAACAAAACAAATTAAACCATAAAATCAAATCTGGGTCACTATTGCAGGCCCGAAGCTCCATTTACAATTTCTAAGGATTGGCTGAAACGATTCTCCCATTGAAACTTCTTTCCTACCACTTGCCACTGAACGTGCTCAGAAGGAAAAGTTCAGTTGTTGCGTAGGCACTGTAACAAAATCATAGTTCCGCGAAACTTAATCTAGTTGGCCTAGAGCGCCATAGATCATGTTGACTGTTCCGATAGTTTCTCAGTACGGACGAACATTGGACACCGTTTTAAAAATGGGTGGATAATACCAAGCTCATTTGGGGAAACAAGTGGGGAGAGGGGAACCTTGTGCGAACCTGTATATGACGTAATCAAGGCACAGATATTATGTCGCAACCTTCCCCGACCCTACTCTGACCCCACAGTGCCACAAACCTGTTTGGACAAAAACAAAACCAAACTCGTAACATCATCAGCATACAGTGTTCTGGCGCCATGGTGTCGCAAGCCTGTCCGGAATGCACGAGACGTTATTTTGGGGGTAGCGAAAACCTTCTGAGCATGCGGAAATGGGGTATATATGTGACTGTAGAAATAGAATGTGAATAAACACGAACGGGAATTACTAAATACCAACCAAAAACACGCTGAAAAATAAAAATACAGCTGCTTTACTAAAACGTATACAATATTTACCTTTATGAAAAGAAGTTATGTTCAATCAAAAATATTTTTGCCCTAGGATTGACCTATAATGAACAAAAACAATTAAAACTAAGTTATATTTCAAAAAGTAAATTATGTTGCAAAAATGTTATGCTGCAAAAATTAAGTTATTCTGTAAAAATGTATGTTATTGTGTAAACAAGTAACTTATGTTGCAAACAGTAATTTATACTGGAAAAATATTAATTATACTTCAAAAAGGTTAGTTAAGTTACAAAGATTTAAAAAAGTAAATTATATGGAAAAAGTCAGTAAGATATTCTGCAAAAAAGCAGGAAATGTGTAAAATTATGAATTATGCTTCATAAAAGTAAGTTGTGCTGCAAAATTTATTTTATGATGCAAAAAGTAAGTTATACTGTCAAAAGTATGTTATTCTGAAAATTTGTTATGTTGCAAAATTGTAAGCTATTGTATAAAAATTAAGTAGTGTTGCAAAAAGTAAGTTATATTGGAAAACGTAATTTATGTAGCAAAAATGTACTTTGTGCTGCAAAAGGTAAGTTATAATGCAAAATTGTAAATTATGCAGCAAAAAAGTATGTTATATTGCAAAATTCTAAGTTCTGTTGCAAAAATGTAAGTTATTATGCAAAAAGTAAGTAATGCTGCAAAACTATTAGTTATGCTTCAAAAATGTTATGTTGCAAAGTTATTTTATGTTGCAAAAATTAGGTTATACTGAAAAAATTTCAAAAAGTAAGTTATATTGTAAAAAGTAAATTGTGTAGCAAAACTGTAAGTTGTGCTGCAAATGTAAGTTCTCTTGCAAATTTTAAGGTAATGCAGTGAAAGAGTAAGTTATGTTGCAAAAAGTAAGTTCTTTTGCAAGAATGTAAGTTATGCTGCAAAAAATGTGATGTTGCAATCAAAGAATCATTCACAACTGAACAACTTTTAATATACAAAAAGCAATTTTAGAAACAAAAACATTTAACCTGGTAAAAAAAAGTTAATTTGTGCGAAAACATGTTTTAATACAACACAAGCTACTTATTGTTACGTTACAATCAAAGAATTTTTTCGCCCTGGTATCAACTTTAAACATACAACAGCGAAGAAGGAAATATTTAATTTGTAAAAATAAACAATGTTGTGCGAAAAAATCAATTTTAGTCTCACACGTTATACTAATCACTTAATGTTACGTTGGAATGCTAATGTGAGTCAATATTCGTTAATATGCAATCGTTTAGGAAATAAGTTTTGAAAATATAAAACAGCTAATGCGGGAGTGGTTTTGACGATTCCATTGAGCGTGCAGGAAAGAGTCGCGTCCTGTGCGTCGAGGATCGGCATGATGATACCTGCTCTGACGGTTCAAAAGGTCAAGGGCAAAAGTTTGACCCATAAAGTTTTTCGATGTTTACAAATTCCTGGTTAAAAGCTTTTTAAAATAGTATTTGGATGTTTCGAAATTCCTATCTAAATGGATTTTTACCCTTATAGCATTTCGAAGTTTACGAATTCCTATCTGAATGATTTTTACCGAAAAGACATTTAGACGTTTTGGAATTCCCTTCTAAAAGTTTTGTTTCCTCTAATGACATTTTGATGATTACGAGTCCCTGACTAGAAGAATTTTCTCTTATGGCATTTCAATGTTTTACCCTGGGACTGGTATTTCCTTTTGTATTTTAAGGGTTATCGGTTACTCTCACTGTTTCACTCACTTTCTCTGCTCTGGGTAAGGGGGTGTCGGGGGGGATATGCCGGATATAAAAAAAAACCTTATGGGCTGAGACCAAGAGCGGTAGGGGTGTTGCGCATGCGCACTAGGGAAAATAAACCTCATGGTCTGAAAACCAAGAGGAGCGGCGCTAAAGTGTATCGGTGCATGCGCGGTAAGGAAAACCAAACTCGTGATGTTAATGAAAAGTAAAAGGATATCGGTATAAAAGCGGACGTTGCAATTTTACCAGCGCATTTCCTGGCATTGAAGTATATCGATCTACACTATTTTTGACGTCAATTCCTTAAAAAATCAGAATCGCCACCATGTCCTCCATCCGGAGCAACTCGACTTCCACCGATAGGAGCATGTCTTCCGTTGACACTGGAGACCAGACAAAGATAAATGTATACCTATCCTTAAATCCGAGCTTTGAAATTACCAATCACGGACGGAGGAAGTTAAAGAAATTTAATTATGGTTTTCTGAAGGAGATATCGTAGTACGTTCGACGCCCGAATAAGATCCAACCCTATGGATTTCTAAAGTTTTTACCGGTTATTTTAAAATTTACCAACGGGAATTTGTAAAACATTACTATTTATGGTACCAAACAACCTGCTAAGCCCTTTTACCTGAGCGTGGGTATGTTCGACCAAGTGAACCTTGATGTCGTATTTAATCCGACAAAAAAGGAATGCAGGATCAATGAGGAATTTTTGCTGGGTGGGCCACTAAAGTTGCGTGTATTTGGAAAAAGGAGGTATTGCGTTAGTGCTATTTACTCTGCAATGACTGTAGTAAAATCAAGGAGATAATCGAAATTAAGAAAACAGGTCCTCTTTGTTTAGCTAGAGCCATTGCCTTGTGTAAAACACTATTGATGGAAATGGAAGTTATAATTCGATAAAACTCTTCAAATTTTTGCACAAAACAAGCCCTGCAGAGCTGTGAGAGACAATACGTATATCGGATGGCCAGTTTACTCTCAATGAAGTGGGACTATTTGAGATGATACTAAAAGAATATTCTATCTCTATATTTTGGTGACCACAGCGGGAAAAATGAGCTCTTTAAAAAAGAAAAAATCACGACCAACATAATGATTTAAAACTGTACATTGGTCATTTTAATGCAATTTTTAACCTTCATGGTACCTTTAAATGCAAATTGTACTGCAATTCTAGCTTCCCCTCAAATCATAAATAATTAGTACACCGGTGCGATCAAGCTGTGCCAAGTGTCGCCTGCGATCCCCAACAACATTTAATAGGTACATGAGACGTGACGAATGTCATCGCTATTTCAATGGGCAGACCTATTTTAATAATGAATAAATTGAGATAATCTATTTCTCTAAAGCACGTCTGTGATAACAGTCTGTTCTTTGGCAACAAAATTGTGAGGCTTAGAAATACTCCTCATTGGTTCGGGGAAATTTTAGTAGTACTTGTAAAATGCACATGGATGTTAACCCTGAGTGCTTCATTTAGCTGTACAATTTTCCAAGTTTGCGAAAGAATGTCAATTTTGTAGTTTTCGAATGTACTCAGAACACTCCTTATTCTGGTAAAGCGGACGTGTATGAACATATACTGAAATTGTGTGCGCAGTATCAAGACTGCAACTTGTGCATTGACCAGCCTCTCAAGATACTTATTGCATCTTTGACACGAGAAAAGAAATGATACCTTACTGCAAAATCGACGTTTCTCTTGAGTCTAGGAGTTTCTAAATTTAGGAAACAATTCATTGATGAGAACGGAATTTGGCCCATTTAGAGAATGCGTCACCATTGCACACACATTTATGAATCTTCACAGTAAGTGAACCATGCCCCGAAAAAATTCTGTTATTCCAGGAGGTGAGTACCGCTTAGCTGGTAAACAATTCCGAATAGCATGCATCTGGCTGATTTGGTTGGAATAGCAACAATCTGTCACCACACTGCATGGTTTCCGATGAACAGAATTAAAATTTTAGGCCATAAAGTGGACGGGAACAAAGATCACAAATGTACCTATTTCTTTCACGGATGTTTTTACTAGGGCTGCACACGATATTGCCCGAATAAGAATTCATTGCTATACAACTTGGGCAATGAAACCATGGCCTCCAGATATGAAGACATCATAGAGGTCTCGAAGATGTGAGATATGCTGGCTATCTTGATCAAGATGTGGGAATGTGAGTTTAATGCTATAAATAAGGCTGATGGGGCTCTGGCAGAGTTTCCTTAATCCGAACTTCTCAATTGGGTGAACGCGTGTGCTGTTTTGAGACAGAATGTGTTATTGCCACGTACAGGCCGGGGGAATGGATGCCGCCCTAGGGGGCCTTTTTTTGTTTGTATGACAGATCAGATAGAGAAGTACGGAAAGACCCTCAATTCCGAAATCATGAAGCTTTTAAATTGTAACGTCATCAAAGACACTGTTTTGTGGGACAATGCAATGTGGGTGATACTAAAAGCCATCCATATTTCAAGAAAGATTTTGCGTAGAGGGGTTATCAAAATGTCGGTAAAATTCCTATTGGATGGTGGTCAACAAACGTGTATAGGCTCAAAAAAATTGATTGATATCTGTACGGGTGTAAAAGAAGACTCATTTTTACGTCTATTCATTATTCTTTTTGGGGGTGGCTACATCGCAATGTCTAGAAATCATCACTTGAAGATAATTAATTTCCCGTGCACCATGTTAATTGCAGGTCCTTTGCGTTTTGGAAAATATCCATTTGTGAAAAGTTTAATTAGTAATGCAGATAAAATATTTTACAGACCCTTGAGAAAAGTGTTGTGGTGTCATCCACAGGAATATTCTTCTAAACCAAGTTCGTGCTTCGTGCCATGCGGGACTTGGAAGTTTGTTAACGAAGGAGACTTGGTTATTTTACACGATCTAATGTACGAAGCACACGGTGAAACATTTTCACTACAGATTCAAACCATAAACCTTTAGGAATTATTTTCATACTACAAATTGTGTTCCACACGGATAGAAATTTCGAAATATATCTCTAAATGCAAATTATGTTGTGCATTCAAAATCAATAGGGATATAACGTAATTTGATAGATTGTGTCAATAGATCGAGAGGATATAGGATTCTTTTATAGGTGCTTCAGAGGTTTACAAAAATTCTATGGCTGTCAAGTACTGTATTGCACGCAGTACATCCTGATCAATACATATATGGAACCAGCGTCCTCCCGGGAGAAATACTTTCATATTTTATACTCAATTAGGAATTATATCAGTAAGGGAGTGCAACAGAGCAGATTTTGTTGATCACATTCTAAAGGTTTCACCCCGTAAGGATCTAGAATGAGGGGGCCCTAGTTCACAATATGCAATATTTTCCTTTCCGCGAGTTTAAATAAACGTGCAATGCACATATTTCATTTTTGTACAGACACAAGCTTGAAGAATATCGCTAAACTGAATAGGTCGCTGATAGCACGCAAAACCTTGACAGTGTTAGATAAGGCAAAGCCCGCTTTGGGGGAAAAGTTTTTAAAATGCGCTCCCTCTGTGCTAACAAAGGTCATTTCCCAGTTTATACTCTATATGTCCGAGATCATGTTAATTGGACTATAAAATGCTTGAAGGCTTAAAGAAATATAAAATTACTGGAGAAAGTTAATCAACAAATTACTTTCCTTAAAAAAGAAAGAAAGAAAGTGTATCTTGTACAGAAAGGTGGACTTTTACCCGCCATTATACTTCTAATATTGACTTCACTGAATAGTGTACTCGCGTCAAAATGGACTTAATTTTTCTGAAAATTAAGTACGGTAAGCAAATGATTGTAATTTCACAGCCAAAAGATGTCAAAAAAACTCCATCTCGTAGAGATATAAATTATTCATTTAACGAGAGAAATGAATCAAATGCAGCGTTCACATTTGACAGTTGTCGAAAAAGAGTTGGTGATTAAATATAAATTGAGAAAATTTCTCGATCTTAACTCACAAGTGAGAGCATCATACTTTGAATTAAAACATGACGACAAAAAGGATATGTATCATGATACTGAGGTAAGGAAGAAGGAGGAACCAGAGGCTAGCAAAGAGAAAAGTAAATAAAAGCCGGTTGCCAGTAAAATTCCACATATTTCTATAACCTTCACATAAAATAGTGGTAACTGCTGTATAACTAAATTACCAAGGAGTGGAACACTATGAAAAATTTTGTTTCAAGCCAGAGCACTACACTGGCTTTGGTACAGCAGATCATGAACAAACCAAAATTTAATATCGAGTCCTT
Organism: Metallyticus violacea; assembly: GCA_030762175.1. NCBI lineage: Eukaryota > Metazoa > Arthropoda > Insecta > Mantodea > Metallyticidae > Metallyticus > Metallyticus violacea. The sequence goes on from CM060846.1 coordinate 135,296,599, forward strand.
TCTTTGAACTCAAGATAGCTATACATTTCACAAACTGATAAAGAATGATTTCCCACCAGAAATTATCACGTGACCAACATGGGCGACCTTTGGTTTAATTGTAATGAACAATGCTAAAGACCTTATTTTTACAGCTTGATGCTGATTGACTTTTTTTTTTTTTTTTTGGAAATATGGATGGGCAATACCGTTAAAATAAAAAAATAGATAGAAAATTAAATAAAGGTTTAAAACTATAATTTCTCATTGGGCTCCCAAGGAGTTACAAAACAATAAAGGAACCGAGTTCACCACCCAAACAATTAAGGCATTTTAGTCAATCATGGTGTAGAATATTACACTACAAAAATAATATCAAAGACAGCGATGTGGAATCTATCAATATTGCCTTAAAGACGATAATGTGCCAACATTTCACGCATTAAAACCCCTATAGATACCTAGAAATTCTTCTTGAACATGTACCGTTCTACAATAGTTCTTTTACGGTCCACAAAGTTGGCTCCAAATGATGTCCATGGTGGCAGCATTTTGCAGGTGTATTAAAATCTTTATCGTCAGAATGGTCGCGTGGTCATAATACGTAAATTTAAATTTATTATTAGAGATCACATGCGCACATTTAAGGAGAAAGGGAAGTTTGCTCAGGGGTACAAACAAAACTGCGCTGATTATTGTATTAAATTGACAAGGTAATACACTGTAGCCCGGTTGTGTAAAAATTAACTTACTTGGACGGCGAAGCCATAGACGACATCTTTTATTCCAAGGAGTTACAAAATCTTTCAAAATATAAAATTATCGACACTAGATGTCGTGGGGGTAATAAGAAACTTTTGGTTAATTGAGAGGTTATCCACACAAGTTTAATTCGTGGATCCTGCTTTCAACTATTGATTTAGAATGATAAAAACACAGCAGTTTTCCCTTACGTTCGTGAGTAATACATCAATGGATTTTTTCACTGACCTGACCTGACCTGACAATTTCTTGATTTACCCGAGAGATAAGTGTGGCAAAAAGAGTGGAAAGTAGTACTGCAAATGATTAAGTAGCTTGTAAAACTCAATGACATTACAAAACACGTTAATCTATTCATTGCAACCATGCACAATATGTCTATACTCCGGTGACACATTCCAAATTTAACTTACAATTGTCCCATGGTATCGTGCACAATTCTAAATATTTGGTACACACCGTCAACTATGTCATACGCAAACATTTAGGACCCATTTGTGTATAACGAGAACAAAATTACAGCCAACTTTAACGTAAAAGCCACCTATATTTGCGAGAGCCTGTTTGTAGGCTATGTAGAAAATGTACCGCCTTCTAGAAAAGAGAGAAGTGCGACGGAAACTGAAATTATGAAAAGAATTATAAGTGAAACAAAGGCCAAATTTTGTTCAAGAAATTCTCCTAAATTCTCAACAAGCTTACCTACAATTTCTAAGGAAACGATGACAACCCCAAGCCTGGCTCTAGCAGACCTCCTAAATATCCAACAAGTGTACCTACCCCTTCAACAGAAAGAACGACGAATGAAAATAGCCATCTTGTACACGATTTGGTGAAGAAGTTCTCTAAATTCCAAAAATACTCTTATGAAAAATGCCCTCATGACTTTTCATTACTCTGGCAATGCAGACGATTACTTTGACATGACTTACGTTATACTAGAGCTGTTTGTACGAATAGTCTATGCCAAGGGAAATGCCTTGAAAAATGACGAAGAGGTTTCCTTTGTCAATAATGGTTCTAATCTCGTTGTTTCAACAGCTGGAAGTATCACTTAACAATTTCATCGCTTCCATGCCTCAGCCAGGTTATCCCTATAGAACCTAGATTGAAACACCACTCAATTATTCGAAAGATGTCTTGAAAACCAGACTAAACTCCACGCTCTGTAAAATGGACAGGAAAGGACATAGACGCGTATTCGCACAATCAAGGAATTAAGTGATGTAACGACTATACCAAAGGAAGCAAAGTTGTACAAGTAATGGGAAACCTATGTAACGCACTCTTTAAATAGGAAAATCTGAACTTGAACAACGGGAGCCGATCATTAAACTCTCGCTGACTTCATCCAATTTTCATCTCATTTCGGAGATAAAGGACTTAAAAGGCTACGCGGAAATACAGTCTGCCGGACTGATTTTTAAAGCTTTGAGACTGTTGCGAACTATCAATTTTGCACATCAGGCAGTATTACCAAAGAATAATGACAAGTGCCATATCGAAGATGTCGGATTTAATGCTCTCAACTGTCGGTCCTGGTGGTTTAGTGGTAACCATGCTTACCTTTTAAACCCAAGTTCACGGGTTCAAACCCGGTCAGGATCGATGGATTTTTTTCGGGGCGTATAAATCCTAAGTATGGCTTCCTTCAGATGGGAAGTAAAGCCGTGGGTCCCGTGTCGTACATTTACGGCACGATAAGGAACCTCAAGCCTGAAAGAAGAGGCCTCTGAGCAAAATTTGTCGGCCGTTTCACGCCCTGAATAGAATGGGACGCTGATGTCCTGAGATGTTAAAGAGTGTCCGTAAATGAACCAAATAAAAAAAAACGCTCTCAACCTTCCTTTTTGATTTACGGACTCTCAACATTCCAAAGGGAGCTAATATCATAGATTTCAACTACGTGTTCATAGATCAAATCCTCATAAGGGTGGTTGTGGCCATGTTCGGCGACCAGGCATACAATGGCAACATTAGCAAAAATCCGTTGTATTTACAACACTTTAAATAAATTCCTTTCACGTGTATTGAACAAACAGCCTTTTCCCTCACAATCCCTATGAACCAATTTCGATGACGAGCATTTTCTGCATGTTTCAAAACATTTCAAGATAGCCTCGGGATTCCCTTTAATGGCGAAGGACATTCCATTTTCAGGTATCAATATTCTCACCGGTATAGCATTAAAGTGTTTGTTCTAACCGTCGATATGAGTGCCAACGGGATTTATATTTCGGCACAACGTCACGGCAATGTGTCTATAAGTATAACTTTTAAAGCACAAACTCCAGGACCTATTAATATTTTGGTGCTAGCAGAGGTACACTACACTATATATATTGATGCTAAGTGAACTATTTTGGTATCATGAATACATTGTAAATACACCTTTTTCTGTGTAAATACCTCTCAACGCGCTCTCACTTTTTAGGTATGTATGCTTGTGATTAATTGTTTTCGGTAAACTTACGTATTGGGCAGCTTCCTTAAGCAGTTGTTATCGGCACCGATCCTAGCACGAAACAAGGCAAACATTGGGTATACATCTTTGTTACAAAGCACGGGCTGGGAGGATAGTTCAATAGGTACAGAATTGGCCCTCTTTTTCCTCAAATTCTGAATTGTCTCAAATAATGTTGCGGAACACTTTGGACTCACAACAATAGATGGTTGAAAGGCGAGGCCAGCACTGCCTGTGGAAATTATGAAATTGCTTACTTATCTCATTCCTGCCGCAACATGTTCAAGGAGAAGTACTTTTCAAAATTTAGCGTAAGTGATTTTAACCACAAAGATGATATCATTCAAAATACCTACAAGAATGTATGTCTTGGCAAGTGCTCGCAAAATATACATCAGAGCTGCAATTGTTAAAGATTAGTATCGACACAAATTATGCATTTTTCCTCACTTGTAATTAAGTTGCGCTAATTCTGGGTTTTCACTCTTTTTAGAAGGCGCATGTGGCACAAAACTTCTCTACCAGTTGCTCTCAGAAAGGTGAACAGGTAAGTTGCCATCATAATGTGCTTGCGTGTGCCTACTTGACAAACAATAGTGTGCTCCAAATTGATCATTATTGTTTACAGTGTATTTGAGGATAAATAATGCAGCTCGGCAACGGGACAATAGGCCGCAGGAACAGGACGACGGCTCACAACAGGACAATGTTCCCCGGCAGAGGACGATGGCTTACAGCACGATTATCCATAGCAACATTACAACGCAGCACGGCAACAGAACGACGGCACATAGGACAACGCAACCCGACACCAGGATAACGCATCACAGGAGGACGCTACACAACAAAGGGACGATGCGGCGCAGCCTGGAGTTCTATTGAATATGCTCTTCTTGAATCGCAATCAGATCAAGTTTATGTTCGTAGTGTTTTCACCTGTGCCGCCACACAAGGTCGTGGTGACCGTAGCATAACGTGGTGGTTCTGGATTCAATACAGATGCAGAAACTTGTTCAGGCAATACATGTTTTAACTCATCATCTAAAATAGTTGCAGCTAAGCAGCCCATTATTTTTACTTTTTAAGTATGTGTTAGGTTCTTTAAATATTATCATTAAAATAGACGGATACTGCATATCTCTGGACATGGAGGAATGAAGAACACAAGAGAGACTACACTGAATAGTCACCGACATCATTTGCCAGAAGAAGAAAGGAGAGACATAGGTACCAAATCAAATCATGGTCTTTCTCAAGATTTGCTTCACACCCACATTTCTGCGAAGTCGTTTAAGAAAAAATGAATTGCATTCAGTGCACCAGGTACATTCGTTGTGCCCCCTTTAGAGTATTCCTGGAGATGGAGTATTTTCTAAAATCTCAATTCATCAAAGAGGTGAACTTTACATCGTCAGACAAGTTTTCGCCCGCCCCTGGATAACGTCACGTGCATGTCCAAACAGGCTTGCGAAACCATGGTGTCAGAACGCCGTGCCCTTATAAGGTCCTGAGTTTGGTTTTGTGAATGTCCAGACAGGCTTTTGACACCGTGGCGCCAGAGCAGGTTCGCACAGGATTGCGGCAGTACATCTGTGCCCTGACGACGTCACCTGCAAGTTCGGACAAGATTCCCCCTTACCTCTTGGGTTTTTTCAGTGATCTTTGTTTTCCTTCTCCCCCACTTGCCAAACACTGTCCAGTGTTCGTCAGTACTGAGAAACTATCGGAACAGCCAACAAGATGCACGGCGCTCTACGCCAACTAGATTAAGTCTCGCGTAACTCTGATTTTGTCACAGTTTCTACGTTACAGCAGAACGTTCCATACATCGTGCAAGGCGTGCAGACCATCGCCACGGACTCAGAACGCTTGAGTATGGGAAAGAAGTATTTCTATCTGCAAGATTCAACAAACTTTCTGCAGAGCTCGTCAACCAACTCAACTCTTTTGCCTTTTACATCGTGTACCAAGGAAAGGAGGTTCTCAAAAATGGCTCCTGGAAGCACGTCGTAAAATTTACTCCCACGTAAAAATATGGTGTGCCAGTCTCCGTAGCAGCAAAGTTGTCAAAGTGGGGGACATCAACTTTATCTCCACCGAAATCTTGGCGAGGACCGTCAACAACGCTGAGATGCTTGCTACCACACTATGGGCTCGCTGTAACCCGCGTTGGCGATTTTTTCGTCCCAGGAACACCACATGCTACTCACCGCACCCTTCGAGGATCGAATAGAAAGCAGCAAAGACAAAGATAGTGACCATGATGTAACTTTTACCAAAATGAAATATTTTAAAATCATTTTTGAGGGAAAAACTTTTGTGCACGAGTGTGTTTGCCCATTGTGTTAAAATAGTGGTGAATAAATCATGGGTATATAGTAAACGTTTAGTTCACAATTTTGCCAGAAACTACTTCCCAAACCACCGTTTTATTTAGTTAACTCTTTTGCTACAAATAACCTTAACACTCCCCCATTTTTTGTGTTTTTGTAATTATATGTACATATTCAATAGATAAGACAATGTCCCTCCTGAATCGCTCCGTTTAAAGGAATTTCTAACACCAGATTACATGAACTCCTCAGCACTTGGAGGGGCAGGCGTTGGAGAAGGGGGAAACGACATTAGCTCTATCTGGTGGTGGAAATATGTTTAGCCGAAGCGGCCTAGGAGTTGCGGATACTACTACCATATCTCATGGTCGAGACCAGAACACAGTTGGTGGTCATGGTGTTTGAGAATGTATATGTTTTTTGATTTTTTTTAGCATAGATCGCAAATATATCCTGTATGATCTATAAGTAAACAACAATGCAATGACCGAGCTAGATTAAGATCTTTAGTTTTGATTTAATGTAATATTACATTTGAAATCACAGTAAATTTGCATTAGTATTTTAACGTTTTTTTAACAACTCTTTCCCCTTAGTACATTTCACTGGAAATTATCAAATCCTATTTCAAAATCAATGATGGAATAGTATAAAATGCCCCTTTTATTTCTTTATATTTTATATGTATTATAATAGGGACAAATTACCTAATGTGAAAACGTTTCTCCTGAAACCTGATTAATCCTATGACACTTTAGTGAATGATTTTCCCCAATATTTAATTGCTAAAGTTAATATCTGCAGTATGCTTTAACTGAAAGTATAAGTAAGAACTAAAATCATTTTTAGTTATTCCAACTCTTTGGTACTTATTTTTAAAATGAACAATTAAAATGGTTTCTGTATATCCAATCCATAATTACATACAACTATAAAATAAATGTGGATATTTTTGCAGGATCTAAGGACATTTTCAGAACCTCAGCTGAAAGCTCTTTAATTCCTGGTTCTTTACTGTCCTGGGAAGTTTCTTTCCCCTATCTCTCTGTTTAATAATGACACAAAGAAACCGAACGTATTACAATATTGCTCTCCAAAGGTTATAGTGGTCTCGCTCACTGTTTCAGGGAACATCTCCATTGACTACTGTAATGTTCCAGCTACTTTACGGGTTCAGTTTTCCCGTACATTAATTTTCTACTCTGTTTTAAGCATTTTCCAAGTGTTCTAGGCGTGTCTACACTATACAGGAAATTCTAAATTATCCGTCATTTTTCGAGGAACATTCTTTGGGTAATAACACTTATCCTTTTCTATTTCACTGATTGTTTTATTTTAACTTCTAATAAGAAAGAATTGTTCACAAATCCTTTGATTATACAGAGCTATGTTTTAGTAAAATCTCCTTGCAGATCTTGGCTTGGGACAACTTGAATGTCATTTACTGAATGCTCTCGTGGTACCACTCTTTGGATCCGTAACTTACCCATCTTTATACTATGGCTGCAACTTCCTTTTCATTATAAATTTCTTCCCAATGAATTGCATTGTTTATAAGATCGAAGAGAATAAAATATTAAAATTTGTAGGATGGGAAAGGAAAAACGGTCCACAGAAGTTAGTGATACGTTGTCGTAGACTTGTGTACGGCTTTGCTACGGCTTGTAGTGAAGAGCATTGATAACATTGTTAGATCCTAACCGCTTCAATAAATTCTAGAGTTTTAATATTTACCTTAGAATTAAGTGCTACACAACAATTATTTCAGAGTACTGGAAAAAGTGCCAAGACTTACCCGCTTAAGGTATTATCTTGAACTTTTCTGAGGATACATTTTGTGATGCCACTTCATTTATTTTCTTTTGGTGTTAGGATCGAAGTGATGAATCTGTTTCATTACTCATTACTAAACTGGACAACAAAAGTCAATGCCCCAACGAGTAAGCAACTCCGAATAGATGATAGTTTCTTCTTCCTGTGAGGGGTAGCTAGGCGTCGAGAGCTCAATTTTGTACAAATCTTTTGAATATTCCAACTGGTGAATAACTGTTGGCGGTGGCAACACACACCAAGTTGACAACGAGGGATTGATATGTTATACTCCGATCTTTCTGGATAACATCATTGCAGAAGTGACTACTGTGTGGATAAACATTGAGACTGCTTCTACTTCTTTCCAGTGATGAGAGCCTTTTAGCTCGACTGGGAAGAATTTTTTTTTTTGTATATGCCTTATCTCCATTAACATTGGTAATTGTTTAATTTTCTGTAAAAATAAAGTCATGTCTCTATTTTTTCATAATGTACACTATTCAGTTTGCATTTTGAAAGGTAACTGCATTACTGTCATTTAGCGGAAAAAGATGAACATACATATGGAGTATAAAAATTTCAAAATACTATAAATAATATATTTAATTTTTCCGTAATTACAAGAAATCACAGTCACTTGTGGCCACAATTTTATTGTTTCCGTTTTATTGCTTTCATTACATCGCACCTACGTGTAATTGTTTTTATGAAAACTCACCAGAACAGCACCATTGAAATATCTGTATAGCTTCTTTCGTCTAATCATCAGTTTGCACTATAAAATTTCAAGTCAAAATAGAAATAATATATCGATCAGTTTAATACATGTAGTTTTCATTTAATTTTATAATGGTTCATTTAATTAGTCTTATAGGTTATCCTGCTTCAATGCATTCAGTTTATTAAAAACATCTCCCGTTAATCGTTTATATCTCGACCTTCATCTGTTCGACTGTTAGCGGAAATTAAGATGCCTAACTGAACACTCATAACTGTAAAGGCACTTTACGGACATAATATTTTATTTTTATACTTTTATTCGCAGATTAAAGTACTGGACAGTACACTTATAACTGTAGGCAAATTTTATAAATATATTATTTGATTTTTGTATTTGTATTTGCTAAATCATGAAAATTAATATAACTCAAGCATCAATTTCAAGATCGCTGTATTACTACAGATAAACTTAAGGAAAATAAAAGTGTTCATTATTTATTGAACGCTCCTTATAAAACGCATTTGTCACAGAATATTTATATGTTTAGTTTTTCCTCTTCTTTGAAAGTAATAGGTGCTGCTCAATACTCTTCTCAGCTTATTTGTATTTTTATTGTTGCTGTTTAATATGCGTTAAACACCATTGACGTATTTTCATGTTTTCTGTTAATCCTTTAGTAATGTCTAGTGATGTTCCATAATAAATAACACTGCAAAACTTCAAATGTTTCCTTGTTCATATTATGTTCTCTGATACTAAGAGCTTCAGTTATGCTTAGTTTACTTTTTACAATTGCTATATTACCAGAATATTTAATGAGAACCAATCAGGTGTGAAACTAGAGTATGAGATATGAAGTTTATACCATTTTTATAGTAATAGGAAATAGACTTTGAAATTTATTACACTTTAAATAATTACATTTACTCAAACATTAACGCTGAATGCAGAATTTCACTGCTTTCTCTACTGTTTTGTCAACAGTAAAGTCTAAGATTGGTGTATCGAGACCATGTCCACCGTCTATGTTACATTAATGTGCAGAACCGAGCATTATATACACATTTCATGTAAGTTTTACATTATCAATGGCCCTTCCGAACTATTGTTCAAATTATAGCTGTGGTTTCTGTCATAACTCCTTACAAATAATTGAAAAAACCGCTTTTATTTATAGTTTTAACTGTTATATCTCTAAATAGAAAGTATAGGTCTCTTTTACCAAGTCTTATGTATCATATATGATTTTAGAATGCAGTTCTGAAGGTATGAGATTAAGATTTATTAAGACTTATAAGATTATCTATTTTTAAAAATTTACAATTTTTTTTCAAGATCACAAATCTGTAATTATCAAAATTTATTTTTAACTTTTCCACTTTTATTTGGGAGACAGTCAAAGAGACAACCCTTTTCACTTGTCTATTTTACCTGGAATGGTCTCACTTTCAAGAATGTCCGTATTTTAACTTTCCTTGGGATATGCTTCACTGTAACTCTACTGGTAAATGGAAAATGCGAAATTCCTTCATCTGTCTACGGTCTTTTGGTCTGTCATTTTATTCTTGTAAAACTCTTCATCTTCTTTTCCATACTTGCTACCCTTGCATTAGGATTTTTTTTTTTGATAATTTATGAGTACTCTGTAACTCATGTTTCTTAATTTGCAGTAGATGAATAAGCTTTTAAATCACATTTCCGCGTGACATTCCTGGTGACGTATCTCCATTATGCACCTCGTTAGAAACCGTCGCTCACGCCATATCTTTTCACTGTAATCTTTTCCGTTTTCCTCGAGATATTTTCCCACTCTCAAAATCTTTTCCTTTGCGTTATATAAGATTATCTTGTACACTCTGGTACTTGTATTTTCTGATTTTCCAAACCATCTATCTGGATGTCACTATCTCCTCCTTAAAATAATCGCGGGATATAGATATAGATTGTATCATGACCACGTAACTAGAAGTTTGGTTCTTAGATAGTTGGCTTGTAAACTATTCAAAATTAATTTCTACTAATCGATGATATGTTGCCTCATTCACATTAAATGGTAATCGTCGATACTTGGGTTTATTTTATCTAAGATGTTTTTTCATTAATTTAAAACTTTTTTTTAATCCAGCTATTTTACGCATATTAAGCCTCTGTAGACACTATAAAGTTGCATGAGCGACAGGTTTCCCCAGGCACCAATCTGATTGCCTATCTTTTCTTTTTTACTAGAACACTAGGGTAAACCTTTTTGTCCTGGATTTTGTTACAGCATCATCTGTGACGCAGAGCTTTGCAATTGCGTTTTGTATTTCTAACAGTATTAAATTTCCACTTGCTTGCTGTTGTTAGAGAACGAGTCATTCCCTTCGAGTCTGAACATCTCAACTTCAAATGCACATTGCAGGTATATATTTATCACATACCCAAACACATTCTTAAAACGTTATCTTTACTAAGGAAGTCAACATTTTAACATTTTTTGTTGCGCGCAGTATGCGATCTTACACTTCTACTGTTAATAAGTATTGGGCTTTTTAAAGATACTTCTTCAAAATATGACCAACCGATAGATTGTCATGCTTGAATAAACATGATTATATTTTCAAAGGTAGCCAAACTACCCATTTTGGAGAATACCTAATTTATAATAAATGGTAAGAATGGTGATCGGATTACAAACTTATGCCGATATAAATATTATACGTTTTGCTATGGTTCTCGGAAGCCACGAGACTGGGTATCACAAACAGTTGTTATTTGAGGAGAGTTCTCGTTCGTCAGAGATATAAACTCTGAAAAATATGTCAAACAACAACAACAACAAAAAATAAATAATATACTTGCAGCTCCGTATCCCTTTGTTACCCATCGTGCAATTTTCTCCCTGAACTAAGTGCCTTATGCTTGTGTTCAACATAATGTAAAATATTATGTTTTAAAATTTTCAGTCAAATGGAATATTCTTTTAATTTTTAATGCACACTACTATGTATAAGCTGGAGTATTTTTCAAAGTTTTTTTCAATTTTTCACGAGTTAATTGGAAGGTTTCGGTTTCCAACACGGCGATTACCGTTCTCCCTGATTGAGAATTTTCAGAATTTCTTCAGTCAGTCCTCACAAATGGCATTGCCGGGGAGGTACCTTAAACTTAAGCCTGGAACATTCCCTCCCTTAAAAAAATCCTTTTCCAATCTCTCATTTCATGTTAGTAGTAGTAGTAGTAGTAGTAGTAATATTTATTAGTCCAGTTAAAGGAAGTATTGCACTTTGCATTCGCATGAATCGCAAGATCATTCATGCTCTTGTAAAATACTTAATTTCTGAAAACGAAAGAAAACAACGTTAACTAGAGCGGACTCATACACATACACATGGAACAGACATACGTACAATATTATAACATTCATATAATTTTTGTATTATTTGTGCACAACATTTATAGGCACTTCTTGTCCCTCCTCTCATGTATCACTGATGTTCACCGCTCGTAATGTCTCAGGTAAAAATTTGCGTTTAACACTTAAAGAACTCTTGTGTTGATTTTATCGCTTTGTGCCGCTTTAATACGCGGTCTTCGTTTCAATACTATCGCCCCATTGTGTTAGAACGGTAGCCGCCGAGTCAGTCATATATTCAAATATACATTTTCAGATTAAACAGAGGAACTACAGGTTTCTAAACACAGTTTTTTAATGCGTTATTATGAGTTAAAGCAACAAAAACTTGCTCTACAATTTAAACAACAATTAATGCTAACGGATGGCTAATTGATTGTTATAGTGTGTGACTAACGTTTAGTTTTGGTAACTCGTATACAGGGCTCGCTCTTAACTACTTTATGTTGTGATGTAAACAGAAGCACGTACTTTAGTACATTTTCATTGGTAGGTTGAACTTTATAACTTCTACACCTAAGGCGAAGTGGAATATATTGGTTCGTTTTCTAATGGAAAAAAAAAATAACAAAACAAAAAAAAAAAAAAAAAAAAAAACGTAATTCAACTTACTTACACAATTTATTCCAAAAACAAATTAAAAAAATCGTTATAACGTGTGTAACTGCAATAAAAATTATTTTTAAGCCAATTTCACATAACAGTCACGACAAAAAACGCATACATAGGATTCAGGTGTTAAGTTAGCAGGTTCTTTTTAGAAAGAGAAAACGATATTCCCCATCGTCACCTGCGGCCGAGGTCGTTAAAGCGTGGACGTTAAACGGTGGGTCTGAGGTTCGATTCCCACCAAGACCGTCCTCGTTTGTGAGGTATTTTCTAGATTTTCCCAAGTCCTCATAAACGGCAAACGCCGGGGAGGTACCTAAAACTTAGGCCTGAAACGCCTCCTTCCTTTAATAAATTCCTTTCCAGCGCATCATTGCATCTCATGTATCATCAGTTTGCACTGTCTGTGATGCTTTATTAGTTAAAAAGGGCGTTAAATACTTTTTAAAAAAATCTTGCATTAGTCCAAACTACCTCAAATACAAAACTCATGTTGCAGTGGCTTAATGCAAAAAGGGAATTAAAACTCGTTTTTAAGTAGAGAACTTATTGACCACCTGTAATAACAACGTAAAATGTGAACTGAAAACCCTCAAGCAAACATATAACGAGTAACGTGAAGGAGGAAAGAAATGAATAATCTGCCCCTGCCGCCTTAGTAGGGCTGAGCTCTTAAAACACATGATCTACTATTTATTATTTAATTGTGAGCTAAACATAATAAATGCTACGTTAGATAATGACAAGTGTATTATTTACTGTGTATATGTTAAACAATTTAAATTACGTTTTGTTTAGGATTCATTCATTTTATACATTTCTTTTCACACTCATCCACATACCGACACATCAACATGGAAGAAACAATACAAATAAGACATGGAGTTTTCCTAAAAGGTTGTCACGTTATTATCGATCGGAATGTGTTCTGGGACAGCACTCTTAATAGTGGGGTTGATTTTCGTTATAAAACTGTGATAAGAGAAAAGCAGAATAAAACATTTCTCAGCGACATTTCCGCTATTTTAAAGCTCCAGTGCAACATTCAACTGCTAGATGCGCTCTACTTTAAATGACTAGTAGGCATGGCCAAGCCTACTTTTTCATATAGTAAGTCTAAGCTCAAAATTTCATTAAAATTTAAATTTTATGCCCTTTCTGCATGTTGTGTTACTAACATCCCGTCTTTGCATTATGTTTCTTTCAGTGACGTGTCAAAAAATGTATTTCATTTTCAATGAAACTGTCAAATAAATTAATAATGTGTAATTTAATTCCAAAATGTTATTTTTCCTGTACATTTATGTATTTAATTTATATTTACTTCCAGTTGATGCATACTTTCTTCTTATTTTCACCCACCCACCCACCTACCCACCCACACACACACACACACACACACACACACATATATATATATATATATATATATATTAGTGAACAACCTCAATCTAAAATAGAATGTATAAGGGCAGGGATAATCATGTAGAATATATTAAATGCATGTTTACTGATTATTAAAATTTTCCCAAACATACATGTTTCAATACAGAAAATGTCACTTGTGCATCAATTTTGGTAAAATTTTAGTAAACATTTTCATTCATGCACTGCAGATATGTGTTACTAGAGCTAAATATTACTTTGGGTTTATACATATAAGTTTCTGCAAATTTTTTAATCTGAAAAATAAATATTATTTTACAAAAACACTGGGGAAACTAGATTAATATCTCTCATGGTGATGTTATAATAACAAAAAATTATGCTAATAATAAGAAACCAAATAATAATAATAATAATAATAATAATAATAATAATAAAGTAAAACTATCACTTCAGAATCACTAGCACAAACAAATTTTTGAAAATTGGCATTGTTTTTTAAAATTAATTATATCTCTGAAAGTGATTATCATAAATAAATTAACATTTATACAGCGTTTCTAAAGGTCAAGTTGCATTATTTACCAAATTCTAACGCAATAGTTTCAAAAGTATAGAATTTAGAAATTTAAGTCCCACTACTCTTTATTGTTTGTGTTTAATTGCAGTTTTTGAAGAAAAAAATCACTTTTCTGTACAAATATCCAAATATATCGGAAACTTGTTGGCATAAAAACTTGAAATTTAACAATTTAAAGCAAAAAGCGCATCATATTTTAATTTATATAACTTTGTTACTATTCAGTGCAGATATTTCTTTTCTTTCCAGTCACAAGAAATGTGTTCATGAGTACATAACTCAAAAATCAATTAACTTTCTTTAATATTTTCTGCAATAATGGGGTCATGAATTTGCTATATATAACGTTGACTCTCATAAACAGTAATTACATAAAAAATAAAAAAAAAACTGAATTCAAAATATAATGAAAGAAAACTTCCATAATGGGCCTGCCCGATGTTCGCAAGTTAAGAACGAATGCATGTGCAGAACTTGTAAGTTGTTTCCTGTATAAGTACGTTGATTTTGTTTGTTTACGGACGCTCTTTAACATCTCCGGTCATTAGCGTCCCATTCAATTCAGGGCGTAAAACGGTCGATCAATTTCGCTCAGAGGCCTCTTCTTTCAGACATGAGGTTCTTTTAGTGCCGTAAATCTGCGACACCGGTCCCACGGCTTTACTTCCCTCCCGAAGAAAGCCATGCTTAGGATTTTTAAACTGAAAAAATCCATCCACCCTGGCCGGGGCTGAACCCACGATCTTGGGTCCACGAGGCAAGTATGGTTACCACTAGACCACCAGGACCTACTGTATGAAAACGCCTCTATTTTTCCCTCTCGCATATAGTACATTTGTTCTCAACATTATCTGGGATAGGTAGTAACTACAAATTCTTGCACTTAGTCACATTGCATTAATTAATATGTTGCTTTATGGAGAGTCATACGTTTTATCCAAAACGCTGCATTTAGTTATTATTATTATTATTATTATTATTATTATTATTATTTCCCTTTACATGAATTAAAATACAGATTTTTATACCAATAACCGTATGAGATAACTTTGTCTGAAGCCTACATATCGAGCTAATATAGGTTAAGAATGACAGTCATGTTTCGCCTATGTTGAGGATAGTTTTCAAAAATACATTATCTCTCGAAGCCTACTTTAGCGTCAGATATAGGTTGGCTATATCTTGCTTAAAGGTATTAGAGGAGAGCAAATTGGAGAGAAATGTTCGAAGAGTGTCTTGCATATCGTTTTGTATACGCCTCAGAAGCAGGCAGTACTCTAACCGTCTAACTTATCTCAACGCTGAACTAGTTTCACTTTTAATATAACAGATATTATTATGTTTAGTTCCAGTGCACATTTATACACTTATAATAAAGTAGTAAATAAAATGAAGTAATAAAATAGAAAAACATGTTAACTTGATGTAATTTGCTTTTATTTATTTATTTATTCCGATTTGTCGGTGTCAAGCAAGAAACTTGGAATTATTTTAATAGTATTGTCTTCTCTGTTATTTTTGCAAGACCAAGTATTTAGCAGTGTGAATTCATATGCATGAAAAACTTTCTCCTTTTACCTCTTGCTTTCGATGTTCTAGATCCCTTCCTTAATTTTCTTAATCTGCGAAGCGCTTATAACTTAGGTGAAGTATAAATTACGTTAGCACCTGCAACCTCCCGCTGTATAACAGCGACTTCGACTACTAAAACACTTTTAAATTAATTTTAAAGAATCGCTCATGCTGTTCTTAACTAGGTAGCATGTTGGCTGTTTCAAAGAATCAAGACGCTAGCTGTCTTTAATCTCTTATTAAAACCCGTTTAATTAGCTTTTTAATCATATGAAAAGAACATTATTGGCATAATACCAGTTAAATGTCACCATATAATCTGTAGTAAATCTCCTTGAGATATAGTGACTATCTCAATTACATTAAGCTTTTTGGACGTGTAGAATATATTAATCTACAAATATCAGCGCTCACCCGTTAACGGAGCTCAGTTTTAGCTTTTCTTTTAGGAAACTTGCTGTTGAATAAAATCTCCAGGATTTGGTCGTGGAAACAGTATTTATACCATAAATCTAGGAAAAGCAAAATGAACATTAGAATATTTTCCGTAATGCATTTAAAATAGCTGAAATTACTGCCCCAAAAATCAATAAGGTTGACTCATATTAAAAAAAATTTTGAGGCAGGGTATACTGGAGAGGCACCATCCCGATGTTATGGCTGACGTATCACCAAGCATGGAACGGTGGTTCGCCTGTCCCCAAGCTATAAAGTCGGAACGTCGTTTGTCCAAGGAAAGCTAATGAGCAACTCTCCAACATCAGGGAGGGAAGGAAACAAAGCATTTAAGACAATTGTTTGTTTTAATAGTGTTTAACGCCAGTTGTTACTACTGAGGCACCACAGGCGATGGACAGTGATGATGCATGAATTAAATTGATAAATTTGGAAAGGAGTATTTTTTTTAAAGAAGAATGCGTTCCAGGCCTAAGTTTAGGTTACCTCCCTGGCATTTGCCATTTATTAGGACTGAGGAAAACGTGGGAAAAAAACCTCAGTCAGGGAGGAAGATCCTGGTGGGATTCGAACCCAGACCTCCCTCTCACGAGTCCGCGCCTTAACGGCTTCGGCCACCCGTGGCGGTATTCAAGAAAATGAGATTAACGTGACGTGTTCTAATCATTCAATGATGAACACCGCTACCTGTTCCAACCAATAAGTGAAAATGTTGCTTTCGAGAAGAATCCAAAAAGTGGGCATCAACACAGGCAAGAAAGCAAAGAGAAGGGGAAAAAAAAGAAAAAAAAACACGGAAACATGCTACTATTGTTTGGAAATAAATTATTGGTGCTTGAACAGATCAATTAAGTGAAAATGTGGGGATGTAATATTAACGTACGACCAAGTCTGAAAAACAAATTATGTAATAGCCCGTAATAATCATGAAGGGATGAACATGCACATCGTAGTTGAAACAAACTTCTAAATTGTTCATTATCATTAGAATCCTAAGAAGAAAAAATGATAATAATACATTAATATCCATTTCGACTTTAGCCTTTATTGTATTTAAATTTTTAAAAATGCCTGAGCTCTGATTAAGAAAAAAAAATAGAAGGAAAAATATATTAATAGGTACGCCGCAGGCTGTCTCCAGACATACCAATAGCTATCTTCGATTGAAACAAGAAACTATTTTCTTGCCACTAATTCTCAGTTGAGAAGTGATGATCATTTCGTTTTCTACTTAATTATACATAAGAAATATGTATAATTATATAAACAAATATTTTTGCACAGGATTCATCTGCAGAACTCTTGCCTCGCGATCGTGAATTTTCAGGATCACTTTCTCAGTGTACTTTTCGTCCTTCATTTTCTATTGTAAAAACACGTTATTGTTGCTCCTGAATGACCTGAACGAATGTTTGCGATTTTACACCTTTAAAACATATAAGAAGCGCTCAGGCCAAATTGGAACTTTAATAATTATAGGTGCTAACGTGGCGGTACACTCGCGGTAATATGTGACAAGTGTAGGCGGCGAACATGTCGCGGGTCAGTAATCAAAATTATGGAAACCGGTTTTAGTGCGTGCTTGGGACAGCATGTTATAATGAAGTTTCTTGTGAAAGAAGACTTAAAATGTGCGAATATTTAGACAATACTTCAATTAAAGTACGTTGATGAGACATTTAATCACAGTAAACATTTGAATGGTGTAAACGTTTTAATGATGGCCTCGTGTTAGTTCCAAGACAATTTTTGCCTTTGACCGTCACAGAATGACTTCAGCCTGTGCTAAGGTGAATGAGCATTTTGACAGGGAACGATATGGGTGTTCGGGATCACTACATTACATGTTATAAGCATGTGCTTATTGTTTGGCTTAAAAATTTCAATATTAATGCCGAATTGAAGTAGTTATTCGACGATTGTTCATGTTTACTGACGAATGTTTCTGTTCTGGAGCTTTCCAAGCATTAGTGAAATGGTGTGATAAGTGCTTAAATGTAGCAGAAAGTGTGTATAAAAATGTTGTAATTACTCTTTGCGATTTGCTCTTTTATTTCGCACACACAAAAGTCCCAGTTTGGCTAAAACGCATTACGTATTTATCAATTGAAATATTGGAACAGAGGGGTGATTTAATCTTTATCTACTGCCTATGTGTATTTTAGGTAGCCAATGTGGAGATATGTTCACGTATGAGCAGAATGCTTAGTAAACTGTGTATAGAGTGTTCAGAAATTGGAGTGCGAAACTTCTAGGGGTAATAGAAGAGACTATGTATATTAAACTTTTTTTTCTTTTCAAATAACTGTAGATCGTAAATTAATTAAACTAAATCAACCTGCGCATAATTAACCAATACGTCATTGTAACATTATTTACTTTGAACGTACAGGTTCAAAGTCCAATACCTAGATATTGGCGACGTGCTACTGTATACTATGTAAAAAGGTCCTTCTTGTGGGGCAGTACACTAAATGCTGATTTTACATACAACGTGGTGATATACTGTATTACTTGTGAATTGATGCAAGTAGCAGAGTAGTGTGCACATTCATTTTAAGTTTTTAGTAATCATGGCTGTTACACCTAAAGAAGAAATTTTGGTTGGGGATGGGAATTGGACTGTATGGTTGCTGCGGTAAATAATTTATGCCCGTTGAGCGCAGGTTTCACAAAGGTTGCTGCAGACCACCCCACTGTTCTTCGATGAGACTCTCGAGTGCGTTTCGCTTGATTTTGTCGGCTGTGAACCGGCCGGGCCTGAGACGGGATTCCGAAAGTGACGACAAATAACACTTCGTTATTTACTTGTTGATTTCGTTTATTCTCCTAACATGAATATTCGGGCAAACTCACGTCTCATGTCGAACCACGAGCAAGGTAATCTTGGCAAACGCGTAAGCTTATTGGGTTGACCAAATGTTGCCGATTGCGAGGAAATTGTTAATTTAACTGAATTCTTAATGCAGCTTAATGATGTATCGTTATGGCCGGAACTGGTACTTGGTACTTAGGCCGATGTTTAGCTGGTCTCCGGGCGACGGCAGCCACACGTATCTGGGCCCGGAAAATTCTGAGACTCCGCGAATTTTGGGCAAAATTTGTCCCTTTTATACACCGATACAAAATAACGCTATCCTCGGGCAACGACGCGAAATACTCCCGCCAATTTTGTGTTAACGTGTCTCATAGGCGAGTGCTTAACCTCACTGAATTTCGTCTCTATTCGCTGGAAAATTTTGGTCAAGCCAAGTGCTTCGCTCTTCGTCAAAAAGATGAATTTAAACAGTTTTCATATGTTACTGTCAACGACTCTTTTACTCGGACACCTGCAACTTTGTCACCAAACAGGCGGGTTTATGCCCTGAGGCGGGGAGCATTTTCAACCCTAGCTGCATACCAGGGGATTATCTTGCATTGTCTGACTTTTTGCCGAGCCTATTTGTATCCGTAGAAAGACGTGAAAATTTCCTTACCTTGTTACTTTTCTACACGTTATTTCTTAAATATTACCAAAAATTACAGTTTATGAACGTATTTAAACACTATACAATATTAATTCTACATATACGAGTTATGTCATTAAAGTTCCTCCACTGAAAGAAAATGCACATCATACTTGCACATAATTACTTAGCTGCTGATTCTAAAATTACAAATATTATTATTTCAATTACTCTGTGATTGACGGGGAGCCAAGGACAGCTTCACACTTGGAGTGAATTTTTTTTTTTATTTATTTACGGACGCTCTTTAACATCTCAGATCATCAGCGTCCATTCAACTCAGGGCGTGAAACGGCCGACTAATTTTCCTCAGAGGCCTCTTCTTTGAGGCTTGAGGTTCTTTTTCGTGCCGTAAATGTACGACATGGGACCCAGGGCTTTATTTCCCTTCCGAAGGAAGCCATACTTATGATTTTTACGCCCGAAAAATATCCATCGGTCCTGGCCGGGTTCGAACCCGCGATCTTTGTTTTAGGTGGTAAGTATGGTAACCACTACACCACCAGGACCGACAGGTTTACGGGCATGCTCTCCTTGCTTACGTGCTGCTGACGGTAGTGGTACAAGAGCTCAACGATTGTATTACAAATGATTTCCATGTAGGTAATGTCCGAATCGCATACATTTTTTGCAGTATATGGACGACTCAGGGAGACAGGCTCATTGATAGTACATAAGTTGCTGCAACTATCCGAGAGGCACACAATTTTGACTGCTATTATGCAAATGGTGAAGTTAATTATGTCCTCTTTCAACATTTGTTATAGCAGGCAACATCGCCTTCTGAAGAATATTGGCGGTGTGATAATAAATATATAACAATAAATTACTGCAAATGTTCCTTATTGGTTTTAGAATTAGAATCATTAACAAAAAACGTTTATTTTAGTCTCCTCTATTACCTCTAGCAGTTTGGTAGTCCAATTTCTGAACATGCTGTATGTCGTGCATCCCATCTAATTATCTCTCAGAGGACAGAAAGCCGAAATGTATTTTGTCGTACACATGGTACAACATTGAACAAAATTATTGGAGGCATAAAAATGTTCTGATGTTTGAATAACTTAATTTGTAATTAGTTTCAAATAAAAGATATTATAGCAATTGTTTAAAATATGGTAAAGCTTCTCTGCTCGGGTTGTACGTGATTAAGTAAACGCATCATGCATATTTACGATAATATATTGTTTTTCTTGGCGACGAATGAACATCTTTAGTGCAAGAAAATGACCAGACTACGGAAGTGGTACTGGATATTTGTGATTCTAGAGGTGCTGCCTGAGCTGTTGTGTAGAGGATTAAAGAAACGAAAACGTATCACAGATGCAGCATGCGTGAGTGGAAAGTGCAATTTTTTGTTGAAATGGTGTAACAGCTATTCAATGCCCACATTACTGGGATTTGACTGATTTCATGCCTACCTGTTTTATGATGACTTCACGGGATTACAGTCAAAAAGGTTTAAATATCATAGAAAACAGTTTTGTTTAAATTGTGGGCGGAGGAAAGGTACACATTTGGCACTTTGAATGATGGCGAACAATCTCCGGTATTAGGCATTCTATTTATAGAGATCAAAAGGTAACGATTTCTAAGCTCTTAACTACTCATTCTTTCACCTGCATGATCCAGATTATTTTAGGAAATAAATAATAAAAGTAGATTAAATATTTGCTTAAGTAAAACCTAAATCAATATTTGCAAATTATGCCTTTGTAATAATTGTATCCTACGTAACTTAACTCTTGTATGTAAATATTTTAAATCCAAAAAAGAGCATTGATATATAATACACAATTCTATAAAGTGTACAACCATGAACTCTAACGTTTTGTAAGAACATGCCCCAACGAATCGACTCGTGGAAAGTGAAATGAAAGCATTTCGTTAAGATAAAGCCAGTACACAAGCTGGTTTACTCTGTAATTACTGACATGCATTTGCGCTCTCTGCCAGTTTACCAACTTAATTACGTTGTGTTTCCATATCACGTAGTAATACCAAGAATGATTCTATTTCAAATGATTATTTCATTATTGTTAATCGCTGAAGCTTTAGGGGATTAAACGCTGATGAACCAAGCTGTTAAGGAGCGTCCATAAATAAATCAATATTTAGGGAATTAAATGATTATATTTTAAAGGTTAATAATTCTTTAATGTAATAATTATCAATACTCTCTTTATAATTTGATTGGTAGGTTGTGTCCTTTGGTATCCATTAAAAAGGGCAGCCATAATAATCTGTTTTAGTTGGATTAAGTTGTGTTTTATTTATTTGTTTATTTTTTTGCATTATAGCTCAATCTATGTTAATATTTCTGTATTTATAGAATGTTAGAGAAAGAAACAATTTTGGAAAAAAATATAGTAAGAATTTTATGGTAAAACGTTGGTTTACACAATTCAACTTAACCGTTTACTAAGAAAATTGTACTAAATAGTTAATCGAAAAGTTTCAGGTAGGGTCCTAATGCCTGGAGATTATTTATTTATTTTTGTATTTTATTGCAGTTATTTTTATTTTAATTTTATTTTTTTACATAACTAAGCAAAATCCAATAGAGATGAAATAAAGGTCGATAAGTACTGACTCTGGCCACTTTTCTTTAATAATGCAGATTCCTCAAATGACAACGCAATTAACTACAATTTTAACATATATATTGCAGAATCTTCCCCCTACCTTATTTATGTGATCAGTATTTCTTTTCTTCGACCAGAAGGGAGAATCACTGGTCATCTTCATATTAATGAGGGAGGATGCTCCTTCGGCATACCAGAAGGTGAGCCTCCCCTCTCGTCCATCCTTTCATACAACCCATAGGCAAATTAGTTGTATCTATATTAATTATTTATTAATTTATTTTTGAACCCTCTGTTGCTTATATGTTCAATACTCAAAACATTCACTAGACTAGAAAGGTCTTCATGAAGTTTACTATCAATTGCTACTAAGTTCATTAATATTTGATTAAGTTTTTTGAGAGTTTATCGCCTTAAACCATTTCTTATATCTGATCAGTCTTGTCTAATGACAATTTCCATTTTTGTTTCTCTTTTTCTAGAAACTTTCATAATTTTCTAATTGCTTTTATCAGTAAATTCTTATTTAATTTGACTTCTCTGCTTCGTTTTATAAATATTAAGCACCCTAAAGAAATGCCTATGTACAAAAAGTGAAAAAAAAAAAAAAATCTTGACAAACCGGAGTCTCATGTTATTAGCGAACCGGCCTTGATTTTATTACAGATTTTTATGTATTATTCTCTGTCTGGATTCAACTGTATTTCCCTATAAACTTTTCCTCTCTAATTTAGGAAAATGTCTTCCGTCTATCCATGTCTTCTAATCTTCTTTCACTTTCTTCCACTATGCATTGCTCAAATTATTCATACAGAAATCTCCTAATTCTTAATCAACTGGACTGTAATTTTGCAAAACCATGGATTAATGTCCAACTTATTTTCCTGATATTCCAGAAATACCTTCAGGATATCTAGCTCAGGGAGCTGCTGAATCAAAACAAATACTTTAATATTGTTTCTAAGAATTTTCCTCTAACACTGACCATCCCTTATTCCAATAACACTCCAGCATTTGTAGTGTTCTGTTTTAATCCCAAAAAATCAACGTACAAAATATTATCTGAAATAAATCCTTACTCATCCACATTTTATCAATTTCACAAATTTCAACCCAATATACATCCAGCGAGATTCAACCAAGGCATGATATATTTTCTCAAACCGTTTTATATTTATTCCCTATGCCATATTTAATCATATTGACACTCTCCCCTTTACAAGGACCATTTTTATTTAAAACCGTAGTAATGATAGTAATTGAAGATACATTATTCTCAAAAAGAACGAACTCGTTAATCGCAGAGAAACAAAGCTCTAAATCGATATTTGTAAGAAATGTCATTGCCTACACTTCACTATTAGCATTCCTGTTCCTATTAAGGATACCTATCGATATTGTCCTTCCTGATTCAGATTTTGCAGGTTTTCCTCAGTCCTCATAAATAGAAAATGCCTAAGAGGTCGCCTTAACTTAAGCCTGAAACGTTTCCTTCCTTAAAAAAAGTAAAATCCTTTCCCAGTTTATTATTTCATCTCATGTATCATGAGTGTACACCGCCTGTAATGCCTCAATAGTTAAAACGGGCGTTAAACACAATTAAAAAATCAGTGTCTGCCACCTGTGACGCCTCAGTAGTTAAAATGAACGTTAAACCCTATAAAATTATATTGTACATCTCCCTTGCTCATTCGCTTGCCCCAATCAAGCGAGTGTACGGTATCGGGGCAGAGATTTCGTGCAGTGGCGGTATCTCAGTTTCTGAATGAGCCAGGCTTTGAACATGATAAATGAACGATACATTTATTGTTGCATTAGATTGTTCATTATTTAAATTTGAAATTTGAATAAGACATTAAATAGCAGCAGCACAATTGCTGCACATTACTGAAAAATTTCAATCAAATAATTAATAATCAAATAAATAAAATGTAGCATGATTTCTAAATTAAATGTTGAATGCTACTATGCACATAAATGTCCACTAACTCGACTGTGAGCACAAATAAATTTTATTTTAAGTTTTAAAGCAGGTTAATAATGGAAATTGGAACGGGTATTTATGGTGGGGTTGTGTTCGTTACTGGGACCCTTTATGGACTATTTTTAATTCTTAAGCAATTAAATGATTAAAATGATGATCTTAAGTTGACTTGGCTCTTGAAGTCTGGAGTTTGATGTTTCCTATTTGCATGTTTCCAAAGCAGAGGATAGGAATCTCAGGGGAATGTGCATTGTTTTTAATGACTTGGAGCCATTAGGGAAGGAAGGGGAATCCTTCATTGGAATAATAAACTTCTGGACTCTAATTGAAGTTTTCATTTATTAGACAACTGAAGGTTTTAGAACATGCTCGGCGTCCATCACGTGATGATAGGTCTGATTTTATATTTACTGTATAGTTAGCTCAGGCTAAAGTTCGCTGCTTTCACTCGAAGATCTAAATACACTGTTCACGTAACTGCACTCCTCCGTAACAAATTCACGCATGACTGTCTCTATAACTTTACTGTAACACTTTATTATAACACTGATCACTTCGATGCAGGGGCTTACTATAAGAACAAACTGAATGTCGTGTTTTTAACACTGATTTAACTTGGCCCGTATATTATTTTAATGAAGACGTATTTCATTCACTGAACTGCAGTATAATATCTTTCAACTATTTACTGCCTTACTAATATTACTGTACTGTACTATACTTCCATGTCCCCTACTCTCCTGCGATATGTTTCCTGTGTTGTGTTCCCCGTACTGTGTCATTACTGTGCATAATTTCTTCCTCCAAAAAACTTACATCTTATATAAAATCTATTACGTTAATACCCTCCGCCCTCGCGAAATTTTATTTCTTCAATTATTCTAGAAATAGAACTCACCTGTAACTTTCTATTGGCTATTACATGATATCCTTAATATTGCCTATTCATTCCTATTTGTACAATTTTGAGGAAAGTTTATTGGTTGAAATCTTTCTCCCCCGCGTTAGATTTTTACGAGAAAGGATACACTTGCTATTCACACACGGGGTATTTTGGATATGATAGATTCCGTTACCCTTTTAACTTTAGATCTGCATACTAAGGTTTTACTATAAAGCACGCCCCGGGCGTATATTAGCGGTGTCTATTTGAATCTGTCGGGCACAGCTAAACTTTTGGTTTCTTTTAAGACACCTGTTTCCGCATGTGAAGTTTATTTTGAATATGACAAATACAGTTACCGATTGAAACCATATTTCTGGCTGCGCCCAGTTTAAAGTGTAATAAAACATTTAGTATCTCGAGTAGGCAGACATGTCTTGGAGGATTTGCGAAAGGGTAAAATGGGTCTAGTCTTATCAAAAGGCTATTTTCTTTGGAAGGGAAGCTATTGTCCTCATTTCCTAACAGTAAGAACGGATGACCAGACATGCTCTATTGTTATTCAGACTGCCTTATTGCTTATTGACAGATACCATCACGGGGGGCCGAGGTCGGTAAGGCGCGTACTCGTGAGCGGTAGGCCTGGGGTTCGAATAAAGCCAGGACCGTCCTCCCTGTCTGACGTTTTTTCCAGGTTTTCCTCAGTCCTCATAAATGGCAAATGCCGGGGAGGTACCCTAAACTTAGACCTTGAATGATTCCTTCCTTAAAAATAAATCCTTTCCCAATATATCATTTCATACCATTGGTGTCCATCGCCTGTGATGCTTCTGTAGCAGAAACAGGCGTTAAACACCATTCATTTTTTTGACAAATGTTCATAAATGTAGCCATTATCTGTAAAAATATACACCTATATACACTAGCAACTACAATATTAAAATATTGATCATAATGGTAATATTGTTACCATCGATTATTGTGTCATTCGACCTTGCTAATAACCCCTAACATCAAATGCAATTATTATTAGAATAAAAATTTGGAGACAATTTCTGCTTTAAAACTGTAAATTATTTATTAAAGAAATGAAGTGGAAACAAATAATGAAACTGTTTGTGAAATACGCACAGAGGTTTGCTCAACAATGACATAATTTTCGGACTTATTGGGTTCTCTTTTCACCCAGCCTGTTCTCAGTGTTTGGAAACAGCGTTTGAGTGATGCACAGTCTAAGTTCATTCTGTAAGTTGTTATCCGTCAGTTAATTTCTATCATTGGGGATTTGGTCATTTTCAGCCAAAAGATAAACTGATCATAATTGTGTGTGAACACAAATAAACATAAGAATCGAACAACATATCTGTGCAACTGAAGAAATCGGACCTGTGAAAGAATTTTATAAAAATCCCACGAATTTGTTTTGGTTGCACATTTCTCTTACAATTCACGATCACATTGAAGGTCCAAGAATTCCATCCTCAATTCAGGTCAGTTCATCTGGAGCACGGTCAATGGATTTAAATCTCAAAATTTAAAAAATGCGTTAAAATTTGCAGTTCTGCAATTTTGATTAAATTTTGGTTTAGTTCTTGCAGTATTTCTGCATAATCTTATGAGTTCGCGCTCTTAATGGAAAGGTAAACTGTCCTTAATTTTGAGAGATACTCGAGGAATCTTATCCTTTAACTGACAATCCCAAAGTGATAATTTCAATTTAAAAGCCTTGCTTATGTCAAGCATTTAGGCGACTAGTTGCCCTATATTTTGAAGAGAGAGGTTCAAAACATTAAAATTGCATATTATATATGCTAAAAATGACAAATTCATTCAGCATTAGTTTGTTCCGGAAAAAATCCAACAAATATCCATTTCTTCCAAGCATGAACAGATTTCTCCTCGCAGTAAAAAGAAAAAGAAGGAAAAAATACCACGATTGACCAAGTGTATTTCATAAAAATGTAGCAAATATTATATATGCAAATATTCAGTATTGAATTTATCCATAAAGACCTTAATGTTGCAATATTCTTTTGACACATTTCTACTTGTTGTTTTAGTAACAATAGCATAACACCTTCTATTTTAATTTGTCTTGAGCATATTTCTGCTGGTGCAATACAGTGAATTAGAATGTCAACATTTAGACTTTCCAGTTTTCTCTTCATATCAGCCAAAGCGGGAGCGCCAACAATTGCCAGATCCTTCAAGAAGGATCAAACTTCTTGGACACCAGTAAATATATCTGCTCCTGTAATTGTGGCCTTTATTGGTACCACTTCCAACATTTACTTGATCAGAAGATTGGAATCTACTCCCCGTATAAAAATGACAAGTTAGGTCTGGTTAATAATATCAATGCTCTCATGTAGTGCAAAAGCAATATTCACTAACTGAGATTGCACGTCGTCAGCTAAATCTTGAATTCGGCGCATCACGCTGGAAGGTGGCAAGTTTATTATTTCAAACTGATAGACCTGCCGCTGACAAAGATCGTCGGCGGCTGTTTCAAATCACTTTTTATAATACACCAACTATGAAAAATGATATATTAGACCCACAGTCAATTCGCTTATAATTTGACCACAGATTCGTCGGATTTTGATTGGTTTTTGTAAACTGACCTTTCTTTAAGGTGTTTAATATGGCCATTCGCTGCTCTTGAAATTTGTAATATTCATCAACGTGAGGTAAATAATGTATGTACGAATGTATTTATTTATTATCTGCGATGGAGCTTACTTCCGGTGGCAATGAAGAATAATGAAAATACAATGATTATTTACAGCAAAATATTTAAAAAAGAAAGTAGTTAACTCAATTAAATGTATTACAACCTACAATTAAAGCAATAATTGCATTTTAAATACATGTCGAATTAATTTTATGCATATTTACATGCCAGTTAACGTAAATAAATATATTTAACCTAACTAGAAACATGTCAATCTAGTTAGATACACATCAACCGTTAAATGCGTCTAACCAATTAAATATGAGTCAAAATAATTTTACACATATTAACGTAATTAAATACTATTCACCTAAATAAAAACCTATCGGTATATTTAAGTAAACACCAACGTAGTTAAATACGTCA
This sequence comes from Metallyticus violacea, assembly GCA_030762175.1. NCBI lineage: Eukaryota > Metazoa > Arthropoda > Insecta > Mantodea > Metallyticidae > Metallyticus > Metallyticus violacea. The sequence goes on from CM060846.1 coordinate 135,324,725, forward strand.
AACTAATTAAATACATTTAAATACTTTTACACATATTAACTTAAACACATTTCACCTAAATAAACATATAAATCTAGTTAAATACATCAAGATAGTTAAATGCCTCAAACGAATTAAATACATGTCAATTTAATGTTGCACATATCACTTTAATTAAATACATTGGCAAACTTATTAGCTTGATCATTGTGTTTCCAAGTTGGACGATTTATGCTTTAGAGAACATTTCCGCAAACTAAACGTTTAGTTGATTGTTACAGGTCACAAACAAATACATTTCGTGCATAAACTCAGGAGATGTAGATTTACGATAACCACATGTTTGTAGCTTATGAAACCACCGAGCCTCTAACGTCACTTAGATTCTTGATGCTTACACTGTGTTGCTCGCTCCTGCAAAACCCTGCCCGCTAACCAATATGAGAAAGTTAAGGGTACTGCTATGTTTCAGAAGGTTGACTGTAAGTTTGAATCTGAAACGGAATTTTATAAGACCGTGCTCAAAAGAGGGAAAAGAAGATATCACTACCAGACCCATTATTGGAATTAGAGAAACATCGAACATGACACAAATTTTCGAAATAAAAAATAAAAGATCCCAGTAAATTATTAATCGAAACAATTTGAAGAAGCATGTTAAATATGAAGAAGATTTTCCACCAAATTAAAAAGAGAGAGAATGCCGAAAATGTCAACGAGGAAGAAAGAGAAAATACGTGTTGTTTTTGTAATGAGGATGACAACGCGGTTCCTATGTGAGCTTTTTTTTTTTTTTTTTGTTGGTTTAGTGTATTTACGGACGCTCTTTAACATCTGACATCATCAGCGTCGCATTCAATTCATGGCGTGGAACGCCCAATAAATTTTGCTCAGGGGCCTCTTCCTTTAAGTTCGTTTAGTAATTCGTGTTACTAAAAGTTAATTCTGTCCGTTCAAAACAAGGCATATCTTGTTGCCATCGAATCAAACCTGTTATTTCCCTCATGTTCATTCAAAACCTGATATGTGTTAATTAAAAATTGGATTAAAGGAGTATTATACCTTTAAAATATTTAATATATCTATTTTGATTACTTTAAAAATCCATTATTAGTTTAATTAAATTAAATTAAATTAAATTAAACAATATATTGTATAAAACAATAACATATATTATATAAAAATTTGAAATTATACAACAATAATATTTTTGAATTTTTCTCGAAATGGTAATTAGTGAACATATCAGGTTTCGTATATATGCTGCTCATATACTGAGTGTAAAAATAAATATGTTACAAAACTCGGTGGTAAGTAGATGGGTGCCATGTGATCATAAGCTGTTAATAAACCCATGTTTAGAAACGCATTGTATACGCGCTGGAGCCTCCAAAACGGGAGGCAGATTTTTTTATTATTGTTTAACGCCTGTTTTTTCCTACTGAGGCACCGCAGGCGGTAAACACTGATGATACATGAAATGAAGTGGTAAATTGGGAAAGGATTTTAAAGGATTTTTCTATTTTTTTAAAGGAAGGAAGCGTTCCAGGCCTAAGTCTAGGCGACCTACCCGGCATTTGCCATTTATGAGAACTGAGGAAAACCTAGGAAAAACTTCAGTCACGGAAGACCGTCCTGGCGGAATTAGGGCCTCAGACCTCCTGCTCACGAGTCCGCTCCTTAACGACCTCGGCCAACCGTTGCGCTACGGAAGGGAGATGAGTGTAGGTAAACATACCATTAGACTCGGTGACAAGCAGTAGAGGTCGCATTTATTGGTTAAGGTTTGTTTAGGAGTGGTATTACTTCAGCTGTTATTGGAAGCACAGCAGTCCTTCACGATATCCCACGGCCAACGGTGGTGTTTACAATATTATACTGTTCAGTAATTTCATACTATGCAATATTCATTTGTGTGGCTATCTCCAAATAGGAATGAACTATAGCAGCCATCTACACAAATGCATAGCATACCCAGATATTTCTTATCTACGGGAAGCCCGAAGGAATTACTTCGGCTCTACCAACAGCGTTACCCCACGAGCAGTCACCCAGCCCACACGATGTTTTCAACACTGGAGATATGTTTAAGTGCAACACGCAGCTTACCTCCTAAACAAACACTCGTGTGGACGCTCGCGGACATGCCTTACACCAGAGCTTGGAGAAGTGGTACTCCAGCGTTTTGAAAATCGAGCACTCGAGTTACAGCCACACCATTGGTGCAAACGACATGTCAGTATGGCAGGTTTTGCACGTTGAGCAACTCTATGATTTGTCTGGTTCTCTGTTGAGTGTACCCTTACCAGGTATGTTCAACTACAGAAACAGCCAAGTTTGGATGGAAGAAAACTCTCATGGGCTGCATATCGAACCTACCAACATCGCTTCGTTGTAAATGTGTGAGCAGGTATCATTGATTTCTTTTGAATAGTGATTAAACCCAGTTTTTACTACTGAGGCACCACAGGTGATGGTATCATTGATGATCATCTAATAGATCCGTACCTAATCGTTGTACGTCTTAATGTATTTCTGCGACAAGTCTTACCCGAGTTGCTGGAAGTGTTTCCTGTGGAAATTCGCCGTGCAATGTAAATTCAGCATAATGGCGCTCAAGTACACTTAGATAATGAACACTACCTGACCACTTGAGTGACAACTTTGGTAATAGACGATTTGAACGTGGAGGCTCAGTAGCCTGGTCCCTTCGCTCACCTGGTCTGACAACAATGGATTTCTTTTTCTGGGAGTAGATGCAAACTCTGGTCTACGAGACTCCCGTGGATACACAACAATCTTGTGGCACGACTTCAAGTAGCAGCTGGAGTCATCCGGGATATGCCGGTAATCTTTCCAAGAGTTCGACATGACATATCCAGGAGAAGTTGGTGGCAGCCACATTGAGAGCCTTCTGCAGTAGGCTAAATGTTGATTACTTACAGTAATTCAATTTTCTGTTTCATTTCTTTCCTAGCTTTTGTGATTCGTATAGCCCATGTCCTCCTGTACATTTTAGATACGCTAGCACGTAAACAAAGCGTTTGTGAACATGGGTTTATTAACAACACATGATCAGATGGTAACCATCTATCTACCACCGAGCCTTGTAACATAATACCGGATACATATCAACATTATGCAGATTGCTCAACACTTTTAAATTGGATACACAAACACAAAACACAACTTAAATTTCTACGAGGTTCTTTTTCAAAATGCAGCCGACAACGTTAGTATATATTACACAAGGGAAAGTAATAATGGGAAACATGGGGATCACAAGCTTGGTCCATCTGAAACAGGTAAATATTACGGGGTGAGTTCTATAGCATTTCAGCCTAACTTACTTTTAGAGGTAAGAGAAAAAAAAAAAACATCTCTTTTCAACATGGTTTCCATTTTTTTCAGCGCATTTTTCACATCTTTAAATTAGCATTTCTGCAAAATATAGCCTGAACTTTTACCTGTTGTTGAATTGATTTACGGACGCTCTTTAACATCTCCGGTCAACAGCGTCGCATTCTATTCAGGGCATGAAATGGCCAACAAATTTTGCTCACAGGCCTCTTTTTTCAGGCTTAAGGTTCTTTATCGTGCCGTAAATGTACGACACGGGACCCACGGCTTTACTTCCCTTCCGAAGGAGGTCATACTTAGGATTTTTACGCCCGAAAAAATCCATCGATTCAGTCCGGGTTCGAACCCGCGATCTTGGGTTTAGAAGGCAAGTATGCTTACCACTACACCACCAGGACCGACAACTTTTAGCTACAAAATGTTTTAAAACGGTTTCTTTACCTCTTTGTCATCAATAGATTTTCTTCCTTGTATATGTTCAATTCAGAGAAAAGACATTCACTGGAGGCTAGATCTGAGCTGTGGGGTGGAAGGTCCAAATTGCTGATCTTCACAGCGTTCTTTGCCATTTGGACAGTGTGCACTGGTGCACGTCATGTAAGAGGGCGAACATCACGGTTGTATGCCGCGTCTCTTTTCTTTAATTGCTTCTGTAAATCATTCCTTCCTCCCGGAGGGGTCTTTAGAAGACGCAGGTAGAACAAACGTTGTCAGAATGACAGAAGTGCCAGAGAATTTTCATCCGATAAACTATCCCTATTCCTAATCCTTATTAATATCCGTACTTTCATATGATTAGTTGAAGATTTTAGAGATTTTATAGTACTAAATTTTGAAAATGGCATTGATCCAGGTTTGAAGACATTATAAGACAAACTGTTATAATATTTTGCTTGACTTAGCAACATCTATTTTAACTTAATTATTACCATATACTTCTTGACAATAAATCCTGTATCTCAAATTACCTGACCAGGATTCCTCTGCAATTTCTGAAGTTATTGTGGTGCAGTTCATTATCATTCGTTATATTTAGTTGTTTAGATACTCTATGATGTTGAATATATTCATTTGCGTGTTATTCATTTAGAGCTATCTAAAAGAAGCTGGTGTTTCACAAGGCATTTCATTGTAATTATACAGCCTACAGGAACTATTTGCAATTTCTTAGATTATATAAAATTCCCCAGCAAAGACTTGTTAGTGTGGATATATTCATTGAAAGAAATAATCCTGTTTACTCCAGTGAATTATGTAGTGGCTAAAATCTTCCATACTAGACAAGAAATCTAGACATTTGGTCTTAAGTTAGCTGTGGGTTTTTTTAAACGCATTGCTTTCTGTGTTGACAATGCAAAACTAAAATGCCAATGTTATAACAACAATACGGATGCTCTTAAATGAAATTGAATAGATTGTAACTTTACTGTGCGGAACTACTTGTTCAACTAATGGCAATGTAATTCTAGGCTGGTGCACTGACGAGCTTCGTTGTTGCTTAACAGTAGCCAAAATAAAACATTTATAATAATCTAGAAGAAAACACCTCCCAAGAGGCTATCGAGCCTATTACTAGCACATGGTCGCCCCGAAGCGTTAATTTACGCAACTTCGTCTTGTCGGAACGGGTTCTCTACTTGGAGAAATTGTCTTCTCAATTATCAAGAATCTGAGTGGACCCTGATGGACAGACTCACCTCTTTTGGAAAGGCGGGCTAAAATGGAACCATAAACCTGTGGATTAACAGACATACGCACCGGCTACTAGACCAGGGGGAAGTTAAAAAGGTAAAATACTAAAAGATATAATACTTTTCATTCGGTTATGTTATAATCAATGAATTGTTCTTTTTCCTTAAAACTGCAGCGTTGTTCCAGGTGCTGACATTTTGTTAAGACTAAGCTGTACTTTGTCGAAACTTCGATGCCTGGCGGATGTCTATTTACAGTGACTAAATTTACAACTAAGATGCGGAAAAACCCAGAAGCCAAAATTTATTTATGTACACAAGTCGCGAAAGCTTACGTCTAATAACTTCACCGTCGGTTATTTTCTGAAGGTAAAACGGGCACCCCGCCCATATAGGTTATTGAAACCGGTTAATATATCCTTCGTAAACATGAATAAGAATACAGTTATAGCTATAGAATATATAGGCTAGATCACAAGGTTAACGTATTAAAACTATTTTATAACAGAATCTTTGCAATCTGTGACCAGATTTTCAAAATACTAACTCGTTCAAGAGTTCTAAGGGAGGATTTCACTTCATAGTTTTGAAAGCGATATTCAGTATCATTTTATGTTTATTCAGCTAAACCATCTAACGATTCTTCAGTTAATAAGATACTCCTTCTCCTAGAGATTTTATAAGCAACACTGCCAGTTTCAGTAATTTATCGTACAAATTGTGTACTGGACAGTGTTTTTTTGGGTTATATGTTAGAACCTTCCATCAACTCATCCAGCCAAATTTAAGCACGTTTTCAATCGACTGTTCAGTTTTATAAATTAGTTATTGAAATAAATGAGTTGGCTTTCTTATTTTCTTAATAATTTACATGCATTGCAAATAATTGGTTAACGCATTACTTGTCCGTTTAAACAACATTCAGGTCACATATTTCCAAATTTAGGCTTCCCCAACACATCCAAGAGTTTACCTAGTTTTGAATAAGGATAGAAGGAATACACACCTTCTATAGCTGCTAAGGTCTATGTTGAAAATTGATAAAAAAATAGAAAAATTATTATTTTATACTTTCTACTTATTCAGACGACGTTACCTAAATCACCATAACTAGATTGGGTTGTATTAGTGTGGTCAGAAATGATATTTTCCGCACTTCAGTCCCGTCCGAGGGCTGACCCTTTTTGCATAAGCTCACAACCTCCAGAAGGAAGGGATGAGTGAAGAGAGAGACACGTAGAGGTCAGATTCCGGTATAACGAGGCACGAACGTAGACAGATCCCTAACATATTTTCCAGTTAAAGTAGCTCAACGCCACCAGAACCCTTCTCCAAGGAGTATGGGTCCATCAAAAGGACCGGTTCCATATCAACGCCTTGGTGGACACGTTTCCAAAGCGCTAGCTACCACCGTGCCTTACACAGAAACAGCACGCCTCACCTGCAATAGAACCAGGAAATGTAATGAGTTGAAATGGGAGTGTAAAATTCTTGGAAACGATAGAACCATCCCAGCATTCGCGTAAACTGCCAGGGGAACCCAGGAAAAATACCAAGATCAGGATGCCTGGCAGGATGAGATTTGAAAATGGTACCTCCTGAGTGCGTGTCCCAAGCCATACCTCCTCAGCCCCCTAGTTTGGTCCCATAATTAGAAGGTCCGTAATTGCGGTCCGAAGGTTTGGCCTTTCTTATTTATTTACATTAGGGAAAATCACGTAATTAAATAAAACAATGGAAGGAATGTGTACACATATATCCAGTCAGACGAAACATTGCAGTGTTCAGGTAAGGGCGCTCGTGTGCCGTGTATGCGTACCCACTCCGTCTTGCTGGGTAGAGTACGGTCTGACCACAAAAACTTCAACAACTATTAGGAAGTTAATAAAATATAATTACTAACACCATGATTGAATTTACTAATTCTGTGATGTATACGTTATACACAGAAGTGGATGTGTGCCCGAAGCAGAGGTCTAAATTTCATCTGCACAATTTGTTCACTAGCCTTCTGCTACCTTCACTGTCATAATCTATCTCATCTTCATCGCTCTCTTCATCACTACTCACAATACCTGTAATTTACATTTCTTTCAATTTCCTTTTCCATTACAGCGTCATGACTCCATTAACCTTCCTTGATATGTTTAACAGATGGGCAGCGTTTTATTCAACCTTCTTTTCTTTTTTCTTTTTAAAGTTTTTCTGTTCTTTTAAAAGTTTGCCCATTGTGTATACAGGTTGAAGCTTGTTTTGTTTAACTATTTCTATTAATTCTTTTTAGTTGAATCTGAGTCTGCAGTGCGATTTTGATTTTTAACAGGAAATAATACAGCTGTTCTAGAGGCATTTGTTGGTACTCATTTTCTTGTATTGTGTCATACGATACATTATCTTAAACAACAATGCACTCAGATGGCAGATTTGGTATGAGACGTTTGTTTAACTATGTGTTATAATTTTCTTCACTCATTTTATTATGATAATCTGCAGGATCATTATGGAATCGTGTATCAACTCGGCCCCTTCGAAGACTCATTTCACCACCAGCGTGAACAATAATGGCTCTTTACCCAAAAATTTGGTTTACATGCACATCATCATACTGCCATCATTGGTTTACAATATTATGAGTATGAACGCATAGTTTATCTGTATAGAAAATTGGCTACATTGGCCCTTTTTACTTTTTCTTTGTGTTCTCATTCATGCTGCATGGCATATAACAATGTCAGGCCACCACTTCGCTATTCTATGTACTGTTCTTTCACTTTCCCCCCACCCTTGCTGATTTTTCACAGCATTCTCTAATGGGATGGTAAGATCTTTCTTCTTTTCTTCTTTACAAAACTTTAGCAGATTGTATATATGTCTGCTTTGTTTTTTTTTTTTTTTTGAGTAGTGTTTAACGCCCGTTTTTACTACTGAGGCACCACAGGCGGTGGACACTGATGATACATGAGATGAAATGATAAATTGGGAAAGGATATTTTTTTTTTTAAGGAAGGAAGCGTTCCAGGCCTAAGTTTAGGTACCTCCCCGGCATTTGCCAGTTATGAAGACTGAGGAAAACCTGGAAAAAACCCCAGTCAGGGAGGACGGTCCTGGCGGGATTCGAACCGCAGACCTCCCGCTCACGAGTCCGTGCCTTTACGACCTCGGCCACCCGTGGCGGTCTGTCTGCTTTGTGAGTGTATGATCTCGCATGATTACTTTTTCAGCGGGGTTTCCATTTGCTCTTGTGCACGCACACATCCGATACCGACTAGCTGACTGCACGCACTGAACTGCTGCATTTTTTTATTGCAGCGTTGTGCATAGTACGTCAGAAAATGGTGACGTATTACAGTATCGTAATCCGATTGGGTCTTGAGGTTTCACTGCTTGCCGTCTGCAATACTTCTTCAGACAGTAATACATAATGAGTGATAGGGGCTAACACTAGAAATATACTTAAATCGACCGATACGGTCAATGTCAACACACATAATTTATCCACAAAAAATTCAATACGATGGTACTATAATGCATAGATCATATTTAGTAATAAAATGACAAGAAATCAAGGAGATACAGTGTGATATTCATGAATCTTTACTATCTTTATATAAATAAACTGTACAAATTGAGTGTGTTTTTTCATTTGATATTTACCTTTGACTATATGTGAAGCACAAGTTTTGATACATAATACTCAATGTTTTGTTAAATATGTCAGTTGACATTCATTTATATAATAATAATAATAATAATAATATCAAATTAGTTATGAAATAATAAGAAATAAAGCAATAAAAGAAATTTCACATATATTACTTGAATTATTGCTTGTATAACCAAGTTACAAACTGCGCAAATCGATTCTTTTATAATTTTTTGTGCACGATTCCCAGATATATATTTGCATCTGCTATTACAAGTGGTCCTATTTCTATAATTCTTCATTGGGCCTCTCTACTGTTCAGTCACAGACTTGAATATAACTCAGGAGTTGAGGGCAACTAGACCAAGGAAAAACATGTATTGGCCAACGACGTGTACCACTGAATATAATCATCAGGTTTCGCATCTGTGTGAAAAATATGTCAATAGGAACCTCTTAACTTATAAAGCTCTTCAACCATGACCTAAATCTTATTTGTACTAATAATAATGGTATTGGTAAAGATTACAAAAATAATAAAATGTTGATGAAGATAACAATAGAAATAACAACAAAAATAATATTTATAGTAAGAATAGTAACAGTAATAACATAGAATGATAAAAAATTAAATTACCTTTTGTCTCTTCATTTCCATGTGGAATTGTAAGTAAGTTGTTTCCTGAACTGCTATTTTCAGGACAACGTTTGTTTGGCAATTTTCATCTGATGCATTATTATTCTAACTGATCCTCAGAAATGTCATTCCAATGAGCCGGGACTTCCTTATCTGTGAGAGGCTCTTGCCTGCACCACTGCGATTGTTTTGACACCACTAAGCACTAAGTTCAAAAATTCTTTCCCAAATAATTTGCCAACATTACTGAAACACGTTATGTAAGATCAAAACATTGTACACATTCCTGAGCATTCCGTTGATTTTGAATTTGAATTGCCATCATAGTAACAGTAAACTGAAATTAGAGCGGTCTATCTGACAGCAAGATAGTTCTAAGTATAAATTCGGATTGGCATGAAATTAATTTATAAAAAAGTAAATATTGTTTGTATCTATACGGTCTAGGTGACGTCTTAGGAAAATTCATAAACTCACAATGACATACAATGAAAGGGTGATGAAGCACACGGCGCATTTATTTAACGTTATTTATTGTTTCTTTCTGTATAACTGCTTTCAACATTCCAAGCAACCGTCGATCATAAGGTTTCAGACCACCAATATCGAATATTCTAAAAACTGGAATATCTGATTATCCACGTAGCAATGACGAGCGCTCTCAATCTATATGCACTACGACAAAGTATTAAATAATACAGGCATTTATCACCAATCAGTCGCAGTAGTGTCACAACAGATGTCCCTAAAAATTCATCTAAAAGGTTGCTTCCTTATTACATCCGTTTCCTTACCGTTTCTCTCCAGTTAATTCCTAGATTACCAAAATATAATTTTGTAGTCTATTGACTTTATACACGCCTGTAAAACTCGTGGTCCTGACGTAACTTCAGCTTTCTCCTATAAAAAATAGAGTTTTTTTTTACATTATTGATTAACCCAAGTGTTTCCTTCTGAGATACAAATCCAAAGATCCCAAAGGTTCATATTCTTGTAGCATCATGGTGATATTATTGCATTGTCTAATAAATTGACAATGTTGCTATTAAGGGATTTTTTCCATGAAATTTAACAATTTAGCCTCCTCTACTTAATATTTCAACGGATGAAGCTATTTTAACGTCATAGTAATGGCAAACATTTTTTAATTTGCAGTTACTCTGAAACGTGGCATTCTCTGCTGCATTACAAAAAGGTACAATATTTAGAAATAAGGTATTGGGTTTCGTTCTTTTACTATATTTTTCTTTTACATGTTCTCCCTGCTAATGATTTTACTTGTGCAGGCTCTTTCTTTACCAAATCTTGTCCTTTTCTTCTTATTTTTACCTTAGTTTTATAAACACAATACATATAGCTATATGGATTATTTTGGCAAACTGATCATGCAGTTGCCTTTTCACAATACCTTTCTAAATAGCCTGCTAATTGACTCTACCTTCACTTCCACATACGTTGTCACCGGTTACTCTTTAGATACCAACTTAGATTTTAACATGTAAATAATTTGATATAGTCAAATGGTTACTTTTCTTAAAGGTAATCATTTCACGTTTCTTCTATGCTTCTCCTAGTAAAAATATGCGAACTATTTCTTTGGATGGCGCTTAGAATGACTGGAATAAAATTGTTTTACAGCTTCTAAAAATGTTATTTATTAATCACTGTCTGAAACATAGTGTGCTCTAGAATTTTTAGGATATATTTATTTTTAAAGATAAGATAATTCCGATACTACACAACTTTTTACACTTGAATCATAAATAATTAATACGAAATAGAACACTGGCGACGAATGAAGAAGGGAAAGAAGGCAAATTTAATAAATGAGTAGGAGTATTACAGCCAAAGCGCTTTGCTTTTTTTTTTTTTTTTTATAAAAATGTATGTCTGTAATTTTACATTTTAATTTTATTTATTTATTATACATATTGAAAATATAATTTTAAAATTTCCTTGTAGTATTTTAGCTCTAGTAAAGTCATTATGGTATGACACAAACAATTTGTTTTCATTAGTGTATAAAATCCACTTTTTTAAAAAAGTAAATCCTTTTACATTTGTAATTTTTATTTTTTTTTATCATGTCAGTTACTATAGATATTCTATAAAGAAAAATACTACTAAGATGCCATGAATCCGTCTAAAATCTGCGCACAATATAAAATGTACTTGAAATTGTTTTAAAAATGTCAAATGTAAGGATATTTTGAAAGCAAGTTAGAAGCAAAATAAATGTTTTGTCTCATTAGGTTATTCATTATCAATTAGCTCTATACCGCCTGTGGTGCCTCAGTAGTAAAAACGGGCGTTAAACACTACTCAAAAAAAAAAATTAGCTCTATACCCCAGCCTCATAATTTTTCAGCAAGACGGATGGTGTCTATGAGGAAGAAATTAAACTAAATCACAATCGTACATACGTAGTTAATGAAAATACTTGGAAAAGTTTTCATTTTATTAACCTAGCTCAAAGTGTTTTAAACTAATGCAAGGACAAAATTAAGTATATATATATATATATATATATATATATATATATATATATATATATTACATAAACATTTATTTTTACAAATATTTATTTTGGCCTTAAGAATAAATGCATTTCCTTTTTGCGTGCTAATATAACATCTGAAATTTTTGAGTGGTTAAAACAAATGTAGGTAAATAAAAAGGGATTTGTATGATGGTTTCATCAATCGATGGTTGAGCGCGCGTCAGGACGGATCTCTAATTCCTTAATAATCGGGAGGAAGTCGATAGATACCGCACAATGCTAATGAGGGTAGTACGCTGTTTTTCTTTATTCTCTCTCTGCCTCTATCTCGGTGTATATGTGTATTCTGCTTGAGTCATGGTTCGGAGAATCCGTAAAGATCAAGATTTTTAATTCGTTGTAACTGTATAAAAAGCAAATGATCTGCTTGGTGTGGTAGAGAATTTCAGACCAAGTTTCCCGGAGTTTGTTTACATAATAAGAGTGCAATTCGTTAAAGAGTCAACAAAGGCAAAACTCAGGAGCAGTAATGGACAAGAAAATAAATCTAAGACGTAAAGTTATACCAGAGGAAAAATTGCAAATTAAAGATGATATCTGATTGTGAATCAGCCATGTTTTATGCCCTATAAAACCTATCAGCAAACGGTGAGCTTTTCAACATATTATTTGAAAAATTGTGAGGCATTAGGCAACTCCTGAATTCTTTTTATCTATTTCTAGAACATAAAGTTGATAATAGTAAGTCAGTTTTAATTGCAAAATTGTCTTTTGTAAAATCAAAAGTTTACTGTTGTTCATTTTGGTACATATTATTTCCAATGTATTTGTATATATGAATGAGATGGTATTCTCTGCTTAAGTCAGTCTGGATTTTTGAATTTGCATTTAATTTTATAAATTTGTTTTCTTGTGCTCTAGCTATGGTCTGCAACTACTCTGAGAAACGACATATTTGCAATCTTTGCCCTTCTATTAGTCTCACTGTCAGGCATCGTGTACATAAATGGAACTTTAAAAGTAATTGTTTTTTGCTTATTTCTCCAATTAGTGTTGGTTTTATATTTTCATAAGCTCTTTGAAGACTACTTTATTTGGAACCCCGTCTTAGTGTTTACAATAGATTTGTATAAGTTGTTGGTTTTACAAGTTTCATATCTCTTCCTTATATGGAAATCTTTGAACTGCTCTACTAAGATGTAGTTAAAAATTTTGAAAGTATTTTACATACAGCATCTGTTTTATTTGAGCATTTATATAAACAGTGAAGCTTATATTAATTTTGTTAAACTTTCTTTTTCATTAATTAATCACACAGAAGGTGGGCATTTTGAATGATCTTCCCCTTCTACCCGCAATTGTTCTTGTTTTCTATTTTTTACATGATAAAGGGAACGTATATAAGTATTTAGAGGTGGGGGGCCTATAGTGTTTTGAGCTAAAAATCAAAGTTGTTATGGAAGGGTACGCAAGTAGTGATACGCTGGTATTAAATCGAGTATGTATCCAATTAGCCCTCCAAAATTTTCATTTATGTTTCCTTAGTGAGTTAACGTTATTAATAGTTATTAAGATCTATTGCCAAAAATATAGGGGATTGCTGTCTATGCATTTAGCAAAAATAGGCACGTCACCTATAACAGTTGCATTTGCCTCGTAGACCAAAGGTATCGGATTTAATCCCTGCCAGTGTCGATCGATTTTTTTGGACGTAAAAATCCTAGCATGGTTAACTTCAAAAGGGAAGTAAAGTCTTGGGTCCCACTACACGTAAAAGAATCTCAATACTGAATGAAGAGATTTCTGAGCAAAATTTATCGGTCGTTTAACGAATTGAATGAGACACTGATAACCTAAAATGTTGAAGAACTTCCGTAAATAAACCAAATAAATAAATAAATTGATAAAGGTGTACCACACTTTTGGAAATGGAAGCTAATCAGTTGTCATTCACAGCATTATCAAAGAAAATAAGGCTGGTTTGAGTTCCATGTCCCAAATTTTGTTTTCCTATCATAGCCAAAGAGCTTACGTAATTTCAATTTATAATTTTTAGGTGCTCTGATTAAATTTTGCCTAATGTTCCACCACATTTCATGTGCATGAATATGTACTAATAATGAATTATATACATAATAACAGTTAAGGCTACGTATTATCATAAAATTATGCATACTCTGGTGAATACGTTGAATATTGATAGCATATTAATACTAGTTTTAATTTTTGGAGAAATGTAACTTCTGCAGGGATATTGGAGTTCATTAGTTAAGATCAAGGATTAAATGGTTGTATTAACGATAATTTTGCCGCTAGGAGTGCTAGGTTCGCGTTTAATCCACCGCTTATCCATTTTGGCTGTAAGTTTTAAAAGAATGAAATGTTTATATTGGTCCAAATGTTTAATCAGATATCTTTTTTAACAAAAAGTATTGTAAAATACAATTAATTGTATTAAAATACATGGTACTACAAATTGAATTACATCGAAGAGATAAAATAAACCTGGGGGTTAAAAATTTTACAGCTACAACATATACACGGTGATTAAATAATGTAACTAGTACTTTACAGCTAACCATTTACTTAACAAACATTGAAACTAAATGTTTCACATGGTTATTTTGCGGCAAATATCAAATCTTGAATGTTTACACAGTTTATTTAAATATCAACAGCTTCACACCGGCATTGCAACTAAAATTGTACAATTATTTTAGCAATTAAAAGTACTTTCAGGCACAAACATGATTTTAAAGCACTTGGTGTTGGAACATTTCGTGAATCACGGTTATTGTCTTCTTCGTCGCTGCCTCTGTTGATGCTAAACTTTTGTGGGCTATCCTCAATGGGTGAGATAACGCAAATAAGCAGCAGGTGATGAAAGTTGTGATTTGTGCATTTTTGGACGGATGCATGGAGCTGAGTACGACGAACTGGTCGATAGAATCGGTGCATAAGAACCCTGCCAAGGTGACTTTTTTGTCTAGGACTGGCGCTTTGCCGCTACCCAGGAAAACTGTGTATCTGCGTCTATTCCATAATGAAGTGTTCTTGATTAGCCCCTGAATGCACAATGCCGGCACCGTTGACGGCGAGTTTAATGGTGACTATATTGTTCTGGTCTAAGAATGAGAATTTTGTGGAAAGTATTTTGATGTTTGAGAGGCACTCTCCGTTGGTTTTGACGTGAGATTGAATGTCGGACACGAATTTGAAAATGAGGTTATTGCCAACGTCGAAGGAATTGGTTTGACAGTTTATGTTGTAGGAAGCTGTTTGGAGAGATGTTGTCGTACGTAGATACGAACTTGATATTTTAATTCTTATTGAGAATTTCACCGCCAATGTAGACGACAAAAAAGGCTAAGTCATATACTTGCTTGATAAGCTTAGGATGAAGGCAGTTGAATCTTGTAGGAAGAACCACTTCCTTTCCATTCTCCAGCTTGACAATCGTTCCATACCCATACCTGGTGGAGACGGATCTGAAACCTTGCACGACGTACGGTACGTTTTACTGTAGCGTAAAAAAGCTAACATGTTCGTAGTTTTGCGACACTTCTGTTAGCTGACGAAGAGCGTCGTGGTTCATGTTGACTGCGCCGTTGTCTTTGCTATACTGACGCTGATGTACGTTGGGCAGTGTTTTACAAATGGTGGCGGTCCACCGATGTGAATGCTATGGGTAGGGAGGTTATAATGCCGTTGGCTCCTCCGATATTGTGCATAAATTTTCTTTTCCTCAGGTGTAAGGTCCTCCTAAACCGCTTCCGAATCTACGCGCGGATGACGTGGAAAATGGGGTTTGCTTTAACGGCTAGTAGTTGGGGTTCTTCTGGATGCATGTTGGCACAGCGCTATCCCTTTTTCAGAAAGGTTGCAAAAATTCCATGGTCTCTTTCTTTTCTAATATATGTGATTCTAATTTTCTTATGCGCTGACTTAGTTTGCCCATATCTTGATATATTCCTCAATTGCAACGCATATAGATGCTCACTTGAGAGGAATGAAGAAGGCACCAGGTACAATGGTACGTTACCTCACGCGTAACAAACTACGTAGAAAGTTAAGAGTTGCTTATAATGTGTAGCTTACCACAGTTGCAAATGCAGCAAACATTAAAATAGCCGCACTTATGCACATAAAAGGAAGAAGAATAAGAATGTAGGTCTTGCGTCTTGTTGTGCAAACATCCAACAGCAACTGGCATGAACAATTGGAGTTTCTTTTATCTTACATCCACAGGAACTTGATTACTAGCAAGAACCTTTAATTGGCAGAATGATTTTTATCTTCCATCTGCAGGAAGTTCCACAACAGTTGGACATTTTAATTGATAGGAAGTTACTATCTTACATCCGCAGAGAAGTTTCAATTTGAATTTGCAAGGTGAGAATAAGTTTTAACTTTAAAAATTTAGATTTTGATATTTTACTGTTGTGTTTCTCCAATGAATTGCCACTTAAGAAAATACCCAGTTGCTAAGAATACAGTAAAGTAAGCATAGGTATGAAGTATGTACTTGTGATATGCCATAATTTGATTTTTCATTTCCAGTTCTTTTGGTGATAAACGACATTCGTGATCTATCTTTGCAGACTATAAAGCGTTTTCTATTCCTCTAGGTTTATTGATATGCAGCGCCCTTCCTGCTATTTCGTGCAGATATTTGATGCTCCAAACAAATTCTTAAATAGTATGGATATGCAGTCTTTCTGGCATTCTTACACATGGCATTATGCGTTTAAAAACGCTAATAAATGACAAATTTGGATTCAGTTAATTTTTTGCCACTCTTTAGAACTCAGAATCACTCCGTTGTGTGTATCACATTATTCAATGGTTGCCACAAATGTATAGGGCGAAATAGAATATAAACCCATATATACGAATTAGATCCATGAGCGAAAGAAAATTTCGAACATAGGACACACATCAACATCAAATAGAATTTCTTCTTGAATCCTTTCAATATTTGACTGTATCATCCAATTTCTACTGCATCCGCGATATTTTTATTGACGTTTTACGATCCATGACTCCGAAAACCAGAATAAGTGCGTTAGAGCATGTACTTTAAAATATGATATGCTAGCAGGCAATACACGAATAGATTGTTACGATTTACATGTTATGCATGTGAGTTTTTTCCACTTCGCGCTCTATGGAACAAATAAGAGAATAGCCTAGGAAGACATGCATTTTTTATAATAGCACAACTGCCTTCTAAACAATGAATATACAGAAATTTGAACAAAACTTAAAATGAGCACTTTAAATGTATATAACGACTATGCAGGAAAAAACAAAGCTTTAACGATTTGCAGGCTTGCTGTAAAGAGGAAAATTTGCGAAACATATATGTTTATAAGTTTTGGACGCCATAATTTAGTTTAAAATTACTGTTACTGTTTTGGAGAAAAATATTTCGGAAAATTGTATCAGCGACGAGATAGATAAGCAATGGCATAATGCCCGCAGCTAGGACGCTCATTATCTTGTATTCTTTTAGTATTGCGAGTGCAATGAGTACCGCAGGCTTGACGGAGAAAATTAAGTAAATGGGGCGAAAGTGAATCTTTTCCGTAACTATGAAAATATTCTCTCTTACTGTGCTTTGCGTCAAATATGCAGATCCATTGTTTACCCGGTTTGGTGCTAGAATCGGTGGTGTTCCAGGAGCAGGCACGTCCTGTTGCATGACATCCTCAGAGTGAGGGCTCTCCCGCTGAGAAGCATCCGCCGATTCCAGCACCTGAAATCGGCTGTATGTAGAGATAGGCGGTGATGGCAACCGCCTAGCGGGTTTGCTCCCATCATGGGAGCGGGACCTCCGAGGAGGAGAAGGGCTCTTCTGCTTTTCAGCACGAGTGGATGTTTTTTAAAAAGTTAGTCTTAGTGTAGCTGATCTTAAACTTAATTTATGATGGATTGAAATCTATGGGTTTGGGCTTCTCAGTAGAGCACTTCGGAGGACTGGGCACATTGGGGACCCGTGTAAACCCAAGGTCGCGTATCTGCTTATAGCTTTCGCACTTCTTGATCGATGAAGAAGCTGCTGCGCTGTATATGCTGGTCTTAGGCACAACGGGTTGCGAAGATTGAAAACGCTTCCGGGCCTCAGTAAAGGAGAGCATTCTCTTAACGGGGATCTCCTGAATGCAGCGCTCCTCTCTAAAACGAGGACATTCGCGGGATGAGGCTGGATGATCTCCGCGGCAGTTGAGGCAGACTGGAGTAGTTGAACATGCTCCTGCGAGAATATTTTGACCGCAGATTTCACAGATGGTAGTGGTACTCTAACAGGAAACGCGCGTGTGGCCAAAGCGCTGGCACTGAAAACAACTTAACGGGCTTGGTATGTCCGGGTGTACCTCAATGACCTCGTAGCCCGCTTTGATCCTCTGCCCAAGTTCAACCCTGTTAAATGTAAGGAAAAGAGTTCCGATAGGCAGCAATTCACTCTCTTTCCTCGCCTGCACTCGATATATTGAAGTGAATCCTTGGTCTTCCAAATAGCTCTGGATATCCGGGTCAGACATTTCATCCAGTACATTGGTAGAAATAACCCCCCGCGACGAATTAAGTGTGCGATGTTGCTCAACACGGATGGGATAACCGTGGAGAATCATCGCCTTGGGCAATGAGTTACTCTGACACATTCCAGTGGTCTTCACCAAAAGTTATCCATTACGGAGTCGTGTGCAGGAATTTACGGGCCCAGCTATGATGTCAATGCCATTCTGAATGACAAACGGGTTTACCCGGGTAAACTATTGGCCGTCTTCTGTTCGACTAATTACCAGGTAACGAGGAAAAGGCTTCTCGGTTACTTATTTTATATCCACTCTTTTTCTTTTCATATGCATGAAATTGTTTTCGTTCACTAAAGCGATTTTATCCTCCACCATTGCAACTGTCTCCGATGGCAGGCTGCTTCCTGGGCGCCACCCCGGCTCAGGTGACCTGTCCTGGCCTATACAAATTCACCTCAGGGTCACACCTTCCTGTGGGTTGACAAAGGGACCCAATCGCCTGCAGGAAGTCAACAGCTCATGCAATGGCCCTTCCCCGGGCCTGGCCTTTACCAGGGGATACGCTCCTGTCCTACTTGATCACCCAGTACTGGGAGTTACGCCATTACCCAGTCACTTTTTACCGTGTCAAACACGGGGGCATTCATCAGACAAAGAACAGGGAAGTAAAACGAATAAAAAATCAAATTAAGGCGAAATTAAAATGAGTCAAACGCGCTGAGCGTGGACCCGTGGGAGCAGCTCAGGAGCCTCGGGGAACGCTACGCCCCGTACCCTAAAATTTGGGCTTGGAATGAACTACGTTTTATACCTATAAATAATTATGACCACAAGAACATTTCAAAAAGTTCACTGAAAAGGGTAATGCATTTTTTAAACAAAAACATATGTTTTGTTTTGTTTTTGAATATGTTGAAATGTTTTAAACCGCATTTTTCTCAGCCTAAAATTAATAGATGTTATTTTGGACTCCAAAGGGCAACAGAGTTGTGAACTTTATCGTCAATTTAACTTTATGGCACATGCAAGTCTTCCGAATATCACTCAGAATTCATTATTGGGATACAGAAAAATTCTATGCACCTGCTATGAAAAGTATTCATGTTTGTAATTTCAATTATGATGAGTTTTGCATTCATTAGTGTAATTCTTACATTTATAAAAGAAAGAAGACGTGGTATATCTGATGATGCGCTTCAGAAGGAACAAAGTCATATGTTCTAATTCTTCTTATAGATGGTGGGTTTGTGATTTTCCCAACACTAAATGGCAAAAATACACAAACTAAATCTCCAAACCGAGAAATATATTTTCAAAATAACATCATAGTAAATCTGTGGTGGATAAAGCTCTGAGAAAAAAATGCTTCTGTTATATTATTGATCAAGCACAAAATTATTAACCTATCCTTTGACACGAAAAACCACTTTTAAAGGTATTTCTCAGATCGTAACTTGATTAATGTTTTAGGCCCTCACCTACATGGATGAAGATCTGGGAAAGCATTTTGTATAAAATCATTGAATATCTGCTGAAAGAGAGATTGTTCGTAACACAGAATGAAAACAATTAACTGAAACTCTCCAAACATAAGTTCCCATTGCAAACGAGTACAGACCTTTACCTCTACAGCAAAACACAAGAGGCACTCGTTTTAATGCTGCCGGACCATATAAGCAATTCAAATTTTCACATTTAGAATTCACAGATGTAAAGGATATAGTTGGGTAGCCTCAAGTGCGATACTGAAGCAAAATATCCGGCTATTTTGTCTAGAGACCTCTTTAGTCCGGCATGGAGTTCTTTAACTTGCCTTAAAAACTGCGACATGAAACCCATACCTTGTAAGTCCCTCCCGGAGGACTTGTGCTTAATATTTTTACGTTATTGTAAATATATTAATATAATAATTTAACTTACATGAAAAAAGAAATGCGATTGATATAATTAATTTGAATAGATAATGTAGATAGTTATTTCGAACTGAAATGCATTTAGTTCCGTCGTTCAGTGGAATTAAATGGAAGTTCATTAACTGTGCTAATGTATTTTGTTCAAAGAAAAATTTGTAGGCTAAAGTTCAAATAAGAGCCCATTATGTTATTATGAAATTAAGTACAGAGAGGTAGTCAGAAATCGGGGTTAACGATTAATATGTTTCTATCATTTCTGAGAACAGATGCAAATTAATAAACATGAACAGTTTCATATTTTAAACAGAGCAATCCACTTACTCAAGAAGGCTGCTAGATTCAAGGGTGTAAGCTTTTATACTGCTCAATAGATCATCGCTGTAATTTCACAGATTACGTTGGCTCTAGGAACAAAACACGTTTTTATTAACAGATAGGTATGCTAATGTTGAGTTCAAGTTAATTACAGGAAGATAATGTGTAAAACTTTACTGTTATTTTCTGCTTCGTATGTTTTCTCAGATAAAAAGGAGATGTTTTAAGGACAAAAAATATGCATAGTACGATAGCAAAAGGAGCTTGATTGTAACGAGTGAGCAACGTGGACGCTAATTTTGGACCTTAATTACAAGTTATCCCGTCCTGCATCCAGTGACGCTTAAGAAGGGAAAAAGTTACACTGGTGGCAGCGCGTCTGCTTTTCAGACAACAGATTCCAGGCTCATTGGGCTGGATAATTAATTTAAGCGTCCTTCTTCCATCATCTCCAAAATGGCATGGTAATTGTAAGAGGTTCAGAGCATAAGCTAGGGGATGTTGCGTGCTCTTCATGTAGACCGTTTTGAAGCAAATCTTACTTTCTGCTTACTGATATACCATGTTCGTTTCTATTAATAGATTCACAATACAAGACCATTTTAACCACCTGGACTGTAAAATAAGCTACATAAAGTTCAAATTTAAGCATGGCATTTGGTTACTATTCTTGCTCGGAGGTAACGCACGAGTTGAAATTGTGGTATCGCCTAAGTGTTTTAATAGTGTTTAACGCCCGTTTAAACTACTGAGGCACCACACTGTGAACACTGATGATACATGAGATGAAATGAAATAATAGGAAAGAATTTTTTTTTAAAGGAAAGAAGTTTAGGGTACCTCCCCGACATTCACCGTTTATGAGGACTGAGGAAAATCTGCAAAAAACCTCAATCAGGGAGGGCGGTCCTGGGGCGATTCGAACCCCAGACTTCCCGTTCACGAGACCGCCCATTAAAGACCTTGAGCACCCGTGGTGGTTCCTAGATGCTGCGGATAAGTGCGGTGATGTAGGGGGAAAACCTATAATCGCAATAAATAAGTTGAATTTTATATAGAACTTATGAAAAATGTACATAAAATGAACCCTTTGCATTTCGCACTCTAACACCGTTCTTCTAATCAGGTTTTCTTGTAACTGATCAGCATTTCATATGCAGTGCTTTTATAACATGACTCCTATTTCCACTGCACAATCCAGAACATTTTAAAAAAAAATTTTTTTTCAACTCAAAGTTACATTTTTTTTAAATAGAACATGTATATTTTTCTAGCGAATCGAAAACTAGAGAAACAATTAGTGATAACAGAATTAGTTTCACTGTTCTGAGCTGTATAGCTTCTGAAATAGGTAAACATTTAAAGGGTGGCAATGGATACACTGTTTCTGAGGTTATGCAACGTGCTGTATACAGAGCGTGGGTTGTTTGCAATGTATCTGCACTAAAAGCATACAGTAAACAAACCAATATCAGTCTGCTCAGTGTACTAGAGTCTCCTGATCTGGTCGCCATGAAATAGGTAAACTTTTAAAGGGTGGCAATGGATACACTGTTTCTGAGGTTATGCAACGTGCTGTATACAGAGCGTGGGTTGTTTGCAATGTATCTGCACTAAAAGCATACAGTAAACAAACCAATATCAGTCTGCTCAGTGTACGAGAGTCTCCTGATCTGGTCGCCATACTGCTGCAGTGTCAAATATGGAAATGGTACTTACTGTAACGCATTTTACGGTTTCTGTTCTCAGCTAATTTGGAAGCAGTTGCAAGATAATAATGCGTTCTTAAGTAATATTGTTTATGGATGAAGATTTTTTGACAAATGATGGTATTGTGAATTTGAGAAGTGTAAAACACTAGTCCGTGCAGAATTCCACTCGATTTGCGAGGTTGCTCATCAATGACAAGGATGTGTTAAACGTTTGCTGCGACATCATTGGTAACCGCGTTATAGGTCCATATTTTAATCAGGAAACATTAAACGTACACCAATAAGCATCATTTCTGCAAGACACTCTATCCTTGTCATGTAGGACTTGGGAATGCAAACGCGTCTATCAATGTGTTTCCAGCATGATGGGTACCCCGCACACTTCGCCCATGTTCACAGAAAAGTTGTGGGAGCAAAATTTTCAAATAGGTGGATAGCCAGCACGGTGCCCCGATTAGAAACCATTAGACTACTTGCTAAGGGGTGTAGTGAAAGATAGTGTAAATCAGAAAATCCCGACATTAGAGAATATGAAACAGGTACTACCCAAACCGCCACGGGTGGCCGAGGTCGTTAAGGCGCGGACTCGTGAGCGGGAGGACTGGCGTTCGAATCCTACCAGGACTGTCCTCCCTGACAGTTTTTTTTCCAGAGTTTCCTCAGTGCTCATAACTGGTAAATGTCGGGGAGGTACCCTAAACGTAGGTCTGGAACGTTTCCTTCCTTAAAAAAATATCCTTTCCCAATTTATCATTTCGTCTCATGTATCATCAGTGTCCACCGCCTGTGGTGCCTCGGTAGTATAAATGGGCGTTAAACACTACTAAAAAAAAGCGTACTACCGCGGCTTGGGTTACAATCTGTGAAACGTTCGCTTTTTCAAAGTCCTTACAAGTGTGTAAGGATGCAAACGTGGTCACTCTGATCATCTGCTGAAGTGACACAGTCTCATCAAATTAGATGTAACTGATTATTTGTAAGTGTGTTTTCTGTGCTGAATATAATTTACAAACATAAAGTGTCTCTCAGCTGTAGGCAATCAGGAATTAATTTATGAGAGTAAAATCAATTCTGTTATCACTATTTGCACCTCTAGTTTTCATATGCATATGTTCCATTTAAAAATTAAACTTTGAGTTGAAAGCGATGTTTTATTAATTTTCTGAATTGTGTGTGTCCTCCTATTGTGTTAGTACTGATATGTGTGCAAGTCTGCGCAAATCCATTTTTCACATTCTGCTTCATTTCGAAAATATTTGAGTTCGCATAGGTAGGTGAGACACCCGGTATATTTCTGGAAGTTATTGGGGATATAAATCAGGTTATCTCACGTTTGACATACCTTGTTTAATGTTTGTTTCTTTTGGGCAGGCATTATGTAGAGTTCATCTTGTAATTCAAACCAAGCACTGTAATAATGGATATTTTGGATATATTAACAGCAAATTCCAGGGGATCACATATTCAGCTATGTACAATTTATATATTTTTTATTTTAATAAACAGTTTGTGTCACATTCAGGCTGTTTATACTGATAATTACAAACTGTTTTCTTTAGTTATATCATCAATGTTTCACGTTTCCTTCCTTTTTATTTTTTTCTTTCGTTAGCATGTTTTAAATACAAATAAGATTTATTTTAACAATACTTTTCCTTTGGTACCTACAACTCCTTTGTAAATTGTACATCTTCCAGCGTTATTACTACAGCATATTACTATGTTTCTACAACAAACTTGTTACAGATTCATAGCTTCAAAATGGCTATGTAAGCACTATGTAAGCACTGGCAAAATTTAGCATTGACTTATTACAAAATTTGCTTTTACGTCTTATATTGTCATTTAATGGCGTTAGTGCAGAGAATAGTTTACATTTGTACGATTGAAACTGTAAGAAATTGACTCCTCTGCTTTCCATTTCTTAAGGATGCATCTTAATTGTGCCTTATTAATGCATTTGTGCTTTAGTAATTTATCACCGCCTTGCTCAAACTGAAGTTTGAATTACCTTTTGAAAAACGGTGGTTCAACATATTTTGAGAAATATTTAATGCGTTAAGATGATCTGGGTTAGTTCTTGGTTATTTTTTATATTTTCTTAAGTATTTCTATTGTTATTATTACATTTTCCATGCTGAATATAAAATTTTAACCAGTGATAGCATACACTACGCTAGTTTCAAAATTTATTTTCAAAATGGCCAAAAAGCAGTTCATATCTAAAGAGAACTGTACTTATGATCGCTCTGATGATACTCCAGGATTCAATGATGGCAGTTTTTTGATACAGTTGAATAACCAAAAGTTAGATTAAATCAATTTCATAGTTCTGAGGGAGATTGAGTCAAAGAGCAGAAATAAAAACGTTGATTCCATACAAATATTTTTCATTAGGCCAGATATACATATTTATTTATATCTTCCTTCTAATTGGGCATAAACACATAGGTATTATGCATGTTATTTGTTTATTATTATTATTATTATTATTATTATTATTATTATTATTATTATTATTATTTCAGATTCACTAATGGATATTTCTGGTAGGGGCATTGAGCACAGCCGGATATTTACGACTAAGATAATGCATATTCATTAAATCAATCTATATAATTATAAGTATTTAAAGCTTTCTCGATGAATTAGATTGCTGCAAACAAAATTAATAGCACAATTTACCTAAGTGCATAGATTTTTCCGATTAGTACATGAATCTTTAAGACAGTTGTGGTTAACGAAATATGCTAGGAGTAATAATAAACTAAACTAAATAAATAAACTAGACAAGAGTTCTCATTGATGAGATCATGGAAGAGAAATTTTGCAACTGAACACGATTCTATAAATATAAATCGATCTCCAGCAATAGCACGTATGTTATTCAAGTTAATGGGTTAAATCGTATGAAATGACTGTGTGATGTTTCGTATTATGATGCAAGAATCGGTTGTTGCACACAGTCGCAGGTTGTATGAGTGTATGTAAGATCGTACACGTTCGGGAAATGTGAGGCGTGACCACTGAAATCCACCCGGGTCCATTTATTAATAGGAACCGCTTTATGAGTTTGAATTTCAAACTAAGTACAAACTGAAACAGCAACTTTAAGGAACGAATGAGCAGTATTGCCTCAAGAGAATAAGTAGCCAAAGGCAAATAAACACGCATTCCAACTCTGCATCAAGCGTCCAGTGACGATGAGAAAGGAGCATTAATTTCCAGCGATAGGTGTTATTCGTGATTTAAAAATAATCGTCAGCAGCACCTCAACAATGGAAAGGTTTTTTTCTGAATTTCCTAGTTTTGGTGAGGAGTTCGGAATCGCCACCCCATTTGCTCAGCACCAGCAGCACAACCACTGCGCCTGTTACCGGAGTATGATTATATGTATAATTCTTTCTCCCCTGCTGATTGAGTTGAGTACAATGGTTAGAAAACGCCCGCGCTTACATCGGTGTTATTAGAGAAGCATAAGCAGGATAGAAACAATCACATTCCCCATTCTACAGGCAGATAACGAATGTTAGTGAGGCCATTGAGAGTGCGGCTACATATTTGGAGAAGAAAATCATTGAGGTCGTATAATATAGCTTGTGAAGGTTGCAACTTGTAGTTGGGCTTTTTAAGCAAGTGGTCTGCTGTGTAAATTGCGTGCTAAATGTTCTACTTTAGTTTTACCACTACATATAAAGAGTCTTGAAGGACAAGGTATCATGTACATCAAGAAAACGGATTCTTGATGGTAAGGTACTTTGCAAGAAAATATTCTGGCAATTGTGTACACCAACCTGTTAAAAATTCGAGAGAGATAGGGTTTCTCAGTTACAAGAAACATGTTCCGAATCGGCGTATTCTTACGGAAGAAAGTTTAGATGAAATAAAGGAATTTCTTACGCCGATGCCGACGATATATTGCCTTCGGGGGTCACAATGTTCAAAATCTCGCATAACTCTTCTTAGTGCTTATTTTTATTAGTTTTAAATGGCATATAATGTTATGCTTTCTATAAAAATATAAATATTAGAATGAAAATACTAACTTTACCTGCGGTGATTCATCTCCCTTTTCTCGGCTGGGGTGGTTGCAGTTCGCCAGTAAGCACCCACGCTCAGGCAGCCCGTACTTCAAATTAATTCACCGTGGAACACGATCAAGATAATGCGTTTATTAATGAGATAGGAAGGAAAGGGAACACCATTTCAGTTGTGTCTTCACTGTCCGGGGGGTATCGGTCTGCGAAGCTATGTTTTCAATGTGGGATAAAAAAGCTGCAGAGATTAAGATATATGAACCCAGTAAATATAAGAAAGCACATATTGCACCTGCTATGTTTTCAATGTGGAGTGTCAATCCTGGTGGGGTAGTGGTAACTACACTTGCCTTCTAAACCTAAGATCGCGAATACAAACCCGGCTAGGATCGATGCATTTTTAGGGCGTATAAATACTAAGCTTGACTTCCTTCCGAAGGGAAGTAAAGCCGTGGGTACCGTGTCGTACATTTACCGCAGGAAAAAGAAACTCAAGCCTAAAAGAAGAGGCCTCTGAGCAAATTTTACCGGCCGTTTCACACCCTGAATTGAATGGGTGATGACCTGATGACCTGAGATGATGACCTGAGATGACAAAGAACGTTCGTAAATGAAACAAATGAATAATTCACCTACTGATGTAAGATGACGATGCATAGTTTGAGAGTGTGGTGTCTATTTGTTTACTGACAAATAAGAGGGCGTTTTATTAAGCGGTGAGACAAATAATAACTTATACAGGGAAATAGCTACAAACAGTGCAAAGTAAGTAATGGTTTATTTGAAATGCCTAGTAAGTAATTTGTAAATGGGTAGCTTTATTTTGAGAGCATTTCAACACGAAGATTTGTTTTGGATGAAAAAAATGCATACACTGCTAGATGTGATAAATTTCCAAAGCCATTTCAAATGTAGTCCATAATTACACATGAAGCTATAGAGAGCTTTAAAATAGATAGCACTTCAGATGTACGTTTTTTTCTAGTTCATGAA
Organism: Metallyticus violacea; assembly: GCA_030762175.1. Classification (NCBI taxonomy): domain Eukaryota; kingdom Metazoa; phylum Arthropoda; class Insecta; order Mantodea; family Metallyticidae; genus Metallyticus; species Metallyticus violacea. The sequence goes on from CM060846.1 coordinate 135,352,044, forward strand.
AAAGTAATGGTAATTGCTTTTAATGAAATAAATCCACCTTTTATAGTTAAAAGTTTAATTATATTGAGGGACACCATTTCATATTCCTCTTATGGGCACTATATTTCCCTTATGTTTTGTGCATTGCCCACTAGAAAATATGTACACGTTTAGGTATGTTATTTATATGTTGTGAACTTAATTTAACAGCTGTCTGTAAAGTATTTTCCTCCAGTCTTTAGACATCAGTGAGACTTTTTTTTTCTGAGTGGTGTTTAAGCCCGTTTACTGAAGCACCACAGGCGGTTGACACTGATGATATATGAGATGATATGATAAATTGGGAAATAATGTTTTTAAGGATGGAAGCATTCCAGGCCTAAGTTTAGGATACTTCTCTGTCATCTGTCATTTATAAGGACTGGGGAAAACCAAAAAAAAAAAAAAAAACCTCAATCAGGGAGGACGGCCCTGTTGGGATTTGAATCCCAGACTTCTCGCTCATCAGTCCGCGCCTTAACGACCTTGACCACACGTGGTGGCCTTATAACAGTTCTAGGAAATTAAAAAAGGAATTAGAAAGCACATCGAAACTTTCGTGCCTGTTGAGCCACATTCCAAAGGAGACAGGCAGAAAGTATCTTGAGGAACAGTTGACCCTGGCTGAAATGTATAGAATGTACAAGATGTATTACTTGGAATAAAATTCTTCTTTTGGAAAGCGGCACCTTTATGAAAAACATTTTAATCAGGATTTTAATTTGGGATTTTTTAAACTGAAAATAAATCAATGTGCTGACTGTGATATATATAAAATGTTGAGTCAGAAGAAAAACTCAAACTTGAGAGTTCATTTCAAAACAGTTTAAACAAAAACATCTTTCATTTTGGGAAAGAATACCGACGTTCAGCAGTCCAGAGAAAATGGGAAAGGAAAAGTATGTTGTTGTGATGTACAAAACTTTTTTGGAAACACCATATGGTGTTCTAACTCACTTTTACTGAAAAATAAAATTGTTAGCATACAGTTTCACTCTGATTGGTATAACTTCTAGCAAGGGTCATCGCTTTCATGTAGGACGAAACCTTAGGGAAAAGAGGACCCAATAAAACAGACAGTTGTGTGTATGCATATTTAAAGTTAAATTAATGTAAGGACAGAAGTAATTTATTTTTGCAGTGAAAGCTATATGGGACAAAAGAATAGCGGATATATATTAAGTATGCACATGTATAACTTAAATAGCTCACAAATTTCTGATAAAGGGGCACACGTAATATGAACGGCATTTTACGCATTCCTTCACCTAAAAGAAAGAAAAAAGGTGTGCAGAATAGTGAACCCATTTATGTCAGGTCAATGGAGGTCAGTAGTCAAATTCAGTCAGAAAACAGGGATCCCTTACAGTGTCAGAGTTTTTTGACACGAAAAACTATCAGAAAATTAAGATAGGAATTTCACAGTAAATACAGAAGGGAATGGGTAAAATGGACTGAAATAATATTGTTGAGATATTTATTGATTTATTGACGGATCTGGATCCTTTTCTACAAGGCTGGCTCCATATATGAAACCAACAAGAAAGTAAAGTTTTATCATCGTCAACGTGGAAGAAGTGTTATAGATTTAAAGATCCAAACAACATACACTGAAAGACAGAAAATATCAGTGCTAAAGAAAAAAACAAATATCTGGCACAACTTTGCGATTCAAATCATACCTACTAAGTACCATGATTATTGTAGGAACTTGCCTATATTGCATCTAATATGTGCTGAAAATGTAGAGAATGTAGGGGAATAGAACAACAGCAGCTGTCAGTGGTGATTCAGAGTAGATGACTTTGTTTGAATTTGTGTAATTTATTATTATTATTATCATTATTATTATTATTAATACTATTTTAATCATTATTATAACTATTAATATCATCATAATCATTATTATTACTATTATTAATTTCATTTACAATGCATAAATTAAAATCTCTTTAAGTGAATTTGTTTCTTACTTGAGTTTGCGTGATTTATTATTTCTTGTAATTTGCAAAGCAGCATCTAAAATCTCTTTAAGCGAATATAGCATAACATTGAAACAATAAATTCTATTTATTTCCAGCAGAAATCTTTTGCCAGTATATATGCGTTATATTTCAAGCCCCTTTCCCCAAATTTACACTAGAACACCGTCGTATGTTTGAAAAATATTATTTTTTAAACATTCTGAACTTTTTAAAATATTTGTTTTACCACACATGAGTAAAAAAATTCATAATTTTTCAAAGGGAAAAAGCAGATTTTAAGCTGCATAAACTGGATCTTTTAATCTAGTTTTAATATTTTAAGTGTTTTCCTGAAAGACAGCATTTTTGTGTGCGACACTTTTCTACTGGGAGTGCGATAACATTTAGCGAGCGAGGGAGAGCCATGACAGGCTGTAAGGAACGAAATTACTATCGGTTGCTGCAGTGATTGAAAAAAGAATATCCAATCTTGGCACTAAGGACCGTGTCAAGAGTTGTAAATGAGTGTAATGCCAAAATAATAAAAAATAAGTTAATCACTTATATCTGTTTCTATTACATAAACAACATTTATACATGATATGCACTTTAATATTAAGTGACACTTAATACGAGTATGATATAAGGCATAATTGCATCCTGTGATGTCACCGTCCTATGCATTTTTACTAGTCAAGTAGGTAATGGATTCAGATATTATTAATGCATTATTTACTAAGCTTACTATTTGCTTTAACCTAAAATTTATATTTAAGGGAAAGCGTTTCACAGACCAAGGAAAGATGCATTTGCAGGATTTGGTACTCAAATACAAAGGTATACTAAACAAGAAATAACGTTTTTACTGAAAAAAGAAAGATGAAAGAAGATTTACGAGTAATTTAATGGTAATTCAGAATGTGCTAAAATAATTAATAAAATAATATTATGTAGTTCTGTATTTTCTTTCCCTTTCTTGGTATTTTATATTAGAAAGATACTGTCCAGCCAAAAATGAGCTGCGGGGTAATATTTAATTCTACAAGAAATAAGAACTTTCTTCCAATAAAAGTAGCCTTCTGCAGAAAGTGATGCTTACCTGTTAACCAACCTGTGAGCAATAATCCAGAACAGGATTCTGGCAACAATTCAAATACAGAACCGCAGGAGTATTTGGTAATGATACGTTGATACGTTGCTGAAACTTCACATATAATTTGGCACACTGTTGACTGATTGGCACATTAATATAACTTCGTACAAACCAATTCCCAATTAAATAAATAGGCATTTACAAATTATAAGAAATTATTAATACAAATAATTGTAAATACTCATCTAAATGAAGGAAATGCATATGACCTCAGAACAACGATCATAAATAAGAGCAGATATTGGTAGGCCTCTCTTGGTCGCATTCTTTGTAATTAATAACGCTAAAATATAAACAATAAGTCTTTTTGCTGAAGCATAAACACTGATCAACAAGTACGTTTAAAGGATTTACATTGTATAATTTTTCTTTGCACAGAATGTGTGGATCATACAATTGGGCTTGTACAAAGTAATTATCATTTTGTATTATTTCCTGAAGAGCAAATAATGTATTCAGAGATCAATAGGCAAATAAATTAGGAACTCTTGAGTGGGCATTCTAATTGATTTATTTAAAGTAGTGCTCATTTGTTAATGAGGGGTAACGTTGAATTGGAAATGGGTGTAAGTACACGTAAATATTACTTGTTTATAAATGTTTACTCTAATAACGGCTTTAAGTGAGCCGCGATATGCATTTGTGAAGCTTCGTTAAGAGCAGTGCAAATAATACACTCCACAGTGAAACTTACTTTTAAGGAACACAACAGTCACACTGGGGTCTTCGGGACCCCACTCTTTCTTTGCAATTATTTAATAAAGTATCTTCATCATGGGCTAGCATTTATTTAATATTAAGTTTCAAGCACCCATTGAAACAAATTACATACATATTCAGAAACAAGTTCAACTAGAAGATAACTTTAAAGTGAATTTTAAATTACAAGCACAATTAACGTATATTATGTGAATTAGTTCCGCATTATTTTAATAATAATAACTAAATACTCTTTTTGTTAGATTTAACCTACGTAATATCAAAAGGTGTAACAATAAGGAAATGCAAATACATAAATTTTGACAACTCAGTTTACGCATTCCAAGCACATCTGTGCTGTATATTCGTCGCTCATCGTCCTTGTACACAAATGATACATATTTTGTTTTACGGTCTCTTGATGTGAATAAAAGCAACGCCATTGTTTCTTATTAGATGGTGGTTCAGTGGTTCCTCTTTTTGAGTGTTCAACATTTCCCCAATTAATAGTCCTAAGCTCCTTCTTAGAGTGGGTAACTTCAGACGTTCCAGCAGAAGTTGCTCAATGAGATTCAAGGCAAACCTTTTCAGGTAATCTCTTCTTCTAAGCTTTTCATTTGACATATGAATATATTGCACAACGGCATTGATTTCACTTTGGTTTAACATGCCGAACCAGAATGCCACCGGCCAGCGATTTGTATTCTCATTGTTATGTAAGAATGATCAAGTGTCACTCCCTCCTTTGGTGCAGTTAAAACACTATAATGTTTGGTTTGCCACTAGTAGCATCAATTTCTATGTTGGAGTGCATGCTAGATAAAAGGAGAATCACCTTGTTTTTCTTCGGAGTTATAGGATACAAGAATTTGGTTTTGCAAAAAGTGATGGTCCTTCATTTCTTTTACTGGGAAAGTTAGGAGATATTTTGGGTGTATTCTTTTGTTGCGTACCGACCATTGTTATCCCATCTACAGATATCATTCGCTCAAACCGTTCAATGGAGGAAACCAGTTGTTAACTGTAATGTTTCTATGAATACAGTAAATGGATTGAATCAAATATCTCACTTAGTGTAAGGGAACAATTTTCTTTTTTTCCTGTTTCTATCTTCCCCAAACATATGGCACTTCCCATATAGAAAGCTTTCGCGTCATTGAGCATTACAAATTTTTCCCTATTTGTCAGCATTTAATGGCATATAAACTCTGAAAGGGCAATTGTTTCCGAAGGAAAGTAGTTGCTCTGTGATTGCACAGTGTTCAAAGGGTATATATAACTGTCTAGAATCCCAACTGTTCCTCACAGCAGCCAACTTATTCCATGTTTTTCTTTGGTGTTTTATCACCAAATCTAAATATGAATCGCTGAACGCTCACTGTGGACCTAAACATCGTTTGCCCATACTTCATTGACTACAATTCTTCCACATCTGTGTGGAACATTTTTCTGAGCTGCAGATAAATAATGTCAATAAACGCTCTAATTTCAAAATAAGTAGCATCATTACTATATGACTGAGAAAACAAAAAATTGGCATTCTGTTAATTTCTTCATTAGCTCTAAGAACACGTTCAAATAGCATACTGGCACCCATCAGTAAGTCCCAAGCTTCTAAAAGTATTCGAATATTTAGTGCTGCACCTTTATGTGTCTGGTAAATGTGTTATGATTTTCCTCCTAATTACCCAAGCACGACTTTCGGGTACTTCTGAACTGCATACATATCCGTTCTTTCCTTTGAGCACGTTTACCCCATGAGGTACTACCGTTTCAGACATGTCATTACCAGTCAGTTCACTGTTGGAGTCCGAATAAATTTCTACATAATCAGGGCCATTATCTGATTCATTACCTCCAAAGTCACTCATTTTCCATCATCTACATCCAAAACTTCTTTTATTGCTCTTTCTATCTCTTCCGTAGTTGTTACAACACCTACCAAGTCATTCATTTGTTTGTCTGAATGTATAACTTACACTTATATCTAAGGGTTAGTTAATTTTACTCCCCAGGTTATAACTGTTGGCTAGTTAAATGAGAGGAAATAAGATATACAAATTCAGACTACATATCTGAAACTACAAATAAAAACCAACCTGGACAGTCATAAAGGTGTATTTTGTACCCCAGAGCACGCAGCACTTTAGTTATAACCTCACTGGTCGAATGCCTTGGCGACAATTAGATGGAAAATGGTTGAACTATTAACACAAGAATACTAATTAAATTTGTGTCAGAAGACAATTCACTGGAGTCATTGTTGAAAGAGCTGCAAAAAAAATTGAGAAGGGTTTTCAAGGACCGCATTATGACTGTGGAGCATTAAACAAGGCTTATCGCAACATATTACACCGGTATTCAAAACGTTCCACCGAACCGAAATCGTAGCCTTTCGGTCAAAAGTGAAATTGTGAACACTCTTTCGTTTATGTATAACTTGCGAAATGGGAAAGTTGTTTCTTTTTCTTTTTTCGTAATGAAAATGTTAACGACTATGTTTAAAAATACATGCTGAACTTCAAGGTCATCAAAAGTCTCAAAAGGACCATGGTCTGATATTTCCGTATGTCTACATATATGTGCGTGCAAGAGAGAAAGGAAAAACATGTCCAAGCAAAGCAGCAACCGGCAAGCTTCTCCTTGTTTGAGAAAAGCTCAAAATATATCAATGAATGTGAAGTTTTCATAAGCTATGCTTAATCGTTAATTTTTGACATAACTCACCGAGAAGCAATAACCCAAAATATTTGGTGGTTCAGTAACTGCGCCAATATTTATTTTTTTCATGAAAACAAGAGTGTAAATTTAACTAAGGCAAAAAATGTAGTTATAGCCTGGTAGACTTTGTTGCAAATAGTCTTCTAATGGTTTTGCAATGAATGCCCAGAAATATTACAACAGGTGTGGCAGAAGTTCGATAGATAACAAACTGTATTACTTCTGCGCTTTCAAAATAATTGAGTGTATTTCCACGTTAACATTTCAAGCAGTCTTTTGTTAACATTCTTTTTACCATTTTAAAGACTTAGTAGCAGCACCATATATGTAACCTTTAATGTTACTTAATTTGATATTTAGAATCTGTTATTCCATAGATGTTATCGGAGTAGCAGACGAATTTATATTAATTATATAAAGCAATTCATCATCAATCGTTCATTTGCGCACATAATAAGTATATTTCGAAGCCGAGCGTTGGTCAGAAAAACTAATTATTAATGAACTGCATCGGTATTTCTGCTATTATGGAATCCAAACTCAATAAACTTCATTGATGATGCGATCATGTAAGGTAGAAATAGACGGATTAGGTGTAGTGTGTCCTAATTGACGTAAATATGGCGTAACTGAGTTAGTTTATTAGGATTGGTGGTTGGGGCTATAGTTGCGGACGGAAGAGGATTTCGTATTGTGGTCACTGATTGCTTATTGTACATATAACTCCCGTGGGGACACCTACAGTAGGTACGGAAGTTTTGGAGGATTCATCGGGTCAGGAATAACAAGGCGAGCACGGACTCGGGCGTAGTTCCTAACGTTTCCAGATGCCAGTGGGCCCGCGAGAGTCACCCCGGCACCAAGAGGCCCCCGAGGTGGTCTAAGACAGAAACCTACTAGAAACTTGCACAGGAATTTTTCCAGAGCGCAAGCCACTGCCATCCTAAGCACACTTCTATTGACTCTTCCGGCCCTGTGATGGAAACTTTGGAATGAAATGATAGGAAATGGGAGAGCGGAAAATATGTGAAATGTAAATACACATCCCAGCATTCACCTAAGTGACCTCGGGAAGCCATGAAAAAAACAAAGTTCAGAATAGCTGGTCCAACGGAAATTGAACTCGGTTCAATTCGCTTTAAGCATAAAAAAAGTAATAAAATGTCAAGGAAAGTTGTGTGTTAGGAAATTAACGATTGTTAAAATGAATGCAACGATAGAGAAGTATTATTAACTGAGAAACTCATTACTTATAGCCAGAGAAGTAAGTGTAAATGTTCTTAAAAGTATAAAGAATCAAAAGTCAGGTACTCCTGCACACATAAGAGTAAATGCAAAGCAATAAAAGGCGGATGACATATAGATTTTTTTTTAATTATACTGTCAAACATGCCATATATATTGAAATTTGCATTTTCATTTTAAACGATATGCATATTTGAAAAAAAAACTATATCAGTTTTCTACGCAGTAAGTTGTCCATACATCGTATTTTAAATATTTGGGGGTTTAATATAGCTTTTGTCATAATAAACGCTCATGGGCTATGTTCTTCTGGATTATTTTGTCTTGCCAATATTACTTATGAGCGATTACTTTCTATGGGATAAAATAGAACATTATTAGTGGAAAGGATCGGTGTGATTGCTCCGAGGGCTAAATTTTTGTGTGTAATTTAACAAAATAAAGTACTAAAGCAATTAGTTATACAGAGTGTTTTAAAACAACACGGAACGAACGTTGCTAGAATGCTCCTAGTCACACATATATTCTCTACCCTAAGTAAAATATTTTGCAAAAATAATGCGTGATTAGGGAGTAGAAAGAATAAAATTCTTTCATATATGGGATCAAGAAGGCCAATCCACCTGGTTGTAAAGACTTCATCCAGACGTTTGCATGCTCAATGGTAGATGTGACCAGATGCTTAATAATGTTTCAAATTCATGTTTGATATAAAATATACAGCAATCGATTCCATAATTTCCATCCGGTAGTTCGTAAACATGTGAGTATTTCGACCCTTTTAGTTCATCATCCTCAGAAATATGCGATCCAAAAGATAACAGAAAGTGGAAGCATGTGGGATAAAAAAAAAAAACTAGAAAAGGACAGTGAGCAGACCACATTCAGATGGGCTGATATCTTTTAGAAGGAGGTTAGAGGAACTATGTTTAGGGACCATAAGTACGTGGAGGATTAACCTAAGGAAGTGCTCAGCAAAAATTTACTTAAGTAGGACAAACCCAAAAGAATTGAATAGATAGCTGTTTACAGCTATGGACGACTAATCAGATCTGGAAAGTAAAGGGGCGCAGCGAAGTATCATTGTTTATAATATTAGTCTCATAGGAAATATAATTGGGATATATTTCGGGATAAACTACTATTAATACTTAGGTTTAGATGAAGTCTTGCCAAGATCAGATCCCCTGGTCAGCATTAATGTGAGCTCACCCTTGTTCCACATCCTTATGAGTGTTATGGGCTTGTTATTATTATTATTATTATTATTATTATAATTATTATTATTATTATTATATTTTATACGTTAACAGAAATAGGATGCTGATATAATTACTGAACGGAGATCCAAGAATTCCTTGGCCAGAAATGGTCATTGTACATTGGTAGTAGTTTTTCATTGTTGAATAAAACTGACTATAACATTTCGCTGTATGTGCCCTGTGTTATATAAATGACCAGGAAATTCCTTACATTTGGAGAGGAAACTGGCCTTCAAAAAGATTTATAGGCGTTAGTTTAAGTTTAAAACATGTTTTATCGATCTATGAAGCATATATTGATGAAAAATTTGTGCACTCAAAATGTTAGTACCAGGAAAATCCTTACATTTGGAGAGGAAACGGACCTTCTAAAACCTTTATAGGCGTTAGTTTAAGTTTAAAACATGTTTTATCGATCTATGAAACATATAGTGATGAAAAATTTGTGCACTCAAATTGTTAGTAAAGCAAAAAAGGAATTAAATGCACTAAAACCTTTCCTTACTCAGAGTTCTGGTTGAATTGCGGTCGAAGTCGTTATGGTACTGACTCGATAGTGGAAGATCTGAGGTTCGCTTCCTACTAGGACCATCTTCATTGGCCGAGAATTTTTTCCCAAGTTTTACTCAGTCCTCATAAATGACAAATTCCGGGGAGGTGCCCTAAATTTAGATTTGGAATGCTTACTACCTTCTTATCTTTTATAATGTCATCTTTTATAATTTCATCGCATATATTCACCAATGTCCCCCTCCTTGAGACCTAAATAGTAAAAACTGGCGTTAAACACTATTAAAATGTCTATGAAAAAGGAGGATTTTTTAAAATACACATTTTTATTTAATTATAGATATAAATTTGGTATTATTCATTGTCTTATGATTTCCAAAATCTGTTACAAGTGCCCAGAAATACTATTAGTATCTAGTTTCCTGCAAATTTGATTGTTCTGATTTACAATACGCATACGATAATTTTAAAGGAACCACTTTTCTTCTACATAAAAGTACAGAAATATACCTTAGCAAAAACATAAATTTCGACGATTATTATTAACGAATTAAAACTTTAAAATAGACTGCCGTTATACTCATATACTTAATATGTCGTTTATATGGATACAGTTTCAATATTTCCTCTTATAAGTACAACCTTTAATCCTCAGATTAAAGGTAATTCTTAAAGAAGTTTTCCTAAAGAAAAATGGACTGCACACTGTGTACACACAAAATATCTAAGAGAAACCTAATGACATAATAAGTAAATAATTCTGATAGGTGTCTTTATAATTCCATTTGATGATGATGATGATGATGATGATGATGATGATGATGAGCGATTAGAAATTCCGTGCTGCTAGAGTGGTTTTGAGACAGAAAATGCCTATGGCCAAAATGCTTCTTTCGCACTTTCAACAAAAGTATCTGTTTAGGTGATGTCCCTTTACTTTCATAATTTTTACAAGATACTTAGGTTTTTCTTTTTTTTTCTGAAAGTATTTGTAATGTACATATACATATTTACTTTTAAATTATTTATAAAGTACCAGTAAGCTTTTATTGAATATTTTATTCTATAGTTGTGCCTTATCTTTCATTACTACATGTTTAAAAAAAGGTTGTTTGCTGAAGCTAAATATGTCAGAATTAATTCGTTAGGTCCTGGACATCAAATTATCGAACGAAAAGATACATTAACAGGTATTGAAACCTGCACGAAATAATGCAAAAGCGCTCAGTGCAGCTACCTGTTATTCTTACATTTCAAATGATATCAATAGCCAGCAAGTTTGAGGTATAGTTTGGATGGGAGTTTTTTGCCAGGAGTGACTCTTATCCAGAACTACTCTTATACCCGAGTTCAAACTGGTTTCTCACAAATTATCTTACCCCTTGACAACAGAAAAATGTTGAAGTTGCTATATTTCTCAATCGAAAAATGTTGGCTCTTATTATTATTTTTATTACAAATTGAAAAATTTAACACACAGTAAGTCGTTCGTTCTCAGGAAGAATCGCGTGGACGTGGTTTCTTTGCTTTCCCTAAGTATTTTCAACTTTTTATTTCTTTTATTTTGCTTTACAACCTAATTATTCTTTCCAGCGGAAATTGTATTTTTTCTATTTTTCCTAAGATTCTTCCAGTCAGATTTTATGTACAGTATTTACATGCATGAGAGTTTTTTTTTTCTCTTTAACAGTGAATTGATATTTAATGCATTTTTGTATGTAGGTCATTGCATTAAGGAAATACATAATATTTTCATTTTCCTCGAAGTTTTTTAGCACTTCGTTTATGACTTGATCTGATTTTATTGCTGATTTTATTCGTTTCCTCAAGATTTAGATGTTTTCTATTGTATGTATGAGTATGGTATTCAGCATTTACTCGGAGGATGTTTACTTATGAGTATACGTTTGGATGTGCTCTTGAAACCAGCCTGCTCAACTTTGGATGCAAAATTTCACAGGCATTGTTGGACCTGTGCCATTTGCCATATCATTGTGAAGGAAACGTTCCAGACCCAATTTTACGATAACCCCGCTGCCGGCATCAGACATTGATATGGATAGGCGAAAACCTAGAGAAAACTTCATTCAGCGAGGACTGTCCTTGCAGGAATCGAGTCACGTACATTGAGTTAATTTGAGTTATGGATCCCCTTAACGCGGCCGCTTACTGGGGAAAGTGCAGTCGTCACAACCGGAAAAGCGGAGATAAGTACCGTCGAGCCAAATTTTGGCATTTTTATTTTAATATTTATATTTTTTCTGAATGCATAACATTGCACAGATATTAATAGACACGTATATGCATTATAAGAAATGCTGAACATGATGCCGCTAAGTTGCCGACATCTGCATAGGAAATTCCTGTCTTTTATATAACTGGTCTTCCGTAAGATCACGATGATTCGCAATACGTTTCTTGTTATTGAGAGAACCTGGCTCTCGTAAATTTTTAACAAGCTGATCCACTTGGAACACGATTGCAAGGATAATTTATGCAAATCGCTTTATCGATTCCACTTTTAAATATGTATTGTACATAAAAGAATATATTTATGTTTTGACATAGCTAACGAAGGACAATTAGCACACAAATTACACAATAAAAGCACCAAGTTACACGCATATTCACAACCCATCCACAACCATAACCAAAATAAATTCTACATATTGTGTAGAAATATGGAAGATGTTCTTGATAGACGTCAAGCTCTTCATAGGCCAACAAAATAAATGATTCATTATCTGTAGCGTTACTTCCAGCGGAAACTGTGTTGTCAGGTTGTAAGTTTAAGCTGTTGAGGCAAGAGCTATATGATTTAAAATTTATAAAGGATAGTTAATGACAGAAAATATATTTCAACATATAAGCGGATGCATGGAGTTAGTGATTAGCAGTGAAAAGTCAACTATTACTGTATAATTCAAGGCTTAAATTACGAGATTTTAAAGATATCATAAAACATTGTAAATGAAATAATCTCGGTACCACCTTCTCACTCCAGCTTGTGCCAAATAGTATAAATAACAATGAGAACAGACAGACTTTCAAAGGAAAACTGCATTAATGATTCTTAAAAGGTATATTTGTTAGCAGGGTCTCTCAACAGACTCTTAGAAGGTGCATATCAAGATGTCGAATTTCAATTGAAGTTTCATTAATAATAATCATTACCAGCTTGGAACAGCGTGTTGATATCTCTCTGCTGGTGATGAAATATCTTTCGTTTATCCAGCAATTGCATGGTATAAAACTTGGAATTATCGAGATGTGCCGCCAGAATAAGATAGTACGCCTAATTCAAAATTCTTAAGAAATGAAATGGATGTTTACGACATCAACTGTGTACCTTGCTCCAAATCGCTTGACCTGCGATATGAAAGTTCTATTTATTTAGGTTTTCTCTTCTAATTCTGAATCCCTGACTTGTTCATGTTATTGAGACGAAAGGTTTCAATTTGTTTTTATCATTATCTGCGTCACTTGATGGGTTAGAATGTAGTTGTAAAGCATATTCAAAAAACTTAGGGCGTAGGTTCGAATTCGGCTAGGGTTCAGAGAGTCAACTGCGATTCTTGTTTTTTTTTCCTTCGTTAGTCTAGAGGAGGATTATAAGATATCTTTCAGATACTTAGGACCATATTTTGCCAGTATCACTAATTGTTCAATGCCATTAAATTCATCGTTCCAATTCTTCGAGAAAAAGTGTTTAATTATTACATTAGCAATCTACAACGCCTATTGCATTTTAAAATACTGGCAAAAGTCTATAACACTATCCTAATTTAAAGTGTGATAATTCTACCACCTAATCAACTTGTTTGTTACACTTGTCCGGAGTGTCACTTGCCTGAAAATAGAATTTACATTTCTTCGGAAGTTTCGAATTCTGGAAATCCACTAATTAGGTGATTTGGAAAAACACCTTTTAGTTGAGCTAAGGGTCGAGCGTCAAGTAGGAGTGGTTAGAAGGGAAACTCCTCCCCTTGGTGGTACCAGCAGTTAGCCTCGCTAGCTAATTATTAATTCAGTTGTGATAGATTACCTGAGGTTAGATTTTCGCAATATGTTGTGTTCAATGTGGATTTCGTGCAGTTCACCAAAACTAGAAAAGGTCGACCGTTGTTGATTTTCAATGGATACCAATATAAAGCAGATTATGCAAACAAGGAAAACGTCCCTCGTAGTTGCTGTGCGAGTTACAAGAAGGAAAACTGCAAAGAGCATAGTTTAACGAAAAGCACCGCTATTTACGGAGAGCAGTTCCATATATGTATTCCGAATGTTGCAGAAAATGTAATACGAAAACATATAGTTAATATCAAAAAGAGCAGGTGAAACAGTATTGAAAATGTATACTAATGAAATTGGAATGTTATTTAATCCCGGTTACGATATTGTGACTGTAATGCCAATGCAGATAAGCAGTAAAAAGGCGTTACATCGATTTCAGAGGAAACAACTGGATTAGATCTAAGATCAAACTAGTGTAGAAGTTGTCAATCTGTCTAATCAATCATTAATTATGAGCGACGAATAAAATTTCTTTCTGTACAATAATTATGGACCTGAGTGTTTGACAGTGCAAAAGGAAGGAAAGTTTTGGTAACTGCTTCATCCCTTTTATTGACGGAACATTCAAAAGTTCCAATAAGCAATTTCAGCAGATCTTAACAACGCACGCTGTTCGGGGAAGTTTTTTGGAAGAATCAAACACCATGCCTATGCCGTACGCATTTCCTCCAAATAAGAATCGGGAAACCTAATAGGGATTCCCCTCAGGGGCTCTTTTTTTTTTTTTTTTTTTTTTTTGGATACGGGGCGTACCGATCCCGAGGCACGCGAGCTACTCCTGCATGTCCATGCATAGCGTGTTTGACTCCTTTTAATTTTTACCTCCAATTTAATTTTTATGCGTTTTACTTCCCTGTTCTTTGTCTGAAGGATGCCCCCGTGTTTGACGTGGTAAAAGGTGAGTGGGTAACGGCGTAACTCCCAGCACTGGGTTATCATGTAGGACAGGAGCTTATCCCCTGGTAAAGGTCAGGCCCCGGGAAGGGCCATTGAATGAGCTGTTCATTTCCTGCAGGAGATTGGGTCCCTTTGTCAGCACACAGGAAGGTGTGACCCTAGGTTACTTTGTTCAGGCCTAGCAAGTAACCTATGCCGGGGTGGCGCCCAGGAAGCAGCCTGCCATCTGAGACAGTTGCAATGGTAGAGGATTAAATCGCTATGGCACATGATAATAATCATTTTCAAATGAAACGAAAAAGAGTTGACGTAAAAGAAGTATCCGAGAAGATATTTCCTCACTACTTAGTGCTCAGTCTACCGAAGATGGTCAGTCATTTACTAAGGTAAACCCACTAATGATTCAGAAGGGCATTGATAGATCCGTTAAGCCCTGTAACCGTCTACGTAAGGGATCACTTTTGATAGAGACACTTGGGTTGTCTCAAACAAACTCATTGCTCAAGGCGACGCTACTCCACGGCTATCCTATCCGTACTGAGCAACATAAGACATTGAATTCGTCGCGTGAAGTTATTACCACCAATGTACTAGACTGTATGTCTGACCCTGAAATCCAGAGCTGCCTGGAAGTGACCAAGGGGTCACTTCTATTTATCGCGTGCAGGCAAGGAAAGAGGGGGTATTACAGACAACCTGGACTCCCTTCCTCACATTTAACAGGGTCGAATTGCCGCAGAAGATTAGAGCGGGTTACCAGTTGATTGAAGTGTTATTTGTTATTTGTTATGGGGTTTTATTTTATTGCACAAACTGCTATTGTTTATTAATCTATGCACTGATTTTGTGGTAATTGTTTATTTTTTAACTACGGCGCAGTTTTTAGTGTGCTTGGTCGCTAATGACCATAGCTGTTTTGCGCCCTTAAGCAACTATCATCATCATCTAATAGGGATTGTTCAGAGCTACAAAGAATTTTTTGCCCGGCTGGAGTCCAAATGCAGTTTTTGTAGAATCAATTATCATTGACTCAATGTCATTGACTATCACTGAATCAATTAAGATTTTATCTCCATTAGGAAAGATTTTTGGCTATAATTATTATTTTAATAAATGCTTCTAGAGAAAGTGTAGTAACTTACCTCAATGACACAATATTTTCAAAATGAAGAAATTCACCTTCATATTCGGATGTGTGCTGTACTTAGGCTCCTACCTTTAAATATAATTGACGAAGTTTGGTTATGTAGAAAAATACAGTTTCCTTCACCACAGAGACAAAAAAAATATTTCTCAATTTATTATTTCATCTGATGCACAATTCATCAAAGTCCACCACTTGTTACATTACTAACTGTTATCCCTCAATAGAGAATGCGGGATTAAAATGAATAATGGTGATATTGGATATATTCAGAGATTACAAGATAGTGAGAGCAGTTATTGAAAAACCGCTAACATCAAATATATGAGCAGGACGTTTGAAAGAATAGGGCTCACATATTAAATAGTTGATTCCAGTCGCGAGATAGTAACTGAGAGTGTTTTTGAACTGTCACCCCCAAATTTAATTAGAGTAATTATAACAAGTAATTTTATATAACCTCCTCATTATAGTCATGAGTGTAATGTAATTTTATTTCCTGTACAGTGTTGAATTATAGTGTATAAAATGTTATTTTCTTGCCAGGGTGCAGAAAGCTACCCCGGCCATAAAATCTGGCTTGGGAACTTCTGTTGACTATCCTAACAATATTTGTAAGGATGACCCAAGCAAACCAATGTTTTCTGGAGAAATTTCTAAAGGAGAATGCTATGTTCATTTGTATTCTGTTAAAGAATTGTACACCAGGGCAGGCATAATAAAACATATGGCCACTACAGGGATGAAAATACAGGTCAATTACCTCTTCAAGGGCAGAAGCTAGAAGCTTGAGTTTATATCTACATGTAAAAAGTCACATAGACCATGTATATTTATTCTTGTAATTTTGCAACATGCAGTCAGTTTTGCAACAGTATTCAGCGGGACATTATCAGTGGAAGAGCTTTCTCAATTCAGTTCCATAAGTGGAAGAGCTTTATTAATTGATTTTAGTTGTATCTAAGGAATATTTGATTTCTGGATCAGTCTTTATCAAACTGAGAAATGTTAGAGTGATCGTCATAGATAGTGTGAAAGTGGCACATATTCTCCAGAAAATAACAGCAGTACATATTATGTGCAATAGTTTAATAACAATAAATTGTGCTTCATCTTCCATAACGAACAATCTTAACAATCTCCATATACTCCTTCCCATTTGGTCACAGGACCATAATGTATCAAGTATTAGAGACTCAACACTGTGGAAAAACTATTATTCAGCGGGAACAATCGTCGGAGAGGAACAATTATCATTTTCCCCTGAGATTCTATATAACCTATCAAATCAAATTTCTTTTTCCAAGTCATTCCCTCCACATATTTTACATATTTTAATCAGTCTCCTTATTTAATACCGCTGCACAACTCTCTTTTGTGATTAGATTTGATTTTATTAAATTAGATTTTACCATCATATATACCGTTCAAGAACATAAATATTTTTGGTCTGGGTTGTTGGTGATAATTTCACAGGAAACCAACCGAGTATTGTTACAATGCCACACTTAGGTGAATCCTTAGTGAGAGCCACAGAATTTAGATAGCCAAAATCTTGGAAACTGGGTAGCACTTTGCTGGTTTCCTGTGAAATCATTAACTCAAACGCAGATTTTTACAGTTATACACTATATTTACAATATTTTAAACATTTTTTCAGATGAAATGTTTAATTTATTAAGACAGTTGGTCCAATCACAAAAGTGGTTAAATTAATTAAATATTATCTGCCAAATCACATATAGTTATTACTGTTGTTTAACAGTAGCACAACATTGTATTTTAAAATTTAGATTAAAACTGTAAATATAACCGAACAGTAAGCATATTTATAGATCAAACGAAATTTTCAAGTTTGTTTTGGCTTTGTCATATTACTTCTATGTACTACGACACGTTTTTACCCCTTTGTCCTTTCCATACTTTATCATTTGTGGATAACACAACTATCTAAAAAGCTTAAAAATTAGCTATTTTATGGTACATGTTCTCGGAAATATGTAAAGTATGACATTTTTTTATCTTCCTCTAGGCTAGATTTTAATCTTTCAACAAAGTCTTTGTCCCATTCCTTGTGCCAGGCCCTTTGCTATTTGTAACAGATATTGACTTTAAAAGTTTTATATTTTTTCACCTTAAACATTTAAAACAGTTTAAAAATATATACGGTTATTCAGCAAAATGAACCTTACAAGTATCCATTAGCAACAAACTACATTAACTTTTTGGATGAAAATTATTATTTGCACTGTACTGCAAATATTATGCTCACCTTTGGCAATGGAATACGCCGTAGAGCATGACTATTAATTATTAGTTACTGTTCAATATCAGCAGTGATATTCTCAACTGATTGTTCGACTGCATGACCTGAAGTTAATATTTTTTACGCTTATTCCCCTGAAACGGTTTAAATTTGAGTTAATTATATATATATATATATATATATATATATATATATATATATATTATATGACTCTCTAGCATTCTCCCACGCAATAAGAAAACCTTGCTTGAATAACTATTATTAGTAATATTTCATTGCTTTACCTGCATTGTTTTTCCGCTAAACTAGAGTATTCATAAAAATTTCCTTATCTTTATTACATTATCTGTATAACTAATATCATAATGTTTTCTGGAAATTAAACATCAATATAGGGTTAATAAATAAAATATAAGATTGCTCAAAATATCCGGTGAATATTTATAAATAAACAAATTGTAAACTAGCATTACTAATGTATCTTACAATTTACAGTGTATTTAATTCCTGGCTTTATATTATTACAATATTAATACAGTTAATGTCGCAGTAGAAAAAGTTACGTTTTAATTTTTTAAAGAATCATTCAGTAGGTAAATAGATATATAAATAGATAAAGGAGATTTTGTTGGTGTTTACACGACCTCCAGTTTGTCAGCCTAAAATGCTTATTGTGCAACCCCATTTGCAGAGACGATTTCTTGTTTCCCATAATTTGTTCCCTGAACAAATTGTAGTATTTTGCTTCCAATGCCAACATTCGTGTCGGTCCTGGTGGTGTAGTGGTTACCATACTTGCCTCCTATACCCAAGATCGCGGGTTCGAACCCGGCCAGGACCGATGGATTTTTTCGGGCGTAAAAATCCTAAGTATGGCTTCCTTCGGAAGGGAAGTAAAGCCGTGGGTCCCGTGTCGTACATTTACGGCACGAAAAAGAACCTCAAGCCTGAAAGAGAGGCCTCTGAGCAAAATTTGTCGGCCGTTTCACGCCCTGAGTTGAATGGGACGCTGATGACCTGAGATGTTAAAGAGCGTCCATAAATAAATAAATCAAAAAAAAATCAATCAAACCAACATTCGTCCCTAAATCTTCTCTGGTCATACAAAATATAAATCTCTTTCTTACAGGAATGGGCAGTTTAATAGTAGATGCGAGGCAGTCTCTTCAAACTGTTTGCACATTTTACAAATAGGTTCATCTTTATAGAGTTCTACTTAACGTAGAATTTTCCTAAAGTGATCATGTTAGCGCAACTACATTCTAAATTCCTTCTCTGTCCAATCTTAGAGAGATGAGGAAATAGTGTTGTTTGGATCTTAGGTCAATTTCCTTGATTGTCTTTGGCCATGGTAATTTTACTACCTAAGATGGTGTTTTTCCCCAATCCACCTTTTCACCGAGGTTTAACAGTACATGTACTGATTTCAACTGCAGGTTCAGGGCCAACATTAGGGTGTTTCAGTACCATTTTAGCAAACTTGTCTGACTTTTCATTTCTATGCACGCCCCAATGACCCGGCACCCATCAAGCCTAATGCAAGAGTCGGTCCTGGGGGTCTAGTGGTTACCATACTTGCCTCCTAAACCCAAGATCGCGGGTTCGAACCCGGCCAGAACCGATGGATTGTTTCGTGCGTAAAAATCGTAAGTATGGCTTCCTTCGGAAGGGAAGTAAAGCCGTGGGTCCCGTGTCGTACATTTACGGCGTGAAAAAGAACCTCAAGCCTGAAAGAGAGGCCTCTGAGCAAAATTTGTCGGCCGTTTCACGCACTGAGTTGAATGGGACGCTGCTGACCTGAGATGTTAAAGAGCGTCCGTAAATAAATCAATCAAAAAAAATCAATCACCTAATGCAAGATGGTGGAGTATTCAGGGCATTCAGGCATTTCCATATCAGCTTTGATTTTACCATGGGTAGAAGGAAAATGCTTTAAGACACTTTAGCTTTCTGTAAGAATGAAAATTATTTCCCTTACAAATCCTCTAAAAGTGCAGCTCAGGATACCTAATATTTCTGTGTAGTATTTCCCAAGGCTTATGTTAATATTGATCTTTGGAGATAGGCCATATATGCCTGCCCCCGATTGTATCACTTTATGGGATCAGTCTGTGGACCACACAAGTTAGCCACGTTCTTTGTCGGGTCTGATTACTTCCATTCAGTCTTTTCGAGAACCGACAATTATCATAAATGTAAAGGGGGCAAAAATAAATATTTTTAGGTCATACCTCAGACTCAATACTGGAATATCCAGGAAACTTAAAGCAGAGATGTGACCGGTTATAGAGTAGCAATTTATCCAAGTCTCTGTTTATACTGAGCGGTAGACAGTAAGCATAGCTTCCACTTGTAAACAAATACCCATGGGAAGGAGACACAGCAGTCTTTAATGCAATGGTTGGAGTACTTCTGAAGGCCCCTGTAACGCATAGACATAATAATCTCTGTAACTTGGTAAATTTACCTACTCTACTAATTTTTAGTGTTTTCCGTCACCAAACAATGACACCGTAAAATATCTGGCGCTTATTCATTGCAACATATATTCAATGGCTAGTGTGTGGCTTTGGGCTCCAGGTAGCTCCGATAGTGCATATGATAGTTATAAGGGATTACCTGGCTCTACGGACGATATTATCAACATGATTGTTTAAGGTCAGTTTTTTGTCGAGTATAAGGCCTAGATATTTAACTGACTCTGAATATTCCAGGATTGAGTTGCCTAATTTAAGGTTTCTTAGGCCTTTAAGATCTATCCTGTTAGTAAAAGGAACAACAAATTTCTTCCTAGGATTGATAGAAAAGCCCTCCTGCATACACAAACTGTACATTTTTCTCAGTGCATAATTCAACATGTCTGAGAATAAATTGAGGAATTTCCCAATAGTAAACAGTACTGTATCATCAGCAGCATAACCTTGTATATCATATCCCCTTGGCCATTTTTTTTTGAATGGATGGTACAACACAATACTCCAAAACAGGGGAGGGAGAGCTCCTCCCTGTATGCAACCCCTTGTGGCCACGTTCATTCAAGAAAGCGAGCCGTAACATTTCTGCTGCTGAGTGTGGAGTTTATCAAACTGCAAAGAGTGTCATCGACTCCATATATATTGCAGCCAAACTCTTAGACTCATAATAGATGTTATCAAATGTACCTTCTATGTTTAGCTCGAAGGGCTATTTTTTCCAAGCCATTGATTCCTCCACTCTACTAACAATACTGGGCAATGCTGTTATATTAGACTTCGATTGCTAATAAGCATGTTTATTACGATGGAGGGGAGTATCTCACAATATTAATCGTTAATCCAAGACCCTCCAATTGAGTAATATACTCTGATTAGTAATATACTCAGTACAAAAAGTAATGTCGATAACTTCCTGCCTTATGGGATTCGCAAAAATAGGCTTGTTTTCCACATTAAATATATGTAAATTAAACAGCAGAAAGTCTGAAAGGTACACTTCCCTTTTGTTGATGTTTTTATTACCCAAGATTTCACGATGGGAGTTGGCGTTACACACAAAGTTGTCCTGTTCCCCTCTTTCAGTGCAGTGTGAGACCAACTGCTCTAGTTCTTTGGTGGTAAAATGCCGCCATTGTAGGGGAGATAAGTAGAACCCAATGTAAGGCCTTTGTTTCCTCCCCCTGCATCGCAGTCAATTTTCACCGTGGTGATGTCACTAGAACACAATTCTTAAAGAGGTAAGCGTTGTATTCCATTGCGAACAAGAATACAGCTCTTGATTCAATTACCCTTATTACAACGTATCAACTTTCCTTCACATTTTCCTAGTCCTGCTATTCGACCCCCGTTAATCCAGGCTTCTTGAATCTTTGCTCAGTCAATTTCTTTTTATTAAAGGTTTTACATGCAAAGCCGCCTTCTTAAATTGGAGTATGATTTGCGGCACTTTTAGGGCCATTATTTTCTAGAATCACTATTGTGATTCTTCCAAGATCCAAAATGGCTCTATTGCTCATCGCCTTTGTAGTTTCCTCGTTTATTAGGCACACTTGTGTTTACTCCAACGAACCGGACTTGGAATTGATAATTTTTCAGTCTCTTTGTGCTTAGAGTTTTAATCTGATTCTTAAATATATTAATTATATTTTTGAACCAAATTTTTATGAAGATTTTGGTGTCTTAAAACACCTTATCGCCACGTGTGGCCGAGGTCATTATGGCGCGGACTTGTGGGCTGAAGGTCTGGGCTTCGAATCTCACCAGGACCGTCCTCCCAGACTGAGGGTTTTTCCAGATTTTCCTCAGTCCTCAAATGGCAAATGCCGGGGAGGTGCCCTAAATATGGGCCTGGAACGTTTCCTTCCTTAAAAAAATCCTTTCCCACCATATCATTTGATCTCATTTATCATCAGTGTACACCGCCCGTGTGCCTTAGAAGTAAAAACAGGCATTACACACCATTCAAAAAAGCACCTTGGTTTTCTGTAGTATTTCTGCTATGGGCCTTATGACAAGTTTACTGCCTTTCCCTCCCTCCAATTGAGGGACATTTTTCATCAGCCATTATTTGGTGACGTCATTTACCCAGGATAGAATGGGAGTGCTTTTTCTACCGTAGACTCCAGCAAATTGTGGTAAACTCCCATTTTCGAGAATTTCAAATGCTTCTATAACTTCCTTGGAGCTTTTTAGTTTCGTTCTCTGAAAGTTTGTTGGTGAGAAAACTGAAAGGAATAACTGCTGTCTTAAAGTTAGTTAGCGATTCCCTGTGAGACCCTATGGTTGAGGTGAAAGCTCTTTCCTCTTTTATATTCTTATCTTGCCAACTATTTTTAAATATACTAGAGAGGATAGGGATAGATCTTTCAAAACGGCTGCACTTGCTGCCTGTCCTGGGTATCTTATCCCTCTCCTCTTGGAATTTTCAGGCTTTAGGCTTAGATTTACATTTCCCCCCTTTTTTTCTGTTCCCAGACAATGCCTTTCTTCTTAAGTTCTATTTTTAGAGCTTGTTTTCTTTGTGCTCCAAAAGGTCATTTTGTTGTATCTTGAGCTTATACATTTTATCTAGGGCTTCTGTTAGGCTCGAATAGTATTTTTACGTTCTGTTTATTAGCCAAGGCTAAATAATACACAATTCCATGTCTGAGGCTTGCTGTAAAAGGGCTTCCTCGTCACTATTGTGGTCCTCAAAAAATGTCGGTTTATTTGTTGAAGTTCCATAAAAGCTAGAGATCTGTATCTAGGCAGAGCCCCACATGTCTGGGTAAGGTTTATACTCTGGCAGCCGCCTGTTATCCGGAGGCCCGATATAAGACACATTAGCCCTAGCGCCACTCACCCCTTCAACACGGGTCGCATCTACTTTATAGTTTCCCTTGTTCAAAAAGTAAGGCGCTTCTTTGTCTGGTATCTCCCCCATGTCCACCCTGGCATGAGGAAATCTTCCGGTGAATGCCATCTGCAGTACAGTTCACAGGGTCACGATTGTACGGAAGTCTTCCCGCCAACTTCAAGTTCATGCACTTCTAAGGGCATTCTGTACAAATTGCTCTACCGTATCAAGTTACTGCAGTATTATTAATCTGAATGTAGGAGTGGTAGAAAAATTACGCAATGGGAGAAAGAGGATTTCCATTTGACTTGGTGGGAAATATATTATTCCAGCATTTGCTCCAAAACGAAGCTTTTTTTTTCTTTTATTTCTTTTCTTTTTATCCCCTGGGATTTCTGCACATGTGAACCGTTTTAGGTAAATTTTGCCCTGAGCTTGGGGCTGGTAGTGTAGCTGTTGACGAGAATTTGGGAAGCAAGAATCCAAGGGTGCCAAGGATTCTAAGGGCTCCAAGGAATGATATGGTGAGGTCACAATATTATAAACAGTGTGTAGCTGGAATTGTATTTCGGAATTTGGATATGCATATATGAAGTCTTTATCACCGACAATTTTACTATTTGTCGATGATGATGATTAAACTTCTACTACTACTACTACTACTACTACTACTACTACTACTACTACTACTACTAACAACGACAACAACGACAACAACAACAATAGCAACAATAATAATAATGACAAAAATACTCTTCTTTATTATCTTCATCATCATCATCATGACCTGCTTCAAAATTTAGGAATTTATCCTGCTTTGGCTCCTTAATTTCATCAGTTCATCGTTCCATCGGTAGATCGACCTCTCTTCCACCTTTAGATTTATAACATGAGAAATCCTAGCTTGATGCACAGGTTTTAAGCGTTCCATCAATTCGTTCTGTAAGTTCTATTTGCAAATTGTGTTATGTCTTATCTTACACTGATCTTTTTTCCTGTGCCTGAATTCTGCTTTTAGTGCTCTCAGTGATTCTGCAATTTTTGCTGCTTTGTATGCAAATAGTTGAGCCACTATCAGGAAGGTAAGTTCGGACACCGAACGTATAAGTAAACTACGTTGCGTGTGCATGCTGTTTATATCAAGACAGATCGTAATTTACATGTCCACTTTCATTTACTATACTAACCTGCAGATACAAACGCCGACCTAAATGGTTTTATTTTATTTGTTACGTTTATTTGCGGACAGTCTTTAACATCTCAGATCATCAGCGCCCCACTCCATAAAGGGCGTGAAACGGCCGATAAATTTTCTTCAGAGGCCTCTTCTTTCAGGGTCGAGGTTCTTTTATGTGCCGTAAATCCACTACATGGTATCCATGGCTGTACCTAACTTTCGAGGAAAGCCATACTAGGATTTTTACGCCCGAAAAATGCGCAGACACTGGCTGGGATTGGTCCCACGAACTTTGGTTTACGAGGCTAGAGTATGGTTACCACTAGACCACCAATACCGACCAGCATTAACTAAGGTATTTACTAGATTAGGTCGTTCGTGCTTTGTGTAGTTTTGTTACCATTGCCGCCGGCTGGTGTACACTAGTACAGTAAATAACCGATAGTAACTTCAATCAGTGTTCCTTACATTTGTAGCCGCCTTTAGGCAATGCTTTGATGTGCAGAATTCGTTCCCGAATAATTGTTTTGTAAAACAGAATCTGGTTTTCAATTCTATTTTTCCATAAGTTTCTTCTAATATAACTACAGTTCTGGTTAAATGTTTCCACTTTACTTTTAACATTTTTGTCACAGTTCCGATATATGACAGTATAAAAAGTTAACTGGTCAATTTCTTCTGAATGATATAATTTTAGTTTTATTTATTAACAGTGCAAAATTGTGGCAATTGATAACTTGAATCAATTCGTTAAGGTATTTTGGAAATCATTTTCATTATAACAATTATAAGACGTTAGGAATCATATATAATAATTTTGTCGGTTATTTGAATCGCCCTGAACCAGACAACAACCGTTACAAGAGCACTGATCTTCCCGCAGCGACGGTAAAAAGTACGTAGCAGTATAGCACATTCACTTAGCTCCTGAGTTCGCCACTGGCAAAGTAATGTGAAATTGTTAATATTTCCTTACCTGTGATAAACGTACAACTAGCGTCTGAATAAAAAACGCTGAATAAGTTAGAGGTGGAGCCCACAGTTTGGAGTTTCTCGCGTTTTCCATGTTTAGCAAAATATTTAGCTGCTCTATTGTAACTAAATGTTGTACTGAGTGGTTAGTTGTATATGATTACTATTACTTACCTTTGTAGCTCACAAACTTATCGAATTAAACAAATTGGGCACAGAGAAGCAAATACACAAAGCAAGTAACCATATGTGTGTGTGCGTGTGTGTGTGTGTGTGTTCTAGATATTATTCAATATGCTAATTAAGTTTCAGTTTTCAATGCAACATGTAAAACGTTTGTGCGCATAATTGCTTATATTTTATTGAATGATCATTAAGAATTAATTTAAGATATCCTATATTAAGAACATAGTAGCAATACATTCAAATAAATACAAGTGTCGCATGGGCTTTATGGCCGTACATGCCATCCTTATAACAACCAAATACACATACATACCTACATATACATACATGCATACATACAAATATACAAATACTTCAAAATATTTACTTTTTCTATTAATAATTTTATACTCAAATACATAAACATGAATGGAACGCTTACTCTTGAGCTCCCCTTCCATTTAGTCACACTCCCTCTCTAACTCCCCCTCCTCATTATAGCCGTTAACTTCCTTTGCCAGGTCTTCTCTAGAAATATTCCCAAATTGTGTGAGTATCTCGCATGCACCAACACTTTCCGATAAATTTTTAAATTTCTATTGTAATTCAGAAATCACTGTGATAAATGCTCATTTCTTAAAATCTCCGTTTCCCTGCATTCTGCCAAAATATGCCTCCAGGTATCGCTTTCTCCGCACAATGAACAAATTCTTTCCCCGAGATTGTTTCCTTTCCAAACTCCTAATCTGAAGCATGCGAGACCATTTTGTTCTTCTCAGCCACAGATATCTAAATAATATCCCCCTTCCACACTAGATGAATTTGAGCCTGCAGGTTAAGTGATACTTTTTCTGCGCATTGAGACAAAATATTTTATCTATATCTCACAAACGTCTGTTAACTGTTTTCCAATTATTTCGCGTAATGTCCTCTCCCCTTAACCAACATACCCCAATCCAATTTTGTCTAAGCCTTTCCTTATTTTTGGCGCTCATCCCGTATCCCATCCTTCCTTTATTTGCTCCCTTATACAAACTGCTGGAAGAAGAGCGCAATTTCCCCGTGTTATCCATAACCCATATGTTCTTATTTTTAAATTCACACTTTCGTTAGAAATACCAAACTCTTTAAGAACCCCACAATTTGCTGTATCCCTCCCTACTTGTAGCAATCGTTTTAGAAACTGTGTTTGTACGTGATTAAGTTCCTCGGTGTTTTCCTACCACCAAATTTCGACTCCATACGCCATAGTTGACTTCACAACCTCTCTGTACACCAACTCCATAGTATTAAAACACATTTCTACCTATTTAAGTAAATCATGAGTGATCGTATCGCAAATAAATGAAAGTTTTACTGTTGATACGACGACATGAGCGTAGCCTTAGAAACTACAATGTAGCTGACGATCGCAGCTATCATTTCAATGTCATGCTGTTTATTCAGTTTAGAATAACAATTAAATAGAGCGATTTTCAAGTTACGAAAACAGCATGAAAATATATTTTTTTATGTTAGTTTATCATGTTATACTTTATTGGAACAGGTAAAATTTAGAAATGCGTAAAGCCAGTTTCATTACTTTTACAATTTCAAAAATTGTATAACAATATAAATATATTTCATTAATTATTTTTGTATGTTGATAGTAATATTAATATCAATGTCGATTTTGTAATGAATTTCGCTGAAGTCATTGCTTTCTTTAATTATATTGATGATGTGATTATATGTAGAATCATTAAAGGATTAACAGTAAAAAATATTAAGGATGTTTCAGAAATAATAGATTTCCTATGATTATATTATCAAATCATATTAATATTATCTTATTTATTACTTAATTGTAATTGTGATGTACTGTAAGAATAAAAAGAAAACTAAGAATCGCCAAGCCGTAATGTACTCGCACATCTATCGATACCTCAATTTCTGGAATTTTCTACATCAAATTGAAATTTTCACTTTTATATTTCGGTGAAGATCTATGATAATTCTTATTACTGCGGTAGATATATATTATTTGCAATGGAAATTATTGATCTGTTTTCAGTGATACACAAATAATATAATATTCAGTTTATAAAAGAACTTTAGCCATAAAATAATTTAACGATGTAATCGTTATGACAATTTTGTGCAAGTAATGCCATAATGTAGAATTTTATTAGCGATTATGACCAACAATAACGACTCTTTAGTATTTTGGTACACAAAATCAACTGCCCAAAGTTACCTTTAAAAATTATTGCAGTAATATAAAATAAGCACAACCTCAATTGATGAACCTTCCCGCATGACATGATCAAGCTTGTTGAACACTAAGCGAGCATGCTTGTGTGTCGTGTCCTGGTGCCGGCGGAGTTTTCTGCTAGAGGCTTTGCCGACGGAGGTCGGGCGGGAGACAAAGAACGTTTGGTAACCGGGTGGTAAGCCAAGTGATAGGTGGACAAGTTGATCAGATAAGTGTTGAAACGTTTACTTCTTTCTAATAAGAGTTTATTTACAGAAGAATTACGGTAAAATTTACAAAACGAATAGAAAGGAAAATGAGAGACTTCTCTGAGACTTTTCAAAGTTCCAAGGAAAGGATTGGGAATGTTGATATTCTATGTATCGGGATGACAATAAATGTCTAGACAAAGAAGCTTCGTAGTGAGGCACGTACAGTCTTTTGCACTGTGCTGTGTTGAGCCCCCGAGAGATCATTTTTGGGGTCGTACATAGTCCTACGTATAACCAGAATGGCTCGAAGAATACGTATGAATAGCTAAAGAGTGCCTTGCTATACTTGCCAGACGCTTATAAATTGAAAGGTTGGGCCTGAACATTAATATGTGGTTGGGTGAGAGTGACACAATTATCTATCCAAAATAAATATACCAACCAACTTCGCTAACCGCGCTTATTGCGAGATTTACTAGAGAGTGTCAAGGTCAGAAATCACCTGTTTCCATCCAGAATCTCTTTAGATATTAAAAATGTTTTACGGTGCGATAAAATTTTATACTGGAATAATAAATACGAGAGAAAGCAGAATAGAAAGGACATGTACCAAAATATGTAGAGGTTAATGAGATAGGTAATAAACATGCCCTTGGATTTTGAGGGAAATACAATAGAAGACTTGTATGGAGAGGTCAAAGGGAGATTTTCTACTTCTTTCAAAGCATGTGAATAATGCAATTTCTTGGATGAAACAGTGGTGTCAGTGGCGTATGGTGTATGAAACACTTTCCCCGTAAAAGTGGAAAAAGGCATCAGATGCCATTTTCCTGTGTGAGAAGACACGATCACTTGCCTTTTACAAGCCCATAAATATCTGAACTTTTTTTTCTTTTGATTTTGTTTTTGTTGGATCTATTATAAAATGTATCCCACGAATAAAATGAATGTGTCATCATATTCCTTGGGTAAATTTTCTAAAACATCACACCATTATCATATTATTTGCATATATTTTCCAATGCACTATTTCAATATCATTATTTGGATACATTTCTCTAATACATTGCTAACTGAATAATTTCTTTTTTTTTTTTTTTTTTGATCACATCTTCGCGACACATTAATAATTGAATGCATTTAACTATTTGAACACACATTCGTGATACATTATTAGTTGAATAGGTTTTAATTTTCGATTTAGTCAACTCATTTTGAATCTACAGTGCAGTATATTGCTTTTACGCAATCATTTTATTTCGAACTAAAGGTACATTATTTATGCGTTACATCAACAGTTTCATTTTGAGATACCGTAAAATACTTATCCGTTATATAAGCATTTTATATGGACCTACAGTACATTGTTTACGCGTTACATCAGTATTTTTGGCGCTACAGGTGTTTTAATGTTTTCCAACGGATTGTTTCTTAAGGTTTCTACGGGACCTTGAGCCAGGCTGCGATATTTTCATTTGAACTATGTATCTCATTCTTTATCTTATTCTGCATAATAATGATGGTGCAAAGGTTATTATCCTTCCAACATTTGGACAGACTGCTCTGCAACATGGGTAGCAACACCAGGGACATAATACAAGAGCACAAGTTACAGAAACAGCGGTATCAATGCAAGATAATGAAAAGATAATGTTTGTTCTGGGAATATGGAACAGTTTCCATTTTTGGGTAAAAATTTGTGGTATCGATCTGATAGGCTGTAATAATTCAGGCTCAAAATCTTCATTTAAATATGTTGTTGTATGAGGAATGTTTGTGAAAAAGATTAGGCTAGTTTTACTAACTTTCTTACACTCGTTTATTTCGTCGACCGTTAATCAAGCATAATGTTCTCATATCCATCAAAAGGAATTCACTGTTGGCAGAATAAACTAAATTTTATAGTAGTCTTGGCTACAATTATTGGCATGCGAACTACACGATACACCTTATATTTAAGATGACTACCTAAGGATAGACGCATTACATGTATTAGAATATTTTGCCTTGCAAACACTAGTAGGTTCAAGATTCTTAACATTAAATATTGATACACCAGGCTCAGGAGAATAGGTGAGGATAATTCACTTGGGATTAATGAATGGCCCTCCTTGATAGATTTCATAATTTGAGAAGCCGATATTATGCGAGGCTTTATAATGCCCCTCTGTGCATTCAAAATTGCATTTGTTAGCAAAAATTCTTACATTCCGTTATAGCATGGTATAAGGGAATAGCTTGGCCTTCCCTTTTTGTTGTGAGAGATGTTGTTCCATAAATTTCTCTTAAAACTTTAGCACGTTACTTTATGTGTTTCACGAGCTTTGTTACACCGACTGAGAGGACATTTTCATCTTATGCACATTTCAATGTGTTATTCTCAGAAGTTTGAGTTAACTTGACGACGATCATTAGCTGTTTGCAAAATTCAAAACACCCAATTGTTTCTCCTCTAACTAATTTATGCTAACTGTATAGTAGATCGCATCTTCTTCACCTAAAGTACCAAAAGGAGCCTTACTAATCTCTCCTTTAAAATGTATGACACCTCGTTTGCCTCTATTATTTTCTGTCCTTTTTACCTCAGTTACCTGTTTTATTAATTCCCTGTACTCATCGAGTTGCTTAAGCATTCGTTTTGCATATCTTATGGAGGGGACGTAGTCTGTGTCGTTGATGTTACTATCATTCACATGCTCATTATACCGCCTGTGGTGCCTCAGTAGTAAAAACGGGCGTTAAACACTACTCAAAAAAAAAAAAAAAACATGCTCATTATAAAATTCGTTTACTACCTTAGCATATGTTAAATCGATTCAAATTTCCATTGCCATTAATCAGATTTACATAAGTTACCAAGTTCCATTCTGTGCTAAATAATTGTGCTTCTCCTGCAATATCGTAATAGTGACCTGGAGACTGAGAATACTTCTCTATAATAACACCTATCTTTACAGCGGTGATCAGCATAGCAAGTACGAGCAGTAGCCTTTCGAACGCCATTTCTGCAATTAAACAAAAATGACTGCAGTCTAAGTGTGATTTATAGCGACAGTTTTTTTTCTGCTGTATACCTTTCTTCTAACGTATTTCAAATTTAAGTATATAATCCTGGGTGTCCCTCTTCATATTGTATCCCTTAATTCTCTCAAATGGCATTCTCTTGTACTCGTAGTTTCCTTCCTGCGTGCTGAAAGTCATCTTTGATTGATCTTCTCTTTTTACTTGAACATGAAGTGTTAAAGATCTTCGGTAAATAAACCCCCTAAAATATTGATGATGATGATGATGATGATAATAGTAATAATAATAATAACAACAATTTCGTAGGAGGTTGTATCTACCTGCAGTCCCTTCAGATGGGAATCTGAATCTACCTGCCGTCTCTTCCAGTGAGAGCCGTAAGTCTATCTCTGGGGAGAGGATATCCGCTCACCTCTTCCAGAGCTCATCCAATGTAAGTTAACAGGAAAATTCCTTCTCCTCAACTCCTTGTTACTGTTTGGATCCTATCGCTGTATAAACCCTGTATAAAGCATACGTACCTGGTCTAGGCTCACCTCATCATGTATACCATTATCTTCACATGTAACGTTTGGTCATCTCCCTTAAATCAGTCTACATAGTATCTATGTGATTACCTCATGAGGCTACGTTTTCACTCTTTTGTTTCTAGACTCTCCAAAGCATTGAACATTTTGCATGCATAATAATCAATCATACGTTTAATTCCACACATTTTCTCTAAGATTCCGCCTTCTTGCTTTCAAGAAGCTGTATGATCTCTCATTATTAACTTTGTCTTGGCTTTCACAAACTTTAATAAAGCTGTATGTTTTTTCGGAGCAACCAACTGAAATGCATCATTAACATTAGTAATAAACTCTCTCAGCTTCTTTTCGTTATCATCAAAACGTGTACTAATTATTTTAATGTTTTAGTAATACCTACTCTGAGCCACATCTTCATCTGAACTAATACTCATTTTGTAATGTTGAAACAAAGAGATAAACAAATATAAAAATTAATCCTGACTTACCAACTGATGATTCCGAGGCTATTCAAACGCTTAGTAACTTGTTCATCGCCGTCGGTTGCCAGCAAACGGCTTTTAGCAGAGGGCTTTCCTCGAAGCTTTGTCGCCACGGATCTCCTTGTAGGTTGCTCTGTTAGCCAAGCTGCTTCTCCCTGTAGGACTGGCCACGGCTAGGACAGTCAGTCCATAGGTTGACATTGGGCCTCCTTTCGTGCTCCTTTAATAACCTTGTGGCCGTATTCTGAGCTCAAATTGCGATGAAGGAGGGGGCTTTTAATGACGTCAGAATCCGGGTACAGTAGTTAGATGCAAAAATGGGCGCTTAGTAACGTCGTTAGCGCCGGAAGGCTGTGGTTGAAGCTACGGCTCGGCAATAATGATCGATGGTGTCACAAGTGACCGTGACATAACAATTGGTGGTGACACAACAATCAACGATGAACAATCGACAGTGACACAACAATCAACGATGAACAATCGTCGGTGACACAACACCACACCTGACACCCAAAATTAATGTCATGTCCTGGTGCCGGCGGAGGCCGAGCGGAAGACAAGGGACGTTGAGTGACCGAGCGATATGCCAAAGGATGCGCGGATAGATTGGTCACTTCACTATGAAACACACTGCCGGTTTTCTTTCTTAATAAGAGTTCATTTACAGGGGAATGGCGGTAGAGATTACAAAACGAACTGTAAGACAAAGAGGTTTCTCTAAGATCTTCCTAAGTCCCAAGTAAAGGATTCAGGATGTTGATATTCTCATTATCAGGATGACAACAAATGTCAAGAACAAGGAAGCTTCGTATTGAGGTAAATGCAGTTTTTCGCACTGTGTTATGTTGTGCACGCAAGACATTTGTAAGGTCTAATATAGTCCTTCGTGCAACCAGAGTGTCTCGAAGCAGACGTGTGAATCAAATCAAGAATATCTGGCTATAATTGTCAGACACTCATAAGTCGTTGAGCCCGAACATTAATGCGTGGTTGTGTGACAGCGCCCCAAATATCCATCCAAAATAAATATGCCAACCAATTTCGCCTTCCGCACTTATTGCGAGATTTACTAGAGGGTGTCGAGGTCAGAGATCGCTTCTGTTCCCATCCAGAATTACTTGAGATATTAAACATATTTTACGGAGCGGTAAATGTATATACCTAGATAAAAAAATAAGAGAGAAAATTGAATAGAAAGGACATGTACCAAGAAATATAGAGATCAAAGGGTTAGGTAATAAACATTTCCTGGGGTTTTCAGGGAATTTGGCTAGGGGACTTGTACAAAATATTGAGAGGTCAAAGGGATTTCCCCTACTTCCTTCAAAACATTGGGGAAAATATATATCCTTAGTTGAAACAGTGGTGCCACTGGCGTATGGTGTATGCGAAATCTGTCTACTGTGAGAATAAATACCATACTAGTGAGGCTCACCCGGTATGTTTTTCATGAAATCTTTCTTCGTAAACACCTTCAAATGGCCTAGTTATTGCTACGGTTCATCGACATAATACACTCTTTTATCTTTGTCGATATTTCTAAGTGACTATAGAGTAGCTCATATAAAAGTTTCTCTCTCTCTCACTATGTATATATATATATATATATAATCTTGAAGTGAAAGATTCAAACCTATTTTATGAACGTATATTAGCTGTTTATTGTCAATTCAATTATTGTACTTTCTTACAGTAAAAGTTGAATCTTCTACAATCTTCTGTATAGATTACTCAGAGAAGACATTACAGGGACAAAAAGAACATTCTTGAATATTGTGTAAAAATATTTTTGTTACTGCAATGCTATTATTGAACAGATCATTCTAACCATCTCATGACATGATGCTTCAGTGAACTTTTGACTCTTAATTTCTTGGGTCTGTTCCAGGTAATTAAGTGGCCCATTTAATAAAACATTCTCTCATCTTACTCGGCCCTTAATAAAGAGTTATTGGATTCAGAAACTTACACTCGGTCATTACTCGGGATTTTATTTTTATGCTGAACTTTCGTTTTAGAAATGTTTCATGAAATACAGTAATTTTTTTTATTTTAAATTAATATATTGTTTTCTTTACATATTTTACAACTTTGAGGCTTTTAAAGGTGTCTTTTTTTAAAGACTAAGTAATTCAACAATTCACGAGGTTGTTATTCTGATTGCACTAAACAAAACTTCAGTTAATCAGCAAATGTTTCGAAATACTAGGAGTAAAATTGAATCATTTTCACAACAATTAGCAGATTTCATTCATCTTATTAAGGAACTATGACAAAATACATGAAAAACTACTGAAAAAAATGTTTCGAATACTGAAAATATTACTGAGCAATAATATTTCTATAAATGTAAAAATATTGCTGAAGCATTGTTCAGAATTTGGCATATTGATATTAAATTGAAAATCAGACCTGTCATGAAATACTAGACTATCTCATTTAACTGCGCCCTCATTTCGCTAAGCAGTTTGCTGGAGTTTGTATCCATATAGCAAAACCAGTTCAACTTCAGTGGACGCGGGATTCCCGATAGGCCTGGAGTGGTATAGTTCCGCTAGGGTAGGCAAAAGAGCATGTCAGTTTTTCCTGTCGCATATCTATAGAAAGTACGTATTAGACTTTCTACGTGTATTTGTGTATTTTGGAGTATGCGGAAAGTGATATGTGCCCATGAACAAAGAATATTTATTTTGCAAAAGTAATCGTTCAAGTACTGTAAGAGAGAATTCGTAATAAGTTTCCGGGAGTAACATCTCCATCGGGAAATTAAATCCCCCCCCCCCAAATAAAAAGCTAGTTTTAACACATGAGAGTCTTGATGAAATAGGTTATTGATTAGAAAATTT
The DNA here is from genome assembly GCA_030762175.1 of Metallyticus violacea. Lineage (NCBI taxonomy): Eukaryota > Metazoa > Arthropoda > Insecta > Mantodea > Metallyticidae > Metallyticus > Metallyticus violacea. Next base: position 135,386,945 of record CM060846.1, read on the forward strand.
TACTCGAAAATCTTAAATTAGCCCAGAAGTTGGCATATTTCCTTCATCGTCTTGGAGAACCAATGTAATACACATAGGAAGTGAAATTGCAAAATAAATAAATAAATACAAATACATAAACTATTTAATTGAAAATTAAATTAAAGTTTAGAATACCTATACCAGAAGGTTGTACTAAGTGGGTAATAAACATGTTTAAAACAGTGCAAAAAAAGTTTTATGAATTTGACACGCTAGAATATTAAATGAAAAATAAAATCTATGTTAAATGCTAGATAGTTCCATTTACATCCTATTTTTATTTCCTGACGCAATTGGAGTTGTATTTATTAGTGGAAACTGGTTTTGACTATCATTGGACTCGCGATTCTCGGTAGATTGTGGTTAAAGTTCCACTTGCATATATATTTGAGCATGCTCAGTCGTGTTTCTAACATTAGCTGTTTTGCTGTAAATGTGTGTCGCACTTCTTAATTTGTATGTATTGTGGAGTATGCCGAGAGTGAATATTCACTACAAAAAATGAGCGTTTATGATTGTTATGTGCAAAAGAAATCGAGACAAAATTTGGGGATTTTCAAAGAGAAGAAACGAAAAGGAAAGTATATAAATTAGGAACTTTCTCTCGAAAATGTTTAACGCGACTAGCCCAACATGTTGGTGTATCAGTCGGCAGTGGGTTTAAAGCCACTCAGTTGCTGCATCTTCATCCATATAAAATTACTGCGGCATATGAAATGAAACTCATGGAGGTGCTGAAATAAAATATTCAGAAGACAGTTTAGAATGAAATAGACAAATGCCTCCAAATGTTTTCGAAAATATTCAGTTATGTCGCCAAAATCAATTTCCCACTGCCTAGCAAAATGAGAACTTTTCATATCAATATGTTAATATAATTCATTCAGACAAGGTGTACTGCAGGTTTAGAAGGCAAAGTTGCTCATATTAAAATGCCAACCGATTATTTATATGTTTATAAAATATTGTAGGTGATGGTAAAATTTGTCAGTGAACCATATCCAAATTAAACTACGTAATATTTTATAGCATTTATAAATTGATTTTCATTGTATATTAATTTTTATTGTTTATAATTCATAAAGATAGACATCTGTTTAAAATGGTCTTGTTTTTGGACTCCTCAATTACTGAAAATTAATGACCTTTTGGAAGCGTGCCTTTAGGGCACTTAAATAGTTTCCCAAAATAATTATAAAATTAAGCTAACAGTGCAGATGGGGATTTTTGTCCTCGTGAATGGTCTTCAATTAAGATTTTTGTTACATGTAAAAAAACTAGTATTTTCATTACGATGTCAATGAAGGCTAGTAAAACTACTGAAAGTGTTTCAAATTTTATTCTTACTTATAGTGCGGCATAATTTATATTTAAGAAAGTTAATCATCAAAGAGGTAAATGCACCAATCGCATTTAGAGACAGATTTATGTACACACACACACACACACACACACACACACACACACATCTTTATAAATTGTAAAATAACTAATGTAAAATAAAATAGCAAGAATTAATAAATAATACATTTTATCAACAGATTTCGTGGCAGATAGGTTAAGTATTATTTAAATTTTTGTTGAAACATTACATATGTTTTTATTATATGTTAAGTCTTCCAACAACCGATACAAGGATATTTGCCCATTATTACCAGTGTCACAGAGTTTTTAAGTAGGAAAAGAACAGAGGCGAGCAGTATTACCATTAGACCAGGGTCCTATGGAAATAATGAGTTACATGCACGAAGCTGGAAATTATAGCTGTCGCAAAACAATACTAGCAAAGATAACTGGAATGTATTTTACTATGGATTGCTGGGGAACCTCCGCGTTGAATTGTTTAGGTTCTGCTTTTACAGTACAATTGGATTGCCAAACGAGAGCATGCAGTAATTTATCTGACCCAGAGAGAAAACCACAGAGACTGACACACTCTTCTAAGGCCGAGATATGTTGAAGACGATGTAAACGCTTCTATGTTGGCAAAACGTAGATAATATGAACTTTAAAATCTTACAGGAGTGCAATGATATGTAAATCTGTATTATGTTGGTCATAGATTATCTATATCCCAAACTTTGGAGGTGAATGGATGAATGAATAAATGAATAGTGTTTAACGCCCATTTTTGCTACAGAGGCACCACAGGCGATGGACACTGGTGATACACAGAATGAAATGATATATTGGGAAAGGATTTATTTTTAAGGAAAGAAACGTTCCAGACCTAAGTTTAGGGTAGCTCCCCGGCATTTGCCATTTATGAGGACTGAGGAAAACCTGGAAAAAAAATTCAGTCATGGAGAACGGTCCTGGCGGGATTCGAACCCCAGACCTCCCGCTTATGAGTCCGCGATTTAACGAAGTCACCCTTGGCGGTGACTTGGAGGTGAAGGTAACCTACGTGCTTTCGTCTTACGTTTTTACATAAAATAATATTTCCTTTTACTGTCCACAAGTGCATTTGATTGATTCACTTACTTAGTAAAATAATGTGAACTTTTGCACTATTCTGAATTTTGCTGGATAGTGTTTTATAAACCTTTACGCCCAGATTTCGTCCCCTGTCATTGAACTATTCGGTTTTCTTGAGAGTAGTAACAGCGGACTAGGAATAGACATGTCTCCTAAAAGCTACCTCTCGCTTGTCGTTGTCGTCTGAACTCGAACCCTGTTGTTGTGAAGCACAAGCTGCCAAATGCTTTTGACCCTTTCTTTCTGTTAAGTGTAATGAATTCAGAAACTGCAAAAAAAATTAATGTTTAGATTTGTAACATTGTATTATAAAACGTTGCATATATACTTCTAACATTAGTAGTTAGCAAAATCACAAAGACTTATAGAGTTAAATTCAGCAATATTAAGGGCTTTAACATTTATGACCATGTACAAATACATAATATGGAAAAAGTGGAAGAAAATTTCAAGAAAGTACGGACGACAAGCACTAGGGCGATTTTAGCTGGCACGTTCAAAGAAAGTATAAGAACAAGTTACTGTTACAAACTTTATATAATGCTACTGGGAATCGCGTAAGCTACAAAGGGCAGTTTTGGGGAAGGAGTTTAAGTTAACTTATTGTTTATTTTGTTTTTCTGATGATTTTGTTTCCCTTTTATTATGTGAGTAGTATTTTCCTCTTTATGGTTCGCATTTTCTGAGAATAAATCTTCTTTTTACGATAGATAATTGCTTTGCTTGTAAATATATAATAGTTTTAATGTGAAAATAATCTTGTTGCTAATCAGTCGTTAATGAAAGTGTAGTCAGATACGTATTGAGTGCTAATTTCGAATATTTTATTTCTTGAGACATTGGAATACGAAATTTATTAAAATCTGAATAAAAAAGAAACAAAACACAAATTATTCAACAATAAATAAAGCGATAAGAGCAACTGATATATTATACAACAATGTAGAACGTAAAATATTGCCCTAGAAATGAACTACCAAAGTAGAAAATAAAAATATTTAGTATTAGGAAATCACAAGAAATCAACTGCTTATATGCTCAGTGTCGCTAATTTAAGATTTTCGAGTAAAATTTTCTAATCAATAACCTATTTCATCAAGACTTTCGAAAATGTACGACACGGGACCCACGGCTTTACTTCCCTTCCGAAGGAAGCCATACTTAGGATTTTTACGCCCCGAAAAAATCCATCAGTCCTGGCCGGGTTCGAACCCGCGATCTTGGGTTTAGGAGGAGTATGGTAACCACTACACCACCAGGACCGACTAGACGTTAGATCGTGGGTTCGATTCCGGTCAGGGTCGATGGACTTATTCGGACGTAAAAATCCTAAGTATAGCTTTCTTGGGAAGGGAAATAAAACCGTGGGTCCCGTGTCATAGGATTTATGGCACATAAACCTGAAAGAAAAGGCCTATGAGCAACAATTGTCAGCAGTTTAACGCTCTGAAATGAATGAGACGCTAATGGCCTGGGATGTTACAGAGATTTCGTAAATAAATAAAATTAACAAGCGATTGGCCGAAACTAGTGGTGAATCTTTCGGAATCACAGTCTTACCCTGGGTTTACTATGAGCATGTCTTGTTTCAGTGTGAGAGGGTGTAGTTCTATTTAAACTTCTTTTGTTCAGTAATTTAAAATTCTTAGATTTGCTGCTCTCTCTCCACGTCTCACGCATATACCAAAATATTGTGTAAGACATATCCTGTTAATGGCAATTTTCTTAAACTAGTGTTGGACATTTAATTCATTATGTTGTATAGAACTTTAACATTTCAACATGTTTAATTGGTAGGAAAGCATTTTGTAATGTTAATGCCTTTACGGTATCGTATTTTATGTGCTTAGCCCTTAAACTTCTTAGTTATAAATAATAGGCAAGTACTTTATAATAATATGTATTGTTGTTAATTCGCTTAGTCTGAATTTTCTGTGTTTGTGAATGACAGACAAGATTAAATAACATTAAATTTTGCACTAAATTTATTATAATGCTGAGCCTTTTGAAGTTTCTTACTTCGTAAATTGCAGGCAAGCATTTACAATGTAAATGATTCTTTTAGGGTAGTTTATTGAAGCGCTTAACCACCTAATGGTATTAATGCTTGTATGCTATGCGGCTGGCACAAAGCTAATGCGTTTTGTAAATAGTAACAGTAGTTCTGAATGCATTTTTAGTGAGATTTGTAGGCTCTTTTTCTTTATTGTAATAAATATACATGTTGTGTAAATTTTCTCCCGTAAATGAAACTACCATTTTCTGATCAAGTTATGGGTGCCTTCCTTAGCTCGTTTTCTAATTTTAATGTTTGCACAGGCATCAGCGGGAGGGTGGCATATAAGATTTTGTACTTATGTCAAGGAAGGAAAGCCATTGAGCGCAGCAATATTAAAAATCATGTATTTGAAGCTGAGGTTTACTTCAGGTGTGTCAAACTAAAGTGTACAATGCTGTAGTCTCAATTTTATGTTTCTTTAAGGAAGGTGAGGAAATTATGACATCGCTGGTTCCTTCTAGAAGAAACGTATGTCATAGTATCTCTGTAGTTATTATACTTTAAACTACCAGATTAAAAAAAATTTAATGAATAGATAAGGCCTAGTCCAGCAGATTTCATTAAGAAATGTGCATTATTGACAAATTTTTAAAAGGATGAAAGACGCAGGCTAATCGTCTTTTGCAGGGGTAATTACGAAATACTTTTGAAATATTTTATTTAGACTATTACAGCACGAGTTTCTACATCGCTCCTTATTTTTTAGATCTGCATTTCACAGCTTTATTTTTCGTTGTAGACATTAGCCACCTTAAATGTCTACATGCAAACTGGTGTGCTTGGGTTCGATATTCAAATGGCGCCTTTGGTATAAGTGAGCTTGTTACTGATGCTTTTCACGCCTCGAAAAGGCAAACGCCAGTCAAAGGCACAAGTTTATTTACACCATAATTAATGTATGCCATCTTGGCAATTATCCGGGACGTTAAAGGTTTACATTAAGGAAATAACTTGTGTTAACCCTCAATTGGATTTCTTGTGAGTGCATACTAGTGGTTTATTGTTTACGAAATACCCGCTGTGAACAAGAACGGAGGAAAAGGGGATCTGCTTTTGGCTTGGTGATTAGTGCTTGTTGTTTCATGCAACTAATGGCCACATCTATCCTTTCCTTCTCCTCCCTAGAACTGAGGGTACGGAGACTAAGCACAGGAAAACAGCTACCGCTTGTTTGTAGAAGATTATAGCTATATAGAACCTTTTCAGTAGTCAGTTTAATAAGGCGAATTGCAAATAAATATACTTTTGCAGCACTTGCTTGCTCGTGTGGTCTCAGAATGAAACGACGGTTGTATTTCTATTATAAAGTATTACGTAAGCTTATTTTAATGCCCCAAATCACAGTTACTACCCGCAGAAACCACGTATTAGCACTCTGGTACATAGTGCTGATATACTAATTCATATTTCACCTTCCATTTAATTGCCATAAGTGATGAAATAATTATCCAAGCACCTAATTCAATATCTAAAGGTAAACTGTTCTAAGAATCGTTATTTTCAAAAAAAGGAAAGATTTTCCTTCCTCACAAATTTTCGTCCGTTCTCTTTAATCGTTTATCATTTGTTATCATAAACAAATTAACATAATTATTTCTAAACCAACTGCAATCTATGGAATACTAAGCATTTGTACATGAAAACTAATTGCATTATAATAAAACAGAACCATATTGTTATTAAAAATAATGCAATATAAGTAATTATTATTAAACGAACGCGGATAAAATATTGTGTACAACTGCTACAATGAGCTTCATTACAGCTCGGCTAATTCCTCGTTCTGCATACACACTCAAGTTCTAATGAAACTCATATTCCAACAATTCTATAAATAAATATTTCCGGGCCTTGCAACAGTTTTATCATAAACTCATTACCTGGTAATCGAAGTGTGGAAAGGAGGGAAAAAGATCACAAAGAGATGTGAGGGGCTTTATTCAAAATCACTATAAAAATAAAAGTTCATCCAGAAGTAAGTTTCACTGCATGAATATTATATCCAGTTATTATATTTTCTTGGCAGCATTTTACCGTATAAAACAACCTAATATAACCTGAAATATGCGGACTGTCCAATAATTTTGTTTTACTTATATGTACGAACACTCTTTAACATCTCAGGTCATCAGCGTCCCATTCAAATCAGGCAGTGAAAAGACCGATAAATTTTGCTCAGAGGTCTCTTTATTTCAGATTCTTCTTCGTGCCTTAAACCTACGACACGAGACCCACGGACTTTAGTTCCCTTCCGAAGAAAGCCATATTTAGGATTTCTACGCCCGAAAATATTCACCGACCATGGCCGGGATTGACCCCGCGATTTTGGCTTTACGAGGCAAGTATGGTTACCACTACACTATCTGGACCGTTTGTCCAATTAAAAATTATCACAATGTTTTTACTCACTTTTGCCATTATCATTAATATTTTTATTCTTTTTTAAGTAACATTCTTTTCAATCAAATGGTATCGTTGAGTTATAAATAATTAAGATTAATAAAGGTTGTGACAGTGACCCCTGGAAAGCTGTTGATCTACTCTTGCACTTTATTAGTGGTTTATGGTGCCAACGTTCGTATATGAGTATAGGTATAATGTGCGGCAAACAAAATAAAATATTTTCAACTAAAATATTTGTAAATTGTCATAAATTACGGATACATAAGTTAAATAGCTCTAATCTTTCTTGCCTTTTTGTTTTTTAACCTTTAAACGCCCATGCCCATTGTAGCAGGGTTTAAAGATGATAAATAAAGTATACTAACGTGAAGCAACCGAGGCCGGAGTATACATAAAGGGAAAACACTTGCTTTCCTTCATTGATGCTGATTATCTATATTAATGCCTGTCAGTGTGCTGAAGTCAGCTTGAGTAACGGAGAGGTCATTCTCTCAGTTTGGATATTTAAGAAAAGTTCTTGCGACAGCGCTCTACATTAAGCTCTAGATCGAGGGTTCGATCCTGGCCAAAATCCTAAGTATGGCTTCCTTCGGAAGGGAAGTAAAGCCGTGGGTCCCGTGTAGCACAAATACGGCTTGTGAAAAAACCTCAAGCCTGAAAGAAGAGGCCTCTCAGCAATATATATGGTCCGTTTTTCACGCCCTGAATTGAATTGAACTTTGATAACCTGAGATATTAAAGAGCGTCCTTAACTATACAAATATTTATATAAATAAAATACAAGCAGCTGGTAGACACATAACGGCCACTGTTTGGGGGAACAGCATTTTAGCTCTTCTTTAACGGCTTTTAACCTCATTGCACATCAACATTGGAGAGAGAGAGAGATATGCACGAGTGAGGTGCCTTTTAGTTGCTCTTTCTCTAATACGGACGTCATTTTATTTTTTCTGTAAGGACAACTGAAGATAGAAGATAAGGAGAAATAGGTCACAATAGATACCTTTCCCTCTGAGAAAATAGGCATACCACAGTACGGCATTATATGTGAAAAGAAAAAAAAATGTCAAGCAATTGCTAAGCTGAATATTGAAAACAAAACAGATATATCATACCCGTTGCCTACGAGTAAAGCAACTGTTTTTACTCCATAATCATTTAAAGGAGGAATGCTATGGAAGTACTTATGACTACGGCAAGGTCTGCACCGCCCAAGTCTGCTGATGCTTGCTCACTATTAGGAAACACAAGCATCTTCAACGGCGTTTAAAAACATAGTAGCATATTTTTCGTTCCAGTCTAAAACTTAAAACACTTATTTAACATTTCATTTTATGATATTTGCTGGCTCTATCATTTGTCTGAATGATACAACTAAATAATAAATTTAAATGATAAGAAAACATCAGTTATTGCAACCATTGCTTTCATATTTGGCACTTATTTTGTGCAATCAGTTTTTGCGAAGTCTAGCTCAATAGTTCAACTGCACAAGAGCAGTATGAAAAATAGATATTTTTCGTTTTTGCTTCTATCAGAAACAGTTTTATTATTGTTAATTTGAGAAAGATACAGTTCATAAATGTATGCAGATCAAAATATGACTGCTAAACGGCTGGTGAACCTATGAAAATTAGGAAATTTCTTATCAGGCGAAGCGGCATAAAAATATAATTTTCATTTTTACTACTTCGGTGCTATATTATTCTGCATATTTATCAATACAAACTATGATGAATAAGAGGCTTTTGATGATAAAAAATTAAAGTGGTAAATGAAGAGTCACCATTCTTTATCCATGAACTTCATTTCCCCATATCGAGTAAGGTATTCATTCACTTTCCTATATTTCTCAAGTAAAGCAACCTGGTCCTAATATCGCTAGTTTTGGTTAGATTACTCTCTGTGTAGCTGGATTCGGGCCAGAGACAAGGAACTTATTTTTAATTATTTTGCTGGTATGATTGGTGGTTGGTCTTGGGTTTGCCTGCTTCTTGCCCTCTGGATTAAGTAGTATTTGTTGCTTAAATCACATGAGATTTCTTTCTTGGACATGTTGAAACGCGTGGTTTCAACATGCCAGGTGTTCTTGCCTTGCTCGCTAGTCGTGGAATAAGAATATTTTGCATCGGAAAGGGCATTAATATTCTCTTCTCAGAATGGTTCTATATTCGACGCCATTTTAGGTGACAGGCACGAGAGCACATTACCACGTATAGCTTACACTCTCGCAGTTCGATTCACTTTCATAGGTTTAACTTTGGTGCTACTGTGAGCTTTAAACTTGCTGCCATAGATTGAAAGAAATCTCTGTACTCTAAACACTAATGCTACTTTAATTTTATTGAATAAGCACATATTTTGTAAAACACTGTGTAGTTGCACTAAACTTTCGAACTTTGATACTGAGCATACCTAAAACTATAAATACTGTCAATGGTTCTAGTTATCATAGTGGAAAATTAACTGAACAGTGATCCATTAAAGGAATATATGAATCAAGTATCAAAGTTCACGCCCTCTATATAAATTGGAAAGTTTTAAAGCTTAGTAAGAGGCAGCATCGCAGAAAAAAATTACGAGAGTGGTGAAGAAGTGGAGATACTGTAAATACGATAATAAATATATAAACTGTAGAAACCAGTTTTGCTTAAGAGGGAAATTTTGTGTTTCATACCCAAGAAAAATAATTTATTTTGCATAAAATTATATAATGATTCCATAGTACACATAAAGCAAAACTTGAAATATGGAAGTGGTAATCAATAAACAGCACTTTCTGATTTCGAAAGAGTGTGCAGTTGCAAAAACTGTGACATCCAGAATATAAGTTGCTATTTTCAGCTGCTTGATCAGTATAAATTTCGTTTAATGAAATATTATTAAGCATTCTGGAAATATCACATCCGTATCAAACGTCGAACTTTGATATCAAAATTTCGAAATAATTCCATTGAGTTGATGTCAAATTTACATTATCAATTAGAATGAAATGCATGTGTTTTGTAGCAAAATATATATTGTAAATCAGGAATGCGGTCTCACAATCATATCGCGTTCGAGTTGCCGACGAAATTTGATTTCACTTAATTCACTAAAGATTAGTCATCGTCTCACTTCTGAAGTTGAATGAATTCTTACATCTTGTTTTCGGCTGACCATGTCATGTTTTCTAAATGTTTGGCATACAATATGCTCATTGTGAAAGCTTGCCTTGACACTTGGTGCTGCCATTTCTCTCATCAATTTTAATTTATTCAATTTAGTAGTTATTTTGTTTGAAAATATATCGTTTTTAACTGACCTTATAATTTTGATTTACGCTGATTCAATCCACTTTCTATTCTGGCTTTCAAAAATCATATTTCACAATCACATATCTATACACATTTTATAAAACACAACCGTACAATAAATTTTGTCATTAGTTTGCTATGAAGTTAATGGAACGGAAAATACCGAAATAAAACTTCTTGTTTACATTTACGATATCTTAGTAGCATCATGCAAGATAACGATTTCTGCCAAGACCGTCCGCACTGACTGACGTTTTTTCCAGATTTCCTCGGTCCTCATAAATGGCCAATGCTGGGTAGATACCCACAATATTAGGCTTGGAAAGCTTCCTTTCTTTATATATATATATATATATATATATATATATATATATATATATATATATATATATTGTTCTTCCCCTATTCCAAAATGCATCTATAATTCGTTAATAGATTATTGTAAAAATAGAAGAGTGTACGTTAAGGGTGCAAACCAGATCATTATAAAGGAAATTACCAAAGGATGTCCGCAGGGATCAATTTTAGGGCCGATATTATGGGACATATTTTTGGAATCTCTAATAGAACAAATAGAAGGATTAAACAGTATAAAAGATATTATCGCATATGCAGATGACTTACTAATAATAATAGAAGGAAATAATACAAAGGAAATTGAAAAGAGATCAAATATAATAACTGATCATGTAAACAATTGGTGCATAAAAGCAAAATTGGAAATTGCTCCTCACAAATCATCACATATATTTTTAAAAGGAAACTTAAACAGAAATCCGAGTATTAAAATTAACAATAAAAATATTAAGAGACAAGCAGTAAATAAATATCTGGGTATATATTTGGATGAAAAACTAAATTTTAAGAAACATGTAGAAAACACAAGAACTAGAGCAGAAAAAGTTATGTTCAAGTTAGCCAATATTGGACAAAGATATTTTAATATACATGCTAACGGAATAAAAATCTATCATAATAGCATCTTTGCAGCCATATTAAACTATGGAGGAGGAGTTTGGGGGGAAAAGGCACGCGAGGTTCATTTTATACGTACTTTAAGAAGCTCCCAAAGAAAAGTTTTATTGAGATGTACAGGGGAATTTTCCACTTCTCCAACAATGGGACTACTAGTAATATTGGGTATATGGCCAATTGATTATCTAGTTCGATTAAGAGCAGCCTCTTATTGGCTTAAAAAACAAAATAACTCAAAAATAATGGACATTGTTGGTAAAAAGTGTAGGAATAAAAAAGAAATCAAAGATTCTTTATTACAAATATGGCAACGAGAATGGGATGAAATAAAAGAAGGTAGAAGAGTGCATGAAATATTTCCATCCATAAAGGAAAGATTACTATTTAAGCACATTCATCCCAATAAGGGTTTAGTGCATTATGTAACAGGCCATGGTCCATATTGCTCATATTTGCAAAGATTTAAATTACAAACAAATAATACATGTACGGACTGTAACGTAATCGATACACCGGAACATGTCTCATTTGAATGCCCTAAATACCAGTCATTTGTAACAGAGGAAAGACGACTACTTGCTGGGAAACACATCTGGAACATCATGAGAGACGAAGATGATTTTAGGGCATTGAACGAGCTAACAAATAAAATATCATGCAAAATGGCAGAAGAGTATAAAAACGGCAAAAAACAAACAAGAGAAAAAATCCAAAGGCCAGAAATGGTATATTCCCCTAGAAGATCCGAGAGAATCAGGGAAAGGCAAGAAAGATATTTACAACTAGAATTAGTTGAAGAAAAAGATGATAAAGAAGATAACACCCAATTTGAATAAGAAGAAGAGAGCAGAACTGACAGAAGAAAGGAATAATGGCAGTTTTCGGGCGGAAACGAAGCAGTTGAGAGAAGAAGTAGACAGAGGTCAAGAGAAGGAGAGAAGCGAAGGAAACTACACTGTCAACACACCATGGTCCAGTATAGCTGTTGCTTTAGACCGGCAGCAACTCCACTGATGTCCAGGTTCCGTTGCCAGGAATTCCAGTGGGGAGCAGCCCGGATACCGAGCGTTAGCAGAAATGAAGACGCATAGAGTAAATTGGATAATAATTGTAAATTAATAAAGTTTAAATGTAACAATTGCTACTGGGTACCAGTTGCAATTGTAGATGTTATTATAAGTCATAGTAAATGGCCGTAGTGCTGGATTCCAGTACCGGTTTTGTTTTTGAAGTTTTAATTTTGTTTAGTCATAGTGTTAGTAGTGTAGATTTTAAAATCTGTAAAATTTAATTGTAATTTAAATTGTATTGAAAGATATAAGAGGGATAAATAAATGAAATCTGGAGTATTACGTCCTGATGTAGAACCAAGATATCAGGATGTAAGTATTGCAGAATTAAAATTAAAATTAAAAATTGTTCTTCCTATATTCGTCCTCTCTCCCATTGTTTCAAAGAACTCTGATTGAAGAATACAAACATTTTCGTCTTAATTAAAAATTTATGCTTTTTATGTCTTTTGAACTTTATAGACATCATGCAATTTTTTTCTAGCGTGTAGTTTTTGCCTTTGCTCCTAGGATTTAATTCTCCTCTTACCTGAAATTTTCTCTTACGTGAACCAGCCTCTAAGGTTTCCGGAATAAGGGAGTGAGCATAGAGTTCATCTTAAGTGATAGAAGATAACTATGGCTAATTAAATGGAGTATCGGATATATGCTTCAGTTTTGGAATTTAAATCTTAAAAGTAATTAAGGGATAAGAAGGCTCTGAGCTTAATATAATTTTACTTTTACTTCAATTTTTTCACTAACTTATGTTTCCAATATACATCCAGTTCATCAGGTGAATGGTACAGCACGAATTTCCAGTAGAGGTGGCCATATACCTTCAAAGAATACTGAGCTTATTCATTTATTCACACTCTTATAATTCCTTTAAAAACATAAAACTATTTTTTTCAGAATATTTTTTAAACTATGAGGGCATTTGCTATTAGCAAGGAAGATATTAAGAGAAGGCATGGTAATCTCAGTTTGGAAAGTTCATACTACATTAACATTTGGTCACTGGTGCATTGTCTAAATTGAGATGAGGAAAATAACCGACTAATGCAATATTGAAGTTCTGAGTGACAGACAGAATCCCTGGATTCAAGCCCCATCTGCATATCAGGGTATTATAAGTGTCTGACCTGATTCAGTGAGCATGTTTCATAAGATTGAATTATTAAATACAGCACATTCAGAGGCGGCTTGTGTTGTTTACAGTTTCTCGCGCAAGGGCTAAATCTAAACAGAATTTCAGTCCCACATAGAACTTTAACTAAATTTTATGATCTGTATTACCTTTAAGGTTCAAAAAGTTGCAATATTTTAAAAAAGCACAGATAAATAAAATCTGTAAGCTGATCCACAGGAGCTTCGAATTTCATTTCCACAACAGAAATTGTAACTTAATTATATTTGCCTGCGTGTTCTCTTACCCCGCTAACAAAACAAAAGTAGCGCATTATCAACGATGTGAATGATCTACAATGATTTGCGGTTCAAATCTAGCCAGGACTGTTCTCCCTGATTAGCGTTCATTCAAGATTTTCCCCAGTCCTCATCACTGCCTAATGCCGGGTAGGTACACTAAACTTAGGCCTGGAACGCTTCCTTCCTAAAAATTTCCATTCCGAATTTTATAAATTTATTTTATGCGTAGGGAAGTAAAGTTATGGATCCTGTGTACTAAATTTACAGCACGTAAAATAACTTCAAGCCTGAAGAGGCCTATTAACAAAATTTACTACCATTTCATGCCCTGAATTGAATTGGACGCAGGTATTCTGAGATGTTAAAGAGCGTCCATAAATAAACCGAAGAAATAAAAAGTCTCAGTGGCTGCAGCATGTGAGTACCACAGCTGAAGTGTCACTCTGATTAGCCTTTCTTTGTGACATAAGTACACGGTTTATGGACAGAAAATTTGACTATTAAGTCTGTCTGTATTGCAACGTTTACGGTACTAAATTTCCTAAAATTAAAGTCAAGTCATTTTATAGATTAACTGCAAATTCTGCATTCTTTAGATTCATACTCTAAAAAATTTGAATTCTTCCTTACTAACTAATACCTCCAGTACATCATTTGGGCTAGAACATATGTCACTTTCACGACTGCAGTCAGGGTTGTAAGGCCAATGTTTTGCAAACGTAATGCAAGAAAAATTACAATTTATGCACGCAGGAAAGCAAACAAAACACCCCTCGATTTACAATCCAAGTGCTTTCCTTAGTTTCACAAAGTATTTTAAAAGAAAATTGGTTTTAAAATGCTGAACAAATATGAGTATACGATATATGAGTATAAGGTATATACTATTTGTAAAGAAAGGTTTGAAACTTCACCCTTGTGGCCACTAAGAACCGGACTTCCCTGATAGTGTTATTGCATATTAAATATTATAAATACCGCATAACTTATAAAGTGTGTGTGTTTTTATTGATTTTATTTATGGACGCTCTTTAACATGTCAGGTCATTAGCGTCCCATTCGACTCAGGGAGGGAAACGGCCGGCAAATTTTGATCAGAGGCCTCTCTTTCAGGCTTTTTCGAGCCGCAAATGTACGACACGGGACCCACGGCTTTACTTCCCTTCCGAAGGAAGCCATACTTAGGATTTTTACGCCCGAAAAAACCCATCGGTCCTGGCGGAATTCGAACCCGCGATCTTGGGTTTAGGAGGCAAGTATGGTAACCACTACACCACCAGGACCGACAAGTGTGTGTGTGTGTGACATAATTGCCACATCTTTTGGGTATTTTAAATACAACTTACTTAACCTAAATATACCAAATTACAACAAAATTAATATTATAACAATAAAAATAAATTTGCTTATTTTGGCAGTATGGTCAAATAAAGTAGAAGTTCTTCAATAGACTCAGGTTTTGGAAACACACAGTTAGTGTTTTATATAAATTGAAAATAAGGTCAAATAAAGTAGAAGTTCTTCAATAGACTCAGGTTTTGGAGACACACAGTTAGTGTTTTATATAAATTGAAAATAAATACTTTCACAACTGTCAATATTGTCAATTATTTTATGGCTGATACGGCAGTGGGGATTGCACCGGCCGATAAGCCTTTGCTTAAGCCAATGAGTCGGGGCAGGCAGAGTTTACCGAACTGCTATGCTGGCCTTGAGTCTTAAGCAACTTACTCAGTTTCGAATGGGCAGTGAAAGAAACGACGGAAGCTTAATTCTGGAGTAAACGCTGATAAGAATATTTAATGACAAATACTAAGTATATATATTCCATTCCAGAACAAAGGTGTACTTATGATTTACATGTGCGTACAAGATCAGTTGAAGAGAAATTTACTTATGATTGAGTTCCTACTCATATTGCGATTCGAACTAAAGGTGACATCCATCACGATATCAATTTAATTTCTCAAAGAAAAGTAAGAAAAGTAAAACACAGTTTTATAAGTATACACTACGTATGGTGGAAAATGAAGGAAGGTAGTTTCGGCATCCTCTTGAATGATATGAGTGAATTTATAACTTTTAACCGCATTAGGATTTATTGCGTTGTTAGTCTAGTGTTTCCACCACGACTCTTGTATTGCCCCTCCCGACCTACTCTTAGTGTAGCCCGGCTGGCTGTTAGTGATGACTTATAGTCCAATGCAATCCCCGGCACCACATCGGTCATCAGATATTTGGATGATGGAGTTCTTATATTACTGTAAAATATTACATTTTTATCACGCCTTCAATTATATAACGATGACTAGTAGCAATGTCATGTAAAAGATTTTTTCCAACTTTTCAGGAGAGACTAAAACCCGTCACTAAATAAATAATTACACATCTGCCATTGAATAATTTTTTTGTGTCCAGAACAGCATATTTGTAAACATTATGTGAAATTAAGCATAATCTTGATAGTGTAGCTCTAAATATTATTATTTTTGTCAGGTTCGTGTTACTGGAAAATGAAATATGGTAACATACGTGTTATTAAACTGAACAGTTCTTATAATAATATAATGTAGGTAAAACTAACACGAATATTAAAATAAAGAATTCTTATACATTATACGCTCCTTGTAATAATATTTTGTACAATATTTGTTATGTTTTAATCAAACCAGTCATTAGCACATAAATAAAAAAAAATTATATACTTAGATTTTTTCTTAGTACAAAGGCCAATATAGGTTTATTAACATTTCCGTGATAATACAATATATACCTGATGAGAACAAGCAGGTTACTGAAGAAATAATGTTTATATATTGAACATTGAGTAGTACTTATGCAACCTTTGCTATGCTTTTTAATCAAAGTTTCATTATTATACGAGTTACAATTAATAAACCTTAGTTCTTTTCTTGGTGTCTAGGTTTAATTCGTCCTTGACAACATTTCTTAAACTGCTATATAAAAGCACGGAGAGCATTACAAAATGGTATTTTGCAATTAATACATCGCTTTTTTAGATTTTTAATTAGTAAAAAGTTTACAGTTAAAAGTTCTTTAGTTTTCATTCATTGGTTTGGCTAAAATTAAATGTAATTTTGCATCCGTGAGGTAAATTGTCATAAAAGCGTTACCAGTTTTATTTCTTAGGGATTCTGCGACTTTTGTACAGGCATTGTTAATTTGCCATCGGAAGATTGATTGATTGGTTTATTTATGGACGCTCTTTAACATCTCAGGTCATCAGCGTCCCATTTAACTCAGGGCGTGAAACGGCCGACAAATTTTGCTCAGAGGCTTCTCTTTCAGGCTTGAGGTTCTTTTTCGTGCCGTAAATGTACGACTCGGGACCCACGGCTTTACTTCCCTAACGAAGGAAGCCATACTTAGGATTTTTACGCCCGAAAAAATCCATCGCTCCTGGCCGAGTTCGAACCCGCGATCTTGTGTTTAGAAGGCAAGCATGGCAACCACTACACCACCAGGACCGACGCCATTGGAAGGATTTTGTGGACTTTCTAATACACTTTTGACTATTAAAATTGCAACGCTCGGAAGAGATACGCTAAATCGACCCACATTTACTCAAAAGGAACGACTCTTGACTCTTGGAAAATACTACAGTAATACCAGCGGGTTTCTGAATTTTATCGTTGGAGAATTGTGCATAATGAGAATGCGAAATGCCATTTCGAGAAATTGGTGCTCGTGTTGGATGATTGCTTCCACAGCTAAACGCATATGAGATCAGTGAATCAAGGGTACAATACACAGAAGCGAAAAATTCCAACGGTCTCTTCAAACCACCGAAAGAGAAGACAGATATAATGATTTGCAATTTTCATGGCTAGCAATTTTAATGGGCTATTTTATTCCTTACATTATTCATCAAATGTGTGTGAATTGCACTGTATTGGAATGACTTCACCTCTGTTACAGTCCAATCTGCGCTTGGGCGCCAATGACCTTTGCAGTTTTGCACCCTTTAAACCATAATTGTCATCAAAATCATTGGATCCGCACTTCTTCGCTTAGGATGAACAGAATTATAGCATTGAAATGTTTTGGGGAGAAATCTTTGGGAAAAGCAGTGTTTGAGATCATAAGGGCAGGGGCTTTTTCTGCATTTCCTGTAGCTTTAGTTAGTCTGTAGGAAGATAAGTGTTCCTATGTTTCTTTCGATACAGGCATGTACATAGTCTACTTCTATCTGACCGTACCCTTTCACTAAATATTTTTTAACATATCTACTCCAGTTTGCATTGAAAATGGAATAAGTGTTTGATATGGTAGAATTTCTAAGTTATGTAATATATAGCACCAGTTTAAAAAAAGAAAATAAAGCAATAATTTTAGCTAACTGGAAGTCCTTCATCTTATAACATTTGTTGTGCAATACATCTTTTTTGTCCTTCATTTTCTCTACTGAAATCTTGTTCTTTTGACTTTCTTGCATCTCCAATTCTCCTTCTGAAATATTGAGTCTTATGGGCATTTGAAACACATGCCACACATGGTCTTCCTTGTTTGAAACAACTTTTCGCTTAAAGTGCAGTACTACACATATCCTTTTTTTTTAACTTTTCCATTTAATTCTGGCATGTATATTTGCCTCTTAAATGTAAAAATCGGTTGCATATAGAGCTTGTTCCCACCATTTCTGCATAATTGGAAGGAACTTTCGAGATTTTGAAAACAAACGCAATAAAGTAATACTTTTCCTTCTCCATTTTTCTTACTTGTTAATCTTTTTATTCTTTTTTATAAAATTGTGGTTGATTCTTGTTTTACTCATAACATCTTTAATTTGGTTTTACTTTCTTACATTTATCATAGAATTAAGATCCATTCATAGCTTACTTGAAAAAGCTCAAAAACCTCTGTTTACAACCCAGTCTCCTTGAATCACCAATTTTCAAAGAGTACAGATAAGTGTGTAAAAACCTTCTGAAAAGCTTTCACTTCCTAACTAAAGATTTCTCTGGGTTAGAAATGTCAACAAATGAAGATACTTAATATTTCTTTGTTTTCAATGCAGATTTTTCCAGAAGTGATTAAATATAACTTTCGTGTTATCTTCTGTTAGTTCTGTGCAATGTATATGCTAATGACCTGAGCTGTTAAAGAGCGTCCATAAATAAATCTGTGCAATGTCGTTAATTACTCTTACGGCAAACTGTAAAAAACTGCAAGGAGGTCCCATTTTTCTAACTGATAATAAAGAAATAATTTATTACAAACTATTGCACAAAATGGTTATGCAACTGTTTAGCTTACCTGCTGGTATTTCCATGCTGCTATTTAAGAATATCTGCACCATATTTCTCCCAAGAGAAAAATGCCTATAAGCTAACATCGAAAATCAAAATCAAAATCTATTCTCTCTCTCACAGTCTACAAACTACAACACAAGAAGCAGACACTATGCTGAAAGTCATAACATGGCAATGCTGTGAAATAATAAAATGTTAGTTGTTGTTTCATGCCTACATATTGTCGAGAGAGAAGCAGAATGAATGAATAGTGTTTAACGTCCATTTTTGCTACAGAGGCACCACAGGCGATGGACACTAATGATACATGAGATGAAATGATTTTTTAAGGAAGGAATCGTTCCAGGCCTAAGTTTAGAGTACCTCCCCGGCATTTGCCATTTATGAGGACTGAAGAAACCCTGGAAAAAACTTTAGTCAGGGAGGACGGTCCTGGCGGTATTCGAAGCCAGACCTCCCGCCCACGAGTCCGTGCTTTAACGACCTCGGCTACCCGTAGCGATGAAAGAGAAGCAGACAGTTGTATTTTTCTTATTTGGAGCAAGTGTTGATACACTATATTTGGTATTGGCAGGTACATTCAATTGCTTGTAAGTAAAAGCAGATACGAGTAGAATATTACACCTTATGCAGTGACAGATACTTTTGTTAAATTTTGATTAAAGGTATTTAAAAACTTATACTTTGATATTAAGCATACTTCTAGATACATGCTATCAGAACAGATAAACAGAGTGTAAGTACACTTGACGTAAAAAGTCACTCACATGGTATCAGAGCTAAGCCATTAATATGTTTTATTTAATATAATAGCTGGTTTCCAAAGACCATTAAAATATGAATTTTTAAATATAAAACATTTTGCTATAGCTGATTTCCAAACATTTGTAATAAGCTACAAAATTAACAACTGTATTTTTAAGTGGCTTATTTTATTATTATTATTATTATTATTATTATTATTATTATTATTATTATTGAAATGTATGAAAACGTTTCAATGAACACTTTTACACTTTGATAGCATTGTCGCCCTACAGCAATCTACTCAAAGAATTATTTATTAATTTTCCAATTTCCTTCAAAAGGGATATTATAGCGCTAGTCCATTGCAGTATGCATCATATGGGGAACCTGGGTTCGGCTACTGATATTCCAGGTGTGATTTTTGTGAGAGTTCCCATCCCCAAAATATGCTTGCCAAATAGCTACAGACCAGCAAAATACGAAATCAATAGCTGTAATATGAGTTCTTTCCAGTGCCGGGTCCACGCTTACATCCTCATCTCGTCCCGTCAATCTTCCGACAATAAACACAAGAACACCAGAATATCAGCAGACTGAGAGAGTGACTAGGGGCTCCCAACATCCTGGCCTTTCGTTACTGATCAGATCTGATCTTCCCTAGAAGAAGCTCTGCTCCGGTAATGAAACTGCCTGACTGCCTACCATTACGGGTTGACCTTCAATGAAAGGCCAGGTTGTTGGAAGCCCCTGTCATTCAGCGACTTTATCTCCCTTTCTCTCTCACTCTGATGATGTTCTGGTATCTTTTGTCGCCAGTTGACGGGACGGAATGAGGATGTAAGTGCGAACAGCACTTACTAATGCTAGGACACGTAGTGTTGCTTCTATAATGATGGAAGTTCATTTGACTTCCCATCCAAGGTTCAACCACGCCCAATGCGGTTTAGCGGCTCCGTTGTGGAGGCGTTGGAGTACGTCAGCTTATTGACGAGATGCCGGCCGAGGAATATTCAGTAGCCCTATGGTTTTAAGTCAAAATTTTGTAACAAGCCCCACGAGGCGGACGTTTACAATGCTCCTTATGGTCATTTTGGTCCAGCATCTTCTTAAGCAGGAGGTGGGCGAGGCTTCTGCAGCCGCGTCTTGGTGTGTAGTTTCCAAGTTTCCGGAGAGCTTGTTTGGCTGACTGGCATTGAGTTTGTACACGAAGTTTTCCAGTCTCCTGATGGTGCGAATTGTGTGCTTGAGGCCAGAAGATTTATGCAGAAATACTGCTGGGAATATGAAGTCCATGCCAAAATGCTCCTTAAAGATATATTTTGTGCTTTTTGTAAAAAAGAGATGATGGTTGTTATTTTACAACCGGAAACCTCGTTTGCATTTAGCATTATTACCGGAATAATGGTCTTGAAGGCTTGCAGCTTAATGTGAACTTGAAAGGAATTTAATTTAAAATTTGGTACAGTTTTGTGATAGAGTGGGGGACATAATTCTTTGGATACCACGTAGGGCTGAAATAAAATTCTCTGGTCCATGGTGACGACGCTGTATTTGACCCGGTTCCTCTAGGGAATTACCGGGACATGCAAACTCAAGACTTCCGGGTTCGATGGTGCTGATCTGCGGTGCGGTGAAAAGAATAGCTTCCCTTTTCTCTGCACTAACGTGCATCTCCAAGCTTTACTCCATTCATCCTTTGGTTGAGGTGTGAACGGTGTTGGCCTAGTGCGTAATTCAGATTTCTACTTCTTGCCAGAATCAAAACATCTGCATAATAGAAGATCTCAGTTTTCTCCCTAGTGGGGAAATCCGAAATGAATACTAAAAATAGAATGGAGGAAAACCCTCTTCCTTTGCAAGTCCAGAGAAGGATGAGCGTGTGTCGGTTGCTCGGCCTTCCATTTTAAAAACAAAGGTATGGTTCGGAGGAAGCCATGAATTAGCTCAATCACCGGCAGAGGCAGCCTAGCACGGATGCGTTTGTAAATTAGTCCTGCATGCTAAGTGCTCGCGAACGACTTTTCAATGTCAAACGACCGCTGCCTAAATCTCAGTATGGTTCGCTCCACTACTCTGAGTAGTTGCTGAGAGGTAGAATGCTTAGATTTGAAGCCAAATTGGTGCTCCGGTATCGGTTGGCTGAACAGCGGTTCCAAGCGTGTCAATGGCGTTTTTTCAAACACCTTGAACACCATTGGGAGTAAGCTGATTGGCGGCTTCCCTTTTATTCAATATGATCTTCGCGTTATTTCACACTTGAAGAAAGCAGCTGAAATTAGAGCATGAATTAAATAACTTTGTCAAGTAGAGTATGGACAGCCGTGGGAGTCGGCTGAGCACTGCGGGAGTGAGGCAGTCATATACCACTGCTTTACATGGGTCTTGTCGCTGGACCTGTTCCCTCGCCTGTGCTTAGATGATGACAGGCCACCTGTTGAGCTCTTCTTTTACTTGCGTATCCGTACCCAGGTAGCTGCGGACCCGTCGAATGATGCTACGTTCCTCGGGGTCATCCCAGGGACCATGAAAGGGATTGTACAGCCGTTCAATTTCGTCTGCCTTATCTCCAGGTTAGTACACGAGTCTTCCTCTACTGCCGTGAATGAGGTGTGAATTAGCTTAGCGGTCCTCTCTCAATTTCCGGATGATTACCATGGCTGCATTGAGATAAAATCTGTTGACAGTGTTCTCCCAGGCATCTGCACATTAATGCCTAATGAGGCATCAAAACCTCCACTGAAAGTCACGGCACAATGTATTCAAATCGGATGGTTCTGATAACTTTGGGCCACCCATCGAATCCTGTTAGATAACTTACATAGATCGTACAATTGCTGCGGCAGAATGTAGGGACTACAATCTTCCGTGGGAAATCTTGTTGTATGCTCCTTGACCATCACGAGAACGGTTTTGGAAAACCTGGCAGCTGCTTCTTTGAGCTCTCCGCAGTTGTAATTGTTGGTTTGGTCTGGAAGGTATTGTCCAGAGCCCCTATGGCAGCATCCCATTCAACTTCGTAACTCCAGTCTTTGCGTACATATTTCGTGGTGCATATTAACAGCTCACCTATGAATGGGCCAAAGTCTGAATGTAGGTCATTGGTTGTATTTAAGTATGAACAATATCTAGTACACTAGACTACCGACCTGAAGTCCCTACACATTTATCAACCGCCACGAGTGGCCGAGATCGTTAAGGTGCGTACTCGTGAGCGGAAGTTCTGGGGTTCGAATCCCGCCAGGGTTGTCCACCTTGGCTGAGATTTTTCCAGGTTTTACTCAGTCCTCTTAAATGTCAAAGGCCAGGAAATACTCTAAACTAGGGCCTGGAATGTTTTCTTCCCAAAAAATATTTTTTCATCCCATGTATAATTATTGCCCACCTCCTGTGGGCCTCAGTAGTAAAACGGGTATTAAACACCATTAAAAATATCTAACAAAGCATCTGGGTTAATTAACGCGGCGAACTGTCAACCCCGGAGGTCTGTCGCCAGGCAATTCCACTCCCTGTGTTTAGCATGAAGTCTCCCGTGAGGAGATAAAGCGTGGAGCACGCTCTGATAATCCGCCGGTATGAGCGGCGTCCACAGCGGATGGTATCCACTAATCATAGAGGCTTTCCAACCACCTATGCTGGTCAAAACAGCAACTGCTTCTAGATGCTATGTTGCGTGCAGAGAGGTGGTCTAATACCAAGTGCAAGCGAATGAGAATGGCAACCCTCCCCCTCTCGGACCTGCCCATGATGTCTTGACGGTATGCTGTAAACCAGGAAGACCAAAGATCTGCCAGGGGCGTAGATATTCTCGCAAGTGAGCACTGGTTTCAATTACCCTTACAATTTGAATGCATTTGCAACTGGCAGCGAAGACTGCTGACTGGTTACGATTTTAGTAGTAGCAATCACTTTAGGACAAAAATTTCCACACTGAGTATGAAGCCCTGTAAGCTCAGTATGTTACAGCGTAGTGCCAATGATGTGAAGGTCGTAGGCTTGATTCCCCACGGGTAATTTCTTAACTGTAATTTTTTTTCTCAGAATAAATGTTGCAGATTTTTAATCTTTAGAAATATTCTACATTATTTTAATGGAATATATAACTTTTTAATAAATTAGGTTATGTTAGGTAAGTTTAGTTTAAGTTTAACAAGAAAGAATAGAATATAAAAAGATAATATTACTCCATTATAAACATTTTTACCCTATTCGTAATATAATAAAATTTACTTTTTCATACATTAGTTTAGATTAGGTTAGTAGAAATTTAGCAACAATAATAGAATATAAAAGAATAATTTACACGTTAGGTTACGATTATTTAGTGATTAGTTAGTTTGAGTTGAGTTAATAGCACATAAAAATACTACTCCATAAAACCCTATTTTCTGCACTATTCTTAATCGAATCAATGTTCATTTATCATAAGATAGGCTAGGTTAGGTTAGGTTATTTTAAGGTTAACAAAAAATAATAGAGCATAAAAATCATTTTACTCCATAATAACACATTCTCACTTGTTACGTTTTTATGATCCTCATAGTTTTTCTACACCACTCTTAATCCAATAAATGTTTCTGTTTCATACATTAGGTTAGGTTTGTTTAGTTTAAGTTGAACAAAAAGAATAATGGAACATAAAAAGTTAATATTACTCCATAATAACAATGTTTATCGTATCGTAACCAGTCGGCATTATTCGATACGGCTTGGGATGATCTGGAGATGCATTCAGGTCATACGTGCAAGTCTGTTTTCAGTTCAGGCTGTGCTACAAACTTCGGCAGGGATAGCGTTCCTTTTGTGTTATAATTAAATTTGCATTTAAATATGCTAAGTGAAATGACCTGGGGTTGTGTGCCACCAGTACTGGGAGAGAAGGATGCTGGTGCCCACTTCCTCAGACGAAGCGGCAAACTTCTCGGGAGGATCGTAGTCGCTCTCGCTTGTCTGCCTCATGCTTCGGAGGATCAGTGGTGTACCCTTTGCCTGAGGCACTAGCCACCCCATGTGAGTGGCTAATTGGCTCATGGCATCTAAGGACACACAGTCCGTCACTTCAATTCTCCACTTCTTAGGAGAGATGTGAGGCTCTGCATGCCTATCGCGGCGCAGACAGTGACAGTAGAGGGCCCAGACTCGCTAGACTATCGTACTTGAGTTGTAACACGCTCACCGCTCTGAGTCTAGAGGGGGGATGATTATCTGGAGCCAAACTGTGTTGCTACTGTCTTCTATTCAATTTCAACCACGAGTTCAGGGGGTGCGTTTGCTTCGTATATGCTTCTTAGAGGAGAAAGATGGCAGGTCGTCAACTGGCTGCACTCGCGGAACCTTCCTTGGGGAATCCGGGGTTTTCCCATAGAAGCAAAGATGGTGTTAATGTGGTCATAAGCCCAGCACTTGTAGCATTTCGCTGGGCCAGATCGGCGATAGATATCTTTACAACGTACCCTCTGGTTCACAGGATGGCGCGAATGCCATTCATCTTGTAGGCTGGACCGCCACGGGTGGCCGAGGTCGTTAAGGCACGGACTCGTGAGCGGGAGGTCTGCGGTTCGAATCCCGCCAGGACCGTCCTCCCTGACTGGGTTTTTTTCCAGGTTTTCCTCAGTCTTCATAACTGGCAAATGCCGGGGAGGTACCTAAACTTAGGCCTGGAACGCTTCCTTCCTTAAAAAAAAATCCTTTCCCAATTTATCATTTCATTTCATGTGTCATCAGTGTCCACCGCCTGTGGTACCTCAGTAGTGAAAACGGGCGTTAAACACTACTCAAAAAAAAAAATCTTGTAGGCTGTCCAAGGATGGATGCCTGTGCCACCAGGTAAACCGGTTGCTGGTTGCCAGCTGCCAGTTCCGATCATCTGGGACATTTCCCAGGTGGATGTCAAATAGTCAGCAGTAACTAACCGCTTACGGCTTTACCTGCTCGATGAACGTAGGAACTCAAAGATTAAACAGAAATGTTTGTAATAGAGAATGGTGCCGATGGTACATGGGTTTCCCAGCGGTCACACATTCAAGTTCTCTCCAGTCCCAATTCTGCTTACCTCTGGTGATCAACCGGTGTCTTCATCTCGGTTTGCCGTTAGCTGCTTAACACCAGAGAGTTTTAGAGAGGAGTTGATCAAGTCCAAGGAGCAGAAGCTAGTGTTTCTTGGACCAAGCTGTGGCAGGCGATCATACCTGGGTAGAGCGGATGCCCGCCCCGAGATTACCTAACCTGATCGTTTCAGAATTTTCATCCCAGAGGATCCATCTCGTCCTTGGGAAGTCTGTAAGTTCTGCATTCTTTAGGGTTCCTTTGGCCGTAGTCCCCCAGTGATCGTTTGGGTGGTTTGGGGTGATATCAATGAAGCGCCCGAGCTCTCTCCCGTATGACGTCTATGATATATAGACGTCATATCAATACGGAGCAATGGAATGTGTGTGTAGGATGTGGGATGGGAAGCGGCTGTCGTTGCCGTACATAATCCTTAACGCATGGTTCTGCAGGAACTGGATCTTGCTCATCGTGGTCGGAGCCACGGTTACAAATTTCAAACCGTAAAGAATCATCGCCGGTATTATGGGACGGTGCGCGCGAAGCTTTTGGGTCAGGTTTATGGAACGAGAACTCAGGAGTGCATACAGCTCTCGAACAGCTCTATGGCCTTGCTGGACCTTAGTGAGCACATGCTTCCTAAAGATCAGCAGAGCTCTCTCCGGGCTAATTGCTATCCGCCATTTCTCGCTCCAGGTCTCCACCTCGTGGTGTTGGCTCGTAATTGGTATTATTGCACAATATTGGTTTTTGTTTTATGCCGGAATTAGCAGGTCATCTGCATAATAACAGGTGGTGGTTCGTGGATGTGACGGGAAGTCGGCCATGTATGCGGCACAGAGCGTTACCCTCCACCACTCCCGCGTCAATGGGTCGAACTGCAGAGAGCTTGCCGTCTACTTACACCCGAAAACTGCGTTCGCAGAGGAAGCTGGGAAATGTAAGAGGCAGGAATGTCATGCTCAAGGAGTTTGTAGATGAGACCATCATGGTAGATGGTCGAGAAGACCTTTTCCACGTCCAGCAGCACTGCTACCGACTTGGCTTTCGATTGGAAGCCTAGCGAGACTAAGTACCCGGGTAAGGAGAGGTCTATTGAAAACTTTGGAAAAAACTGTAGGCATAAGGCTTGTAGGGCCAACATATCTTTTATGCGCCAAAGCAGATGGCGTTTGAATGTGGAGCATGCTTCAACCTGTGCCAATCATGTGTAATCTCCTCCCCGCTCTGTCGTTAGTAATGGTACGCCCTTTTTTTCCGTAATAACTGAGAGGGCTTCCTTTCTCTATTACATTCAAGAAAATGTTAAAAATAAGTATGTTTGAATATTATCATCGGAAAGAGCTTAACATGCTGAACATAGCTGTGCATTTCTTTGGTTTGTACGTTACATAAATAGTATATTTGTTGTAGGTTCTCGCTACTCAGCAGTAAACTAAATACAAGTTAAGCAAACAGGGTGATATAATGCATTTTCAAGATACATTTGTAAAAAGAGTCCCGAATTGAAATAAATATGTGTTTCTATATGCCAGAAGATATAGTGAAAATAGGAAAGTTAAGTATAAGAAGTGCAAATATTATCCGAGTAGAGAGCAAATGTCCAATTCTCAAAACTTTTTAAGGTTTCCTGCACATGGGGAATTCTCGTCCGCACACAACCACTTAGTTCGGTAACGTGGCTAAACTCATGGACTGTGCTGTGCGTAACATGTACAAACCTGCGTGAAAATATTGCCTTAGTTTCAGTTAGTGGCTGCCACGAACGGCCACGGTCTTTAACACACGAACTCGTGAGTGGGAGATGTGAGACTAGATTCCCATTAGGATCATACTCCCTGAATGGTGTTTTTCCCAGGTTTCCCTCATTCCTCATAAATGACAATGTCGGGGAGGTACCCTACACTTAGATCAGGAATATTCTTTCCCTAAAAAATCCTCCCGAATTGACCATTTCACCATATGTATCATCCAGTCTCCGCCACCTGATACCTCAGCGCTAAAAAGGGGCGTTACACACAATAAAAACAGTTTCAGTTTGTATCCTACGGTTAGTATTATATGATATACAATAAACATATGCATTCAAACTTAGTAATTACACATATTTAAGACCGCCACGGGTGGCCGAGGTCGTTAAGGCACGGACTCGTGAGCGGGAGGTCTCGAGTTCAAATCCCGCCAGAACCGTCCCACCTGACTGAGGTTTTTTCCAGGTTTTCCTAAGTCCTCATAACTGGTAAATGCCAGGGAGGTACCTTACACTTAGGCCTGGAACGTTTCCTTCCTTAAAAATATCCTTTCCCAATTTATTATTTCATCTCATATATCATCAGTGTCACCGCCTGTGGTGCCTCAGTAGTAAAAACGGGCGTTAAACACTATTAAAATACGTATTTAATATATTATAGTTCTGTAAAGATGAGAAAAGGAAAGCTCGTATCATTAAACTAAAGAATGTTGTAAAAGCGGTGATAAAGGTAGTATGAAACAATTATCTTAAAGTAACAAAAGAGGTTGAAAAACAAAAACAATGAATGAGTCTGGAGAAAAACTTTCAACTTTCGGTAAACGCCACCCGCATAAAAAAATGGGGATAATTTTGAAATATGTGTCATGTACGGAACCCTCAAGTCTGAAAGAAGAGGCCTCTGAGCAAAATTATTCGGCCGTTTCACGCCCTCAATAGAATGGGATGCCAATGTCCTCAGATGTAAAACAGCGTCCGTAAATATTGATAAAAAATGTACGGAACATTTTATCTCTTCTCTGAGGAGCAAAAAGAAATCATACATTTTGGAAACGTCTTTATGCTGTTAAAGGAAACATACATATTTCTAGAGAAGAGCAATACATTCTGGAGGTTAAAGTTAAGCGTTGCAGATTTTTCAAATGTAAATATATGCTACACGTTTCAATGAAGCTTCGAATGGCGTCTTTAAGAATATTAATGTAAAAAGAGCTGGTAGTATATTGAGTTGCAAGAAATGAACGAAAGTGCTGGGCAGAGGACAGTAATTGTTCATGCCGGTTTATTAAAGGGGTGGAAAAAATACGATTCAAAAAATAGTTCATGAACTCTTGGCGGAATGAGCTACCAACGATATATCAAGTTTTAAGTTGCTTCTGAGTGAATTATTGCTTTAGATAACAGGTTCTATTATGCAGAATAAGAAAATAAAATACCCGCAGAAATAATACATAATAAATTTAATATATTTGCTGTATTTGATCGGAAATATCAACGCGGAAGATTTAACAAAAGAGATTTTATAAGAACAAAATATAATGAATATCATAAATCTTATATATGCGATCTCAATAATAATGAGCTCATTGGAAATTTTGTAAAATAGAAAATCGTACCTAAATTCCTGCTTTCATCACACTACCAGTTTTGAAACAAATAAATCAAAGTCAATGAGTAAAATCACTTAATACTGAGATTCTGCCACAATATTAACATATGAGAAAGAGTATTGACGTAATGGCTTAATGGAGAAGTCATTAAAACTTGACATAAATCTGACTAATGATGTAGAACTTCATGAATTTGTGATAGCTAATGACAGTGAAGACCACATCATGGATACAGTTAATGATGATAGTTATTACATTGACACTTCCGATGGAATTGTGTCCCCTAGGAATGCACATCTACAGTGCTTTAAAGTGGATGTTTATCCGTTAGAGTGCGGGTAGCGACAGCGAAAATTCACTTGCTGCTAATCGGTTTCTCTGACCTTCATTGTCTCCGTCTAAAGCAGTTGAGGAGTTGTCTTTGGGGCATTCGGAAATTCTTAAGGTGATAGTGGAAATTTTTCGTTTTGTTAGTGCTTAAGGTCTATTATAAGGCCAAAAAGTCAGTACATTGTAGAACACAGAATTTGCATGTAGGGTTCGCATGTGAAAACAAACTCTTACAGAGTAGTGAATCGGAGACTTGTAAGAAAATTTACCGGTGTTCCTGCACCTTGTAGATATAAGCGCTCTTGTAATCTTCTAAATATATTTAATGAAACGGGATATATTTTCGAAAGTAAACCATCGGATGCTTACCGAGGCCAAACTTGAAGAAATTGGAGAAAGGTTAGAACGAACTTCAAATACATCTGTACAGGAAGCAGGGATATTGCAAACTTTGGCCTGGAATGCCACCAGGCTTTTTAAATTGAAACTGTATAAGACAAATTTGTTTAGGAGTGTAGCCACGAGGTAATGTACATTGATTAAATGTCTCCAAATACGCTTTGGACATTGTTGTAATAATGTTATTACTCATTTTCTTTCATGGACGAAGCACGTTCCAATTAAATAACCATGTAGCGACACAGAATAGGTACAGAAGTACAGAAAACCCAGACCTTGTCCACGAAATCATTGCATGTTCAAAATGTTGAATGGTGAGAGCAGTGAATGCTTACATAATTTGTGAAAATATGGATCTATGCGCTTGAATTGAGGTGCTTTGTATGACTGACTCAGCCAGAAGAGAACGTACCAACGGGGCCGCGCTCTGACGGATGTATGTCCATTTGAGAACACTGTCTTTAGGAATAATGGAGCTAGTTTTGCTGAGGTTTAAATTTTGCTATTCAAATTGTAATCCTATCTCTTATTGCGAATCTCCCGCATTCAAAACTGAGTGAAGAGATGTTTGGAAACATCCATGCCCTCGTCTGAATATCTTATTAATTATTCAAACATATACTATCTCTATTACTTGGGTACTTTTGAGAAGTGTGCACAAATTATTGCAGATTCTAAAATTCCAAATGGAGTATAGCCACAGAAATCAAAATGAAACCAAAAATAAACTAAGGTGACTTTAAAATAGTTGTTAAACGTACGAATTTGGAAATATACAGAAATGGGGAGTATTATGCGGCAGCGACATTGGCTGTTAAGATGAAAAAACAATAGGATACGACCTTTGCTGGTACTTGAAGGAATATCGAGTTTGGATATTCCAAATCCAACGAAGTAAAGTTCATTATGAATTATAAGATGTGGTGCCTACAAGAGTGAGTTTTATCTGCCAAGTGCACATTCAGAAAATTTAGATATGCATTTTTGGATGAAACATGATTACCAAAATGTACGAGAAGATCTGCGGGAAAATGAGGGTAGGCTAAAGGTTACTGAAGGTGAAGAAGTTCGTTTGATCTTTTGACACTATCTGCTGCCACCTGGTTTATTCCAGGAAGGAAACTAATGTTTTGAAACAACACAAAAGTGGCTATCATGTCGACAGTTTTGAAAAAATAATTTATAGATTACTTTTTGCCACATTTGTCCCCGGGATCACCGATTGCTATGGATTACAAGTTACAATTCTAGGCAAATTGTTTTATCCTAATCATCCTCCTGCAGGAATAGGCACACGTTGATTATCAGCTAGGTTTTTACCTTCACAATATATTCTTATGTGTTCATCATAGTTCTGTAAGGTATCCAGTTTTGTAGGGCGCTGTTGTAAAGATGATGTCCAAATACTGCATTTTTCATCTGCTCTGTCATTATACTTTCAGCTACATTAGTACAGTAATGAAAGTCCTGCAAGCGCCTATCGGCTGAACATGTATCGAGACTCAAAACATCTTTCACTGCATTGTTATATTGCTCCTGAAACTCTTAAGATATAATAAGAAATTTAACGTTTTTTTTGCAATATGTTATCCATTAAATTTTCGAGAATGGTCGCACGCTGTAGGTCATCATAACCTGCCCACATGTTGTTTGCAAATTGACATCTAATTCTCTAATATATTAATATTCTCTAATATATTACAATGCCACTGCATTAATAGTTTTCATGATTTATTTTTATAAATGGATATGCGCATTACTTTTAATACTTTACATTTACCTACATTTTTTACAACCGGCTGCACTAGCACAAACATGTAATCGCTAGTTGACTATGACGTGCCACCCCGAGTACTCTATCATTTTTCTAATGTTGTTTATAAACCTCTCATATATTTTACAGGAAAATTATTATTACTAAAACGTTTAGTATATATTAATTGCTCATACTAAAAAGTGTCATCGAAAACTGTCTCTTTCAACCGAAACAGTTTTCTTGCTAGTATTGGCGAGACTGCATGAAGGTCCCTTGAATATTTCACGTAAGATTTGGGAGGTCCCTTGTGGCCGGCTATCCTGGCATTGGGTTTTTCGTGGTTTCCTCTGGTCACTTCTTAGTCAATACTTCAGAAGTGTTAACGATCACATTTACATTTTGAACAGAATTATTTTTCGCGTTTCTTAACCTCCATCTGGCAAAAGAGTTTGCTTTTTTTCTTCCATCCTTCTTATTTTTCTATAATGTACTACGCAAGGTAGTAACCAAAAAGAATCTCCTCATCTCTATCTGAATCATCTTGTAGCTTATATTATAAGAAAAAAAATTAAGATTCTTGTCTAAACAATTGCTTTCAAATGATCAATCCATCTATTCTGTTGTTCATTATTTTTCAGTTTGTCAAATACGCTTGACTCTTTTGTTACGTCGACATTATATATGCTACGTATCAAAAAACCATGTTTAACTTGCTGTCGCATATATTTTAATTTCGTGGATTTATGGAATATCTTTCTACTTAAATATTATGCACTTTTCCCATTAATTAAACACTGGCTTTACGTTCATACAGTAAACGCAACATTTACAACATTGTGCAATTTAGTCAAAGGTTTTTCTTTTTGCTTCGTCAAAATTGTAATCCCTATATGTAGATTTAATTAGATAATTAATGGTTGTATTATATTTCTAACACATTCTATTATTTTATGTGTGAAAGGCCATTACCTGGAAAATTTAAACCAAGTATATATTCAATTGTAGCGCTTTAATTTTTTGGTAGAGGTCCCAGAAGAACTGTACCACTTACTAATAGAAGAATGCGCTACAAGCACCTGCACAATCTCGAGTTGAGTAGTAGAAGGCGAGCATAGGATGAATAAACGGAGCTCTCTAGTGTACAACTGCGATGTTTTACATAACAGTTGAATTCAGAAGTAATGGTCTATAACCCGAGCAAAAGTTGTATAAATGGAGGACTTTAGTAAGTAGCTGTGACTATTTACGGAAAAAGGAGTAAAACCGCAGAATTCAGAGGTAAGAATATGGACAGTTACTGGATTTTGTTCAAATTCGAGAGGGTTTATTGTTTATTGTCAGAATAAAATCGTATTAGCTTCTGAGACATTAGTCTCTTCCGTAAATAACGGAAATAAACAACTTCCACTAATAAAACAAGTGAATATCAATGCTAGGAAATCAAAAGGAAAGATCAATCAATATTAAATAGAATAACATTTTACCATAGTTTAACATTGTGTTAACTCCTATAGATCTTTCGATATACAGAGTTAGTGAAATAATAACGCAAATGAAACTGACATCCGTTGGCATCAAAAATTATTTTATTTACATTTACAGGTAAGAGAAAAATGCGAATAATTTTTTTGAATGGTAGTTGGACAAGCGTTTAAGCAACAGCGTTAGAGAAATACAGTAAGGTTATTTAAGTTACGGGTCGCCTGAGCGAGGCTGCTTACTGGGGAAGTGCAACCGGAAAAAGGGAGATACAGGCGCCAAACCTAAAATGATTATTTGTTTTATTGTAAATATTTTTACTGAAAGCATGAAATGAATGTAAATTTCAAACTGAAAGTAATAAGAAATTACTGTTGTTATAAGGAGCTTTGGAATCAATGCGCATCACCGGCAATTCATTTAACTTTTCTGATCCTATTTCTCATTAACTTTTTATCTATCTGAATCACGATATATAGGATATTTTGTTGCGAATCGCACTTCCTCTTCTCCACAAGAATCCGTCTTCCATATATTATTTCGTACATAAAAACTCGTACTTCAAAACTATGTTTATGTAATGGCAGAACTAACGAAGTACACTTAGTACTTAATTTACATACAAAGAAAGCAGCGAATAATACACGAACGCATTACCACTCCCTGACAGCCTCACCAAAATAGCTACGAGGTGCTACCTGCACATTAATTATTGACGACTAACTTCTGCTAATATGCAGCCGCGCTCTACCGGCCCTTATCTCAAATAACCTCATTGTAGAATCATTAATATCGAAACTATACCTAAGGAAATGATTAGGATACTATTCCGTTAAATACAAATGTAATTGTTTTGCTCTTGTACCGTGTTGGTGTTCAATATATTCAAAATACTTTATGCACAATAGAAACTCAGCTCACCTACTATAACGTTTCATTCATTTTATATGGTTAATTTGCATGGTCTGTGTATTCCATTAATTTCATTAAATGTAAAAAAAGAATATGAAATTCAATGATACACGTATCTAAATATATGCGAGTCATATTGAGAGCGTTAATTAAGACAACTATAACAAAGCATTTGGGTAGACCAGTGTCTCCAAAATGTTATACGCGAATAAATTCATAATAAGTTATATTAGAGTAAAGAAGGCGTACAACAGTGTTCCGCACTCCCCTTATCAACCTTACTAAGCAATGTTAATGTAGATCCGCCTCTCCAGCTCTGTAGCTGGGAAGAATTTTGCAGGACAGTGTTTTATTCAGGTCATTAAGCCGTGGACTTGGAGACCACTGGGATAGAAATTATTTTCCTTTGCATGAGCTATTGTCATCATTATTTTCTTTAAAAATATGAAGTTCAACATCGTGCAAACCCTTGCACAATTGTTGATAGATAAAGCTAAAGAGTGTACACAAAAACTTCACATATGAACTATAATTTGCATCAGTTTGGTAAATATACAGTCTGGAATCACTACAAAATATTAAAGGCTATCTCCAAATAATTAATTCTTGTAAATCTTATACGTACATTTTTACTAATATATTATTAATTTTTTGAACTCTTGAACAGACTACTGTGTAGTGTTATGTTAACCTTATATTTGAATTTTTGTTATATTATGAAGCTTCCATTTTTGATATGTATCACAACATGTCAAATATATTTAAAAGTGAGACTAATTTATAATTGGTCATTCTATGCAAAAAAATTTAGAGCAATGGCGTAACAGAATTTAAAATAATTATAATGTGCTATTTTCTATTTTACAAATTTGTTTAAATAAATAATATTACAGTGATATTGGCCTTAGTTACATAACAAAGCAAACCGGATATATTTTGGCTGTAAGAGGCATCCTCTGTGAACTATTTTTTTCTGTACTCACATAAATGTTTTTGAAAACTGCTTGTGACTTAGGTTTATAAAGATATAGGTCTTCAGATGAGCCGGAGTACGTTTTTATATCAATTTTGTTTTCACAGCTGGGACAGCACTGTGGATTCTACGAATTCCAGTCACAGTCTTCAGTCTCATAAACCTATCACCGAGTTTCTTCTTCGCGTTCTTTCTTTTTCTTTTACTTCTTCTTCTTCTTCTTCGTAATGAAAACAAGATTTCTGAAAGATTTCTTTGTGCTCATTCATATAGTTCTCTAGCACTGCTGATGTGAGTCCCTTGCAGGTTCGCATATGCAGAAAGTCTCTTAACTGTACCTCCTTCCTTTGCCACTGAGCTGGAACCTGAATATCCGTCAATTTAATAATAAAACTGTTCATATCAACATGTTGACTTTTCTGTTACAATATATAAAATTAGATTTGTTTCTGTTTGCAAAGAAAAATACATACCTCTGATTGAAACGTTATCGATAATGGCATTTTTGTCTCCTTTGTAGCCCTAAGTCACAAGCATTTTTCTGAACATTTATGTGAGAACAGGAAAAAATAGTTCATAGAGAGATGCTTCTTACCAACCAAATACTTCCGGTTTGCATGTAAATAAGGGCAATATAACTGTAATATTATTTATATATACTGTTTGGGAAAATAGAAAATTACATATTATAATTTTATCAAATTCTGAGACGGCATTATATTCAACATTTTTGTTTTTTCATGGAATGACCCAGATATAAATTAGCCTCATTTTCTAACATATTTTTCCATTTTGTAATGTATAAATAAAGTGGAAGCTTCATAATCTTACAAAAAATTCAAATTACAGATTAACATTGCTGGTTA
This sequence comes from Metallyticus violacea, assembly GCA_030762175.1. Lineage (NCBI taxonomy): Eukaryota > Metazoa > Arthropoda > Insecta > Mantodea > Metallyticidae > Metallyticus > Metallyticus violacea. The sequence continues at coordinate 135,422,794 of CM060846.1, forward strand.
AGACAGACAAGAAGTTAATAATATGTTAGTACAAATGTACGTCTAAGATTTGCAAGAATTAATTATTTGGAGATTGTTTTTAACATTTTGTAGTCAAGGTGAAATAAATTAATACATTTATATTTATATTCACGTACCATTGTGACACTGAGGAAATATGTTTTACTAATGTATGCAACTATTTTCTATTAGAGCATTAAAAAGATTTTTCTGGAATAGATGAACAGCAAGGATATTAATTTGATATCACTGAGAAGCAGAGATGTCATAATGTATGGCATTATGAATATCTCTGTAGCAAACAGCAAATGGATGTATAATTGCTTGATTATTATTCCAATGGCAGACTTGTAAAGTTCCCTGAATAAATAAACTATAGTTTTCTAAATAAACTCCGATAGCTATGAAGCATCTCATTTGTTAGTTGTTTCAAATATGATGATTGTAACTTCTGAAGCTTCTTAGATTAAAAGTGAAGTTGGTGATGAAATTATTAGATCTAGCTTTCACTGTAACCATCTTAATTCTCTCTGCTTGTCTCCATTTTTGTACAGAAATTCCTCAACAACGTTTTGCTGAAACAATGAATTTAAAAGTCCCACAGCAATTCAAGCCCCAGGAACTTTTGCATTAAATTATAAAGGAATCAACGGGCAGAAGAATTTTAACAAACCATCTGAATGAAATAGGCAACATCCAGTTGAACATTACCATCTTAGTTATCCTCTGTAAACATATTAAAACCAGTTTTGTATTTCGTAAAACTTATACACGCAATCATGCGTTCCAGATGATTCCGATAAGACGTCTAAGAGATGCACAAATCTTTAAAGCCAACTTTATATCTTGGATTTATTTTTTTAGGTTCCTTATACAACTCTTTCAAATTAGTTACGTGCATATTTGCTTTTCATTTTTTCTGTTACCTTCTTTAATAGACTGATTGTTCTTGTCAGCCATGATCCTACTTACGTCATCCTCTTAACAGAAATTGGCAATAAATGTTTGGATATCTACTGAGAGATGACGTTGCTATTTCCTACCAGGAACTGAAATAATATTCTTATGTTCCTCTGTAACTTTTTCTGCACAAACTACTTGAAAAAACCATCAAATTTAGTAAAAATTTTATGTTCAGTACAACTTGTAAGAAGATATGTCAAAATCACATATTTCTTTCACCGTTTTTACATTTGAAAATGTTCTTTGACTGATCAATGATTTTTTTCTGCTTCATTAATCTTTATAGGTACATTAAGTATTTCATTGATACTTACAGTCACAGTATTAGCATTCCTTTTTATGACTTGAAGTACGCCAAGTTTCGTCTCAAAAAGAATAAATGTCCGAGGAATATTAAAACTTCATTTAAACTAGTGATGTGGCTTCCTTTTCATTTCCTGATGGTACATATTTCTCCTCGCTTAATTTTTCATATCAGTTTCACACTAGTTTCGTTAGTACGATCCATAAAAATATTTTTAGACTTATCTTAAGGTGGCAACAATGAAATATTGTGACATCCACTGCTAAATTAGATATTTTCTTTTGCATTTCCTCCGTAACTTTTCTCTTACCTACACGTCTGGTATGCTTTTCATATACGAAAGCGTTGCAGTACTAATAAGTATATTAAGATTTTTCACGGTTTCCGACAGTTTAAAGCACCTGTTATCACTCCATCCTCTAGTACTAACACACAAAGCTCTGACAGCTCCCGCATAAGGGAATCCAACTGATGCACGTGCGTAAACAATGGGCCATGTGCATCTTATCGCGTCACCTTATCGCAGCTCAATACATAGCAAGCGACTTTGAATCTCAAGCGCAAAACTACTTAAATCGTATACTCCATAGCTCCGCACTTTTTCAAGATTCCATAATAAAAATTAAATTACAAATATAACTATCTATATATCTCCTTGTAAACAACAAATCAAAAATTAAAAACACGATTTCTTTGCAAATAAAGAAAGTTCTTTAATTCGTTGCAATTTATAATACTTACCTAAAAATTTAGTCCTTAATATTTCATTCAAATTTTAAATATATGATATAATTTTAATGGGGTATATGGGATGTATCCACCATTGCAGCTAAGCCATAGATGATATGATTTTCATATACTGTCATTTAGGTGTTCGCCCTTACTCATTTACCAGAAGATCAAAAAATCTGACTCTTCATTGGCAGATTGTTAAAATTGTGCAATTGAGTGACCCAATTGTAATATTTAGAAAGTATTACTATATCTCAGCAACTAAATCTGTTAACAGATTAATAAAAATAGTCTTAATATTACTTCCTAATTGATCTGTAATTTATACGAAAAAATGAAAAACATATTAAGGATAATTAATAAAATATACTCAGTAACATTTTATTGACAGATTGAGTAATCATTACGATGGTATTATGACCATGATTTAATACCTGAGATAGTTTTCTCTCTTTCTTATTATACAGAATGGAACTGCACGCATTATCATGGGTTAATGGGCTTATTTCATGCTGTATATGGAGTATTTTTGCTAATACTATTTTGGTGGTTTATGCATTGTTTGGTAAAATAATTGCGTTATCTTTCATGTGCTGTAGTATGTTTATGCGTCGAACATTCTGATTATAATACTGAATAGACAAACGTAAATCTAATTAAAATGTAAGTTTTTATTTGTTCATAACGCGAAGAGTTTGGAACTAAATTAATGTGAAACGTTTTAGGTAAATAATTTGAGGCCGCAAAAAAGAGAGGGTGCATCACTATGCTTAATATTGTTGTTACATCGTTGATGTTAAGAAAGCTTAAAAAATGTTAACTATGTTATTGTTATGCAAACAAGCACTCAATGAGTTTCTGCAATTAGTGCATTATAAATATATAAGTTACTAATGGAAAAAATTGAACTGTTACTTATTTATGATGAACTTAATATAGCATCCTACTTGTACCAAGAGAGAAACCCAACAAGAATATCAACTTCTTGAACTTTTGTGCGAATACGGGGAATGTATATTAAAGGAATTAAGTGCTTTACAGAACGAGATGTTAGATTTCGAGTGATATCTTACCAACAAATCAGAATCCAAAATTTTGCAGGACAAGTTTGGATGATAGACCAGGCTTATTTGTTGAAGAATGAAAATACTAGTTTTCATAACTTTCGTAAGTGGGCTGTTGAAAATGCAAATACCATTCTTGCAGTTAATTTTCTTGGGAAATTTTCTCTGAGTATGCGGAGGAATTGCTGAAGACAATTTAATTTCGCCTGTCTCCCTAAGTTGCTAATAACTCGATACATTTTCTCGCTTTTATTGAATGTAATTTGCCTGCAATGCTAGAAACATAAAATGTGTTTTCTACATGAGGACACACCTCCTCCTAAGCGGCAATATGAATTACACATTCCATCGCAATTGGATTAGGTGTGAGCATTTCATGCCTTGGCCAACGAGATCTCCATATGTAAAGTACTTAGATTTTTTTTTTCTGTGGGCCGGTACGAAGAGCAGATATGAGGCAGAGATACTCAATTTGGAAGATGTACAGGCACGTATCTTTCAAACCATCCAGAAGGTGTCTTCTGGCGGAATTGTATCCGAAGGTACCAAGTGTGTGTGTACGCCAGTGGAAAGAGCTTTAAACACTTAACCTTCCATCGGGCACAATGCTTAGGTATTTGAGAAATCCCCTATTCAGTTTTTTCAACGTACTGACGTAACTGTTAGTGTAAAATGTTTCCAACCCATAAATCCTTCTTAAATCCATTGTAGCACTTTCATGCTTATTGTTGATCTGCTGCCTTTTATAATTTTTCATTATCAAGCGGAAGTGTTAATGAGATATACTGCGAGCGCTCATGAACTTTATTACTTTTATCCTTTGTTGACCACATTTTTGTGTTCATGTAATAACCAATACCTTAATCAGCTGTGTTAAAAGAATAAAGTACAATACAGCAATACGAAGCAAAGCAAGGTAATTGTGCATAATACATATCTTACTTAGCTGAACTAAAGTACTAAAGTTTTATGTAGCAAGACGCAGCAAATTTTAGCAAGTACATATAACGTCTACTGGACTGAGCTGTATTGTAATTGTTCAACAAAAATACCTTACTCAGAACGTCAATAGTAACAATTCAATTGTAATAAAGAGTATTGTTAGGCCTCCTACGTTGCCTCCCCTTTGTGCCGGGCTTGTAGCACAATTCAGATTCAAGGGCTAGACAGGACAAATGAGGCAGGAGAAGGAGATCAGTTGGACTATTAGGACCTTCGTAGGTTGTTGCAAGCTGTAGCCCACTTTACCATAAACATTTTTCTTTATTTTTTTGGGATGATAGACTTATCTCATAAAATCCTGGAGCACCTTGCATTTCCTGAGGGTACGATTTAGCTCTGGCCGATCCCACACCAATTATCCTAGAATCTCCCCACTCATCTTCGCCACCAGGTATTAGGTAGGAATTTGGGACGACATCGATCATATACCTATCACCAAACTGAGTGCTTGCTGGCGATTTTTCAGCACAATTACCATCGACAGGGTCATTAATGGTGGCAGCGGTGGAAGTGAGATAAGCAACATCCGGGCTTGTAAGTTTGGCAGTTGACCTGGCTATAGGTACTTTAATCTGTACCGACGTGCACGAAGCCTTTCTTAAGGAAACAACGCTACAGAGCAATCCACAAGGCGCCGGGTACCTGACCGTCAGCTGTCGAAGTAAATTCCGTGGTTGGAGGCCTACACTAGCAGCCTGAAGTGTGAGCTCGAGGTATGCCACAGGTGATCAGCCTTTGGCAGCCTGCACCGCGAGAAGGTCTTCTATGCTAAGGGGAACTGATGAATTCATCACCGGAAGCCCGAACTGTGCATTTTCAATCACCCTACATCTGTTCAGCTTATTCCAGCATTTCACTATGGCAGAAAACGTGGTAGACAGTTTTTAAAAATGAAAATAATAATTATAATTCTGTGATCGAACCTGTAAAGATAATTCCAATTAATTTAACCCACATCCAAAATGTTTAAGGGAATTCATTGAAGGTGTAGAGCCAGCAACCCAATTAGTTCATATAATAAGCAACAATCACTTTTGAAGTTCATAGTATAAAAATTACATGTAATGCTCAAGATAGAATTTTAGCTAGGATGAAAAGAGACACGTGGGTACAAGTTAAAGCCATTTTACTGGCGAATATTTGCGTTAGATATACTCTAGAATTTTATGCAGGTGTCTTGTTCACATCTAAGCAAAACGGTAATGAAACAGCGGCTCAATGGGGCTGGAGACTAGACTTCATGGTAGTAGATCTCAGATGGGAGGCTAGGAGCGGTTAGAAAATTTAATGACATAATTCAGTATATGTTGAAGGAGATTTGCAGCTAATAGAATTTTTAAAGGAACTTTCATTGCAGGTCTTAAGGGTGAATTATTAAAGATATAATTAACTCAAAAGAAGGGGAAGGTTCATTATCACAATTGGTATAAACTGCTGTACAAGATGAAAATGAGGTATAATCTAAAAATGTTAAATGTAATCAAGAAGTACTATAACCCTTATCTTCAGAGTTTGCAAGAAAGTAACTTAGAAATCCACAGGGACCACAGAACAAAAGAGAAGTAAATGTTGCTAGTATGGTGTGCTTTAATTGTCAAGAACAATGTAATATTGCAAGGAATTACAATAAAGTTATACAATATAATAAGTGCAAGAGACGTAACCATTATGCACGTACTTGCCAGCTGGGAAACAGGCAGTAGAGCTGGAGAGAGAATAGGAAAGTCCCTTCTGGTGTTAAAATATGTTTGGTGTATAAAACGGAAATGCAATATGATGGCGTGTGGGAGAGGAATTAATTGGTTGGATTAATTTAATTAAATTGAAGAGTTTTTTTGAGTAGTTTTTAACGCCCGTTTTCACTACTGAGGCACCACAGGCGGTGGACACTGATGATACATGAGATGAAATGATATATTGGCAAAGGATATATTTTTTTTAAGGAAGGAAGCGTTCCAGGCCTAAGTTTAGGTACCTCCCCGGCATTTGCCAGTTATGAAGACTGAGGAAAACCTGGAAAAAACCCCAGTCAGGGAGGATGGTCCTGGCGGGATTCGAACCGCAGACCTCCCGCTTACGAGTCCGTGCCTTAACGACCTCGGCCACCCGTGGCGGTAAATTGAAGAGTGATCTGCTGTTTGATTTGTGTGGATTTGTTGATTAATGAGAAGATTGATTTGTTAGACAATTTAGAAGGAGTCGGAGTGCGGGCCGGTAATATTACGGCCAGCTGTCTTGAAGTTCTTCTGTTATTTACTCCCCTCGCAGATACGGTCTGTTAAAATATCTCGGCTGCTGCAGTTTAAGTGTTATCACTCCCGATTCCAAACGGAAGTAATAACGGTCTTGTGATTTTGCTGGCTTTTCTTGTTCCTAGATCAAAGGGGATGAAGAATTGGTTTGCTGTGATGAAAGATTACACGCCGAATCAAAAGAGATACAAAGTTTATTTCTTATTGTTTTCTGATTTATTGCTTGCCTCACCGTCAGCCAAGAAGCCAAGAAATGCGAAGAAAGTTGCGTTGTTTTATTTTCGCTAACGGAATTATTTTCTCCCAAAGTTAATCTTCCTCAGATCGTACAATTACTTGTGTAACAAATTGAACGGCAATCTGAATTATATCTGTCTCTCTCTAATACACACGTTCACTTGTACTATTCTCTGGGGCTGATATCAATTCAGAATAACCGGTTAAATCACGAACAGTTATACCAATCTGTGCTGAAGTTCATACGAGATTATCCATTTAAGCGATCTGTTCGTGTTAGGAATTCAGACTTTTTCTATGTCCTCTCGTCTCAAAATCTTCACTTGTAGTTCCTCGCAGCCTCACGTTTCGTAGTTATTGACCATAATACTGTAAAAATACGCAAAAAACTACTCTTTATACCCTTTTTGAATTCCCAGTGAGGATGCTGATATACTTTTAAATTACACTGATGGAAGTTTCTCGAGCACTTAGTTGAATCTAGCCTTCATATTGGTTACTAAAATTAACTAATTGAAATTTATGGAACATATATTTTTGATCAAATCTTTTTACTGGCTACTAAACTTTTAATTGATCGAAATTTTTGGAACTTTCGTTTGAGTCTAGCCCTCTGAATGGCTACTAAACCTTTTCTTTATGACTTTTCTAATTCATCCTGGAATCTTTCTTTGCAAAAAAATTTTTGTTTACACTTGGGCTTTAAATTTTTGGACTGTTTGGGTCCTTTTAAACCTTTGCGCCTCATTTTTCTTCCAACGATGGGCCCTTTAACAAGCCAAACAATACATTGGATTCCGTCACTATACAAAAAGAAGACTTTGGCTTCTCCTAAGTGTTTGTGACACGCTGCTGCTGCTTAATGGTATTAGGCATTTTGCTACTTTACACAATTTACTCTCTATATTAACATACACACAAATGTATACTGTTATCTTTTCATATTATTTACATTTTGAACAGACACATATGCTAGTTTAACACTGGCAAGAGTTATGAAATTATTACTACAATTAAGGATATGTGATTGTTAATATTAATTACAAGAATTATCATTCAAAACTATAATTATCAACGCTATGAGGGGGGAAGTCGGCTGTACCACTTCAGATAGTAGGATCCCAACAGTTAATAATGGCAAGGAACCATTTATAGGTAACATGGATTTGTCACGTGAAGTTACAAAACCGAGTTCATTAATAGGTAGATTCCAAGGGGACGCCCTTGGACACAATTTGAGACCATGTGAAATGGAGCCATAGGTGCACCATAGTGGACACAGGGACCTAAGTATCACTAGTAAAAAGCCTCATTTCTTAAATCCAATGCCAAAATACAAGGTCTCTAGAATATAAGGTATAAGTGTAGGAAAAGTGAACGTGAAGGGTTCAACAGAGTGAAAGTTGAATACTTGCATAAATCCATTAAATACTACAATGTTGAAGAATTATCCAGACATCCAAATGTAAATTTGGAACAAGGATGGCTTTTAGATGGTAATAGTGTTAGTATTTTTAGATAATAATTTAGCTAAAGGATAATTGTACCAATATATAGTAAAATTAGCTCATTCCCCCCCCCCCCCCAAGGAGTTAGATACAAAAAAAATTAGAGCTTCAAGTTTTACGAAATGCTATTATACTTTCGTTTGTCTAATAATGAATATTTCAAACGAATCGTTAATATTGTAATAGGCATTGGAGTGAAATAAACTTAATCGGTTAAATAGGCTAGAAGCACAATTTTATGTTCAGTCAGGGAAAAAATTGTTGCAAGTCAGGACAAAGAATAAAATTGCTGCATGAAAATCTAAGATTAGGTCATATAACAGAGGGAGTGGAAGACTTAAGAAAAAGTTTGCAAAGAGCTCAGTAATATACTTAATTATCAGGTGATAAATTAACCAATGTGACAGCAGTTGCATATATTATACCAACATCTCTATTCCAAAAAGCAGGGCATAACTTTGATAAGAAACTACAGATTAGCATAGGTACATAGAGAAAAAATTCAAAAGCAAATAACGCAGCTGCTAGATGACGGTGTCATAACATATAGAGAAAGTCCGTGGAATTTTCCATTAATAGCAGTTTCAAAAAGTTGGAACTATCGGGAGAGAGGAAATGATGTATCTTTGACATTAGAAAGTTAAATGAAGTAACAGTTGAGGATAGCTTCCAAATATCCAGGACATCCTAGAAAAAATTGGAAAGACGAGATATTTTTCTGCATTAGATTGCGCTAGCGAATACCTTCAAGTTCCTATCAAATCGTAAGACCAATGCAAAACACATTTTAGCACCAGGGTCATTTTGAGTACAAGAGAAATACTTTACGTTTAAAATCTGCACACACGACATCTCAGCAAATGATGGATGCAATTCTGCACGAATCAATAGGAGACAGATGTTTCGTCTATATAGATGATATTCTAATAATGGACGAAACACTAGAGGTATTCTAAGCTAAATTATGAGAAGTTTTCAGCAATCATGAAAGTAAAAAATTAAGGTAGAGCCTGATAAATGCGAGCTTCATAAATTAGTGCTCAGTTATTTAGGACACGTTTTGACAGCGGAAAGACTCAAACCGGACCACAAGAATATTGAAGCAGTGTAAAATTTTTCCTTGTAAAAAATCAAAAGGATATTAAATAATTTGTATGGTTGGCAGGTTATTCTAGAAAGTTCATAAATGAATTTAGCGCTATAGCTAATAGTGAACAGATCTATTAAAGAAAGAAATTGGAATGGACGAGAACACAACAACCAGTTTTAATTCCTGAAACACAAAATTCGTAACCTCCTATATTGAGGTTTACTGATTTTTCATGACCTTTTATAGTAATAATCAATGCAAGCGGAAACGCGATTGAGACTATATTTAGTTAAGGAATATTGGAAGTAAACAACCTGTAGCCTATGCAGTTAGAACTTGCAGATGTAGATTATAGTAAAAGTTGAGAAAGAACTTTTGGCAATAGTGTGGGCTTGTAAACATTTTAGATCTTATTTGAGGATTACTACGGATATTTAATGTAAAAGACTGAAAAATCAAGATGAAAATTGCTACTCTCAGAATTTAATTACGAAATAAATTACCGGTCTGTAGAAGATTTGAAATGCCGATAGTTAAAGTTGATACCCAGTAGAACGATTCAGAGCGAGTAGAAGAGAAAAAAAGAATAAAAATAATTGAAGAAATATATAACTGCCCAGTGGGAGAACATTAAGGAATAAACTCAGAACTGAAGAGGATAAAATTATAGACATTATGGTCTATATTGGGATAAGATGTAACAGAATATGTAAAAGAGTGTAACATTTGTCAAGACCATGAGTATAGCAATCATAAAGGGAAAAGTAACTATAAATTACAGTCATACAAGTGAAACCTTGGATAAAAATCTCTCTTGGCGTAGTAGGACTTACTCCAAACAGAAAATAATAACAAATATAGTTTAACGTGTCAGTATACAATTACGGTATCTATAAAAATCAGACAGCAGAAAAGATCAATGGAGACTTTGTAAACAAAGTAATATTAATACATGGCATTCCAAATTCAGAAGTAACAGTTCAGGGAGCAAATTTCATGTCCAAAATGTTTACGAGAATTTGAAAGTTGTTTAAAATTAAGAATATAAACAGTACCGTATATCACCCTGAAAAATAACATACAAGACCTAAGCAACCTATTTAAGTTGTTTTTATGATCCAAAACTTCCAGATGGAATAAACGGTTGCTGTTTGTGAATTTTGCGTATAAAAGCACACTCCATAGTGCCGCAAGAATCTCGCCTTATGAGATATTATTTCGAGAAAAGTGCAGTATTCCAGATATTTTGAAAACGAATCTTCAATCCTTGTACAATTATGATCATCTTGTAAGAAATATGAAATATAAAATGCAACATTGCCTAAATTAGGTAAAGAATGGTTACAAGAGTTTAAGGAATAACGACAGGAAAGGACAAAAATCAATAATGTCTAATTTAAATAAATATATTTAGTATATTTAAAGGAAAAAAAGAAACAAATTATAACCTATGTGAAAAGGGCCTATAAAATTAAATGGGTAGATAAACCTTTTGAAATTATTCAAGAAGTAGTAAAAAGAAAACACCAGGAAGTTCATACAAATAGATTATAACCACATTTTTCTTCCCATTCAGAAGGATATATGAGGGATTATGGAAGATGGAATTTGTAGTATTTTGGTGGTGGAACTAGTAGAAGCACCAGAGATACAGCCACTACAGTCACAGACAGGAATTTATTTCAATGAAGTGGGAACCATTTCTCTCAATCCAACGTAATTGAAAGTAATGAATTATTTCGACTTAGATCAACATGGGATCTATGGGAAAAAAAGTTAAGGACCACAAAAGGAAGAATGGTATCATTTGCCGGATTGTGATACGTTCCAGTAATATATGAAATCGTCAGTTCTATAGATCAATTACTAAAGAATCTGGTAGCTGAAAACTAACAGATTCGGCAAATTCATTCTCAACTGGAAGATTATTCAGATCAAAAGGAAGCCTTTTAAACTTTATTGGTGACGTTGCTAAAATATTTCTTGGTACGTTATCACGGTCTGATGCAGATAAATAACTGGTCATCGACAAATTTCTCCGCACTTGGATGTTGTGCACCACACAGGGGAAATTTGGTATTCCTAAATTTGTGACATTTGTTCCTTCGAAACCTTCGGTTTTTAGTAAGTAATCCTCCGACTGTTGTTAAAGTTTTGACTTTGGAGTGTGTGTGTGTGTTAAGTGAAAACAATAACTGTATGCTCGGCACGCGATCCGGGTTGCCATCCGAATTCGCTTTCCTAGGGAAAGCTTGGCTACATAATGGTTGAGTAGCGAATTCTCGATGACCATTTAAAACAAATGCATTTCTGATTTATAAAAGGAAGCGGCAGAATTTTTCAATTAAAAATGACTGTAATAAAATCACTTAGGCTTATTTAATCTTACCATTCAAGTAAATCGAAACGAACTTATGTTAAAAGATACTTTAATTAAACTATCCAATTATACGTATAATAATAAGAAAGTATTGGAAGAGGAAATGGAAAATAATAAAATAAATGAACAAATTAGAATTATACAAAGAGGAATAGACGAACGTCAGTACTTTTTTAAAATTTGTTAGATGTTTTTCTTCATATCGAGCAAGGCACACTAAATTCAAAGTTAATCCTTATAAAGAAAATTAAGCATACAATGAAAACTCAAAACCTACTAATTGAACTAGACTACCTATTTTTCCTTTTCCGGAATACTGAAAATTATGAAACCTCACACTTGTTCTTACAAACAATATTTGTTTTATGTATTTTAAATTCCTCTCCTCCCCTCAACAAACTACCATCTTTTTAATATCCTTCCCTTCCTTGTAAAGAAAAAAATAAACATTATTTATTTGTAATTTCAAATAAAGAATATACATTTAATGATAGACATAAGACAACTTATAAAAATGTCAACAAGTCAGTTAGCTACAGTTTTCAACCAAATGAAGTACAATATATGTGCAAGGTAAACAACCCCATTTATGCGTTTATACCGGAGGAGGACTATGAAGCTACACTTCTCAATCTTTCAACTGTTATAATACCTTAATAATTGTTAAATAAGTGTAATCAATATAGGCAAAACTTTCTGGGTACCACTGTATTTGAGTAACCTATGGTAGTTTGTAGCACTATAACCAAACAAAATAACTGTTTTATGTAATGAAGATTCCAAATAAATTAAAATTTTAAAAGTAAATTGACATTAAAACGTAATTGTAAAGACTTTACGGCACATGTAGCTTTGTATACCATGATTACTCTAATAAGTAGCATTACCGCCGATTTCTTATCTGGTGCACAAATTAATTTTGATTGGCATTTCTTTAGGTGAACGCCCAAAAAGTGTTGGAAGGAAGTCACAGAACATTTATGTATAAACATTCATAACTACGCATTAGTTCATTAAACAATTCTAAAATGAGGGCAACTTTCAGAAGCAGAATCTGCCCAATCCTTGCCTGTAGTTGTAGAACAACCTAAAAGTACTTATTAAAACAAAACTAGTGCATTTGAATTATATGAGAGTCCAAATACCAGAAATAGGAGAGTATTTTTTTTCCTCGAACTAAACATTTTCTAAAAAGAAAATGTAAGGTGTATCTTACTCATCTGTGTTAAAATAATTAATTGTAATGGAGTAATACGAAGCAAAACATGGGATTTGTGTATGACATATATCTCGTTCAGCTATACCAAAGTAATAAAGTGTAATGTAGTAAAACACAACAAAGTGCAGCAAGTACACATAACGTCTACTTTTCTGAGCTGTATTGTAATTTTTCAACAAAAATACCTTACTCACTATATTAAGAATGAAAATACAATTGTAATAATGAATACTGTTAGACCTACTTTGCCTCCTGTTTGTGTCGGGCTGGCTTATCGCACATTTAGATATAAGTGCCAGCCAGGACAAAGGAGGCAGGAGAAGGAGACGATCTGCTACGTGGGTTGTTGCGAGCTGCAGCCTACTTTACCAATAAACTTTTCTTCTTTATTCTTTGGACTTGATAGATCTATCTCTTAAAAGCCCGGAGCATCTCGCATTTCCTGAGGATACGACTTAGCTCTGGCCCGACAGCACACCTACTGTTCTAGATTCTCCTCACTCATCTTCACCACCAGGGATCAAGTAGGAATTTGTGACGACATCGACCATATACCACCACTAAGCAGAATGTCTGTCCAAGAGAATCTCAGCACAATCATCCTCGACAGGGACCGTTACACATAAAATGTCAAAGAAACGAAAGTATTCATAATAAATGACCCCAACGACTTACAGAAATTCCTGAGATTATAACGTTGTTATAATTAGCAGCTAACGTCTGTAATAAAATAACTTTTATTCTGTGCCCTAAAAAGATTCTCGGGCATACTACTTATAAATCTGTCCTGCGTGCTCTAAATAGTACTAATTTTCACATTTCTTTCAGCAAAATCTTAAAAACAGTTTCTTCTTAGATTCCAAAGAACATTTCTGACGAAATTTGAGTTTATATTCGGTGGAAAAACTAAGAGAAAACTCAATCATTTCATGAAAAGTTTAGAATACATCATGAGTTTATTGTTTACCCGTATATTGTGCAATATAAAGTTTTCCTCCTTCCCTTGGTGTAGTATGACAGTAATGATAATTTATTTCCTGTGATGTACGCATTTTATCTTCAATGCACAAACTGTACTGTTTTATACATATAATAAGAAATATTACTATGTAAATAAAGCAATAAATTAGAGATAAAATAAATTGTTACACGTAGAATCATTTTCAGAGAGAACACAGTCATAGTGTAGCTGGTGTCTCTCAGACACACTGCGCTTGACCATGTAACAATAGATTATTGTCTGATGTTCTACACAACTTTTCTTTTATGCATTTTCATTGGTACTGGTATTATTTACTCTCTGTGTTTTTGTTAAATCATCTTTATGCAGTAAAAGTGCCAAGCCTATACTTGTGTCTTATCCATAGGACTGAATAAAAACAACAATAGCATTACTAATTATTCCTAAAGAGGCAAACATCTGAATGTAATTATATTTCTGTTACGTTGTGTATAATGTTGATATGAAAATTTGATGCAATATATGTATGGTAAACCCGTGCCCCCGCACTTAATATATTTTGCCCTCTTCCCCTTTGTCAAGACATGTGACGTCTAGTTGCTGAGTCCTAGCTAAGCTTACGAACATGTTAACGCCTAGCTTCAAGCCTAGCGAACTGTATAATCAGAATGGATGTTACTTGCCTGAAGAAGTATTGCAGACAGCAGGCAGCGGAACCTCGAGCTCCAACCTGATTACCATACTGTAACACCACACCATTTTCTAACGTACTAATTTTTAATGGTGTTTAAAGCCCGTTTTTACTGCTGAGACACTAAAGGCGGTGGGCACTGATGATACATAAAATGAAACGATAAATTGGAAAAGGAGTAATTTTTAAGGAAGGAATCGTTCCAAGCCTAAGTTTAGGGTACTTCCCCGGTATTTGCCAATTATGAGGACTGAGGAAAACCATTAAAAAATATCAATCAGGCAGGACGGTCCAGGTGAGAATTGAATCCCAGACTTCCGGCTTACAAGTCCGCGCCTTAACGACCTCGGCTACCCGGGGCGGTCTCTGACGTACTGTGCACAGCGCTGCAGTAAAAAAAATGCAGCAGTTCAATGCGTGCAGTCAGCTAGTCGGTGTCGGAAGTGTGCGTGTACAAGAGCAAATGGCAACCCCGCCGAAAAAATCATTATGGAAATTCATATACTAGCAAACTAGACAGCTTATACAATATGCTAGAGTTTTGTAAAGAAGAAAAGAAGAAAGGCCTTACCATTGCATTATAGAATTCTGTGTAAAGGTCTGCAATGGCAGTGGGGAAAAGTGAAAGAACATGGTATAGGAAAGAGGGTGAAAAACTAAAGCTAATTGGAGAAATATTATCAACTCCTGGTAAAAGGAGTTCACATTCAAAGAAAATTGAACTGGACGATTTTGCAAATTATGAAGGAATAAAATTCAAAAGTTACAAAAACTCCTGAATGCTGTTAAGGAAAAGATACCATTTGAGGTAAACGATGATACATTCTGGAGAATACTGAAAGACATGGGATTCGAGAAATGCAAACATTTTATACACATTTTAATGGACCGGCCTGACATTGTTGCACGTCATGCAGCATATCTGAGAATTAATAAGAACAATCAAAAATTCAATTGTTTTTATAGATGATACATGGGCTCATACTTTTATATGTACTGTAAAAAATATTGGCAGTATGATGATATGCAAGATGTGCATATGTGTAAACCAAAGTGTGGGGCAGAGGGCTATTGTTCTCCACGCTGCAGGTGAGATGAGGTTCGTCTAGGAGGTGGAGTTAATACATGATTCCATCATGATCCTGTAGATTATCACGATGAAACCAATAAAAAAAAGTATAATAAACGGTTAACCAAATTTCATACCAAATCTGCCATCTGTGTGCATTGTTGTTTTAGATATCGTTCTATCCTATCACCAGCGTAAGAAAACAAAGTGGCAATAAATGTCTCTTGAAAAGTTGACAAAATTTCCAGTTTAAAAAAATCAAAATCTCGCAGCAGTCTCAGATTTCACCAAAAAGAATTAATAGAAATAGTTAAACAAAACAGGCTCCAAAAGAATACGGTACTATGACTACCACCCTACCTCTACGACCTAAACACAATGGAACTTTATTGGAATTTTGGGGGGGTGTATATCGTCTGAAAATATTGGTCCCATTTCCATGCCTGTTATAATACGAATGACTGCACAAGAAATAAGTTAATTGGCAAAGAGTACCAAATAAAATTCTGCCAATCTGTGGAACATATCAAAGAGTGCTATTGGAGTCGTGGTGCGGTATTAGACGGGAAAGTTAAATGGATTATAATAAACATAGGTATTGCGAATAAAATGAGATGAATTATGGCTGGGAAGGTAGCAGAAGAAGGTCAGTCAACAGTTAGTGCAGATGAAATTGAGACCTCTGTTTCGGACATACATCTCCTTCTAGGTTAATGTACGCGTATATACCGTATACACTACAGAAAAAGTAAATTCAATCATGGTGTTGGTAATTATATTTTATTAACTTCCTTTACCGCAACGGGTGACCGAAGTCGTTAAGATGAGGAATTTTGAGAAGTTCGATTCCTGCCAGGACCGTTTGTCCTGACTGTGGTTTTTTTCCAGGTTTTCCTCAGTCCTCATAAATGACAAATGCCGGGAAGATACCCTAAATTTAGGCCTGGAAAAATTCGTTCCTTAAAAAAATAATTTCCTCATTTTCCATTTCATTTCATGCATCATCAGTGTCCCCCGCCTGTGGTACTTCAGTAATTAAAACGGGCGTTAAACGCTATTAAAAAATAAATTCCTAACAGTTGTTGAAGTTTTATTGTACTCTAGTACATAACAAATAAGCTAGCTTGGTATGCAAGTATTTTATTATCCTTACATCAAGAAGATCTGAGGGTCCGGTTGCGATATAGTGGCTAGAGCTGCATTCTCTAGTGACTTTCGCAGATACGGTCTGTAAGCGCAGACACTATCTCAGACGATCTCATCATGCTGTATTTGTGAAGGTAGGGATTTCAAATATTCTCCACCTGTGTTTTTTCTGCCGGAATTAAAGGAGATTTGCCACAATTACAATGATTTACTCACTAATACCGTACCACGCACACATTGCACTATAAATTAATTTTTGCGCATTTTCCAGCTGGAATCGAAGATTTGCCACCATTACAGTGATTTAACTTCCCCTATCAATTTATATTTACGAATAGGAGGCGAGCGTAGGCCGTCAGGCCGTAGCGAGCCGCAGCACCGCACCGGTTTCTAGGATTTACCTGAAGTTCGCATTAGCATTAGTGTGTGTGTTTATATATAAATTATTTGCGAATTCCAATAAGACAACGCGTGGTAAATAGTGAAAAACTCAGTTTTGTAATGTAAAATGCAAGTCTGCTGGAGCTGTGTGCACTATCTCCGCTGTCACTCGGAACTGCAACTCTAACTGCTCTACCGCACCAGCAGACTCAGATCTTTCTTAGGTAAGGGCAAGTCGCAAGTTGGCCATTTCGGCTTAGTTGATCAGATGATTAGTTACTTTCCTCCATTGCCGAGGAGTAGAAAATGTTTCAATGGGATCGCGTAGGAAGGATGTGTGTTTATTTTATTACACAGGTCAGCTACAAAAGGGTTAAATTACAATAATTCTCTTTTCGGAAGCATTCAAATAAGGAGAGGGGTGATTATGATGAACATTACAGTATTTTTACAACTCTGCAGATCTTCTTAGAAAGGTTCTTTATATGAGAATGGAAATGAAAGTGTTCTAGTACCTTCTCGATATGAACACAGATTATACCCGTGCCGCTGAAACGTAGTACTTGACAGCTAACTTCCAGTAGGCAATGGAACAGATTAACAAGTGAGAAACGTTACATTTTTTAAGCAATTACAAAGTAGCGTTTTCGGTTGCTCCGTCGTGACGTTCAAGCTGCTCTGTTGCCGGTTTTTCTTGCTGTGTGTGCAGTTAATTCCTATCACGAGTATGTAGTTGGGCTACTGTGATTCATTAACTGATTAATTTGTAATACTCAGAAAATATCTGTAAATAAACATCATTTTCAGAATGATTCACAGGATGATACTTAATTCCTTACGTCGAGGTTTACACAGACGTTAAATGTTCTTACAGAATGCACATATTGTAGTGGCTCTAAGCATTTTCCTATATAAAATCAAGAGCAAAGTTTATTAAAAGTGTTCTTTAAATTGCTTGCATTAATATGCAGCAATTTAATTGCGGCTATGAATAATTCTAGAGCAACTTTGGCTGTTAATATATGTTTACAATGAGAAATTCTACATCATTTGAATGCAATGGCGGTTGTTGCAAATCACAATCGCAGTATAACCAACATTACACGAACGGATGCTAATTAGCAAGTGCAATGTTTGGACAGCCCAAGAATACGTTCAGAATAGTAGTTATTCCTGTTGCCTTTCATTATTAGTAAAATAGTAAGCGTTTACAGTATAAAATAGGAATGCACACAATAAAAGTACTATAATTAGGAGTTTGACAACAGTGAATAAGTGAATACCAAACATAGCAGTATAACGGTATTTATTATATAAGCACATATATCTTAAACTTTAAAGGAAAGAATGTTCCTCTACAAGGATAGGTTGCCGACATAAAAACAAAACCCACATATAGCACAAAGGGACAGCCAATATGGTGGAAGCGCACTAATACTAGGTTTTAAATTGGGAAATATTTATTAGAATGGTCAAATAATACATTTCTATATATTTGTACGACAATGCTTGGAAGAAATAAAATTCAGATATCCTGGAATGACATGAACATATAGCTTGGTCAGAGTCTTTTGAGAAAGTGAAGGGGACAGGATAAAAAGAGGTTACTCGTGCCCCATTCACAACGTAACGTAAACTTAAACATAAAAGCTAGATGCTATGTATTGGAATGGAACCATCCGCAATGAATCACGTAAACAGAAAATAAACGTACGTAAACTTAGAAGCTTGCAAGATTCAACGTTTTGCGTCTACGTCCAACTTAAACTGAAGAAATCAGTAAATCAGAATACAGCTGCTTTCTTTGTAGAGCTCTCTGGTAAAGAGAGATGAAGATCAGTGGCTCTATAGACAGAATGGCATCAATGGATAAAAATTAATTGAATAATACGAAAACCATCCTTGTTTATATTACTCCAAGCAGCAAATTAGTTCCACACTTTGCATATGCATAAACGCTACCGCCATCCGCTCAGAAGCAGCCATTTTGAATCAGCTATTAGTTGGTCTTCCCTTGTTTTTTTTTTTTTTTCTCTCTTGATTGGCTAATACTTACGTTTGCGTTTTTAATTGTGAACGCCTGCATACTACTAAGTTTAGGTGTTATGTCTTATTTTATTATGTTTTTGTTTATTTTTCATTATGAATGGGGCCTTACGCATGGAGGCATACTGCGAAAGCAAAATGCACTGTTGCAACATTTGCTTTTCTTCCATATTTCTGTTGCTTCCTTCGTTCATTTTTAATATATATTAATTTAACTCTTTAATTGAAGTTCCTTCATAAGCTAATTTTCAGTTTGAAACAATAAATGAATTGAATGGACAAATATACCCAGAGTACTTGAACATGGGAGCAGACCATATTACTTATATTCCTTTTTGATTAGGCAAATATATATCAATATAGTTGTTAAAGTACCTACTTCTTAAGTGCAAACAAACAAAAAGAACGAAAGAAGAAAAGACAGGCAGAGAAAATACATGCTATTACCATTGATTATAACATTTTCTCAACTATCAGCATCTTTTCATTTCTTTTTCTTCCCCATTCGAAGACAACGAAGAAGAGATGCCTCAACATTCAAATATAAAACGAACAATGTGCTGTCTAGGGCGCTATGCGAGTTGCTATATTCTTCCTCCTTCTTTTCAACATGTCTGATGTATTTTAGCCAGTGATATTCAATAATTTCCTTACAAACCTGTTCAATGAGTGCTCGAATTTTCTTTACGTTTCCTTCCGAGGGCACTTTCAGAGAAACTTTTCGTTTTAGTTTTGGTAAGCAAATTCAATAGGCTTGAGACCGCTTAGGTAACTTGAGGATGACATGTCGGCATTTCACTGTTATAGCATCAAATTGTCGGTCCTGGTGGTGTAGTGGTTACCATACTTGCCTCCTAAACCAAGATCGCGGGTTCGAACCCGGCCAGGACCGATGGATTTTTTCGGGCGTAAAAATCCTTAGTATGGCTTCCTTCGGAAAGGAAGTAAAGTCGTACATTTACGGCACGAAAAAGAACCTCAAGCCTGAAAGAGAGGCCTCTCAGCAAAATTTTTCAGCCGTTTCACGCCCTGAATTGAATGGGACGCTGATGACCTGAGCTGTTAAAGAGCGTCCATAAATAAAGCAATAAAAAAAAAGCATTAAACTACATGCAACTTTGCCTTTTCATAGGTAGGTCTTATTATTTTACGCAATTGTAGCAGCGTTGCTGGTGGTGAACCGGGAGGGCTGATGTGGTGGTCATCTATGAAAATTATTACATATTCCCGTTTCTTAGGCATGGAATTGAGAACGCGTGAATGATATTTCGCGTTATCCATGACATTACCGATGATTCCTCTAGCAGCCTAACTGTTTCTTTAAACATTCTTCCAACAATTTGGCGTTCATTGTTCCATGATAGTCAACTGAGGCATCCAAAAATTGTTTGTAAGTCACAAACATAGCTGTCAAAACAAAATCGTTTCTTCCTCCTATGTGAAGAAGCATATTCTTTGTCCTTTGCCGGTTGAAAATTGAGCATCACAGTAGTCCGATCCATCCCTTCATTTCAGGAAGACACCATCGTGGGTATCGTATCAGGTCCCGTCGAGATAGATGTCTTGGAAGCCTAACTGCCTATAGTAGGCTTGCCATATCTGATTTTATTTTGATTACTGGTGTTCGGCGACTTAGTTTTTTAAACCTAAAATTCATGTATGTAAGAAATTTTAACAATGTCGTACTTTGATAGCAGAACTCGTACTCGATGTTTCTCGTTTTTTTCTCGGAATGTATTATAATTATATTCACTGTTGGAGCTATCTGATTTGTATAAAGTGCATATAAAATTCTTCTTATTAAATGCATAGTAAAACTATCAGTCTTATGAAATTTACTAACTGTTTTGTTTTCGTCGCGTTTCGTCATTGTTAGAGTTGTGTAATGTTGAATACCCAGCTTAAAGGAACGCCAGTTTCAGTCATGTGTATGCTACAGGCGAGTTATACTTGCCGTCTTCTCCTTTAAAATAATTATGTACATTTTGAACAATGTTTGCCGTAGGCATAGGTATTGATTTTCCACGTCCTATAGGTGTGGAACTTGCCTTAAAAGTAGCAGGATTATCATCTGTTTCCTATGGCTGCCATAGATTTGTAGAAGCTTAAGAGCTTTGTGTAATAACTCTGATGTGCATCAGTACATTTGTCGTTACAAGCATGGCGGCTAAAAGCACCAGTGCTGCTAGTGGAATCATGGAATCGTCCCGAGCCACAGCGGATAGAGCCGAGAGAGCCGAAGGTAATTACACAGTAGTAGGCTATATAAGAAGCCTTAACAAGCAGTGGCACGATATCTTAGGTGGTTAGAGGGTCATGCTAAAGCTGTGAAGATAGTGGTGGCGAATCCTACCATCTTAATTTTTTTTTTTTTTTATCCTCTGCAGTTAAAAGAGTTTTGCCACAATTACAATGATTTACTCGCTGAACTAGTTGCGAATTGGAATTAGGGCAGTTGGTCACAATTACAATGATTTACTGGCTAAACTCTGGGTCCACCGATTTTTAGGATTTTCCCGAGGTTAGCCGCCAGTTTAGGTTAGTGTGTGTACATATGAATTAGTTGCTAATTGGAATAAGAGCACATTACCCGCCGTTACAATATTTCACCTCCTAACAATGCCCTCATTACACTGGCCTGTAGCTCGGGCGTTGCAAACATCAAGAGGTTCCATCATTCCAAGATTCCATGATCCCATTAGTAGTAGTACTTCCAGCCTTGCTTGTAACGCCAAGTCGCCACTACTAATGCCTGAATGAGAGTTAAACCGTACAACGCTGGCTGGGTTATTTGCTTTCTACACATGCAACGGCCAAGCAACCTCCTAACGTCCCTCCTTCCACTGTCTCAAAAGACTCTGACCAAAGTACATATGAGACTTTCTGTAAATTATTAAATTATGTAAAATATTATGAAATATTAAATTCTTTCTTGCACTCATTGAGTTCTGTTCATGCTGAACCACAAAAATAATTTTGCAACAGAAATTCAATACGAATAATTCGAAGTTACGGCCAAGGCTAAAACCGCGGATTTTCGGATTATGTGTTCATGCTCTAGAATTTAGCCACTTCCACTACCATGACATATCTACTCATCCTATTCAACCTAACTTTCTAATGCTTAACAAAACAGGCAGTTTATATGAAAAATTTGATTAAAAATTTAAATAAAAGTTCTAATTATTGCTTTTCAATTATCAGCAATTAATATGGGATTTCATATTTTTTTCTTTCCTGCACTCATTATAAACAATTAGGGTCGCTCTGTAATTTTTTTTTACGTAATTCAACTTGCAGTCATCTATTGGTGGAAAGTATCGCTTGCGTTATATAAAGACAAACATTTTAATGCAAAAATTCACCTAAACTTAAATTACATTCCAAATTAATCTATAAATCCCTTTGGATGGTCAGAATGTGCCCGGTTCCACAATGCAGGTCTTTCCAGTTTTCCCAAGTTCTCATGATTGGCAAACTTTCGGAGAGGTACCCTAATTTAGGCCTAGAACGCTTCCTTCCTAAAAAAAATTAATTACCAATTTATTATTTCGTCTAATGCATCATTGCTGGGCACCGCCTATGACACAGTAAAAACGAGTGTTAAGAGTATTAAATATAGATGCAGTATATGCGTACCCTAAGGTAAGGAGAAGAAACGGCCACTGCATAACATTAAGCTGCGTTGTCATATATTTCCAGATAAAAGTTTAAATTCTCAAAAAACTTTATACAATAGATAAAAAGATATTAAGACTATTGTTCATCTTTTTAAGCCCTTTTAAAGCTTTATATAATGTGCTAATCCCCTTTCAATCAGTATAATTTCTTTGAGATATTTATCTAAGACTATTTCGAAAAGCCCTACGTATTATTCAAAACAAGGAATATGCAGAGTGTGAAACTGGAAAACACTTTTGCAATTACAGTATACATTTGAGTAGGGAAAAATAGTGAAATTAAATTGATAATGTATAAGAATAATTAAAAAGTAATAGTAAATGTTTAACTTGAGAGTGCATACTCCAGAAAATTATAAACATTTCAAATTCCGTGAAAGTTACGTTTTCCTTTTTTAATCATGGTTTTTGCAAATTAATACATTTACAGTAACTTTCAGTAATATATCATTATTTGTTTTACCTGCGAGCGCATGAGCGGGAGAGATCCCTTGTCAGTGCAGAAGTAAGACAGCCATGACAGTAAGAATGTCATATGCGTGAGGAAGCAATATTTGAACCAAAATATAACTATTGTTTGAATTAAAGTGAGTTGATAGTTACACTGAAAGACTTAAACCGTTATTTTATTTATATTTTGGTAAACATTTGTCTAATAAACCGTAAATATTGCAAATCATATAATGATTGCTGGCGAGTGAGGGCTAGTACTTATTTTCTAAAATGATTCTTTTCAGAGTGCCATAAAAAGTGTATCCCTGCAGCAAGCCATTTGGATGAAGATACAAATTCCTTAGTTAGAAATAACGTTTAAAGTATAAGTAGATTTATAAAAGCAGAACATTCGGAAACATTTATTGTTCTATTACGCTACAATTTTAAATATTAGCGGGAATGTTCGGTGTGATGAAACTGCTTGCATATATGCGCTGGCAGGCGGAAGAAATGGTTATAATAAGTGTAAAACGTGACTCTAGCAAAGCCCCTCTTCTTGTGTACCATTTAGTCCATGGAAGGGGAAACTCATTTATATGCAATCGTTTATGTGCTTTCACTTCCTTTGCGGAAGACTTCGCATATATTATTCGCCTCTTATACGCCTATAGCTTTTAGCATAATCGGTGAAAAGCACACCCAAGTACCCCCTTAAAGAGTCCTTTGCAAAATGCTAGATAAGAACTCCTACTTAGTCCGCGCTCGAGTGTTCTTAAGAATGCGTAAACATGCCTTCGAGAAAAAGTGCTGATAACAGAGCTTCTAATTTTCTGCTTAAGAACAGTAACTTAATACACCTTGTGAGTTCTGTATTAAGGACTATATGTACAAAATTAAGGGAGTATATGGTGCCCATTAAACTAGTATTAATAGAATGTATGATACCTCAAGTATTTCCTCAACTTTTAAACAAATTATCAAGATAACAGTTTTGGTTTATCAGATGAACATCTTAGTAGTTTAGAGCGTCGCTGGTAATCCAACTTTCTTTTATTTCAAGAATCCGGGTTTGCGTCGCTGTTGAATATTCCGGATTTTCAATTTAACTAGGATGCATGGTATACAAAGAAACAATAAGTGACACAAATAGAATATGCACATTCAATTATATTAAAAAATAAACACAGTAATTATTTTTATGAGTAATATATATTTAATGTATTAGCATATTAACAGAAATAATACATTTTTACCTCAGACTATAGTTAAGTTTTACATTTATATTAAAATACTCAGTTTTATAAGGCGCATATACTAAAAAGGTTACAAAATCGGTTCACGCATGCGCAGAAGTTACAGCTGACGCAATCGGCCGTATTGTTATCAGTTTACTATCGTTCGCCTTTGCCATACTATAGTTTATAACGACTGCGAGAATAAGCAATTTTGGCAATTGTAAAGTTATTTCGGTGATCATATTCCACGACTCTAAAAGTAAGAGTGGTGCTGAAATTCGCCGTGAACTGTATAATGTCTATGAGCGTACTGTAATGAGTGAAGGAAAAGTAAAGCAATGACCTGTTTAAGGAAGGTTGTACAAATATTACTGATTAAGAGAGAAGGGATAAGCTTATTATACATTCCCTACGAAAGCTTCTTTCACTGTAAACAAAACATTTGTATCAATTCGCGCGAAAAAGAGTTTGTGATTCGTGTCCCCCTAATGTAGCCTCTCCTACTATTTTGTCATTATAATAGTGTGTTTCCTATCGCTTACTGTTCTTCTCATTTGCAGCATTTCGAAAGGGGCTATTAAAGAATGCAATAGATTAAAATAAAAGTCATCAGCAAACAATAGAAAGAATCTCCGTTATATCCTTACTCATGTAAAATGTTCACAAAAGTTGACTTGCAGTAATCCCGGTTATCTGGCGGGGGTATGAGACTCCTATGCTCAAGTCCTCCAAATGTGATTTAATTTACATATTGGAATATAAAATGTCCTCCAGGTTTACGATAACCTAATCAACAGCACTAATACACTGAAAATTAAGTTTGCGTATTTTTTATTCCCTTCATTAGCCATATATGTATGAAGTTGCACGACCCGTTATTTAGCCTTGTGTTGTCTAAATAACAAATTTGCAACCTTCTACCCGATATTGCCACATAAACTTGAAATACTACAATAGTAGGAACTCCAGATTATTGAATTAATGATAATTCTGCCACCAGATAGCATTAATATCACTTTTAAAACTTCACTCTCCAGGTGGAGTGACCAGGTGGAGAGAAAAATGTCATCTGATGGTAGTATTATCGTTAATCCAATTTCTTGATATGGTGCCATTTTTATCTATTGATTTAATATATACATATATTTATATAGTGATTAAAATATTAATTACACAAATGCTGTGTAAAAATGACGAACGGTATGCATTAAGATTAAGTGGGGAAAGACTTGATGTGGAAACTAGAATAATAAATGAGTTGGTTTAAGAGAAGGGGGTGATGGTGGGACAATTTTAAGCTAAAAGTGTAAGGTGGTGGTCAAACTGTGAACTAAACAAAATATAATTAAGGTAATATGTGTGATGGTGGCGGAAGTACTTGGTGGAAAAACTAGGAAATTAACAATATGAGATGGTGGCGGAAAGACTTGGCTTCAAAACTGTGAACAAAACGCTGGGTACATATACGAATTTATGCGTATATAAAAATATGAATATTAATTACAAAATGGTAGAGAAAACTGGAACTAAATATGAGCAAGCAAGATAGTATTGAAAAATATGACTTAAGCTTCGAAAAAAAAAAAATCATAATCAACTTTTAAAAATGTTGCGATGCAAACTAAATTAATTCCATTATTTTATTTAATATTATTTAAACAAAAATATTATAACTCAAATGTAAATGTTTTTGAAAAATATTAAATTATCAAAAAAGTATTTTTTTTTAAAATAGTTCGTACCTTGTTGAAAATTTCTGAACTATGTGCGTATTTGTTAATTTACCTTATAAAACAAAAATATTTTCAAAAATAATTTTAAATTTAGCTTTTTAAAAATAAACATTTAAAATACTTTTTAATAGAGGTGGCTTTGCAAAAAATTAAATTTCATTATTTGGTTTTCTTTATTGCAAACAAAAATATCTACATTGAAATTTAGAAAAAGTAATATTGCAATAGATAATATTTGATAAAAACAGAAAGCATGTCACGCTGTAAGCAAACTGCTAAACAGTACAAACATCTGTTAATTTAATTAATAAATAAAAATAATACTTTTGGTATTTAAATTGGAATTATATATGTATACATAGCTGTGTGTGAGCGTGAGTGTGTGTGTGTGTGTGTGTGCGCGCTCGCGCGCGCTCACAAACTGGTGATGGAAAAAAGTTTTAAACTTTTGTAAAATAAAATATGTTTAAAATATCATTAATAACTTTTGATATAAACATGGGGTTGATAGAGGTGAAAATTGAAACTAAAATGTGTAAATAATATTATCATTTTGCGAAATTTAGGTTACGTGAAGCTGTTTTGCTCACCAGTGCCTATCAGCTACTGAAGAAAATAATATGTTCAAGCATTAAAGGGTACGGTGAGTAATTAGGTAATTTCCGGAAATAACTACGGGAAGACTACAAGGACGCGTGTAGGCTTAATGTAAACAACTTTAAGGTCACATGACGTCGATCAAGAAACAAGTCCTGGTGGCATACTTCGGTTAGGGGGAAACATGTCTGAACTTGCAATACTGGACAAGTACACCTTGTAAAGTTGGAAGGCCATATGATGTCACACTGCTAACTACATGACTGCTGAAAATAACCTGAGTTGCATAACCCAAAAGGTAAAAACAAGAACACGTGATGTCTATCTAAGGAAAAACCAATCTGAACCTCTGAAGTAGTGGACGATATTTTGAAATTGCAAGAGAGATAAATCTTTTCTACATAAAAGTACATATTAATATAATAATCAATTAAAATATATTTATATAGGTTTTAGCCTTATAAATTTCTTTCTGTTACCATTAAGAACATTAATATTACACACAAATAGAAAAAATATGACAATGAAATATCTGGGAATAAAATACCTGTCATTGAAATAATGAAACATTGTACGAAATTTAAAATATTGTAGCAGGGAAAAAAGCAAGCTTATGCAAAATTAAAGTTGCACACACACACACACACACACACACACATATATATATATATGTGTGTGTGTGCGTGTGTGTGTCTGTGTGTCTGTGTCTGTATACTTCAGCCTTCTAAATCTCATGTTATTAGCAGTATTTCATTTTACAACAAACAAATGCAATAATTATAACCACATTCAGGTTATATTTACATTTAGTAACTGCTAGACATTCGTAATCAATGCACCCCCACATCGCCTTAATTACTGTGAGTAAAAATAGTATGTTCAATTTTTAGTTTATACTTTGCGCCACTGCCGTATTTATGGATGCAGTGAGTTACCATTTTTTCAACATAACTTATTTTGCAAATGTTAAAATATTTTCTCCAACATAAGAGTACACACACACGCGCGCGTGCGTTTATTATAAAGTAAATTAACAATATTTACAGTTTAATATTTGCTCACAGCTAAACACAATTTTTGGGACAACTAATCATTATTTGGCAATATTAAAATTTATATAATTATTGAGAATTTAAGTATTTATAATAAGCATTTGTTCGTTTTTAAAAGGTACATGATTAATTTTCATTTTTTGGCAAAAAATGTATTCATCATTTCTGATATATTTCAAAATGAATTTATCAGTACGTATCTCCACAATCATGCATATTTTACTTTCTGATTCCGCCACACGGCCAAGGGTGGCCGAAATCGTTAAGGTGCGAATTCGTGAGCGGGAGATCGGGGTTTCGATTCCCGCTAGAACAGTCCCCATGGCTGAGATGTTTTTTTTTTTTTTTTAGGTTTTCCTCAGTCCTCATAAATGGCAAATGCCGGGGGGTACCCTAATTTTATGCCTGGAACGCTTCCTTCATTAAAAAAAAT
Source organism: Metallyticus violacea (assembly GCA_030762175.1). Classification (NCBI taxonomy): domain Eukaryota; kingdom Metazoa; phylum Arthropoda; class Insecta; order Mantodea; family Metallyticidae; genus Metallyticus; species Metallyticus violacea. The sequence continues at coordinate 135,451,004 of CM060846.1, forward strand.
CCTTTACCAATATATTATTTCATCTCATGCTATCATCAGTATCCACCGCCTTTCCCCTTTCAGCTTACATGTTTTAATTCCTAATTTTGCCACCAAGCGATTCTCCTACCACACAATTAATTTAATGCAAATTCACAGTTATTCCACCAAGTCTTTTCCACACTATGTCACATTTTGAGTTTCTAATTTTCTTATCACTACCACCGTCACCACCACTATCTTCTCATAATTCAGCACACTTTTAGTTCATAGTTTTCCCACCACATCTTTCCCAACCAATCTTAATCCACACAGTCCGCTATTTTTACCCCCATTTGTGTAATTCATATAAATAATAACTTGTAAATATATTCAATCATTAATAAAATTGGTACCTATAACGCATTAAGATTAACGATTATTCCAATTGCTTAATTAGGGGTCCATACTACTACCTCCTTCTCCGCAATACCATATCTTCCCAATCAATTATAGAATTAATCTCGGTTTAAAATCATGTATCCTACTTCTAACGATAATTTATAAAATGTAATTCTTTTAAAATTCGGAAAGTTATAGTCACTATTGACAACCGAAGGCACTTTAGTCAATTTAGCAATGCTTTGCGAAAGAAAAATTGGCGAACTTTAATAAGAATAGTTCCTTCTATAAAATATTTTTTGTGTATTGAAATGATATATACTAATTTCATCTCTTTCGCTATTCTTATACAATTTCTCTTAAGATTTGAGATACTTTTTGTTAATAGGGCAAAATGATAACATCACTGGCCTAAGAGGCATTAATTTAGAAATGTTAAAATATAGAGAAATTAAATTAATAGCTCTATTGATAAAATTGTTGATCTATCCTAAAATTCATTTCGTAGTGAAAAGTTTTGCCAGAATTAATAACTTCTGAAATTCTTCTCAAGGATCCCCTTATTTCAGCTGATAACCTACAATCAGTGGTTAGAACATTATGTATTTACTGAAGAAAAATTTAAATTTAAAAAGTTATAGTGCTTTCGTCCATATAGATATGTGATGAAATTATATAAACTTGGGATATAGATTAAAGTTATCAGAACTATCGAGTGAACTTCCTCCAACTTTATCCAGGATTACCAATACTTCTTGTTTGGTTTTTAAAACCCATTAATAAAAGGTACGAGATAGCTCACCAGCAGTGTGCATGGAAATGGTGAAATGAATCGCTTTGAAGCTCCTTTGCGTACAGAAGGAGCAAGTGTAAAATATGCTACGAAGTTGATTGGAAAGTTCATCTAAGTAATGATACCACAATTGTCTCGTTTTTTAAAAATGAAAAGTGAATGTGATTAATTTTGGAAATGGAGGCTTAAAATATAAAATTGTATATGTTAATATGATCTTATCAGAAGTGCTCCTAAAGCTTTCTTCCAAAAAAGAGATTTTCCTGCCATCTTTGTATTCCAAACCCGCACGAAGCCTTTGTACAATGGGAACAGACAAATAAATTGAGCGAAAATACATTATAGCATGAAATGCCTTTGTAAGCAAATATACAACCTTCATTTTTAATTGTCGGTCCTGGTGGTGTAGTGGTTACCATACTTGCCTCCTAAAACCGAAGATCGGGGATTCGATCCAGGCCTGGACCGATGGATTTTTTTCGGGCGTAAAAGTCCTAAGTATTCTTCGGTAGGGAAGTAAAGCCGTGGGTCTCGTGTCGTACATTTACGGCACGATAAAGAACATCAAGCCTGAAAAAAAGAAGCCTCTGAGCAAAATTTGCGGCCGTTTCACGCCCTGAATAGAATAGGACGCTGAGATGTTAAATAAATGTCCGTAAATAAACCAAAATAAAAAAAATCATTTTATGATAGCATTATCAGGGCATAAAAAAGGACTGAGGATTTGGATATGGTTGGGAAAATTCTACCAAGGAAGACTAGACAAATAATTGCCAAAAGTAAAGTGATATATTTTTTAATTATGGATTTTTTCTATAAAGCAATGGCAGTAGGTTTCCTCTACTTGCAAATTTTCAGCGTCTTATGGATTTTAGTTGAAGATAGCAGTTATGTCAAAGGTTTTTTGTACATCTTTTAAGCATTATTATTAGCTCTGCCAGTATCACTGCTTAATTTTTTAAATGGAGCGTTTATATGCACATTTATTTATAGAGCAAGTTTTAATAACAACAATAATAACAACAACAACAACAACAATAATAATAATAATAATAATAATAATAATAATAATAATAATAATCACTAAATAGTGTTAATAGAAATGTTGAAAAGAATGACTCTCAGCTGCGTTTTATTGCTGATATTTCATGTAGAACTTCTTCCATAAGAACACGGTGATTCAAAACACATTTCATGTCATTGAGAGACCTTCTTTCATAACTTTTTAACAAGTTGCCAAATATATTCTATACTGGAACATGATTGGAACACGATTAATGGGATGATTTCTTTTGAATCGTCTTATCACTTCTCTGCAAAAATCCGTTTTCAATACATAAAAACTGTGTCTTCAAGATTATATTTACATAGAGGCACGACTAACGGAAAATTAGCATATCATTTACACACAATGAAAGAGTTTAGTGATGCACAAATGCACAAGCACATTTGACCAAAATTCTCTCAAATTAAAAACTGCTAACCACACATGCATTATGCAACCTTGAATATTGAATTATCCCAGTACGCGGTCAGCCTCCGCCGGCCCTTAACTCAAATAACATCACTGTAGGTATAAAGATATATGATATCTTCAAGTTCTGAACTTCAGTTACAACACTGCATTAGTAACAAAGCAATTAAAATACAAGTCAAATGGGAAAATAATGCACAGGAAAGCTGCTCACATACGAATATAATTGAATATGCGACAAAAATCATAAAATTACCCAGAAGTAATAATAAAAGGCAGAGATAGCGCTAGAACTAGCAATTGCATAGATTTAAAAGAAAGAATGAAAAATACTAAATAATATATATCGAAAATAAAAAACTTCAAAATAAATGTGTGAATTATATTGTAATATCATTAGTATTATTATATTACGTTATATTTGCAATTAAGGGCTTATTACTTACGTAGGTACTGCTTAAGCTGTGACTAAATAACAAACTAGTTTTTGATTTTCCACTCTCCTATCTTATTACCACCAAATAATACATCTATATATTGAAATTGTGTGGAGAAAAACCTACGATATAGAAACAATAGTGCTAACACATTAAAGTCACACTTTACAAGCAATTTAGAGACACCTTTTTCTTGAAAGCAAACACTTGACTTTCGAATGAGGAATTAAGAATTAATTTTCATATTTGATTACTTTCTTGCATTTCCGTACTTGATTGCTTTTCCTCTTTTTCATCCTTAAATCATTCTGTTCTCGTAAAAAATGTTTCTATGGACACTATATTTTATAACCTTCATGAATGTAGCAGGAAGTAAACTTCGTTTTAAAACCTCTTTGTTTTAAATACGCAATACAATTAATTCAAGATAAGACATTGTCTAGGAAAACATTTAAAAATCATTTTATAATTTAATTATTATTATATTTATTGTTAAATGAGAAAAATAAAATTATTGGTGGAGAAAATAAGTTGTCAGTTAACTGACATCAATTTAATGGGAAAAGGCGAGCTGCGGTAGTACTATTTTCAAAAGTACAATTGAAGAACGTTCTTTGAAAAAATTCCTGTGTGGTAATTAATTCGCCAATTGTCGCGAGCTGGTTCAAAGGATGTATGTGGGTATTATGATTTAACTATTTCCTGGAACCAGGCTATTGTTTGGCGAGTTATCCATGTCCCGGGCGATAACCTTTATGCGTTAACCGAATTTAAAACTGTTCATCAAAATGGGGTAATCAGTGACGCATTAGAAAATTTACTATTCAAGAATGCAATTTACTTCTCGTGATAAGCACGTACCCAGTGCTCCCAACAAAAGGGGAAAGTGCGCACAGATGCTCATTTCATATCTTCATCTGGAGCTGGGTTGAAGCAGTCCTAACAGATGCCTCATTACATATGAGACCGACGTGACCAGAAACCCACTGAGAGCGTTGCATGCACTGTTTAGCCCGGCAAAGTTGAAGCTGAGCCAATGTTTCTTAAACCGCAATAGCAGAAAAGAAAATTTCATGTACAAATTAACCAAGCAAAACAATCAAACTGGAAGCAGGTTACAAACTTCCGAAATATTTGTGGGGGAAAATTACACCAACTAATGGATTACAGCGATAGAGCATGGGTAAAACACGTTTCATGAAATTCTTGGAAAGTGAAGGGAATAATCCGTAAGTAACTGAAATTGAAATATTTTTTAGGTCGTGTTAGTAATTTGGAACATTTACATTTACTGTAACGTTTAGCATATATTTTCTTCCAAACATGCATTAAAGTAGCTTGGCAAAATTTTTATGATCTTATCTTAGAATCCATAATAGGTGAAGTTAAACTTTGTTACAATACATGTCGATTCTGATGATCTGGTGGTAAACATACTTGTCTCGTAGGTTCAATCACGACCAGGGGCGATGAATATTTTTGGGCGTAAAAATCTTAAGTATGTCTTCCTTAGGAAGGAAGGTAAAGCTGTGAGTCCCATGTCGTAGATTTACGTAAAAGAATCTCAAGCCTAAAAAAGAGGCCTATGAGCGAAATTGTTCGGCCGTTTCACGCCCTGAATTGAATGGGACGCTGACGACCTGAGATGTTAAACCAAAGAAATATATAAAGCTGCTATGCAGGCAGTTTAGAATTTTATTTCTCACACAGACATGAACAAAGGGATTATTTGTAACTGTTTACTGGATAATACATTTTCATGTAAATTAAGCAACATCTACATAAGAATTTATTATATTTAGCTCCGAGAATTATGGGCATTTAACACAGGAGAACTAGCAAAGCCATGAACTAAACGAACAAGAATTCGACGTATTTTCTGAAGGTGGACTAATGACTTGAAAAGAAAAAAAAAAGTTTTCCAAGTTATTGTGGGTTGACTCCAATGGGGTTAATTTAGATGTAGCCTGAAAGAAATGAGATTTAGTTATAACCTTATCCGCTCAAGTGAAATACTGCGTCTCGGTTTTGAGCCAGCGGCGTTCCGGTATAGCAATCCCAGAATTTTATTTTAATTAATTTCACCGAATTCATTACACATATTCAAGACTCATATCCACACTCGATTTTGGTGATAATGGGATATTTTAATGTCAGAATCGGATGCTAAAACGTAACCATAGAATCTGCGGAAAATGCCTGTAGGAGAGCAGTGCGACACAGTAAAGAGGCAATACTAAATGTGAACGGGAAGGAGTCACTAACCATTTGCGACATCTTTCAGCTGGAAGTTACTAACGGGAAATATGGATCAGATGCGGTGGAAGAATTAACATTTATAAACTGCAACGGTGAAAGCACTATTGATTGCCCATTATGCTCACAGAAGATATTAGCTTTTATAGAAGACTTCAAAATTGTAAAAAAAAAAAGAGTGTAATGGCAGCATTCACCTATCTTGCTTACGCTAAATCAGTATCTAGCCTCAGTATATAGTGGAAGGGAAATTAATGACATCTCTGTGTCACCGTTGTTGCGGATCCCAGAAAGAATGGAGGAATTTGTGGGAACGTTGCGATACTCAGCGAGTACATTCAATTGGGGGAGGGAGAAAGCTGGGCAGATATTATTAGAATATTGACAGGAAACATACAATTGCCAGACAGACATATGAAAATCCCGAATAATGCAAATATAATGTAATGCAAGTAAATATCATTCAAAAGTACAACATAGAAAGTATACAAGAGAAGAAAAAAGCTAAGGCAGCGCTTAAGACTTACAGAAGGAGGGAGAGGAGGGGGTAAATCGTCTTTCTTACGTCCAATTAAGAGAAGAATATAAATTCACATTAGAAAGTGCAAAATCGGAATGGCAAAACAAAATGCCATGAGATTAAGAACTGCAGCCTATCAGAGGGACACGATAAATATGTGGAAATGTTCAAAAAATTATAGCACGAAAGAGAGGGCGAATAAGCATCGAAGGTTGTTGTCATATTTTAATAGCGGGTATGGTGAAAATGGAGTGGAGCAGTGGGAGGGGCAGCGATTGTCTCTTAGAAACTATGTTTAACCTCCCCTCCCGTACCAATGTTAGATGGAGAAATAAGTGATAACAAATCATATTAGAGATTAAAAGCTTAAAAATTAGAAAACACACGGAAACGAAGGAATTTCAGTTGAATTCAGAAAATTCGCCATAGTAGTACCGGAAGTAACAGACGTCCTGCGAATCGTATTTAATAAATTAATTAATGGAGAGAGCTATTCAGATGCATGGTCAATAGCGATGGTACAACCAATATTCAAAGGCGAGGTTAACCCACGCGCGCCGAAGAACTGCATAGGCATATCACTATGATCTGTTTCAGGTAAAGTATACTGCAAGATTCTGTAAGATCGATTAAGGGAAAGGAGTAACCAATACAATAAAATATGCATACATCAAGCATGTTTCAGGGAAGGGTTTTCTACAGTGGATAACATATTTGTTTTAAAGACGCTAATAGATATAAACTTAAAAAGAAA